>OW240913.1:284530788-284599675 GCA_933207985.1 Pelobates cultripes
ATAGTACAGAAGATACAAACACTATTAAGTGTAGGATAGTGTGAAGAGCAAATTGATTTGTAATTGTGCGGAACCGGCGATAGTAAAACCTACAAATAAAGAGGGCCCACCAAGAAGAAATGTAAAGAAAAGGGAGTTAATAATGAGGAGTGGTGGGAGGGTGATGCAGCGCTGACCTCGAACGGTATGGAGCCAGGTAAGGGGTGTCCCTTAAGTAGGGAGAAGGTGAGTCATACGCCCCTCCCACAATTACAGGCCAAAGGCCTTAATACTTGTGTTAAGGGCTCATGATAGTACAGAAGATACAAACACTGATAAGTATGGGATAGTGTGAAAAGAGCAAGTCGGTTGTGGTGTGCCGGAACCGACGATGAGGTAGGCCTGTAAATAAAGAGGGCAAAAAGTAGAAAATATACTTTATTACGAAACGAGCAGTATACATACTTCAACCAGACATATCTTGAAAGGCATTTCTAACTTCTTGTACCGTTAGGTATGTATCTAGAGTATGCAGAAGACTTCCAGCGCCCTAGTGACTTGATAACATGTACTGGAATGTTTGCACTGGACGCTGTGCTGGAGGCGCCCTATCACGGAAGGAGTAGCCCGAATAGTTAGCTGATTTTAGGCCTAGTTGGTAAGTAGGGACCTGGCGTGGGTCATGAAGGTGGTGGTAGTAGTACCGAACCTTGTAGACAGAAAAAGTGGTTGAGATGGTGATGCTTTTGGGAAATGCTGAGTATAGGTGTCCAGTAATGTGGCCGGGGGCACCACGTTGTCAGGTAGGATAGTATCTAACCTCTACCGGGGGTGCGTGTTGATTGGTTTTGGAGTGATGCAGAGCTAAAATATAGTAATCCATGTGTTTCGTTAAGTGTAAATGAAGCAGAATGTGAGTGGACTGGGATGTGTTGATGGCGGTAAATTCTCTTGGTCTCAAGAAACCATAAAAGCTACGTATATGGCGGTTTTTATAACAAGGTTTGTGTTGTTCGCAAAGGGTTTTGAATCTAGTAGGCTGGATAAATCCTTGAAGATATTGAAGTCTATAGGTAGCCTTTGCGCGGTACGTGGGGGTTCGGATCTCTGGATACCTCTAAGGATGTTTTTATCTGGTAGGAGGACATGAAACTTGTGTTGTTTGGTTGTAATGTTAGCATGTGATGTTGTATGCCTGTCAGATATAGCTTGATTGTGTTGTAAGATAATTTAAGTTTGAGGTGGCAAAAAGAAGCAAAACCTAACAAAGATGTCATGATGAAAGGTTGTGTGGCGTTGTGCAGTGACAGGAATCTTTTAAATAGAAGGAAAGCCCTGTCATATGTTCTCCGGGTATTGGTGGACAGTGCTAATTGTGCCAATGTCCTGCTATGTTGCATAATAGCTTCTAGTCCATGACTAGCTGGTGGAAAGGTGGAGTGGTCGTGGCTGTACGTGCGGCTGACGGAAGTATTTGCCGAAAAGCCTGAAAATTGAAACGAGACAAATTGTCAGCAGCCGTGTTACAAACACCTGGGACATGGACACAAAACAAGAAGAAATTATGGCATGCAGCCAGCCAGGTGAGTTTCCTCAAGAACCTCATAATGGTCAGTGACTTGGATCGGCCTTTGTTTATGATGTGGCAGGTAGCTTGGTTGTCTGAGTGGCAACGTACTGACGAACCTGCCCATAGATGCCCCCATGTCACGGCAGCTGCCACAATGGGATACATCTCAAATAGAGCTGAGGTAGTGGAAAAACCTTCCAGGTCCTGTACCTCTGGAGGCCAGCTACCCCAAAGCCATTCATTTCCGTAAATTGCTGCAAAACCTGTGGTAGACGCCGCGTCTGACCAGATGGTAGGTGAGGAGTCAGACAATTTAGGGAGAAACATGCTTTTCCCATTCCAGGTGGTCAAAAAGTTTCTCCACATAAGTAGGTCTGCCGTGGCTTGGGTATCCAGTGGTAACCTGTGTGCATCATGTCTAAACAGTGGGAACATGGTTAGGAGCCGTGAGATGAAAGCCCGGCCTTGAGGTATAATGCGCATGGCAAAGTTCAGTGACCCAAGTAGAGACTGCAATTCTTTGCGATTGCAAGTACCGAGGTGTATGTAGAGGTTAATGTTGGTGAGAATGTTCTCTATCTTGGTGCGTGGCAGGCTGGCTTGCATGGTGGCTGAGTCTAGCATGATTCCCAGAAAGGTGATGACTGTATCTGGTCCTTCAGTTTTGGTGGGGGAGACTGGAACACCCACCTGTTTAAAAAGACTGATGGTTTCTATGAGGCTACTGGGAGGGGAAGTGTTCTCTTCGATCAGTAAGAAATCATCCAGGTAGTGTATAACTGTAGGGCATCTGGCTACATTTAATAATAACCAGCATAATGTTTCGGCGAATACGTCGAAAATGGCCGGACTACTTTTTGAACCAAACGTTAGGCGTGAGAAAAAGTAGTAGTGCCCGGCCCACTTAATGCCATGCAGGTGCCATAGTGTAGGGTGGATAGGCAATAATTTGAAGGTATTTGTAATGTCAGTCTTGCTGAGCCATGCTCCGACCCCTGCTTGCATGATAGCTGTAATGGCGTGATCTATGGTGGAGTATTGAAGTGAAAATTCCTCAGAGGGGATAAGGGAGTTCAGACTAGGTGAGGCAGAGGTGTGAGGTGCAGACAGATCGATGATAAGTCTTTGTTTGTGGGAAGATTTCCCTGTGACAATACCGATGGGGTTTGTCCGCCATGTGGAAAAAGGAGGGGACTGAAAGGGTCCCAATAGGAAGCCCTCTGCCACTTCTTTGGCTATGAGTGTGCTAACCGCTGTAGGGTTTTGTTGTGCAGATTGTAAATTAGGACATTCAAGGATTCCTGAAGGCATGTGTATGAGACCAGTATGGAATCCTTGTGATAGACCAGTGATGATGAAGTCTACCAAATGTCTAGATGGATGTCGTGACAGTAATGCCGTGAGTACAGAAATATTTATCTCAGTTAAGTATTGCTTAGGGTACATTTTATTTGGACACATGGTTTTCGCATGTGCCCTAAAACATTTTGAACATATATGCAATAACCGACAACCGCTGTAATTACATGCACCGACATTGAAATTATTACATATTTGGGACTTCCCCAAAAACTTGATAGGTCGACCCAGTTTGTCTTTGGGTGTTCTCTCTGCTGACACAGCGGAGCTAGTGCCCTGCGAGGTGGTAGGTTCGTTTGCAGTGGTCGGACAAAAATTGGCAGTATGAGCCATGGAGGAGCAGTGTGCACAGGCCGGTGCTCTTAGACCTGCAAAGTGCCTGCAAAATATGATCGTATCAATCTTACTCCAGTTGGACCTTGTCCCGTACTGTGAGAAGGCGCCAGACACTTTGGCAGAAAAGGATCTATGGTAGTCATAGAAAGCTGACCCACCATATTTGTTGCCCAGATCAACCAGCCTGTGCATATATAAGTCAAACTCCTCACGTCTGTGGGGATATACCGTACAGACCACATCCCGATAAATGCCAAAAGCTAATACAAATTCTGGAATGGTTAGCTTCCTATTTAATCGTGCATCCCTGGATTTGACCACCACAGAAATATCGTCATAAGCGTAGGTCTTATGTTCCACTATATCCTGGGAGGCAATTAGTAGTGAGGCCAGATTGACATCTTTACCTTCCAGGATATCTCTCCTGAGGTGCTCAGGAATCATGTGGGCAGGGTAAACTTCTTGGTCATCCGAGGTGATAGCTGGAGAAACTGATTGCGACTCCACCACTGATGGGGGAATTGCCGTGGCCGGTCCAGCCATAGTGAGGGCTGTAGTGACCGATTCAAGTTTCTCCAGCCTAGAATTGACCTTGCTCATGGATGCCATGAGGGACGTGAGCATGTCATGTATGTTTCCTGGGTGGGACTGGCTCGACCCTTCCCCAGCGTCCATGTTATCGGTTGAGGTGTGTAATAATTTGTAAAGTTCCGCTTTCCTTGCTGTTGCTGGAAAAGGGATTTGTCGTCTCCTGAGTTCGCTAGTGATACGAGGGATAGTCCATGATCTGAAAGATGCTGGACTAGCCGTATCTTCCTCCTGTGATGGGGTGTTTGTTCTAGCCGGAGTCCTTGGGATGGAGAAATCCTCTACCCCTTCTTGAGACATACTAGATTACAAAGTATATGGTTAGCGTAAAAACCCCCGAGGGGATGTACTGGCAGGCTAATTATGCCGGATGAGGCGAAAAATTAAACTTGTTCTTTGGTGACAGGTGAGGCCCTGCTAGTTGCCAAGTGGCTATGAGAGGCTCTATCTATGCGTTGGCGCGAGGGGTTATTGAGGCCACCCGACGTAGTGGCAGGAATTCGTAGGCCTCTCGGTGACAATACAAGAAAACAGGGGAAGGGAGTGACAGGTGGCACCCTCTCTATAATGCGAGGCGGCTAACTCACGTGTGGCCCGGGGGGCATTACCTCCGAAACGTTGAGGCGGGGTGTTGGCCTCGCGGACCACTAAACGATAGGCAGAATGCCCGGAGGGGGGATACCTATTTGGGCCTATAACCCCTAAAATTGCCAGTACTCTATGTCCTAAGTAGAGGAGGAGCCATATGTGATGTATGGCGTGAGCAGGCTTAACGTACCTGGTAGTATGTATGCGTTTGATAAGCGATAGGTAGAGAAACTGGAAAAACCTAAAGGGATAGAAAAACCAAATGTGATAGTGTGAGAATTGGATCCTATGATACCAATTTAGACTAGTTAGTTGTGATGAGTTCTAGTAGTACATATGGAAGGGGAATACATGAATGATATTGGCCCGACTGGCCCTGTATGTGGTATGGTAATCATGCTTGGGGGTGTGTATGATATGTCTCTTATGGTGACAAGATTAATGTGTATGATATAGTAATGCTAGTGTTTGTAGTATAATAAGGTGCAGGATTTAAAACAATACCGTATATGTTAGGCCGTAAACGTAAGCCATGAAAAGAGGTAAGTACGAGGTACAGAAATATTTGAGAAATTATCCCAAATTAGGAAACAAACGTGACGTATGAGTGGTTGAATCAAGACGTGTGATTCAACCCGAAAGTTTGTGAGATTTTATGAGACCGTGTTCTTGTGTACTTGGTATGTCGTTTGAGTACACAAAGAAAAAGTCAGAATATATAAGTGCCATGTAAGAAACGTGAGTACATGGTATGATAGAAACGTAATTTCTAAACATAATTTATAACGTAAATCCTACAAGAGATATCTGTAAAATGTAAAAGCTTGTCTAAGCTTAACTCCATAAATATATGTATATAACATGAAGAATTTCAATAAAACTTTAATGCCATATCTGCTAAAAGATTGAACCATAACCTAAATAAATACTTATTTATAAGTAGTTAACAGGGGTATTGCCCCAGTCATATGCAAGGATTTCGTAATTTGCATAAAATAAATAACAGTAATAACATGAACCAACCATAGCTGCTGATATGCAGAACAAGTTTGCTTAATACAAGAAAAACCGAAACCGATATGCCTGCCGGCAGCAAAGGGGTTAATATGCCTGTGACTTGGCCGTAAAGCGTGTGGCCGTAAAGTAAGGCCGTTTTAAATCGCGACGCCGTGGGAAATGATCCGGGCGACGGACTTACGATTTTGAAGTCCTGTGGACTTAATCTGCGACGAAAACACCGGGTATGTGCGTGGCTGAACGGGCGGAAAACCTGTAAGGATTCCTGGACACAGCTACACCAAACGAAAACCGCGGGTTTTTGAAAAGCAAGATGGCGCCGTACGTGAACCGGAAGTGGATTCTCGATGCAGCACTGACCTCGAACGGTATGGAGCCAGGTAAGGGGTGTCCCTTAAGTAGGGAGAAGGTGAGTCATACGCCCCTCCCACAATTACAGGCCAAAAGGCCTTAATACATATAGATATATAAATATAAAAACACCCTACATAGCACAATGACTTATGTGGCTGGCATAGATTTTTTTCCAGGGCTGCTTCGTATCCCCAGTCCGGCCCTGTTTATATCCACAGTTAGTCATTGGGACCCTATATGGCATGCCTGTCACTTTTACTCCTTAAGAGCTTTTAAAGAGTTTGACCATCTTGTGGTCCGTTACCCGAGAAATCACGGGGTCCAACATGCGAGAAACCACATGCCTTTTTCACACACTACACTGCTGGTTAGTATGCAATAATAAATTAACAAACATTAATAAAAATATGATATCTAAACGGGTGTACGGTCACCGCTGATTAACTGTTGTAATCACACTATATCTTGAGCTTTTTATGACTTTTCATTTAGTACATTGGTATCTTTGAAGGGAGGTTTTTACATTAGCGACAATATTCTTGAAGGAAAATTCTTCATACATTGTACCTTTTTTCTAATTGAGCTCACAATTATTAGAAGCATAGCTATTCTATCCAACCGTAGATTCTCTATGAACCACAATACACTAATGACCTTAATCCCTTCTCCTTTTTTATGAAAATGATGAGCCTCTTTAGCCCTCTTCGGTATAAATATACCCCGTAGTATATATAAGAGTGTATATATAAATATGATCAGTATCCCTTTATTGGATAAAAATCTTATTACAGTAAATGATCATTTAATACTTCATGTTAAAATGATTCCCTTTATCTAAATGTACATCACTGTTCTTTATAAAAATTTACATCAGGGAATCTTTCCTTTCCCATACATATGGACTGTAGAGGATTGTATATATGTTTTTATATTCAGCTTTTTTATATTTGTTCCTTATGTAAAAGGTTTAGTGTATGCACTGGAACTTATACATCTGTTTATGGAATGTGATCATTTACATGGATATCTGCATGAAGTTAACAGCACGCACGTCGGGCATAGCAATCTGCCGTGCGCGCCATGACGCTAAACAGACGCGACCCACTGATGCGAGCGTCATGACCTCATTTGGGCGCGACCGCGGATACAAGCGGGCGCGCCACACTACATATAAGTATGGGACTTATACTGCTTTATTCTGACAGGGCCATCGAAGGGATTTATCCATATCCTGAGCGCGCAGCCCACACAGGAGATCCTGCACCAGCTAACAAGATACACATCCTGACATATCCTGGCACCTCAGGGACCAATGAGGAGCAAGTGAGGAACTGTTCTATATACACTACCTGCAAAAGAAGAAGAAAAGAGGATTTACAACGACAGGGATTCACCTTTACATTAAAAGATACTGGACAACAGAACTTATTCTTCCACTGGTGAGATCCACCCATACATTATAGTGTGTACACACTGGGACTGTATATATTTACTTTTTTTCTTCCTTCCCCCCCCTTTTTTTCCCTTTTTTCTCCTTTTTTTTTGATTTTTTGAAAGGAACTTTGGACATTTTTTGGTTTTCCCTCTTTTGTTCCCACTTATCTGATTTTTCTTTGGATGATACAATTTTTTGGAATATCCAATACAGCTATCTAGTATCATGGTCAGGGACTCTTATAGTTAACATGAAGTTACAACAGTAGATTCATAATGCATTGTTTCTACTAAATTAACTTGTTTGTACATATTATCAATTTAAGTGTGTATATATTATCAATATTTCAGACTTTAAAAACATAACTTCACTAATGAACTATATTTACGTAAGATAATGAATTTACTAATGATTTATTAAATTTAGCAATGAAATCTATCTTGAACTTGTGAGTGCAGTATCATTTTCTTGTATTTTGTATATTTTGAGGTATTTTGGCCACCTCGATACTTTGCACCAACACGGATAAAAGAGTGCTTATACATAAAAACAATTTTTGAATCCTGGCTATGTGTGTATACTTTTTATTTAAACTGGTATACACTGTAACAGTCTTCATTCTTCCACTGGGTTTATTAGTACTTCGGCAATTCTGTGCTTCTGTAATTTGGCAAATCCGAAATTCAGCACTTCGGCTATTCGGACATTCGGTGTTTCGGGACTTCGGTTCGGCACTTTGGAAATTTGGCTATTTGGACATTCAGAAGTATCCAAATGTTTGAATTGCCCGAAATTAAACAAATTGCACCAGGGGCGTTTTAGCCGCGAGGCAAACAAGGCATTTGCCTTGGGCGGCATTTTTCAGGGGGCGGCAAAAAAGCCGCCCCCCAAATGCCCAGGCAAATGCTTTGTTAGCCTCGCGGCTAACTGACCGGCTGGGCTGGCGGGCGGCGCTGGGCAGGCGGCTGGCGAGGGAGCTCTTCCCCTGAGCGGTCCGCTCAGCTCCCTCGCGCGCCGCAGAGTGAGGCTGGGAACCGGAAGATGACGTCATCTTCCGGCTCCCAGCCTCACTTTGCGGCGCGCGAGGGAGCTGAGCAGACCGCTCAGGGGAAGAGCTCCCTCGCCAGCCGCCTGCCTAGCCCAGCCGGCATCCACTGGACCACCAGGGAGGTAATGAACCCCTCCCCCCCAGCACTCCCAAAGGTAAGGGGGGGGGCTAAATAAAAATAAATAAAAAAATGTGTTAATGTGAGTGAGTGAGTGTGTGTCTGTTAATGTGTGTGTGTTTTGTTAGTGTGTGTGTGTCTGACTGTGTCTGTTAGTGTGTATGTGTGTGTGTCTGACTGTGTGTCAGTGAGTGTGTGTTTGCCTGTGTGTGTGTGTGTCAGTGAGTGTGTGTTTGCCTGTGAGTGTGTGTGTGTCTGTTAATGTGTGTGTGTTTGTTAGTGTGTGTGTGTGTGTCTGCTAGTGAGTGAGTGTGTCTGTTTGTGTGTGTCTGACTATGTTTGTCTGTTAGTGTGTCAGTGAGTGTGTGTGTGTCTGACTGTGTGAGTGTGTTTGCCTGTGAGTGTGTTTGCCTGTGAGTGTGTGTGTGTTAGTGAGTGTATGTCTGTTAGTGAGTGTGAGTGTGTCTGTTAGTGTGTGTGTGTGTTTCTGTTAGCGAGTGTATGCGTATCTGTCAGTGAATGTGTGTGTGTGTATTTAGAAGGCGGGGGGGGTTGGTGCAGGGGGGGTTGGCGCAGGGGGAGGGGAGGGGCGCCTGCGTTTTGTCCTGCCTAGGGCAGCACAAAACCAGGATACACCACTGAATTGCACATGTCTACTTGACATTAAATGTCTGTTGCCACAGTTCTGACCATTTTTCTAGTTTATCTAAACCATTTGCCATTTGGCTTATCCCTCCTGGAACATCAACACTGTTACATATTTTTGTATCATCAGCAAAAAGACATACCTTACCGTCAAGACCTTCTGCAATATCACTAATAAAAATATTATAGAGAATGGGTCCAAGTACAGATCCCTGAGGTACCCCGCTGGTAACAAGATTAGTTTGGCATGACCTCCCTGAAGTAAACCTATGTTTTCTCTGATCTTGAAATCTCTGTGATTTTAGATGGTCAACAATCCTATCCTTTAACTTGGTTTCCATTACTTTCCCCACTACTCAAGTAAGGCTTACTTTCCTATAATTGCCCGATTCCTCCCTACTACCTTTCTTGTGAATGGGCACAATATTCGCTAATTTCCAATCTGGGACTACTTCCATTAACAATGATTAGTTTAATAAATCCTTTAGTGGTTTTGCTAGTACACCACTAAGCTCTTTTAATAACTTTGGGTGTATTCCATCAGGCCCCATCGACTTATTTGTCTTTACTTTTGACAGTTGAAGTAAAACCTCTTCCTGTTTAAACTCACATGTAACAAATGACTCATTTGTCATTTTTCCTAACTGAAGTCCCTTTCCTTCATTTTCAGTTGTAAATACGGAACAAAAATATTAATTGAAGTAGTCAGCTAGATCTTTATCCTCTTCTACATACCTACCTTTTGTTTTTAATCTAACTAATCCTTGCTTTTCTTTTTCTCATTTATGTATCTAAAAATGTTTTTTCCAACTTCTTTACTGACTGAGCCATTTTCTCTTCTGTGTGTGATTTGGAAGCTCTTATAACTTGCTTAGCCTCTTTCTGCTTAATCCTATAGATCTGTCTATCTTCCTTACTCTTGTTTTTTTTATAATTACTAAATGCTAACTTTTTGTTTTTTTACTATTTTGGCCACAGTGGTTTCTTACATTTTTTGCTCTTACTGACAAGCCTATGGCAATTTTGGGGGGAATGGTTCAGTCCATTATATTAAGTAGGTGTTATGAGATATGTGTGCAATGGAACAACTGCAACAAATTCATAGCTTCAATAACAAAAGAGGAAATAAAATCAAAAGTTCCTATATGAATTGATGTTAAGGTCTGGAACACAAGGAGAGGGTCACTGTTCGTTCATAGGACACACCCTCCTCCTCAAACTATACCCCCTCTGGGCCGTCTCGGAAACCTGAGATGATTACAGGAGGTATAAACTTAATTGATAGTAAAATGTTTAATGTGCTTACAAGGGGCCAAGATCTCATATTGTGTAAATTGCCAAGTTTCCTTGCCAGGGCTCCCCCGGGTAGAAAACACCTTTACTAAGTGAGTGAATAATTAGGACTTCTGTTAAATAGGACTCCTATTCGTTCTCCTTTCATTTAAATCTTATTTATTTATATTAAATTCTTTATTTTTGGTTTCAATCCACAGTTGACATTTTAAAAACAGAGTTTAAATGCAAGGTTATACATGGATATCAAGCATAGTAGATAGCCTTAACTTACAGCTAAACATCATGCAGTGGGTTACCTTTTATTTTTTACCTGTTGATTGGTGTAAATAACGTTTTGTCATCTATTTTTTGTATGCACTGTGACTATTGTTTGTTCATTTATTACGTTCTGCCTTTGTCTTGTAAAGACACACGTTACCTGGTTAAATGTTACCTGAAGCAACCAATTTATTAGTGTTTTTAAGTTGCATAGCTATTGTGCTAAATTGTATTTGGTGGGTTTTTATTCAAAACATTTTTTTTAACCTCATTTATAAATTGTCTTGGTGGTGTCAGTGTTAAAAATAGTAATATTTATAAGTGTGGGTGGTGGTAAGGTTTTTCTTTAATCATTATTTCCGGTCTAATGCAGACAAATTGTGCATTTATAACACTTGGAATAGGGTGCATTTATGACAACGGGTACCATGACTGATATTATTACACAGTGCTCCAGCCAATATTGTTATTTTCTAACACCCCCAAAATATACTATGGATTCCCAGGAGCCTTTGTTCCAGAAATGAAATACTCTCTTTTGTCCTGGCTCATCGTGTTACTGTTGGGAACAGAAGCAACCGTGCATGCTTTGAGATTTCAAGTGTGATAGAAACAATGTTGATGATTGTTCTTTTGTACCATTCCATCCTCCGTTTACTTGTGTATGGTATGTTGTCTTACCTGTTCTTACTCCTCCTACTTCCTCCTGTAATCCTCTCCTTCTGTTTGGAACTATCATCCAGGTTATCAGACGACAAGTTAAAAAATGAGCATAAAGTAAATTAAATCCTCTCTTGCTGTCATTGTACTAATTAGCTGTGTGCACCAAGTCTTCCAATGCAAAAATGTTTTACTCTGTTATGTTTGGCCTTAACAGACTAAATATCACAACAGTTGCAACAGGGTTTACATATATCTAACCATTAAGGTTGCATATTTTAAAAGGACAATCCACTGCCCAAATACACAATAAATACAAATAACTGTTTAGTAGATATACCCCCAAATGAAAACTTGCATGCATTTACTTATGCAATTTTTTATTGGAGTTATATCTAAAAATGGCTTTCAAACACTGCAGATCTCTTGTCTGCTGCCTTTGCAAGCCCTCCCCTTCTAACCCAGCCTAGACTTTTTGTGGCTGTCCAAATACAGACATTCCTATGAAGCTCAGTGAGAAGTCTTTGCAAGCCAGGTGCTCTGAGCAATTGCTACCTCTTGAGTTTAGCTCCACTGAGCTACCCAAACCAGGAAGTAACAGGACCTCTTGTCTGCTTGGAAGTCAAGGTTAATTTAAATTTTAAAAAGTGTCACTTTCTGTTAAAATCTGCACTTTTTCAAAATGAAAAAGAGGGGACACTCTTCACACATAAATCTTTCCAGCGAGCTAAAGTGCTCTAAGGGTCTGGAGTGTAACTTTAAGTTAAGACTTTAGATAAAGAATTTTTTTTTTATATTCTGCAAGCTGTGCAACTGTTCAAGTTCGACAAGATTGACATTGAAAACGCAAAAGTGTAAATTCTGCAATTTCAGTGGGACTGGAGATGCGCAGGGGTATGAGTGTATTGTATTGTAATACACTCATTGGTTGACAGTATTCCATAAAACAAATCAGGAATCTCTCATCTGTTATCTGTTTTTCTTATGTTTCTATAGGGAATCAACACAGTAAAGGAGGAGACTATATTTAAAAGAAGAAAAACTACCACAACAAGAGGACAGTCTTAAATTAGAGGGGCAAAGGTTTAAAAATATCAGGAAGTATTGCTTTACTGAGAGGGTAGTTGATGCATGGAATAGCCTTCCAGCTGAAGTGGTAGATGTTAACACAGTAAAGGAGTTTAAGCATGCATAGGATATGTATAAGGCTATCCTAGCTACGAGATACGGCCAGGGACTAATGAAAGTATTTAGAAAATTGGGCAGACTAGATAGGCTGAATGGTTCTTATCTGCCATCACATTCTATGTCTTTATGTAGAGAGATTGATGATATTTTTCATGAAGTGCCTTCAATTGGGCATCAATTCGTCTTCACCTTCCCAACCGTTCTCCTATAGATATGCCATTCTGACTAGTTTCCACCTTGCATATAGGCTCAGTTTTGTATCTACAAAGATTTTTACTTGGAAGATAGTCAGAAATGAGGCCATTTTAAGTGTATTCTCTTTTGCAAATATGGATGTTGTTGCCCAACCTTTTCACTGGGCAGACCTAGTGGAGCTATCACATTTGTGCAATGACTATTATACTCATACCTTCATGGAATAAAGCGAAATGTCACATCTGTAGAGTCAATAGCCTTGGGTGCCATAGCTTTAGTTGCTTTCTTATCTTTCAAACATACAGCATCATTAGTAGCCAACCCATTACATAAAAATCCATTAGCAACATCTCATATGTGGCTGGGGAGCATAGACTGTGGTCCAGGCTACATCACTCTCTTCCTTGCCACACCATGAGGAAACATGGAGGGGAGTCCATGTATCTACCACCTCGCAACCAGAACACGAGGGACCAAGGACCCATAAATTAAGCTACAGGAATGAGACAGAACATTTGTGGGTTCTAAAATGATTGTTTGCATGGCACCCCCACATCTCTGCAATTAATTATTTAAGGTACAAGTCAGGAGCAAGAAATAAAAATGGCTGTACATATTGATATGTCTTTATTTCATTAACAGAAATGGTGTCTAGACAAAATTTTGTTAACACTAGCAGTTCAAATGAATGAAAATTTGCACAATACTGTATTTACATATTTTAATTCATTAGTTCATAGCATTGCTGTTTTCTTTCCAAAAAGGTAAAAACTTTTAGTAACATAGAAGCGTAAACAGCTCATTTTTTTATTACAAGAAAAACCACGAGAAAAAACCACAGTTACTTAGAAAAAATAATAATAGACAAGCTTAAGAACTAGTACAATAAAATGCTGCATTGAATTAAGTTACATCGCATAGAATCTGTGTAAAAAGTATGTAGAAAAAACACCTGATGCAACCTGTTACAGTCATTGACCAGTAATGAGAGGTACAGAGGATTTTTTTTACAGGTAGATGTGTGTGTGAAGAATTGTCCATTCTGTTTGAGCTGGGGAGGGATGAGAGGGAGGTTGAGGCCTCCGCTTGCATACACTGATAAAACCCTGTTTGAATATGGATTTTGAAGTCTCTAAGGCAAAGAAATGAGAGGTGCACTTGCATTCAACTAATTCTACATTATGAGGAATCTGACATCAGCACCAACTTAGGATGGAGGACGTGCTGCTTTGGTCAGAGTGACTAATGTTCAAACTTATTGGCCTCAGTAGAGAAGCAGTGAAGAGGAAAAAAAAAATTTGAAGAAAAAAAAAAAAAAGAGGGAGAACAAGTATTTTGTCCGTTATGAATCCAGCTATCGCCAGAACCCTAGGTTTCAAGACACTTCACGTAAATAAGAATTTGCATTGGCCTTTCACAGCAAATGTCTGTTTCATAGTCCACCACAATACAGCTCTTGTAGATGAATGTGATCAAAACACCTATTGATATTCATGTGTCTATTGTGATCTGCAGTGACTAGAAAATGTCAATGTATGGCATTCATTTCTTATTATAACAGCTAAACAAACAACAAAGCCACAGCTGAAACATGTTTAGATGCCAATGGAAGAGTGATAGAAAGGTAACCCTCCAAGTGCCAAAGTGGTGAAATTTGTACTATGTACCTTCCCTCTGGCATGAAGTAGCACATGATACAGGGTAGGGGCTTTTAGCCTAAAAGAAAAGAAATATAAACAAGTAATCAGCTTACATTTTTTTCCTCCCTAGCAAATGAGTTATGTTCAATATGTGGCGTTACTGCTTGATAAAGCTTTATAGAATAGCGGAGGGAGTAACTTATGAACTAACCTAGTGGTAAGTAGGTGTACAATGCATTTCAAGACTGACACTGAAACAAACCATATTATTTTTTTAAACACATCTACAAATAATGTAACATCTTTGCTTAAGAGTGTTAATAACTGATGTGTGTAATGGACCACCAAAAACCAAAATGTTATAATATAAATGATTTCCTAATGTGATTCCAGCGAAGACAGGAACTCTACCCTTTAATATAATATTTTATTCTGATTTATAAAATATTACACTTTTAATGGTGAGTAAATGAGCAATGCTTCCAAAGGTTAGCTTAGATTGAAGTGGTCAGCTGGTAGCTGTTTTCGACTACAATTTCATCTACAGTCAGGCAGCAATATTATACAGAAGTAGCATTGGATTATTTGCTGAAACAGGCCATTTCTTGTTTACAGAGAAACCATGATTTTGTACTGGAATCATTAGAGGTTAAGATTAATTTTGGGACCAAGTTCTAGAAACAGAGAAATCATATAAACATTCCATTGGTTTCCATGGTGACTGCTTAATTTTTTTTTAAGAAAAACAAAAATCATAAAATTGCTGTCTATCTATAAATGTGATTGTAGATTTAACGAACTACTGAAAAACAAACACAGTTGGGTTTTTAGTTGCACATTTCACACATACAGCATCATTAGGAGCAAATCCATTAGAAAAAAAAAATGACAACCGTATTCAAGTATCCCAAAACACCTGGAATATTAATATAGCTCTCTCGTCTCTGAATTTCTATGTATAAATAGGTCGGCACAAAATAAAGTAACAGTATTTTGCTGTCTTCCCAAGAATGCACAACAGTGGAGCCATTAAGCCAGTTAAGTGCTAAAGAATCCTGCAGCAAATGAATTGTTCTTCTGCACTATAATGGCCACCTAAGCTCCACGTTGTGCACAGGTTAAAATAAAATACAGTTGATCAAAGTAATGTTTATTTTTTATTTTTTTTTAGTTTATAAGGAGAAAAATAATTTTATTGTCACATATTGCTCCTCTATAAATCCTTTATGTATATTGTATGTATATATACACAGACAGTAGGTCCTTATTTATGGTAATACAGCACCCGAATGGATGCCAGTCATTAAATATTACTTGGTTTCTTTTTTTTTTCATTTTTATAAATACATAAACTTATTTACTGCACATATATGTTTAGCAAAACATCTACCTGAATATATACAATAAGTGGATAAACACTAAGGCTGTGTACGCCACAGAAGATGCAAAAAAATAAATTTAAAAAATTGAATTTGAAGTGCGTCATAGCGTTTAGCCAAGAAATGCTCCGTGGTAAACAGAGTCCTGTACATTTTATTAAATGCTGCACAGGAAAAATTCAGTTCTAAAAAAAACATACTTCTACGTATTTGGGTAGCATACATGGCTAGGTTAAATGGTAGAACTCATAAGTGTAGGTTAATCTAAAAAGATTTTAGAACAGCTAATTCTTACAGAATATTTGTCTAATTTCTCCTTGCACATGGGGAGTGATAAAAAAAAATTCAGCTGATAATGTTAGGAGCTTGTTTTATAGTCTTGTTATCTCTGATTCCACAATTTTGGAGTTTTAATGTCACATGTCTAGGAAGGGCACATATCCAAAATTATTTTTTTTCAGGTCATCTCATGAGTTTCCATACAAACAGCTAACTATACAAGTACTCCTTAGACAAATAAAATAGTTTATCCCCAATATAGAATGTGAGTTATTGTGGGGTGCAGTTTAATTATATTTTTGGAGTTTACTGACCCGACGAAACCCTTGAGTGGAAGTACTAGTTTGCCGTAAATGGACCTCTATGTTTCATGCTGGGCCTTACTACTTATTGTACCTTTACTTATCTCTTTCTATTTACATGCTATGAAGTGTATCATCAAATTATCAGCATTTTTTTTTTTTATCAGTTTATACATTTAATACACAAAAACAACTCGCTCTTTAAATCCTACATCCACAATCGGGGGTTTTATAAACATAAGACAAGCCAAGACTACTACCTTGTAGCAGCTGTTCCACTGAGTATTCGTTAAGTGCTCATATTTCACTGTAAAAAAAACTACAACAATTTGGAACCATCATCCCACATCTGTATGTGCCCGGATGTCCAGAGTTGCCCTTTTAAAAGGTTTTGGGATAAACTGCACCTCTTTTCATATGTGACATAACCACTCCTTGGCTTATCCTATGCATCCTGTAGAATTTTGAAAACTCTGAATCAAAGATTATCCAAAAAAAAAAAATACTGTAACCTTTTAGGTTCTATATATTAATTCTTACTTTTATTTGTACCTTTAAAAGGTTATATAATACTATTAGTAATTGTCATTCAACAAACCTAGCAATGACGAAATTAAGCTTTTTTTAAATTTTATTTTAAATACCCCAAGTTTTCTTTAGGATATTATAAAACATAATTCACATGCCTTAAGCTAGCTATTGTACAGTATTTCATGGTGGGTATCACATACCATGTGACCTGTGCCAAACTGGCTAAACAACCTCTGGCATTTAGTCTGCTGAGGACTATAACTCTCATAAGGCTCAACCAGCCAAATCACTAGCTGAAGTCACTAACTACTTGGGTAGTAATTATGCTTCATGTTACGGGCGATTCTGGCTGAGTGGTATGGGAACTATAGCCCAACTCAGCTATAGTGTCAATGCAGTATGTATGTGTTTGTGTGTATATATATATATATAAATATATATATATATATACACACATACATACATGCTAGAATAACTTTACAACATGATTAAATAATATATATCTAATTAGTTTAACTGCACAATGAAAATGACAGAAAAAAGATAAAAAATTGAGGGAAAAAAAAAGCTAAACTTTTTGTAAAAATAAAAACGCGACGCTTTGTAATCATTGGAGAGATAGCATTACCAATGCCAGTTATAACAAACAACTTTACAATATTAGCGCAAATATCCTTCCGACAGGTACAACGTGGATAAAAACCAACAGTCTGGACATGTAATGTAGTCACCACACACAAAATACATATTATACAGTATATATTTATATGATACAGAACTCTTAAACCATGATATACATGTTAAAACTATTAAATAATGATTATCTACTCTAAGTTATAATGGCTGGAAATAGGTCTACGGCGTGGCTGCTGCGTTATACTGGTGAGATATGTTTCACTCAGTGAAATCTCTCAAATGTAGACAACTTATTTGCATCAACAATGCAAAAAATAAAGACAAAACACAAAAAACCAAGTCAAACATATTTTATCATTATGACATAATGCCCATATGGTATAGTGAAAAATACTGCAGGAACTGTCCTTTAGAAAAACCTTAAGTTAAGTTGGAGAATGTGATTACATATAAAATATTCTATACTGTTTTTACAACCTAGACAACAGAATGAGGCTCCACAAAATAAATTTGATGTTTACCAGAGAGAAACATAGCTTGTAAAGTCCGATCGGAATCAACGGAGTCATTCAAACAGCCCATTTTCCTCTTTGAATTTCTTCTTTGTTTATGTTCTCAAAAACCTTTTACCCTTTTACTACCTAGCAAACTTTCACCAACTTTGACTCTTTGAGCTAGCATATTTTGAGTTTGTGACTGTGGCAAGGATCCAACAAAATTGGATTGGGACTACAACCAGGAGCGTTCTTCAAATTGTGATGCACCAATAAACGTGCTAAACTGTTCCATAAAACAGCAGGATCAGATTACACCGGTGACTCCAGCTCCATTCTAACAAGTTCTTTTAATCATCAGGTGTTCTTAAACCTGTTACTGACATAGCAGTCTTTATTAATGAAAGTATTAGGCCAATTAAGAGAAGCAATTTGTAGCTTCATCCAATACAATTTAAGAACCCAAGCTATTTGAAGAGAGTAACCTTAAGAGCAAACATGATAATTATATATATTAACACAAGAAAATTGTGAATTTTGTTGAGAACATCAGTGTAACGCTTTCATATTCTTAGTTGCCAGGCATACTGCAAAATACCAGACATGTGATTAATGGAAAAAGGGCTGGAAACACAAGCCTAAACTGAGCCTTGAATTTACGGGTACTTGCTGTATGTCACCTTGGTTAACAAAAACAAGGAATTCCGATGTTTTTAGCTATAAGTCGGATATATACGATTATGCCTTAATGTTAACCTTGCACACATAGAACCCTCAAACAGAACCTAAAGGAAAATATGGATTGTATTGTAATCTAGAATGAGTTCTAAATTAGATATGAGATAAAACAACGTCTAACATTAATTACACAATAATCTCATCCCGTTGGACAGATGTAATACCAGAACAGCAGCTGGAGTGACGTGGGCTGCATAAGCATACTAAGAGCTAATACACAAAGGCACGCATCAGTTAAAATTGCACCTTTGTAACAGTGTTGCCTTTCAATGTGGTTTACCATAGAATAGTTCTGACTGCATGGCAAATAGCAGGGGTTCACAGACTCTTCCATAACTGTTGGTATACATCTGGATTGCTCTGGATACTGCCAGAAAAATGGGCTAAAGAACCAGCCTATCCAAAATAGGAGCAGCTATGAGGAACAGCAAACATACCCGGATGGAAGACGTTTTACTGTTTTCATAAGAAGAAGTGGCGACACATACTACATTATAACACATACTACGTTGTATTTTGGGGGAAATATAGAGGAAGGTTTGAAGTAAACCGTAAAATCTATAGGACAACCACAACATTATTTTGACAAGAATGCAGTCATAAAGCAGGCAATCACGTGAATTGGACACTATTATAATGAAAGTGGGAGAGAACAGTGGCATGCAGTAGCACAAAGAAAAACCCACGGCCAATTTGGAGCGATCTTGTGTATATAAAAGCTACAAAAAACCCCGAGAAGAATGTATTTAAAAGACAGGAAGAATTGGAAAATGAATTAACAAAATATTGGTGGTACCTGTTATCTTTCCAACTATACAACGTGACCCAAATCCACATTACCAAATCATGCAGTAAATGTTTTTGACATCTTTATATATAGATTATTTTTTGACATAATTTTAGTTGTTGTCGGGCACAACATAACAAGAATACTAATAAAAAAAAATAAAATAAAAAATATTGTAATACACAAATAAATTATTTACACAAAGAAATAAATAGGTTATTGAACAGCATCAAAACTGACGCCAAAGTCAAACGATCAAAGGAGTTCTTTACCATCCAACTACTAGAAGATTTAGGAAAATGTATCTATCCATCCCTGTTCCATCATTCTTAATTTTCCAGATGCAGTTTGCATTAAATCAAAGTGTATCCAGTACGTTGAAGGTATTCATTCACATGTGACAGCGCAGAAATTCTCAAAGTAAATATAATGCACAAATGAAATAACATAACAAAAACATTAGAGCCAAAGGCAATAAAAGGGTGAGCAAACAAATACTGCACAACACTAAATAAGCGCTATCCAATGGCTTATAGAAGAAATGGTCCAAAATACTTTCTAGTGACCTTTTATACTCTTGCGATATAACGGATATGGGATATTCTACGATAGCTATCCAATGTCATCACATAAATAAATACAGGACATTTTTGTCACTCCGTCAACCAATGCTAAGCATTGTAAGAATGATGGAGTCTGTCATACCAGGAATAAGTTAGTTTATAATGCCCTAATTAGAAAGGGTAATTATAGAAGGTATAGAAGAACAGATTGGCTCAGACTTTCATCCTGAGATATAAGGTGTTTTACAATGTGATGAACAGTTATTTAATAGAATCATCCATTGTTTCATAAATCTCCATGTTAACTACGTTTGAGATTCTCTAATAACTAATACAAAAGGATTCCTTGGAAAATTTAACAAAATGTATAAGTGTAGACAGATCAGCTATGTGGGTAAGAGGGGTGAATAAGGAAATAAGAATTCGATATACATGGTGTATGTTTCAAAAACATTTTTAAAGTACTAAATAATCATGTTTCCAAGAAAATCATTTGCCTTTTACATATGCCTTCCGAATGGCTGATCATTCTTGCTGCCCAGTTTCTGTTATGGCTTATCACGGACCCTCTGAACCTTGAAATATTTACAATATAACAATGAACTATGCAAGCTTAGCTTATTCTTCGAGGTTTTGCATTTTCATAATATATAACTGAAACAAGGGATATAATGAAGGCAAACATGGGCTCTATCTCTTTTCTTCAACTGAATCTGGCCTGACACTTCCCCAGTGGGAATAAGCATATAGATGGGTATATACTGGTACTCATGTTAAGGAATCATATCTATAAAAAAAAGTGTATAGGTTGGAATTTACATAATGTTTAGAGGCAACATTTTATAGAATTTACTCCAAACAGAGACTGCGTAAAAGCCTTTTTATATTTCTAAATAAATAAATAAATATTAAGGCCAAATAATTGCAATTATTACTCTTTGATAAATCAAGGTCAGGACCTCAAAGTTTTACCAGTTTTAAACAGAAGCATTTTTTTTTTGTTTTTATGTTTTGTGTTTTAGGATTAGGGTGTTTGGATTGATTAAATTTGTAAAAGAGAAGGTCAGTGTATTCAATGTCTCAAAACACAGAGTGGAGTATATAATCGTAGAACAAGCCCTTAGGCCTGTGTTCGTTAAATAATACCACTTGCAGGTCTGTGATGACTATGAACTAAACCGATGATCCAAAAAATTCTATGTTGCAATGGCTAAACTTGCCCATTAGGCAAAGTGGGGAGAGACCAGTTTTTAGCTGCCTTATCTAGAAGTAAAACGTGTTTTAGTAAGTTCCTCTCGTTTTTTTTTTTTTTTTTAAATTGCATAGTTACTCTGCATTTTTTTAGAATTGCATAGTTAATCTGCAGTTCTCTCGTAGACCCCCAAAAATGCAGAACTATTTTCTTTAGGTGCACAAAACTTTTGTGTTGAAGTGTGTTTGTGTAATTTGTGTAATGACACAAACAGTGCTTTACATATGACCTAATGTACACTGAGCCAACATACATGACAATGGACATGTATGGTTAGGTGCAATTCTTCTTTAAGTAGTAAAGACATTAACCAATGACCTAATAATGTCTACATGAAGATATTAACTCCTTTGTGAGGCTAGTTACATATTTTTTGTCACACATCTCAACAAAGCAGTTACATTAGGCTCATTAGCAATGTTCCAATATATATGTATATATATTTTAATCTGGCCCCATCGTGTTATATCTAATGCATTCCTATTGCCAAATCCGATGTTCTTTACCCTTTATCTCTATCCCCTTGTACATATGGTGTATGCGCTTTACAAGTATAGCTTATTTACACATTCTACTCACTTTGTTCTACTTTATTGTAGGATTCCCTCATCTTTGAAATAATACACAGAGTTATAACACTTAAAAAATTAAAATATAATACTAACATTTGTCACCAGGATATCTTATCGCCACATGGCATATAGCATGGTTTCCTTTGACACGTCATCAAAATAAAAACAAGTAAGATCAGAGGTTAAAACTAATAACACAAAGAGCCAAGGGAAGGTAGCCAAATTGGTTTAACCAACAGCCTTGTCGGACACTCAAAAATTATGGGAAAATTCATCATCTGTGAGAAACTGGGCCTGCTTAGTGTAAAAGCAGGAGAAATTCCAAAATACACTGATAACTCTGCAATCTACATCCAATTGGATTGGCTGGGTTATTCCTTAAAACAGGAATTTGTGGAGAATTGCAAGGCAAATTTAAGGACAAAATATGCAACTTGGAGAAGTGGGGGAGTTGAGTATTTTTTATATGTGGCTATTATATTCTAAAATTTTGAAACTACCTTGAAATTCGCCACATATTCCCAGTTTAGCGAATAATTATGTGGAGTGTTACTATGGTATCACAAACAGTAATTGTGTCCAAAGTAGTTTTTCTTTACCAGTATTTCAAATATGGTCATGAAATGCACAAAACACTGCACTGAATGCCTACATTGCGAGCGGCACCACACATTATAGACTTTTAAATAATTACTTGTTGCCACCAGATCTTACACTTGACAAGTAACGTGCTCTGTATGATCATTACATATAAAATGTAACTACTTGCAAACTGGAGCCATATTTACAATGCTGAGACTTCATAATATTTTTAATTTCATTATAGTGGTTTAAAGGTGAAATGCGCTGGCTCAAATATCACGGAATTTTCAAACATTGTACAAATGGATTTTGACCTGTCAGGAACAAAACTGGAAGATTTTTAATGACACAAAACAATGTCTATACAAGATCTGGACATATTTGGAGAGAGTGACTAGGCTTTGTTAACATCTGTCCAGATTTATCCATGACGCTTAGACAACCTACACTTGCCACTGCCCTAGCATTCTAAGTTTGAATAGGTTCTACCTACAAAAAAAACCAAAACAATTCTGACGTAGTCAATTTATGGTTCAGACTTTAAAATATAAGTGAATGGGGAATAGACTATCTACCGTTAAGCTTAAATTGACTGAGAAGTTGTTTTTAATTTGCAGTGCAAAAAAACATCCATATGCAGCTCTGATTTGTGTTATGTGGACAAAAAACGATTCTTTGTCCTGCAGATCAGAGCATTTTAGCTTCACAATCACAAGGCAACATCAAAAACCAAAGCCATATATGTATTTTTTTTTTTTTTTAAATAAGGTCATTATAACAGGAATCATAACATCCATGGATGACCCCTTTTTTCTGTTTCTTTTTACTCTTTTGAGTAAGGTAACACAGCAGTGAAACTGCATGGGATCCCACCACTGGAGAAGACTGTTTGACCAAGGAACCAGACCAGCTGAGAGACAAGTCTTGGATTAGAAGTCACAGAACTCCTCCTTCACATGCCAATAAAGAAAAAAAATAATTAAAACACCGTAAAAAGCAATTTTTTTCCTTTTAGCTAAGCAAAAATATTGCAGACGCAAGAGTTAAACAGACTTTCAGCGTTTGTGATATGAGGTAACTGATTTTCATTGGTTAATATGGACCAGGGCTGACCCCTATTTGCACAGAAGTGCTTACATTTCTGGAGGAAACAGTTGAAGAGGGTTAGATCACCAAGGTGTTCTATGGCCATTTCCAGGGGACGGTAACCCAGTTCCTCCCACCTTCTGTTAGCTACCAGAAAAAAATCCATGTTGCACATTCAGCATATGGGTGAACACCAAGCACCCTTAAAACACCAGCATTCTATCTTTGTTATAGAAACCAAAACGGAAGCAGGTTTAGTTTATCATGGTTTGCTTTTTTCCATGTACAAGAATAAATTACAACAAATACTGCTTTGTTTTATGTTTTTTTTAAGGAACCAGTATTAAGTTAATGGGGGAATGGCTATAATCTAAAATTAAAAAAAAGTAGAGAAATTAATTAAAAAAAAAAAAAGCTCCAATTTTATACTATGTGGTACATGTAATATTTGGCAACGTTAATGTTCCTATATCATATTCTCCTGAGTATTTGCATTTTTTTTCCTTCTTTTACAAAGCAGATAATGCATATGTAACCTTGTTAACAATAACACACAACAACCAAAGTCAGTGCAAGTGGCAAAGTATGACATACTGTACAGTATCGGCAAGAGAAAAATACCTGCAAACAAACATTGGTGGATTCACGTGATTACGCTATAGACAGAAGGGGGTACCATTAAACCTCTGGCACAGTATCTAAGAGCCGAATAATATTGCAGAATGGTGAAGAATACTGAGCATAGGTTGTGGTGTTAGTGACACAATTAGGAATGTTGGATCTTTTCTTGTCCAATAGCAATGGGGCAATTTCCAGTTTTATGGTGGTGCGAGGGTAAATCGATCAGGGTGCATGGACTTTTTGCATATGGGTTTTGCAACTTATTTACAGTTTACTTATAAAACCTTGATTTATATATGAACGGTCTTCAATGAAGAAAGAAAAAATAATATGAACATTCAGAGGATATTCCTGAGATAGGGTTTTGTGACGTGGGTCACTGAGAATAAAAAGCTGCAGTTGGATCCTCAGAGGTGTTCCTTCCATCCCTGTTAAGATCTGAAGTTAGAATACATTAAGAAATTAAAGAAAAAACCCACAAAGAGGACCGTGTTGCCTCTGTTTAGTTCCCTGCCTGAGCAAGGCATAGCACCATCGTGAAAAGAACTCCTGTTTTCAGAGAGTAGGGAAATCCTTATAAAACAGTATTGCTGCTAAGACTGCTGTAGTGTGCACCAATAAGGTTTCCTGGAGACAGTAACAGCCAAGGGCTGTTTAAATGACTTCTGAACGACCATGTATTTCATGCCAGATGTTCACTAGGTAAAGTCTTTCCGCGGCTGTTCATCCGTTGTACATTTTTCAGTCATTTCCTGGCAGAAGTCTACTGTAACCGTTTGGTTGTTTTGCTCTACGCATGCCCCTCTCTCTGTGTAAGTACCATGATCTGATCCTTCTTGTCCTCTTCTTGTCATACAATTTTCTGGTATATTGTTAGGAAGTGAGTGAGCTCCAAGTTGTACGGAGCCTTCCTCATTGCAGCACTGCATGTTTTCCCCGACATCCTGAGCTGAGACAAGGTTTAGTTCTCCTCGTGCTGGTAATGGGTTGAACGTGGCAGCTGTGGGTAGATCCAAGGGTCTTAGGACAGGGCAATATCTGTGCAGGGCTTGTATCTGCTCAGGACTTTGGATGTCCCTACAGACTTCCTGGGAAAGACAGGAGAAATTGTCCAGTAGCTCTCCCATGCATGCCTTCAACTGATTTCTCTCGGTTAATAACTTTTCTTTTTCGCATACCTAAGAATGACAAGAATCAATAATGATAAAATAAAAACAAATCCTTTTAACTGTTTACTCTAACATGAACCTATCACCATCAAAAGAATAGCTTCTTTCCTCAGTGTCTACAAAAATAATGCCTTGGGTTATCTTAGCTACCTTGGTCTTGATCATACTTGGTACGACTGTTTGATCCTCAATTATCAATCTTGATTATCTCAGCCAATCCAATGATTTCCCATAGCAAAGCTTTGGGAAGCTATTGTGCATACGCAGTAAAATGTTGCACAGCGTCAATCAGTTGCTTCTCATATAGATGCATTGAATTAATGCATCTCTATGTTGAACGTTCAGCGTCTCCATGCAGAGCACCTCTGAGTGACTGTCGCTAGAGGTGTGACTGGGCACCAATCTAAACACTGCCTTTTCTATGAAAAAGCAGATTTTACACTGAAAAGCCTGCAGGTCCCTTTAAAGCACAGATCTTCATCAGATGCTAGTTATTTCTCTTTGATGGGGTTACTAATGTGAAATACACATCAAGTGTAACTAGAGATTTTTCAAATCTAAATAAATATTTGGTAGTTGATGTTAACCCCATACAAACCCAATTCTATACCAATCCTACCCCTAACCCTGTGTTCAGACTAACTCTAACTGTAAACCTATCTTAACCTTACTTCTAAATGTAACCCTACACTATTCCTAAATCTAAAACAACATTAACCCTTACTTTAACCTAACAAGGGACATCTTCTCCTGATATCAGTTTGAACACTTATTTAGCCTTGCTCACATCAGACTTTTTTAGCCAGGGATTTATATTCACATTTATATGGAGCGCACACTTTCAGCTCATCTGTCAGTCTAGGGCCACTGACAGAGTGGTGACCCAGGTTTCAATTGATACAGAGGTCTTCACATTTATAAGGCTGTATGCATCACTCACTTTTAGTGCTGCATATCTGCCCCAGACTGACAGATGCTTTTAGTAGGAGATCACCACTCTGGGGCAGTAAAGCACTCTCAGTAGACAACCGAGTGGAATGTCCTAAAATTGTTGAGTGCTTAAAAAGCTCAAAAGACCAAATGCATTAACTATTATTATTTTTATTATTGGTATTTATATAGCGCTAACTAATTCCACAGCGCTTTACAATATTATATGAAATGTTGTTCCATCAACATTGTGTGCTTCTTACTGTTACTTACTAATTTATGGATTTCACACTCTAAGTTCTGAATGCAGTCGAGTTTCCGTTTTCTGCAGCGTTGGGCGGCAATTCTATTTTTGCTTCGACGGCGCACATCATGAATAAACTCCAACTGCTCTGAGGTTAGCTTGTGCATTTTTATCATCATCTGGAAATCATTCCGTGGAAGATCTGTGATTTGATCAATGGGAAAGGGCAGTTTGACCTAAATAACAGAAAGAAGATGATGAATAGGGTTTTCTAAACACACTGCTAATGCATTAATTGTTTGTATTGGTCTGTATGATACCATGGCTGATTTCTGAGTAACCTCACGAGCCACTATCAACTCTGTAGCCCATGGATCAGCGCAGCTAAGAGGAATAGGTCTTGACAGAGCCAGGAGGTAGGCATAGCAGCCACAGGAAGTTAGTGACAGCTAGCATGCTGGGTAGGACGGAGCCATAAGAGGAGTATTTATCCCAGCCATTATATAAAGTGGCCATTTTAACTGAACCTAAGCTTACCTGTCAGTTGTCCCTCCCACCCTCCCTGTATTTGGTTAGGTTAGTTGATTTGCCGTTTTTTCACAGCGGCGGGGAATGGCCTGGTTAAATCGGAGGGTAGATGGAGGAGAAAGTGGGCATCCTGAGGTTTAGTGTGGATTGGGCAGTGTTGCACGTGGTAGGTAGGTTCGAGCCCGTCGGTGGCTCCGAACCTGGGGGTGTGGTGGTTTCTTGGTACACCCTACACTGGAACTGGTGGGTAGCAGGGTCTTGCTACACCCCTACAATGGAGATGGTGGGTAGCGGTGTCTTGGTACACCCCTACAATCGATATGGTGGGTAGCGGTGTCTCGGTACCCCTACAATTTAACCTGGTGGAAATGTGGTCATATTGGGCGGCCAGTTTCTGTATTAACATGTTATTTAGATTGTTATCTATTGTTATTATTGTGGGGTCATTGCTAGGGGTATGTTATGTATATGGGGGATGTTAACTTTAATAAGATTTGTTGGCAATTACCTCATTTGTTATTCCTTAATTATTTTATGAATAATTTAATAAAGCTGTGGACCAGGGCCGCTATCAGAAAATTTGGGGCCCATGACAAAGCACAAGGTCTGGGCCCCCCCACCCTCCTCGCGGGCCCGCCCACGCCCTACCTAGTCTGCTCACAATGATGCAGGACTGAATGTGGTGTGTGTATAGTGGAAGTGAATTAGAATGTTTGTAATGGATGTAGTGTTTGTGTGTATTAGATACTATTTGTGCAATGAATGCAGAGTGTGTGTTTGTGTAGCGGATGCAGTGTGTATAGTGAACGCAGAGTGTTTTTGAGTAGTGGATGTAGTGTGTGTTTGTGTAGTGGATGTAGTGTTTGTATGTACTAGATGAAATGTGTTTAGTGGATGCAGTGTCTGTAGTGTGTGTATTAGACGCAGTGTCTGTGTATAGTGAATGCAGAGTGTTTCAATTTGTGGTGGATGTAGTGTGTGTACTGTGAATACAGGATGTTTGTGTAGTGGATGCTGTGTGTACAGTTAATGCAGAGTGTATGTTAGTGTAGTGAATGCAGAGTGTGTGTCAGTATAGTGAATCCAGAGTGTGTGCATAGTTTAGTGAATGCAGAGTGTGTGTTAGTGTGTAATGAATGCAGAGTGTATGTTAGTGTGTAGTGAATGCAGAGTGCGTCAGTGTAATGAATGTAGTGTGTGTGTTAGTGCAGTGAATGCATAGTGTGTGTAAATTTGTAGTGAATGCAGAGAGTGTGTTAGTATGTAGCGGATGCAGAGAGTGTGTTAGTATGTAGCGGATGCAGAGTGTGTGTTAGTGTAGTGAATGCAGTGTTAATGTGTAGTGAATGCAGAGAGTGTGTTAGTGTGTAGCGGATGCAGAGTGTGTGTTAGTGTAGCGGATGCAGAGTGTGTGTTAGTGTAGCGGATGCAGTGTGTGTGTTAGTGTAGCGGATGCAGTGTGTGTTGCGTTAGTGTATGCAGTGTGTGTGTTAGTGTATGCAGTGTGTGTGTGTTAGTGTATGCAGTGTGTTGTGTTAGTGTATGCAGTGTGTTGTGTTAGTGTATGCAGTGTGTGTGTGTTAGTGTATGCAGTGTGTGTGTTGTGTTAGTGTATGTGTTGTGTTAGTGTATGCAGTGTGTGTGTGTTGTGTTAGTGAATGCAGTGTATGTGTGTGTTATTGTATGCAGTGTGTGAGTTGTGTTATTGTATGCAGTGTGTGTGTTGTGTTATTGTATGCAGTGTGTGTTAGTGTATTCAGTGTGTGTGTTGTGTTAGTGAATGCAGTGTATGTGTGTGTTAGTGTATGCAGTGTGTGTTGTGTTAGTGTATGCAGTGTATGTGTGTGTTAGTGTATGTGTGTGTTATTGTATGCAGTGTGTGTGTTGTGTTAGTGTATGCAGTGTGTGTTAGTGTATGCAGTGTATGTGTGTGTTAGTGTATGCAGTGTGTGTGTTGTGTTATTGTATGCAGTGTATGTGTGTGTTAGTGTTTGCAGTGTGTGTGATAGTGTATGCAGTGTATTTGTTAGTGTATGCAGTGTATGTGTGTGTTAGTGTATGTAGTGTATGTGTGTGTTAGTGTATGCAGTGTATGTGTGTGTTATTGTATGCAGTGTGTGTGTTGTGTTAGTGTATGCAGTGTGTGTGTTAGTGTATGTAGTGTATGTGTGTGTTAGTGTATGCAGTGTATGTGTGTGTTAGTGTATGCAGTGTGTGTGTTGTGTTATTGTATGCAGTGTATGTGTGTGTTAGTGTATGCAGTGTGTGTGTTAGTGTATGCAGTGTATGTGTTAGTGTATGCAGTGTATGTGTGTGTTAGTGTATGTAGTGTATGTGTGTGTTAGTGTATGCAGTGTATGTGTGTGTTATTGTATGCAATGTGTGTGTTGTGTTAGTGTATGCAGTGTGTGTGTGTTAGTGTATGTAGTGTATGTGTGTGTTAGTGTATGTAGTGTATGTGTGTGTTAGTGTATGCAGTGTATGTGTGTGTTATTTTATGCAGTGTGTTTTGTTAGTGTGTGATCTGGGGTGAGGGGGAGGAAGGGGCATTTTAACATTAATTTTCTATTAATTTAATTAAATGTTTCTCCCCCCTCCCTGCTTACCTGTGTCCATGGAGGGGGGAGATTCCATCCCTGGTGGTCCGGTGGGGGGCCCCCCGGCTCCCTGTTACCGCAGAAGTGGGCCCAGGCAGCACACAGCTTCTCCTCCTCTCTTCTCATAACTCTCGCGAGACCCGGTTACCATGGCAACGCTCCGCGGGTCTCGCGAGAGTTATGAGAAGAGAGGAGGAGAAGCTGTGTGCTGCCTGGGCCCCCTTCTGCGGTAACAGGGAGCCGGGGGGCCCGCGGCTGCACACATAGATAGCGATATGCGCTATCTATGTGTGCAGAGAGGGAAAGTGGAGCCCAGGACTGCCAGAGCAGTCCGGGCCCCCCAGGGCCGCCGGGCCCGTGACAACAGTCACGGTTGTCACCCCCTGATGGCGGCCCTGCTGTGGACTAATTATTTCCAACAGTATAACCTGTGTCCGTGTTTTAATTGGGGTTTGGGTAAGGTTAGCGCATATGCCGGCAAATCCGACTGTGCGCCTGTCATGTAAAGGAAGATCATTAGGTGGGACCTGCTGGCACAGAGTGATAATAGTTCAGAATTATAACATAAACAAACTAAGTGCAACAATCTCAGCATACTAATTACAGAAACAAATAAGAGCAAATATAGTGGAATGCAACACTGACCTAACCAGTTAATAAAAATTCTGACCTAGTTAAATGTCACTTACAGGTCTGCAGCGTGAATTGTCAGCAATTCAAAGTAAATTTAAAATTATAACCAAGAATTGCAGAACCGAAACTGATTTGGAGAAATTTTCTAATTTAGTTATTGAAATTATTGAAATTCACATTTAATACTCTTAATGCAGTCTGAATTCCCACCAACCTACCTGAGGTTATTCACCAAAGGACGAATGGCCCCCTTAATTAATGGGGCAATATCATCTGGCTGCATACGGGGTCATTTTGACTGCAAGATCTGGACATTATTCACACTTTTTAACAATGTATGGATTTTGCAATACAAGCCCCAAACGGGCCTGAATTTAATTCTGGTTTCAGCCGGATCGAATGCCGCCAAACAGCTGAAATCTGGACAAAATGCTTAAAATCTGGGTTCAGATTTAAACAGTTAAAAAGCTTTGGCAGTGCCAGGGTTAATTATATGGCAACTAGCCAGCACTTGCTAGTCAGCCACCACATGAAATAATTATAATAAATAATTAAAAAGCCTATTGCAGTCAATAAGACCCCGATATTACTATAAAGCAGGTTTAAAATCTGTCTATGCCTCCATCTGCCATGCTTATATGCTAAACATTTAGACTTAGCGACTGGGTACCCATTGCTGCACGTGCTAGAAAAGGCCATAATCCATGTTAGGTAGGTATGCCCCCACCTGCTACATTATTATTATTTCCTTTTTTTAAAGTGGCATAATTTGCAAAAGACCTCCAATGGTGACTTTGCCACTGGGGGTCCAGTAGCCAGGGAAAGGCAGGCAAAGGCGGCGCCGCCGCCATCTTCTTCTGGATGGTCCTCTTCTGCTCCTGGCACTTCAGTGCCAGAAGCCGACTTCAATGCTTTACAGCATTGAGGTCTATGGAGGGTCCAGTCTCTACTTTGTCTTAGTACATCTTTTGACTGGGTTGGAATTTCACTGAAACAAAGACAATACCAGAATTTCACTTTTTTTTTTAACGACATGACACTTTTTATCGATATAGACACTTTGCAGGGGGGAAAGGGGTGGCAGTGCTGCTTTAATGTGGCAAGCAGCCTCCACATAATTAACCCTTGAAATGCTAAATGTTGTTTAACCATTTTCTTGCTAGCTGCTTGCACGGCCAGCGGCAAATTATACTTAAAATTGCATTCTAGCAAGTGAACGGAACACTGCAAATGTGCATTCTGCTAGATAATAATTGCCATTGTGGTTAAAATTTGGACATTTTCACTGGATGTTGTCCATCTGGATAAAGGTTATTTAGTCAATAACCTTGACAGTGAATAACCCTGCAAGAATATTAGATAATAACACTGACATTACACTTGTAGCTGAGAATGCACATTGAAAATGTGGTCTCCTAAACAATTATAACATCATTAGATTATCCTTTTAGGGTGTTTAAGAGTTAAAGGGACACATCAAAACAACTATAGCTTAATGAAGCAGTTTTTGTGTATAGCTCATGCCTCTTGAACACGCCGAAACGCGCGTTGAGCGTTTTCTTTCTCTTTAATCACTGCACTTAGTAGCATTTTTTTTTTAAATATGATTTTTATTAATGTATTTGCAACGTATTTTCAACAAAAATAGGCAAGGGGTGGGGGGATGGGACTCGCAGGTCCCTGGAAACAACAACATAAAGTATTTGCTTTTGGGCTCGCAGGCCCCAATGAACGATGCGGACTCGCAGGTCCCACGCATTCCAAACAGCTAATAATGAGTACCTTTGTCCCATGTGTTGCACTCTTTTTCTTTTTTTTTTTTTTTTCTTTTTTTTATTTATATTGATAATTTGTTACAGTTTTTATTGCATAACATGTGAATAGATTGGTGGGAACTCGTAGGTTTTCGACCTGCTTTACATTATTAGGTCTTGTGAGGTGCCTAGATTCTCATGAGCAAGGCATAAAATAAGATACGAAGGTCCCTAGGTATCCTAGTCAGATGGCTCATAACTTGAAAACGTAAACTATCAAAAGAAAACTAGTATCGAGTGGACAGATAGAGGAGCACAAAACATTGTGTTCCGATAAAGTAATGTCAGTTTGTCGTGTAACATGTCTGAGTTGCGGGATTACGGCCGTCAGGCGGTCCCTAATTCTGTCTGCAGTCGCTTGCCGGAGTTCAGGTGGTGAGTGTAGTAGCGTGTGGGTACCCTAAGCCGTTAGATGTCGGCGTGTGTGTGTGTGTCCGTGTGGTTGGGGGAGGACCGTGTCCCTTCGTTTGTGGGGTGTATTGACTTAGCTTCCCTGTGTGGTTATCGGGTAACATGTGAGGGTAACGTTCTGCTTTGACCCTGGCAGTTTCTTTGATGTGGCATGTCATGTGTGGTGAAGCTACTAGAGTCAGGGTAAGTATATCTTCTTGTGTGTGTTCCCCTTGTCCAGGCTGTTGGCACACCGTGACCCGGTCGTTGGGGTCTTTTTTTTAACCTTAGGGTATGGTACGTGCGCCGCGTTGTCACCCATGAACGTCTGTTTGTTTTAGTATGTTCTAGAGGTGGCTTGTGTGTATATTCATGTTGATCGATTCCCTTAATCCTCCCCAAGTGGTCGGGTCCTGTATGCCGGTTAGTGGGCTTGGTCCCCTGTGTCTGGTCGGTCATGTGGTGGTTTTCCTTGTGGGTGTTCCGTCTTGTGGCAGGCGTGCGCGGCCCCTACCTCACCCCTGCCCCCGCTCCGCCGGCGTGGCCGCCCGCACCCCCGGTCTCCCGTCTCTCGGCAACATGCCCCACCCACGGCCCCCATCGTTCCACGTATTTTTCACTTTGTCCCATGAGAGACGCCCTCATCTTTTCTGCGGAGCGGATCTCCTCAACTCTGTCGTACCATTGGGTTAGCGTTGGTGGCTGTGTCTGTTTCCACATCGCGGGTATGAGTGCTTTAGCTGCATCCAGCATATGTCGCAATATGGATTTTTTGTATTGTGAGATTGGTTGTGGGGTCGAGTGTAGTAAGTATTGTTCCATGTTGAGGGGGAACGGTTCTCGGAGGATCTCAGTGATTTTTGTGCTGATTTGGGACCAGAACGGCTGTATGATTGAGCAGTTCCACCAAATGTGGCTGAGGGTACCTTCCTCCTCTCCACACCTCCAGCATATGGATGGGACATTGGGAAATATCTTATGAAGACGTGTTGGGGTTTTGTACCATTGTGATAAGAGTTTGTAAGCATTTTTTTATTTTTGTTACCACTATGGTTATTGATTTTAAGGTGTTTATTTCTTTATAACTTTAGTAGGGAGAGTTGGTTCAGGTAGACACTAGTGGTCAGACCACAGTGTCGAGGTAACTCTTAGGGTGAATTGGGAGATGTTTTATTCCTTGAGGCTTTTCATCTGCGTTTAGATTACCTGGTCCCTAGTTCTCTGTGGACCCTATTCTCTCTCCCTAACCTCGTTTACACTACCTTCCCGTCAGTCGGACACTAGGGGAACTGGTACTTAGATGTTATTTAGTACTCCAGATAATGGTTCCCCTGGGCACTGTTTAGTAGATCTCCCTTTTATCAAGTTATACTTTTTGTTTGCATATCCCTTTTTATCCTTAGATTGATTAAAAGTAGGGCCTCCCTTCCTCATTTTTTATACAGTGGAGCTCTCTAGATGTTAGTTTCCCCTTGTGGGACTCTATACATCACTTTCTCCAATTTCCCGCATATTTTGGAGGGTTACCCCATTATAGGAGCTCCCTATTAAGTGATTACAGTGGTGCAGCTCACGAGCCCTTGACTTGTATCCGGACTCCTGACCTGCACTCTGTTTACTTTATTTGTTAATTTTCTCTTAATTCTCACTGCCCAATTTTCTGCCATTTAGGAGTTAAATTACTTTTGTTTATTTTAATGCAGTCTTATCCACACCTCCCCTTACTGTGACTAGCACAGCCTGCATGAAAGAAAAATGGTTTTATTTTCAATCAGATGTAACTTACTTCTTACTTCTTTATCTTCTGCTCTGTAGTTTTAACTTTAATTACACACAGGAGGCTCCTGCAGGGTCTAACAAGCTATTAACAGAGCAGGAGATAGGAAATTCTAAATAAAACAGAATTTGCAATAAAGGTATTACAAACATTAGATGACTCTTTACAGGATATGTTTAGGAAGGTTGTATAAGTCATGTGCAGGGAGGTGTGCCTAGGGCTACATAAACAAAGTAATTTAACTCCTAAATGGCAGAAAATTGAGCAGTGAGACTATACAACAAAACTGCTTAATTAAGCTAAAGTTGTTTTGGTGACTATAATGTCCCTTTACATCAGGTTAAACTAGTCTTGCCTGGCGCTCACTGGAGACAAGCAACAATCCAATGAAAACAGTTAAATATACATTTTGTACACTATGTGTTTTGTGAGATGTTACATAACAGGCTCTTAATTTGTTCCTGATGATTTTAACAAAGCCACTCTACACACAAGTTACCATTTAAATAAATAATTTTAATACTTTCAATTAAAAATAGGTAGGAAGAATGTTTGCTTACTATTGCGACAATAAAGGAGTTTAAATAAATCCCCTTGCAAAGATTACAATCATTAATGGACATGATTTATTTAACCCCCCCCCCCCACAAATTTTGCAGCGCTGCACAATGGGTGGACTAACAAACATGTAAATGTAACCAGACGAGTTGGACGCACAGGAACAGAGAGGTTGAGGACTCTGCTCACATTCTAGAGGGAGCTAAGTAAAGTGAAAAGAAAGGTAAGGGTAGGGGTAGAAAAGTAGATTGGTAGAATAGTATTCACTGAAGACTTTGTGTGTTTTTTAAGGACACTTGCAGGAGAGGAATCAGAGTGCGGGGGTAGGGCAGGGGAAGCTATTAACAGTTTAATTGATCCGCTTTTGTGAGTTATTCATTATTTTTTGAAGGAGTGGAGACCGGCTGAGGGTCTAACAGAGAAGGGAAGAGAGTTCCACAGGAATGGTGAAGCCTTGGAGAAGTCTTGAAGATGAGCATGGGAGTATGAGCAAAGGATAGACGTATAGACGTAGGTGTTAGGCAGAGCGCAGGGGCCTAGAATACTTGTGTATTAGGGAGGATAGATAGGTTGGAGCAGCATTATGTAGAGATTTGTAAGCAAGAACCAGAATTTTAAATATATTTTAAGTACATCACTACTTGTGTATGTGGATTGATGTCAAAATTATTCTTGCCATACTTGCATAGCTTTGCAGAGTAGGCTACGGTATACAAACTAGCTAAGCCGCACACCTTCTCTATACATAAGTGACGTTACTGTGTAAAGTAAGATACAATTTCATGATTCATGTGCACACGAAAGGTGTTTAGTCCACTACGCACCACACACAGCTATTTTGAGGTACATCATGTAATTTATTTACTTTTTATTCACATTATCACATCATTATCTTTACACAGCTAATACATGAATTTAATGAAATCAACTGAATTTTAATATTAGTAATATAGCAATTTCACTGAAGCATTACTTCAGTGACGGACATTATCTGATTTGTATTTGTATTCATTCTGTTGATAACCGGCCTCATAAATGGTCAAAAACAGAATGAATACAAATACTGTCAGATAATGTTTGTCATCAATTCTTTAAGACATCAAAGAGATTTGTTATTTGCTCGGAGCTTTGATTAATTTGTTTTTATGCCATTATCTACATTGTAGTATTACATTTCTACCACTAGTGGGAGATACAAGTCCATTTTACAAAGGCATGGGCCATTCTAAACATTACAGCATTACCATTTCTGTATTTACATTTTTAATAGAAAGAAAATGTGAATGGCACAAGAAAACACAGGAAAGTGTCTTAAGAAATGATCAGAGAGGCGTCTGCAGACAATGCAATAGTTTCAACATGAATCATGAAATTTAGTGACTGGGCAATTCCTTATGAAATGCTATTGGGAAAAAAAGGGACAAATTATTTTTTTTCAATTTCTATCAAATTCTGTTGTTCACAAGCCTTATTGGAGACTTGGACCTATTTAAAACTAGCCAGCTCAACATGCATTGGAAGCAGCACAATGGAATAAGTGGAAGATTATGGGTCACATCACATGCCACTTCTCACTGTGTATTTTGGAAAATAATTGATCACACCATACCCCTACAACCATGTAAAGCAATATGGGATTTATTCACTAAACAGTGAACTTTATAGTAATATAGTAAAATATAGAGGAATTATACAGCACTGCGGAATTTGTTGGTGCTTTATAAATAATAATAATAATAATTGTAGAATTCTCCAAATTCATCTATTTTGGAGTTAATTTTGTAAATTAAAATTTCCGTTGACCACAATTTACCTTTTTACATTTTTTTTTTTATAGTTTTATTATAGTATTTTATTTGAAGGGCTCAGTTCTTCGATATATTTGTGTTTCAATGCAACAGTAATCATTGGGAACTTCAAGAGTTTAACCCTCGGGGGATTTTACCCCAGTCCCAGGTTGAGTGATAAAATTCCCAGGGGAACATACAGACTTGCAATCTTACCGCATCTCTTATACTGATATTACGATACTCTCACCTTACAACTACGTTTTTTGTGTGTGTTTTTTTTAATGCAGGATAGTTAATATCTCAAGTTAACCACAAATGACTCAATTCGAAACATCTAAACATTTTAGAATATTTGGGTTTCATGAGAACTAACCTAGACCACTGGGTTAACACATACGCTGATTAATTACGTAAACTCTCTCGCAATGGGTTGTCTACTTTTTTAAAGGAATTTCTATGCAATGCCATGGTGTTATACAAAATTTAAAACCAAGTTCATAAATTAGCCTTTACCTTTATTTTTTTTTTACTGTTGAATTGCTACCAAAGAACAAACAGTATGGGTATAATGGATATCTTCAGAATAATATTTGTCCTCTGTTTATTTAGAACTTAATTTACTGCAGAGCTTTTAGATCCATCTAGGAAAAGGATTGTTTCACAACTAGTGATATGCTGTATATCACCACCGAGTACTTGTCAGTGGTGGGTGCAGGGTGTAAGTATTTGTCATCATATATATGTTTGTAAAAGTGTATATATGTGTGGATTTATGTGTCCCTTTTTTAACATATGCCTCAGAATCCAGCAGTGCAACTCCCTTGCTTCACCCATCATATTTGAGTTGCCACTTTTAGTTCTTAAAAAGACATTATAGTCACCAGAACCACTACAGATTAATGAAGAGGTTCTGCTGTCTATAGCCTGTCCTTGCAGGCTTTTCACTGTAAACACTTTTTTTTCAGGGAACACACAGTGTTCACTAGTAACACCACTACTGACAGTGCCACAGACAAAAGCTGCAAAGCGTGAAGCACCTACGTTAAGAGTTTCCATGCTGAACATTTTCCGTAGAGATGCATTGATTCAAAGCATATCTATTAGGAGAAGCTGATTGGCACAGTGTGGCGTTTTCCCACACAACAGCCTCCCAATGCTTTCCTACAGGAAAGAATTGGATTGGCTGAGATCAAAACTGATGGGCTTAGCCACAGAGGCGATGCTCAACCGCTGTGAGACAAGTGCAGCAAAGGAGAAAAGGTAAGTAAATAACCTTTTCAATGCAATCTGAGGGGGAGCTGGTCAGCTAAACAGTTAGCATAACACTATAGGGCTATACATGTTTGCATTCCTGACATTATATTGTTCTTTTAAATGACAAAACAATAATTTTGTCCTCTTTTTCAGTTGCTTTTTTTTATATATATTTCAATTGTGCCATATTGATCAACTATGGAAAGAAGGCCATTTTGCGTGAATTAATTCTAATAATTTGTCTTCGGGTTGAGTGTATTATCACCCTAGTTTTTTTTGACAGATGTAAGATTAATCATTCTGCAGAGTACTATCAGTCGGCAATGAGGGCTGAACTTGCATGTCTGCCGTTCATACCGGCTGTGTGAATACTGTGCACTATGACCCCATTCACACAGCTATTCCTGCTAGACTTTGTACTTATCTACTAGTAGGACTCGGTCGTTCCCTATCAGCAATCAAGCACCCAAATAAAAACCACTACACGTTACACGTGACTGATAACCTAAGGCAGTAGGCACTGTGATGTGGAAACTTCATAAAATCCAAAGGTCATTCGGAGTATTTTTGGCAGCAAGAGTTTTCCTTGTTTCCTCATTCTCTGGCCAGCAAACATTAGGAGCGGCATGAAGCAATAATACAAAAGTGATATTATTTTTGACATTGCTACCTTGTGCAGAAAAGTAACCAGACATCCTGCATTAAAAATTGAATTGCCACATGCTGAAATGTACCATTTTGAATACAGAAAATCAGCTTTGAAAATTCTATGAATTAAAGGACCACTATAGTGCCAGGAAAACAAACTCATTTGAGCTGAAGTGGTCTGGGTGACTATAGTGGTCCTTTAAGTAAATCCAAAATAGCACAGTAAAGGGACACTATAGGCACTAGAATAATTACAACTTAAAGGAACACTAAAGCGTTGTGTATACAAGCCAATATTCTTAACGCTTTAGTCCCTACTAAAATACTCAACCTCTCGATTTGTGATAAAATTAAGAAACTTGTTACTCATCTTTTTCTCAACCTCTCGATTTGTGATAAAATTGTGATAAAATACTCAACCTCTCGATTTGTGATAAAATTAAGAAACTTGTTACTCATCTTTTTCTCAACCTCTCGATTTGTGATAAAATTGTGATAAAATACTCAACCTCTCGATTTGTGATAAAATTAAGAAACTTGTTACTCATCTTTTTCTCAACCTCTCGATTTGTGATAAAATTGTGATAAAATACTCAACCTCTCGATTTGTGATAAAATTAAGAAACTTGTTACTCATCTTTTTCCAGTGCTGATGGTCTCTCTTAGGCTCTCTCAGAGCTGCTTGCTTCTCCTCCTCCTGTGATATCACAGACGAGGCAAGGCCTCCTCCACATTGACCAATCCATTGCTCCTCACAGAGAAGCACTGGGGACCTGATATGTTGCGAGCGGTGCATGCACATTTAAGCTTCTCCAGAGAAAAGCATTGAATCAACTCTTTCCTGATTCTGTGTCGCATGATGGGGAAACGCCTCTAGTGGCAACCACAAGAGGTGGACCCAACACTGCAATATAAACAATATCGTTTCCAAAAACCTGTTTCCCATAGCACTGTTAAAGCTAAAGGACCACTGCCCCCAGACCACTGTATTGAGATGAAATAGTTTCTAGGCCATAGAAACTATCCCTGTATGCCTGCAAATTTTGATGCCTCGGACACAGCTCAAGGTGGTGCCCATAGGGCCCAACCTTAAACCTGCCCACAGGGCCCGCTCACAAGGATGCAGTCTATGTTTTTGTGTAGTGGAAGCAGTGTATGTAAAGTGGATGTGGTGTGTGTGTAGTGTGTATAGTGGATGCATTGTATGTAGTAGATGGAGAGTGTGTATGTTGTAGATGCAGATTGTATGTGTAGCAGCCTAATCAGCGCCACGACCAGAGTAGAGAAGAGGTGAGTAAGAAAAAAAATTTTTTCCCCGTGGGGGGTGCCTGATAATTAATGTTAGTATTCCTAACGCTATAGTGTTCCTCTGAACGGTCCCTGTACGTACTATAAGGACTTATTGCATTATTGCAAAATTGGTGGTGGAGCTAGTACCCAGTGTTAACTCTCATAAGTGAGAATGGATTTTAACTATGGCAACTTATAGAAAGAAATATAAGAAATATAAGACAACAAATATAAGACGGTGTTAATCAGGTATACTGGTACTGTTGTTGATTTTGTCGAAGCTGCACATGTGGCGTGTGCACATCACATGCAAGCCTGGACTGAAATCTCAGTCCTCAATAGAGAGAGACAATGCGCTTGCTTTGTATGCACAATCCATGGTTTTGCCAATCACTGCCCACAGTCCAGATCACTGATCAATGAAACAAGCTGTATGTAACTGATAGCGGCCACTGTATGACTGCTTGTTCCTGTGTTTAAGTAAATCATTTGTCAAGTGGATCACACAAAATAAAGTCACTGTGGAAATGTTATTGATAAATCATTTTGAAAGTTTTTCTAACAATATTAAATAATTTAATATTTAATATATTTAATATATAAAGACAAACTAGGCAACAATATGCAATGTGAATCAGCAGTTGCTAAGGCAGTTGCTAAGGGCATTAAAGGGATCCTATAGTGCCAGAAAAACAAAGCTGTTTTCCTGGCACTATAGGTTTAAAAGGTGCCCCAATCCCTCGGGCTCACCCCCCAGCGGGACTGGAGAGGATAAAACAACTTCAGCCACTTACTTGAATCCAGCGCCGATGTCCCTCGGTGCTGGGTCAGGCTCCGCCCACACATTAATGTTGGCGGGGGAGACCTAATATGCACATGCGTGGCAATGGCCGCGCTCGCATTAGCATGAGGATGTCCAGCCCCAGATAATGGACCAAAGGTATGTTTAGATTCTGGAAGCGCCACCAGTGGCTGTCAGTAGACAGCCACTGAGGGCAGGCTTAGAGCTGCAATGTAAACATTGCAGTTCTCTGGAACTGCAATGTTTTACATTGCAGCACTAAGTGCAATAGAGGATCCATTGCAGGGTCAAACTGACATGGCTAAAATGGTCTGGGTACCTACAATGTCCCTTTCTTTATAAATCACTGGTAAGACCACCAGCTTGACAAAGACTCAACTGTGGGTCAGAAAGTTGCGTTCCTTTGGTTTCAATAAGTTTGCCTTGAAGCACTGGAGGCTGAGACCACTTTAGACCTGGTGGAAAGGGGCTGTAGATGGGGACACAGTGGCTCTAGAAGGGGGTCAGGGGCTGTGGTGGGGGATAGGGGATGTACAAGAGTAGACAAGGTTTATGGGGGGGGCAGAGGCTGCAAAGGGGATACACACAGGGGCTGTAGAGGGGGGATGCACAGGGGCTGTAGACAGGGACAAGACACGGGGGCTATAGAGGGGCAGCACACTGGGGAGTCTGGGAGAAGAGCAGTGGAAGTCACGCCCCCTCCGCCTGACATCATCGGGAGAGGCCGGCCAACTTCCCTGGCTGCTCTGTGCTGGCTGCAATGAGACAGGTGAGTTGAAAAATCAGAGTCTCTAGCCAGAGGCAGGGGATTCTGATTTTTGCACCCCCCTGCTCTGGCGCCCTAAGGCGGCTGCTTGTGCCACGTTATGGATGCGCCGGCCCTAATTGGAGGGCATGCACCACCTTATTTAAAGTGGCAACTATATTCGAATGGGCAGATGCTGGCACATGGTCTAGTTAGGCACCCAAATGCCTTGTGGATTCAGTGCAGTACTGTCTAATTGTGGTAAGACCACATCTTGAATATGCTGTGCAATTTTGGGCACCTGTTCTAAAGAATGATATTATGGCACTAGAAAAAGTGCAGAGGCAGGCTACAAAATTGATAAAAAAGAATGGAGCATTTAAGTTATGAAGAGACGTTAACAAATGTAAATCTCTTTAGTTTGGAAAAACAGTGCTCCAGAGGGGATATAAGAGCATTATACAAATATATTTGGTGTCAATACAAACCATTGTATGGAAATCTATTTATTAAAATAACCAAAAATAGGACACAAGGTCATGCATTTAGACTGGAAGAAAATACATTTAGTCTAAGGAAAGGGTTTTCATAGTTAGAACTATAAGGATATGGAATTCTCTGCCCGAAGAGGTGGTTTTATCAGGGGTTTATAGTTTAAGCAGCTATCGGATAAATACTTGCAAAATGAATTAGTAGGTTAATAGCTTCTTGAGCCAAGGAGATATCTGAATGCCAATCTGGAGTCAAGAAGGAATATTGTTTCTAGTTTGTTGCAAAATTGGAAGCGCTTCAAACTGGGTTTTTTGTCTTCTTTTGGATTAACAGCAAAAATCAAAAGGCTTAACTTGATGGACACATGTCTCTTTTCAGCTATGTAACTATGTAACTTATTAAATTGATGCCTACATCTGAATGGAAAGATTGAGGATAAAATGGGCAAACTGTTACTATAATTGAGTTAGATTTAATTTGCTCAAATTTGGAGTTTTGAGGGGGTAACAAAAACTACACTTGTACCATTCATTCTATCTAACAATGCATCATTGTATTTAACGTGAGCTTAGAAATGATATTAAAGCAGCACTGTCAACGACTGGGGACTTTGCAAAATTCGCAGACACCCAACTGTGACACGCAGGTAAAGGTGAGATTAATTTACCTGAATCTATCCCTCACGGGCATGGCTATCTTTCAGGGTCCTCTTCAGAAGCACCAGGAGCCAATGCCAGTACAAAACTATCACACATGAGCCAGGTGCAAAGGACAGGAGTTTATAACAATGACTGACAGGGAGCTAAAATGGACAGGTTCCCATTTGCAGGATAAAGAGCTGTGGATTTCCGATTTTAATTTCTTTCTTCACTTCTCACATTTGTTAAACATAGGAATAAACGTAATATTAATGGGACATTATAGTCCCTAGAACTACTACTGCTTAAACACAGAGAAAAGGCAGTGTTTACATTGCTGCTTAGTAACACCTGTAGACGGCCACTAGAGGTGCTTCCTGAGCATGGAGGCATTGAACATTCCCAATAGAGATGCATTGATTTAATGCATTTCTATGAGGAGATGTTGATTAACCAAGCAGGGAAGCATTGGATTGGCTAAGTAATCAAAAATTGATGATCTCAGTCATGGAGGTGGAGCCAGGTGGAGCCATCCGAGGGGGACCAGTGCATGGTGAAAAAGATGAGTAGAATAACCTTTTCACTGCACAGAAGGGGAGTGGGGAAGGGTATAGCTGTGGTGGGGTGGGGGAGGGGACACACACACACACACACACCTAAATAGCCACACCAGCACTATAGTGTCAGGTATACAAGTTTGAAATAAATAGTGTTCCTTTGAAAATTATGGAAAGTGTCAATGTGGAGACTTAGCAAAATGGTAAATGGATGTAATTTATCCCATTTTGTTGTTTAAGTCTTCACCATCATCTACTTGGATCACAATGGTTGTTAAAATCCTAACACTACTTAAAAGAAGAGAAAGTGAGTCAGCTGATAAGTTTAAAGGTTTAAAAATAACACAAGGAAGTATTACTTTACTGAGAGGGTAGTGGATACATGGAATAGCCTTCCAGCTAAAGTGGTAGAGGTTAACATAGTGAAGGAGTTTAAGCATGCGTGGGTGGGATAGGCATAAGGCTATCCTAGCTATAGGATAAGGCTATGGACCTAATTAGAGTATTTAGAAAATTGGGCAGACTAGATGGGCCAAATGTTTCTTATCCACCATCACATTCTATGTTTCTATGACAGCTATATTACTATATACATTTTTTTTTTTTGTTTTTTGCTAAAAAAAATCTTATTTAATAAAAGACTACAGTAAGGAATTGACAGTAGAATTTTCTCCTTGAAATAATTGACATTTTTTGAACTGAACCCAAAAGAATAGCATGGAAATAGAAGCATTAATAGATTGGCGACTTGGACTGTTAATAAATAAATAAATAAATAAATGATACATAAAACCTTACGTGAGCCAAATCTCTTCTAGCAGCCCAAGTAATTAGAGTCTGAACATTTGTAGTCCTCTGTTTGTTCACTTGAGTTTTAGCCTGGCAGCTTTCCTTTATGGGGGTGGAAGTGATAATTATGCTTTTGGCTGTCTAGGATTTCTGCATTTTAATAACTAAAAAAAATGTTACTGGAAAACAGCTCGTACCAATATGAGAATTATATCAATACTAACCAAAAACTAACATGGGACAGCAGGACAGAACTTAGACACTAGACAGATCCAACAAACACCAGATAGTTAGGGGTTATAGAATAAGAGACTTATGATTGGTGGAGCATCTTCCTATTCTCTGAGAAGGCAGCCTGATGCTGCAGTTAGCTTATCGATTAGCAGCGGCAGAAACTTAAGGTATCTTTTTTAATTTATATTAATAATACTTTAAAGGGACATTTTAGGCACCCAGGCCACTTCATCTTATTGATGAAACTGAGAAATTGTAATGTTTATATTAAGGCAGGGTTAAGACAGTGTTCCAGTAGAGGTGCTTCCTGGCCTTTCACGGAGTTTAATTCCATGAAATGACACTGAGTGTCCTCACTCTTTGCATGAGGACGTCCAGCATCTTCAAATCCCCATAAGAGAGCTCCCAGCATTGCCAACACTGGAGGAGGTGGAGCCAGCGCGGATGGAATTTGATATTTAGCATCAACCAAATCGCAACTGAAGATAGACCCACTGCATCCGATGCACATTAGGAAAATATCATTCACTGTCTTTTTTTAAGTGAATGATAATTTAAGTACTATTAAGTACTATTTGCCCAATGACAGCAAAAGCACATATCTCTCAACTCCAGTGCCATGAGAATCTTGACGTCTGTGAGAGGGAGATAAAGAAGGTGGGCCACTAACACAATAATGTAACTAACTCAGATGACTGGACATTCCTTTTCCTAGGAGGAAGTACCTATCCATCACTCAGGTCATTCCACTGAGGACAGTACATGCAGGGATCTCTGTTTCTAGAGAGCGAGAGCGTATCTAATGCTAGGATTGTTGGGGACAGTTCTCTGGTGTCCCCAAAAGTAGGACACCAGTGAACTATGGTAAGACAGTGGGGCAGGACCTGAAAATCAGCACCGTTCCATAGAAATCTGGACATTTGGATGACATGCTAGCAGCCAATGGGCAATGTAAGGGTAAATTATGAGATTGCTGACAAACACTTGCAAGACAGCCAACACACAATTTTTAAAAATAAATTAATATGAAAAAAAGCTTACAGGGGCTTTAAACCTCCACATGCCAAAAAACCTGGCATGGAAGCTGAGAGCCCTGCCAGCGGGAAAATAGTTAATAGTTAACATTGATTTTAAAGTCCAGCCCGGATTTGCAGCATTCTGTCCGGGTTTCAATATCCGCAAATTGTTGAATTCCGTCAACAATGACCAGATTTTGGAGTCTGAATGGCCCTCGGACTTTGGCTAATTGGTCAAAATGGGACCCTGCTAGAATTTAAATTGAAATACACATTGAATTCTCATTCAGTATTCTTTAGTAAATAACCCAGTTAGACTATGACAGGTCTGGTGCTGAAAGGGAGGTGTATATGGGCACCCTATGAGCTACACCAGTAAAGTTGCTGTTGATTTTCTAATGGGGATTGCATGAATTAAAATGTTTCCACTTTATAGTGCAACTGGCATATCAGGTTTTTTTAATGTCGCATTAACATGGTGGTGCATGGACTCAAAACAGATCTGCTGTTAAGTTGACCAAAATGCTGAGACTCAGACATACACAGTTGAAATTTTAAGCAACTTCGATTAGGGCTATATATGAGGTCAGATGCATAAGAGGCTTTTCAGTGACTGATTAGAAAATCATTGTTAAAACGTTTACTTATTGATGGGTATATTTTCAAATAAATGCATTTATTTGTGCGGTTTGTAGGTTTTTTTAAGTTCCTTTTGGCACTATTCCAAAAATGTTAAATGTAAATGATAGACTTTGTTTCCTCAAATATTTTGGTCAGGATGAAGGACAGTAAATTCTGCACAGGGGTCAACAAGACTGATCAACATGTGTTTATAAATGTGCATATAGTACTTATCTGTATTACCTCTGGCCCCCTGTCCTGCACAGGGCATGACTCGCTGTCTGCTTCAGAGAATGAGCCAGACTCATCACTAGAGTTTGTTCCATATGACTGCTCACATTTAATCTGCGGCCTGCCTTGGTTATAGATGGAGTCTGCTATCGAACAGGCTTCTTGATGATCAGTGGGTGGGAATCTTGGACCCTGTGAACAGGGAGATGATGAAAACTCACAGAGGGGAAGGCTACAGGGAGAACCACCGCTGCCATCTTCTGCATAAGAGTAAGAGGAGCATGAGCTAGATGTTCGTGTTCTGGTTTCCAAAGGTGGAGAACGGGGGCAAACCTTAATTGGCACAGGGCAGCTAGTGTTAGTCCGGAGCCTCCCTGGCAAGGGGTCTGTTACAAGTCCACTGTGGGAAAAGGTATGTGAGCTTGGAAGAGATTGGCTAGCTCCTGCCCACAAACCCTTTGGCACATGCTCAGAAAACTCTTTGTCCAAGCAGTTGACACCAGAATACGACTGCACCGGAGTGCTAATTTGGTCACAAGCACTTGAAGAGAATATGACACTTCGCCTGTCCAGTTCCATCTCATGTTTAGAGGTGAGTTCTGACCCAGATCCCCGAAGAGGGGATGCCATAGGGAAACTAGAGGAATCTTTATGAGATTCACAGGGTAGTTCATAATTCCCAGTGAAAGGGCTGTAATCAGGTTTATGGTCACCCTGAGTTGCTCCCTTTTCCACAGGGCATGAGGGACTTCTGACAAACTGATGTTGGGAAGTGACAGGCAAGTCAACCAGCTCTCCCCCTTTTGTTCTGTTGAAAAAAGTTCTTAAACTTGAAGGGGACGAAACACTTTTTGGGTTATCAAAATTAATTGGGCTGGGTTCTTTCCTGACCATATCAACATCCCCTTTTTTATCCCTGATGTCTCCTTCATCTCCAGACAAGCAAAGGGTTACACTTTCTTCATCATTATCCTCATCCCGAGGCTCACTCTTGATCTGATTTAAGGGGAACCCTGAATTCAGGCCAGTTTCCAAACTCTGCTCGTTGAATGTGCTTTTGAAACCTGAGGTACTGGGTGACGTATTGTAGACATTCTTGGTACAAGCCAGCTGGTACTTCTTATACTTTGGGTAGCGGATCACAGGATCCTTGTCTAAACTCTCTTTGTCGTTCCTCTGCATATCAGAATTAGTCAAAATAACTTCATTTCGGTCTGCCACCAGCTCGCTTGAGCCAAAGCTAAAGGGTTCCTGGTGCATTCGTTCTTTTGAGCAGGATGTTTTGGAAGTGTCAGAATCCATTGTTTCCTCTTCACAATCGAAAGTCTCGTTACGCATTCGCTGGCACAAAGTATCTTTCTTGCACAAAAATAAGCCATCTTCACTGTTGTTGAGTAGCTGTGTCTGAAGAAAACTGAAGCATGAGTCTTCCAAGTTGTGCATGCGAAGGAATTCAGCACAGTGAATTACCTCTTGGATGTTTTCTCTACTCAGTAACAGCTTAGCGGTGTAGGCAAACTGCAGCAATGGACCAAACCCTCTGGCCGTGACCTGCAAAAATAGATAAATAAATATATAAATTAAAAACAACATACTAGTCAATGACATATCCTGAGTCTCTCAAGTGTAGTTAGCGAACCTGACAGCTACAGTGTCCATACATAAACATAGTAAAGAACCAGTTAATATTCCATGAGGTCTGCAGTGATTCTGCTTTCAATAATTAATGCTGCCTGCTTCTACACATGACGCCAAAGATTGGACAATGAGAACACTGGAAGAACGATTCTGAATCAGAAGCCATGCCGAGTGATACAATAGAAATGGAGACTTTCATCTATAAATGTCGATTAGCTGCTTAAAGGACTAAGTGGGATTCCACAGATGGAATTTTAACACTGTATATCATGAAGAACAAGAAGGCAATATAGGTCTACTTGCCAAAATGTTTTTTTTACAGCTGTGTCCTAACATTTGGCATAGCATGAGCGATAGAATCCTGACAATGATCAGTATCTTTTAGCTGACAAATGAACGATTGGTCGGGAAAATACACACATAAGAAAGGTTTACATTGTAAATTACAGATACGAGCAAATATGCAGATAGGGTATGATAGGAAACTTTATAAATTAGTTCTGTATTTGAATTATGAGTAATCCAGGTGCAGAGTTGTATTGTGATTATCACACAGATTTTTAAAAATATAATTTATAATAATAAAAGTGAAATAAGGTCATTCTAATATTTCAGCACATATATTTCATAAAAAAGTGGCTGGTCGGTTTGGCTACCAGGTTGCTCAGTACATTATGGAAAGCCAAATTTTCCTGTCATTTGACCAATGTTTTACAATGAGTGTACAGCAAAGTCAAAGCCTAAATTCAGAAGGCCATATACTCAAATTCTATCACTCTCCATAATACAAACTCATACACAAACCTCCTTTGCGCACACATGTATCTACATAAGCTTTATATATAAAAACACCGTCCTTCTTACACAAACTCATACACTCTTATAAGTATTTGTGAAAATATACACAATTGTTTACAGATTTGCGCATACAAATAAACATACATTTTTTACACAAAAACATAAAGTGCAAATACATACTACATTCCATTATGATGGGATCTCCCTTGCCAAAGATAGATGAATCTTCCCGAGCTTGTACGGGTCCTCACAAGACAAGCAGTCAGTCATTATTTTATAGCTGCCATTAACAAGCTTATAGAGGACGTACGAAAATGTTGCTGCTTATGATAACATTTTTATGCTTACTGCCTGCACAGATGCAAAATATAATACAGGCATAAATGATTGCACCTGTGCCGATGCTCACCCTTGCATCTGCCGATGGTCTAAGGGGTCTATGGATCTGTGGGTCAATTCCACAGGTTTTCTGTCAAACTGTTTTTGAATGGGTTGGCAAAAAAGACTCCTAGCTCTCTAACATGTTTTTTGGCACAGTTTGACAAACACCTGAACTTTCCACAGCCTCTCTACATAGATATTCATTTTTGGCTAACCAGATATTGTACTTAGTAACGTGAAGGTGTAGATTACAGATTATAAATACAGCTGAAGAGTGGGTGGACTATGATTGCCGGGGAAACAAGCTGGTGTTAAATTTATTAAAAGAAGCATGATCACTGAGGTGTTCAACCATTCTTCTTCTTATTATTATTAATAGTTAATTCTACAACAGGTGAGGATCTACCTTTGCAAACATTCAGGATCTAGAACATTTGATTAAACACACTGTATTTCTTTTAAGGACAAAAAATGCATGAACTGGCTCAGGTTCCAGAATTTCTTAATACTTTGCCAGCAGCAGACAGGGTGGGAAATAAACCTCCCAAGGCTCTACAGTCTGTGTGGGATTAAAATTATTACATAAAAAAAAAATCACAGCACCAGGAAGGATTTGTGGAGTTCTGAATTAGAAGGGTTAATTGCTCTTTTAGAAGGCCATGAGTAGGGATTTTCCTTTCCCACCACATATATACACCATAAACAAACTCGTAACTGATTCATAACATTCCATAGTAGGGCGATTTCATCAGACAGCCTGAACTGAGAGCCATTGAAAAGAACAAAAGCCACATTCATTGCATCTCAGACATTAAGACCCACACGAATTCTATATACTGCACAGTCACTTCAAATCTGTGCTCTCCACGATGACGATATCTTTCTCTGTGCTTTTGAGGAAGCATGGGTAATAATTTCCACATCACTGCTCCTCTGTCTAAATTAGGCCTAGCCAATAGGTAACTCTCCATCGGTTACATTACCATGACAACAATCCTCAGCCAAATGATGGCTGTGCATTCCAGGAGTTGATACTTTAAAAGGAGATTTAGGACGTATTTTATTTAAAACATGTATGCGTATTCTAGACTTTTTTTCCCCCCAAGCTTATGAGTACATAAATGTAGGAGAAAATTGCTGTATATGACCCTTGCTGTCCATCCTTTATTTTCTGTTGGTCTAATGCTTCTTTACTGAGTGTACAACTGCTTGTGCATGCATAATGATCTCTACAAGCAATGCATATACATCACCAGTTGTGATCAGTTCAAGGTGTCAGTTGTTGGGAATTCATATGTGTTTGAAGTGAATGTTCTATTCTAGGTCAAAAAAGCATAGGCGCCAACAGTCATGAATTTGCCAGGACAGTCCCATACTTTTTAAATATACCAGTTGACTTCTAAATGCAGGAGTGGACTGGGCACTAGCACTATCCCAGAACACTTCGGCAGCGGTCCGTGTGTGACCTCCTTGAGGAGACAGGCTGTCAGTAAGCCTGGCAACCCTCTTTAGAGCCCACCCCTTTGATGAGCAGTTCCGCCACTTTGACCCTGTGCAGCCTGCTTTCTTCCCTGCCCACCTCTATCCCTGAATGTATACAGGGAAGGTTGGCAGATATGCGTAGCAAAGTGAAACATAGCTGATTTGGACAATACTTCTTATTCAGCTATTTTGGGCTAAAATTTTAATTCACCTTGAATTTACTTTAAGGTACCGTATATACTCGAGTATAAGCCGACCCGAATATAAGCCGAGGCCCCTAATTTTACCCCAAAAAACTTGGAAAACTTATTGACTCGAGTATAAGACTAGGGTGGGAAATGCAGCTACTGGTAAATTTCTAAATAAAATTAGATCCTAAAAAAATTATATTAATTGAATATTTATTTACAGTGTGTGTATATAATGAATGCAGTGTGTGTATGAGTGCAGTGTGTGTGTATGAGTGCAGTGTGTGTATATGAGTACAGTGTGTGTGTATGAGTGCAGTGTGTGTGTATGAGTGCAGTGTGTGTATGAATGCAGTGTGTGTATGAATGCAGTGTGTGTGTGTGAGTGCAGTGTGTGTGTATGAGTGCAGTGTGTATATGAGTGCAGTATGTGTATGAATGCAGTGTGTGTGTATGAGTGCAGTGTGTGTGTATGAATGCAGTGTGTGTGTGTGAGTGGAGTGTGTGTGTGTGAGTGCAGTGTGTGTGTATGAATGCAGTGTGTGTGTATGAGTGCAGTGTGTTTGTGTGTGTGTTTGTGTGTGTTGCAGAGCCTTGGTGGGGGGTGGGCATTTTTATTATTATTTTTTTAATTATTTTAATAATTTTTTTGTTTTATTAATATTTTGTTATTATTATTTTTTATTTTATTATTATTTTTAATATTTTATTATTATATTTATTTATTTTTGTCCCCCCTCCCTGCTTGATACATGGCAGGGAGGGGGGCTCTCCTTCCCTGGTGGTCCAGTGGCATTGGCAGTTCAGTGGGGGGAAGAGGGGGACTGGCAGAGCTGTTACTTACCTCTCCTGCAGCTCCTGTCAGCTCTCTCCTCCTCCGCTCCGGTCCGTGCAGCACCTTGGTCAGCTCCCAGTGTAAGTCTCGCGAGAGCCGCGGGGTCATAGTGCGGCTCTCGCGAGACTTACAGTGTGAGCTGAGAGAAGAGCTGCACGGACCGGCGCGGAGGAGGAGAGAGCTGACAGGAGCTGCAGGAGAGGTAAGTAACAGCTCTGCCAGCCCCCAGTCTGTATTATGGCAATATAAATTGCCATAATACAGACTGACTCGAGTATAAGCCGAGTTGGGGTTTTTCAGCACAAAAAATGTGCCGAAAAACTCGGCTTATACTCGAGTATATACGGTAGTCACTGGTATCCAGTATATATATCTACTTAGTATCTGTCATTGAGCTGCATCGTGGAAGCACTGTATAGGAGTATGTGTGATATCTTGCACATATAACAGACATGTTCCCATTAATCTTCATGGGAGAAGCAGTTTTAGCTCCTGAATTTCATCAGCACAAGAAAGGGCAACATAGGATAAGTACTCAAGAGTATAAAAGACAGTTTACTTTGCAACAGGGATTCACTGAATTATTATTTTTTATAAAAACAGTGTGATCAGCTGGCACAGACATAAAGAGTGTCTACCCTTGAAGGTAGCATCCGAAAGGAGAAGCATTAACCTCCCCAGCCTCCCTCTTTAATTCAGCCCTCCCCATCTCACCTATAACCTTAATGTTCATCCATTAAAAAAATAAATAAAACAATCACGACATTAAAATACTGGCCAAGATACTAGCGGAAAGACTATTCCCACATCTAAAGACGCTAATCCACGTAGACCAGGTAGGCTTCATCCCCGGACGACAACTATTCGAAAACACTAGACGAAACATAGACCTAATCTGGACACAGATGACCGCACACACCCCAACACTAGTACTATCCCTTGACGCCGAGAAGGCATTTGACAGGGTGAAATGGACATATCTGTTTGAACTCCTACGTCACCTCAGGTTCCCTGAGACATACATTCAGACGATCCAAGCGATGTACACCGACGTTAAGGCACACATTTGGATCCCGGGTGCCCTAACCGCTCCTTTCACCCTCCACAATGGCACACAACAGGGCTGCCCACTGTCACCCCTATTATTCGTTCTCACACTGGAACCCCTGATGCAGGCAGTAAGATCACACCAATCCATACGGGGAATTTCAGTGGGAGACCAGACATACAAAATTTCTGGAAACGCTGATGACATCCTTCTCACACTTACAGATCCAGAGAACTCAATGAGGGCCTAGCTAAAGGAATACGGTGCCCTATCAGGCTACAGGGTCAATCTGTCTAAGTCCACTGCTCTCCCGATAGCCATGACAACGACTGATACAACACACATACAAACCCAATACCACATACCCATAGCCCAACACTCTATAAAATACCTACGGGTACACTTAACTGCTGACCCTAAACAGCTGTTTAACCCCTTAAGGACACATGACATGTGTGACATGTCATGATTCCCTTTTATTCCAGAAGTTTGGTTCTTAAGGGGTTAAGGCCAATTACACTACCCTCCTAAGAAGCCTAAGCGCTGACCTAGACAATTGGGTAGACAAACCAATATCTTGGATAGGAAGAGTCCATACAATAAAAATGAATGTGCTTCCGAGACTCCTCTTCCTTTTCCAAGCACTGCCCATACCTATTGCCAAATCAGACTTTATCAGAATTTATCTGGCAACACAAACGGCACAGGATATCGCGTAACATAATGTACAGACCCAAAGATGGAGGTGGACTGGGCCTGCCCCACCTATACAATCCTTGAGGGCACAGAATGGAGGGAAATATGGGAAGCAAACAAAGCCACCTTAATATGCATCAGGAATAGGCCTATAAAACTATGCTTAGATGGTACACCACCCCCGTTAAACTGTACCACATGAGAAAAACACCAGACGATTTGTGCTGGAGGGGATGCGGACATAAAGGGACATACAAACACATGTGGTGGGACTGCCCTAAAGAACAGGCCTTTTGGAAAGACGTAGGGAACCTTCTGGATAAGGTATTGAACAAAAAAGTGACAATAGATCCCTAGGTGTTCCTGCTTTCCAGGTCAATAGAAGACTGGTCAAGGGGGGAACAAAAACTCCTCCACAAAATCACCCGGCTCACCATAGCACAGGCGTGGCTTAAACCTGCAATCCCCCAGATAAACACGGTAATTCAAAAAAATACCTCACGGCACTGGTGAGAGGCACCATGAAATCATTTGATAAGGTTTGGGACTTGTAGACAGCAGGGGACTGGGAGGACTAAGATTAAGACTAGGTGGGGAAGCCCCTCACGCCATGAATACAAATAGAACTTAGCTGAGCTTCCTTCAGAGCTCCGATTTTTACCATGAGGGGGACTACTCCCTATTTCACTCCCCCCCCCTCCTCCTTTTACAATATTCTTTTCGTAAGTAATAAATAAGATCTATCACCGCCGATGGGGTGAGACCACGACCGTCCATTTATGGCCGAGAGAGGAAAAGGTCCAAAACAAATGGCTCACTCCACGACAGTTAAGATTTTATAAAGAAGCCAAAGGTTACTCGGTTTGTTTGTTATAATAAAATGAAAAAAGTTTTATGTCATCAACAAGCAATCTACACACCACATTGTGACAAGGTTAATAATACTGAGCAATAGAAAATGATTTGTTATTATTGTGAAAAGCTAATAACATGTAATGAAAAACCCTTTATGACTCTGTATTGCAATGACATACCAAAAATAAAGAATTCTAAAAAAAATTATATTTTATTTTTGGGGGCTCGACTTACCAAATAATGCCTGGCAGTGCATTAGAAAGGTGAAAAAAAGAACATTGTAAAAAAAAGGTTTCAAGTAACTCCAACGTTGCAAAAGGTTTTCAAGTATATCCAATGGTGCAAAGGACCCTTGATAAATCCTGATAAAGACACAGTTTCTGTCAAAATGTTGCTATTCTTTGGGTGACAATCAATTAATCTTTTGACATATCTAGCCGTGCTGGGCCTTTGTGTTAAACTATATATTCTTTAATAGTAACATGTACGTACATGAGTACTTGAAGAGATGTATCTCCTTCTCTGAAATGCACATTGTAACAAGAATAACTTGCAGTTTATATTTCTAGGAAAACCTGAACAGTATCATTTAACCATTAATAGTCATTGTTTGACTATTTGTACCTGGCCTCATTTTATTGAACAGCCCTTGCACATGTTTAGCAAAATTCAAAACCAGAAGTCCTATTTGGTTTATTCTAAAGGCAAGGGGCATACGAGCGCAAACTGTAAGCACTCAATGTTTAACGAGCCACAAAACTTCAAAAACAACTTTACTTCTGAAGTCCAAAAGCAGACAGGACCTAGTCAATGATAGTGTATCACTGCTGCACAAAATAAATGAACGTAGAAAGAAAGGCTCTAGAGAGGATGCGACATAACCACCTAATAAGAGTTATTTACACACACATTTATAACTCTCTCTGGCAAAAAAAAATTTTTCTAAAACTTTGCACATTTATTAGAAATAAAATGAAATATCACATTGACATACTTATTCAGACCCTTTGCTATAAGACGTGAAACATAGCTCAGATGCATCCTATTTCTCTGCATCATTTTTGAGATATTTCTACACTATTATTACTATGGCAAATTCGATTGATTGGACATGATTTGGAAAGGCATACACCTGACTATATCAGGTCTCACAACTGTAAATGCATATCAGAGAAAAAAAACAAGCCATCAGGTCAAATGAAGTATCTACAGAGCTCAGATACAGGATTGTGTCTATGTACAGATCTGAGGAAAGTAACAAAACATTCAGCTGCATTGAAGGTTTCTGTAGCACAGCGGTCTCCAATTTTGTTTTGTTTTTTACATAGAAGAAGCTTGGAATAGCCAGGAGATGGCTGCCTGGCCAAAGTGAGCAATTGGGGGAGAAAAGCCTTGGTAAGAGAGGTGACCAAGTGCCTGATGGTCACTCTGGGTAAGCTCCAGAGATCATGGAAGGGAGCTAACGTGCGATGGCTGGGCAGATTCCGAAATTGTCCCGCCACAAGCAGGAGGCCTGATTGTTTCACTTTCCAAACCGACCTTGACTTAAAACGAATTGATGTGGAACTTACTGCAAAAGACAGGTACCAAACAAAGCATGATTTAATCAATGCCTTGATTGACAAGCAATTAAATTGTTAGAAAACAAACGCTACATTTTGTTTTCTGAAATACATATTCAATGGAACAATAAATGAACCTGTTTGCGGTACCTGAACATCTTGTTTACAGAACACCAAGTCTGGCGGAGATTTACAGACAGACATTATATTATATCTCATTTACAGTGAAACATAAGAAATCAGCTTATCGTTGCTTTCAAGAATGCAAGCGATCTCTTTGTTTAAGATGCACATGCTAGTTGGTGAAGATCTGCTTGTCTATTTTGTCTAGGTGCTGATACAATGGTCTAATATTTCTTACATTTCTGTTTGCTACATTTAAAAGCTAACCCAATTCCTGATTTGTTATGCACATGGGCCATTAATATGGCTACTGATGCCTCAGGAAATACTTTGAAATCTATGCTGCATGCAAGCAACTGATCATTAAAATTCAAACAGTGAAATCTTGCATTCACTTCCCATTGTTCTTTAACCTCGACTTTGTGGCCCCAAAGGAATTCCACATTCAGTATATAGATCTGCCAACAGAATTAAACACAAGCAATAATGCATTATCTATCTCGGAGATAGGAAGACGGGCTCCATAGCTATTGGTGGACTACAACCCCTATTACCCTCCATCAGCTGATTTGTACTCTGTTTTAGGCTGCATTATTAATTTTATGTAGAGAATGACAACAAACAGAGCTTTTTGTAGATAGAACAACTAAACTGGGGCGAGGGGCACATTAGTAAACCAATAGTGTCATGACATAAGCTGTTACAATCAAGATCGTTTCTTGCTCAAGTCAATATAAATATGATTTATTGTTCTTTGCCCTTGAATAAGATGATCTAATTTTCAGTGAAGGTCGCACTGAAAAAGGAACATGAATTGTGCAAGATAGTGGTTAGAGGTTTGCGACATTAAGCAATGAGATAAATTGTAACACACTCATTTTTGGCTACCTGACAGAGTTATAGGACTTGGCCGACAGCCAGGAGGACACAAGTTGCCTCATCCAAATTTAGATTTGTTTTCATTAAAGAGACTGTATTATAAGCTTGGATGCAAATTGAAATGTTCTAAAAACAAAACACATGTAGCTCTTGTGTTAAACTGGCAATATTGTTTTCAGGGACAATATGGCCAAAGTAATACATGAACAAGCGTTGGACATCCAAACAAAATTTCTATTTCTGGAAAAACAACTCAGCTGAACTGAACTTTCCTGCCATGCACAAGCCTAGTAATCACAACTAAAGGTTGAAATTCTTCTCAATGAAGTGCTCCTCTTTAGTAAATCTACATAAACCCACTGCACACAAACTTCACACTTCTGCATTTCGTGGAATCAAAATACTGTACCAAAACTGTGTTTTTACTACTATATTTTATTTTTGTTATATGGATGAGTTGGAATAAAATCTATTAATATTTAGCCTTAAAGGATTACTCTAACCCTTTTTTTTTATATTTTGGATTGTTCATATGCACAGCCAGGACTTAGGGTGTCTCACAGAGTCGGGCAGTAGAAAAGGGGATTTGACCACTGTGTGCACACAATGCATGTGAGGAGAATAGAGATTTACAGCTTTGTCCTCTGGCATCTAGGACAAAAGGGACAGGCTAGTAGCTGCAGAAACCATTATAAAGATCTACAGTTATAAGCAACTTGGACAGGGAGACATGGACATCATAGTGAACCTCCTTGATTCAAGGAGAACCTCATAAGCAAATGTGTAAATGTCGTGGCCATTGATTTCAATCTTTATATGGTTTATTCACATACACACACACACACACACACACATACATACATATATATATATATATATAAATAAAACGAAAATTTCAGCTTTGGAAAAAATAACATGGGGCATGTGACTTTAAGAGGGTGAAATATCCCAGTATGCAGAACAAACACACAGGTTTCCATCCAGCAAATTAGGAAGATGTACCTTTCAGCAAGATCTTCTGACGGCCCAGGAAAAAGAAAAAATGCAATTCTGGGGCATTATGATAAAATGTGAAAACAATCACCATGGAAACTGACTGAATGGTTCTGCTGATATAAATCATTGCCCCAGCATTGTTCTTTATAAATAATCACTACTGAGGAACCACCTCACATTTATTTTTATTAATCTCACAGCACAACTCTACATAAATGGGAAATTTTTTAATTTTCTTCAAGGGTTACTGCAGGCACCATAACCACTACAGCCCACTGGTGTACATACCGCGGTCGCAAGGGTCGCAGCTGCGACCGGGCCCGTCACTCCGGGGTTACTACCGGGTACTCGCCACCATGTTTTACGGTCCCGGCCCACGCAACAGCGCAACCGGGCCCCCTGTGATGATGTCAGACAGAGCTGGGAGGAAATGACTGCCCTGGTCTCTCCTCCCAGCTATCAAAGAGCCGTGTGGGAGGAAGGAGAGGAGGGAGTCAGAGTGGGAACTCTGACTCCCATCAGGCTGAGCCCCCACGGCACCCCAGGGAATGTCACCCTCCTGCAAAAGGTAGGAAACAGGAGGGTGACTTAAACATTTTGTTTATCTATGTGTCTGTGTGTATGTGTGTGTCTCTGTATGTATGTGTGTATGTATGTTTGTCTGCATGTGTGTGTATGTATGTGTCTGTATGTGTGTGTCTGTGTTTATGTGTCTGTGTGTGTAAGTATGTGTCTCTGTGTATGTCTGTCGGAGGGGTGTGTGTATGTGTGTGTATATGTGTGTGTCTGTGTGTTAGGTCCACCCGATGGGTATAGATTTCCAGGGGGCCCAGTCAGCGCTGGGCGCTTTAACAGTGCAACTGGGCCCCCTGTGATGATGTCAGACAGAGCTGGGAGGAAGTGACTGCCCCGGTCACTCCTCCCAGCTATCAAAGAGCCGCGTGGGAGGAAGGAGAGGAGGGAGTCAGAGTAGGAACTCTGACTCCCATCAGGCTGAGCCCCAACGGCACCCCAGGGAAAGTCACCCTCCTGCAAAAGGTAGGAAACAGGAGGGTGACTTAAACATTTTGTTTATGTATGTGTATGTGTGTGTCTCTGTATGTATGTGTGTATGTATGTTTGTCTGTATGTGTGTGTCTGTGTTTATGTGTCTGTGTGTAAGTATGTGTCTCTGTGTATGTCTGTCGGAGGGGTGTGTGTATGTGTGTGTATATGTGTGTGTCTGTATATATGTGTGTATGAATGTATGTGTCTGTCGGGGGGTGTATGTGTATGTCTGTCTATGTGTGTGTATGTGTCTCTGTATGTGTATATTTGTCTGTGTGTGTGTGTCTGTATGTATGCTTGTGTCTGTATGTATGTGTCTGGGGTGGGGGGCCCACGGATCAGTTTCGCACCGGTGCCCCATGGATTGTGTGTACGCCACTGCTCATAGCTTACCTGGGTCTCCAGTTAGTGCCTAATCTCCTATGGTCCAGCTTCTGCAGTGAAATGAATGAGCATCTATGTGTAGAAATATGCACAAAATTGACAATAGCCAGCTGAGAATTCTTTTACTGGGCTGGCTGATGACGCACCAGTGGTGCTGCCAGAGGTAAAGTTCCGGCAGCAGAAGGGAGTATTCTCCAAACTTTAATCAGACGTTTCAAATAATTAAAGAGGTTATGGTACTTGGAGTAACTGTTTAATGCCCCAGGCTTTTAATATTATGTAATAAGCATATGCACATTCTTGCATATGTTGACTAGGTCTATGGCGGCAGGGTGGAGGGGGTAGAAGGATTTTGCTATTCTGCCCCAGATTTTTTTTCCTCCAAGACATCAGAGGAATTTGCTGAAATCTGCATCTTCAGAACTCACAGACTCCCAAGCGTGTTTGCTAGTTTTGCACACTGGAGATGTTGTGCCCCTTTTTAGAGTCACATGATCCGTTTCTGTTTTTTAAAGTCACATGACCCATATCTGTTTTTTTTGAGCTTAGTGGTTAATTGGTTTAGTGTGCTGGATCTTATACAAAAAAAAAAAAAAAATGAAAAAAATTAAAATTATATATATATATTTTTTAAAATTCATTTATTTATTACTGGCATGTATAAAGCGCCAACATATTGTGCAGCGCTGTACAATTGGGAGAACAATACAATGTAAACAGACCAAAACAAAATATATGTTATGAAGTGTAAAATATATGCTAAAGTGCTAAAACAATTTAGAAAAGTGTAATCTCTAGGCAAATGCTGAATCACAACACACATTTTGACTTTCTAAATGCTGATGGCTGCTTTCCTGCTATCTCTTACATTTTATCTTCTACAACAGAGTTGCTAACTTTACTCATTGAGAGGGAGATGGTAATCTCTTTGACATTGTCAAGCCCATGTTTTGTAATACTGCTCAGTATTGGATTAGGGGCTTCGAGGGCCTGGAGATGAAATTTAAACTGAAAACAAGAAAGAAAAAGAAAATAGAACGAGCCTTTTGTAGATAACCCCTAAATAGTGAGTTTAGAATACACAGAAAAAAGAAAAACAAAAAACCTCTACCTATAGGTGTACCATCTCTTAGGGAGAGGAATATAAAATATAACTTGTATTTGACTATTAAAATATATACAGGGGATAAATAAATAAAGAATTGGGGTAAAATCAATCCAAGAGAACAGTCCTTTCTGTTATATCACAGTTACAGCAATATAAATGAATGCTGTAATTGTAGTAGAATGCAATATTTTCGTTCTCTATATCTCAGTATAGAGCTACTGTACTAGTAGCAGTTTACTACATTCAGCAGAACATAGATACTTTGTATCACTGTGTACTGGAGATACAAATGCTGAAGTATGAGGGCAGAGAGACAGAGTTTATACACAGCTAACGCTTCCAAGTATAGCATGAGAGTATATATTGAATACTGCTAAGAGTTAACATCAGGGAAATAAACTGGTTCCTAAGAGGTGAATGCTCCTAAGTCTAAAGTATGAAATCACTAGTGCCTTCGAGGGCACCCCTTAGCAAAAAACCTGCTCTATTGCTAACCCCCCTGCTGCTGATACTAATGATCGAGAGATAAATAGAGAGAGAAAGGATTTAAATATAAAGGACTGTAGACTTGGTAATTTGCGGACGCTTTGGATTATAGTGTCGGCTAGCCATTAATAATTGCAGGAAAGAGAGACCGGCACTAATAATGTCTCGAGTGAGCGTCCTGAATCCTATTTTCTGTTTTCTGTGTATTCTGACATTTAAACTAGGCCTAAACAATAATTTGAAATTGTATTCCTGGTCTCGTGCATGTGACCTACATCTGAAATTCTACTTTGCATTTAGAAACTGTCATTTTCATGCATATGAAATTCATCCTTACAAGCAGTCTGAGCAAGATATAAATTAGGAAAGCAATGAGGGTGTCAGTCCATACTCTGGGTCATATGGTACAGGAAATACATCCTATGTTTAGTGGGGCACACAGACAGTTTAGTATATACATAGCCATAGCTATCATCTGCAATTTTAGCTTTTAAGGATGCTGTTTCTAATAAGTATGATACCCAGCATAAAGGTCACAGCAAAAGGTCCAAAAAATAAAAAATGGGGTTAAAGGGTTGCAGAGTTACTCTAAGCACCAGGTCCACTTTAGTGTTTTTAAGTGGTCATGGTGCTTGGAGTCTGTACATGAGTTCCTGGCTGGCTAATGACAATTTTGTGCATGTTCAGAGCACAGATGCACATTCATTGGCTAAGATCGACCAGCTGATTATCTCAGCCAGTGAATGAGTGGCATGATGGACATCCAGGATTTTTAAGTGGCCAGAAACTAGTTGTTTTTAACCCTGCTTGAAAAAAAGACTCCCCACTGGTGGGACCAAGGTAAGTGGGCAAACCAGGGGAATGGTGCCAGGTTAGTCCTGCTATTATGATGCTTGGTTTGTATTGCATACTAACAGAGGACACAGCAAAAATGAAATACACTGCCACGTAAGCATAAGTAGCATTATTTTTGTTATAAAATAAGATAATGTTATTACACATATCAGTGTAGGAAACTACTCATCTGAAGACTTATCAAAATAAATAATAGAAACATAAGGTTAAACGCCATTATATTTATATGTGTGGCAAGAATTTTACTCTAAAAAAAAAAAAAGAAAAAAGGGAAAGAAAGCTGGGATGAGCTAATCCACAGTTTTGCTAAGAAATCAGCTTGTGAAAGGAGTACAAAATTGCAGCTTCAAGCAGAAAAAAACACAAAGGCTTGAGGAGTGGTAGAAAATGGGAGTCGTTATCTATGTGATCAAACGAGATAACACAATTTATGATACTCACACTCATGACAGAAACATAACGCTGAGATCACTGATACGTAGCATGTGATAATATACAAAGTTATTCACTAAAGTGAGAATTCCAAGTGAATTCAAAGATAATTTAAAATTTAAATTATTTTGGCCCTAAATTGGAAATTCTGTTTGAATAACCCTAATAGACTCTCACGAGTAACATTCTTATCTGTTATCACAATTGTCAACATTCTGTTTCCATCGCAAATCGGGTCCCTGAAAACATTATGGCACCGAGAAATTAATGTTGTGTGCTACAGTCGTACTGTCTTTCAAATAATCGGGAAACTCTTTAAAGGACCACTATAGGCACCCAGACCACTTCAGCTTAATGAAGTGGTCTGGGTGTCTGGTCCAGCTAGGTTTAACCCTTTTTCCTATAAACATAGCAGTTTCAGAGAAAGAGGTGGAGAAAGAGGTAAATTTAACCCCTTACACCCCCAGGAGCCCGGCGGGAGGGGAACCCTGAGGGTGGGAGCACCCTCAGGGCACCATAGTGCCAGGAAAATGAGTATGTTTTCCTGGCACTATAGTGGTCCTTTAAGATTTGACTCCTGACCCTCCTCTTCCCTATATTACAAAATTTTCCCCTTTCTTACTGTTTGGCCAGATACATTATTTCTTATGTTTTTCCCTTTTGCCCCACTCTTGGGCTTACTCCGGTCACTATAAAGTCTGTGTGTCAATACAGCAGCCTGTGTGTATTCTAAGGCCTGTATTGACATTCTGTTTTTACCCTAGTGCAATTCTGCTCTTCCACTATGTAAACGGCATCTCTGAATTTGCAGATTAGAATTTGAGGCTGTGAATTTAAATTCCTCCAAAAAAGTATAAAAAAAATAAACACCGTATATACTCGAGTATAAGACATTTTTTGTGCTGAAAAACCCCCACTCGTCTTATACTCGAGTCAGTGTCTGTATTATAGCAACTTACATTGCCATAATACAGACCAGGAGCCCTGCGGTCCTGTTGGGGGCTTGCAGCGAGATGTTACTTACCTTTACAGCAGCTCCAGTCAGCTCCCTTCTCCTCCGTTCCGGTCAGCTCCACTGTATAACACGCGAGAGCGGCGTCTGAGCGTTGCCACGGGTTGCCGTGGCAACGCTCTGCGCGGCACTCAGACCGCGAGATTTATAGTGGAGCTGACCAGAACGAAGGAGAAGGGAGCTGACAGGAGCTGCTGTAAAGCAGGGAGGGGGGGAGAAAAAAATACAAATTTTAATAATATTATAATAAAATAAAAATGTTATAATATTAAAAATTAAATTAAAAAATGTAATAGTAAAATAATAATAAAAACATAATAAAAATGCCCTCCTCCCACCAAGGTTACACACACTGCAACACACTCTGCATTCATTCATACACACACTGTATTCATTCAAACACTGCATTATATATACACACACACTGCATTCATTATATACACACTACACAAACACACACACACACACACACACACACACTGCATTCATTATATACACACTACATAAACACACACACACCCACACACACACACACACACACACACACACACTCTGCATTTATTATATACACACACTACACAAACACACACACACTGCATTCATTATATACACACACAGTACATAAATATTCAATTAATATAATATTTGGGGGGGTTCTAATTTTATTTAGAAATTTACCAGTAGCTGCTGCATTTCCCACCCTAGTCTTATACTCGAGCCAATTAGTTTTCCCAGTTTTTGGGCGTAAAGGTAGGGGCCTCAACTTATATTTGGGTCGACTTATACTCGAGTATATACGGTAAGTAAAAATAATAAGGCAAAAAAAAAAAATGAGATAGTTGTGGAGGCATAGACTGAGCAAAATAAGTTAATATTTGCTGCACAAGATTGAAATGTACCATCAATAATACTCCAGTGCAAATCAATTTCAACCATACGTATTAAATAAGGACCTCAGATATCACCGGAACAAACTCATTGGAGTGGACAGTTTTGCTATCTTACAACCAGAGCTATCTGATGGATGAAATGTATTGTTGTGCAATAAATCTATGCAGATCCAGCAGTCTGTAAAGGACATTTTTATTCCCTGCAACCTGTGATATTTATGGAGTTAATCAAGTTTTAAAATACATTACAGACTGTGCTGTAACCATGGTTGTCAAACACAAGGCTACGCGATTCCTCTGAATGTTCTTTATTATTCATGTGGCATTCCAGAAATGTTCAACACGGCAGTGATTTCTCTGGGTACACTATCCACAGCAAATGGGTAAAAAAAAAAAAAAATAGATAGGAAATTTAAAAGCTCTGAGTGCTTCTTAATGATGTACATTTTAACTTGCAACAAGCAAGTAAAAGCTACTGACAGGTGTGTCAATTCATAACAGTATGCATTCATTCAGGTTAAAGCAAAAGCAGTGATCTCTGTATTATTCTGAATAATCGAAGGAGGTATGACATGGGTAAAACACAGAATATTTTGTTACATAGTATCTAGTTATGGGAGGAATAAAGAAGGCAGACACATTGAACTGTACCAAGCAAAATATCCAGTACACAATACTTATATTTAAATAAATTTTATGGTTAAGATAAAATATTATTTTCTATGAATGTATTCCTCGTTGGAAGATCATACTGTGCTATACATAATACTTAATAGAAGTTTAAACATTAGATCTCTCTTTACAGGAAATGTGTAGAAAGACTGCGTGGGTCACATGCAGGCATTGGCGGATCCAGGGGGGGGGGCAACGGGGCAATTGCCCCGCCCACCCGTGGTTCTCCCCTGCCGGCTAATGCAGGGCTGGCATTGTCCAACTGCTAGCCCTGCTATGTGCCTGCGGACCGGAGAGGGAGAGCAGAGATCAGTGATCTCCCTCCCCAGTCTGCAGGCACATTGTTGACAGCCGACAGGGGAGGGAGAGGGAGGAGAGAGGACCCAGGAGCTCAGTCTGCAGCTCCTCCGGGTCTTCCTCTCGCGAGATTTGGAGCGTTGCCGCGGTTACCACGGCAACGCTCCAAATCTCGCAAGAGTGAAATCTAGCCCTGGAGCGCGGGCTAGACTTCACTCCACACTGGAGCCACCAGGGAATCCCACTGGGACCACCAGGGACGGAGAAATGTCCCCCCTCCTCCTCAATAAAGGTAAGGGAGGGGGGGCATCAATATATTTTATTAAATAAAAAATTTTTTAAAAAGCCTCCCTACTCTCCTTCCTCCCCCATACACTGCCCCCCATACATAAACTGCCCCCCACACATACACACACACTGCCCCCCCATACACACACACTGCCCCCCATACACATACACTGCCCCCCATACACACACTGCACACACACACACACACACACACACTGCACCCCACGCACACACACTGCTCCCCACACCCTACACACTGCCCCTACACACACTGCCCCTACACACACTGCCCCCAACATATACACTGCCCCCACACACACATACACCACCCCCCATACACACTGTCCCCCATACACACACACTGCCCCACAAACACTGCACACCCATACACAGACACATACAGTGCCCTACACACACTGCTGCCCCCCCATACACACATTGCCCCACACACACAACCCCCCATACATACAGTGCCCCCCCATACATAAAGTGCCCTCCCCATACACACACTGCCCCACACAGACATACAGTGCTCCCCATACACACACTGCCCCAAACACACATACAGTGCCCCCCATACACACACTGCCACCCTCACACACACACATACACACTGCCCCACACATACACTGCCCCCTAACACACACTGCAACCCTGACATACACTGCCACCCTCACACACACCACTGCTCCTATGCCATATATACCAGCAGACCCCAAGTAAGTTGTCAAACTGTTCTTAAACGGTATGACTACTTACTCTGGGGTGGGATCCTGGCACTACTGGCACCATAACTACTACACTGAGCTGTAGTGGTTATTGTGCCAGGATTATTTATTTAAATAATCTACAAGTGCCCCTCCCGAGATCAGGCTCTGGATCCACCATTGCATGCAGGGAGGTGTGGTTAGGGCTGCCTAAACAAAGCAATTTAGCTCCCGTTAGAAATGACATAGAAATGAGCAGTAAGACTGCAGCGGCATGATCCAATATAACTCCATTAAGCTAAAATTGTATTGTCCCTTTAGTGCACAGTCTGTTTAATTTAGAATGTATTATCTCCTGCTCTGTTAATACTCTGTTAATAGCCTGCAGGAGCATCCTATGTGCGAATAAAGTTCAATTAACAGAGCAGGAGATAAACAGGGTGTGTGTGGCTAGAGCTGCATAATAAGAAACAAGTGTGAATTAATTCCTAAATGGAAGATAATTAAGTAGTGAGACTGCAGGGGCACAATCTATACACCAAAACTGCTTCATCAAGCTAAAGTTGTGTTGGTGCTTTGAGTTTCCTTTTAATAAAGGATTTAATAAAGGATTTATGTGAAGAAAATCTATTTTTAGTACAGTTCAGTATTCTTGTCCCATTTCTTTGTTTGGGGCTTCGGAAAGTCTGCTTTATGGGAAGTACTGTTGTATGTGGAATACTGGAGCTACTGAATAAAAGATGCAGGAAGACTGCTAAATCTGACACTCAGAATATCTCGACAAATACTCGGTCAGAGTGACTGCTAGTCACATATTTCAAAAACATGTACAAGTAGCAAGACAGAAATGATAAAACATCGGGAAGTGAAGCTCATCTGAAAACATCTGTGTTGAGAGTTGTAGTATAGGGTGTGTAATCAAGGTTATTCACTAACAAAAACGAATTGCCAATAATTTCTAATATAAGCCAAAACTGAAAACAGAATTGACTCAAATAATTTTTCTGATTCAGCTATTTTGGCTTAAATTTTAAAATTCATTTTGAATGTATTATGAATTAATGGAAATTCTTACTTTAGTGCATAACCTTGCTTAGTTCACTGCTCTTTCTAGAAATAACAACACAATGGGCTCATATACAAAGAGAATACAAAACAAAATGCACTGGTTTTTTTACACATAGTTCGTTCTATATGTGCCTAGATTTTATGTCCTGATGACAATTTATTTTCTCTTTTTTTGTTTACACATTCATCATCTACCTTTTTGCATGTACGTTGTTTGCCTGGAGTTGCATTTTTCCAGTCTCAGCATAATCTTATTTCTCCTCAGAGATCTATTTTAATATGCATGCTATCAACTAAAAGAAGAGTGTATTTTTGCTATACAATGCATGTTATGACCTCTCTATTTACTGGGCTAACAGAAGAAATGTGGCATTATTCGTGGAAAAACAATAGCACAGAGTCAGAACTTACTAGTCATCTCCTAAATCCCTGGGCAACTTTAACAGTGTTTTTCAGGAAAATTCATTATCTAATTTACAAAAGAAAAAGCTAAAAATTTGAAAGCTCAAAAATATTAATAATTAATGCCTTTAAACTACCAATCAAGTAATAGAGGTCCAGGCACTCCTTGGTTCAAGACAGGTACTTTATTAGGAACCACAACAGCAACGTTTTGACCCCAAAGATTTTTGTCAAGCTGATACATACATTAAATTTACAATATATATAACAAACTTTAAACAATCACAATTATAAAATATACATGTGAATCAGTATCCTAAGCAAGTAGTTTAACAGCTGGAACTAGTATACTGCTTATCAGGGGCGTACCTAGAGCATTTGGCACCCGGGGCGGATCCTGTGCTTGGCACCCCCCCCCACCCAAAAAAAAAAAACCTGTAAAAAATGTTAAAGGTTTTCTTTCTTTATTTTTACAATTTGTAAACTTTGCAAAACCGCTGTCAGCCCCTCCTACAAAACCCTTGTCCTGCCCTGCCCCTCCTACAAAACCTCTGTCCTGCCCCTTCTACAAATCCTGTACTGCCCCATCTACAAAACCCCCGCAACCCCCTTCCACAAATCCCCTGCTTATCCCCCCTTATAAAGACTCCTGTCCCAATACAAAAACCCCACCCCCTTCTACAAAATCCCTGCAGCCCCACACACACATTTACAGGCAGACAGTCACACACTCAGTTACAGACAGACAGTCACACACTCAGTTACAGGCAGACAGTCACACATACACATTTCCTCCGTGCGGCCAGTTTATCAGCTGTTTGCTTGTGAGCTGTACAGGCCGCACGGCACCCTAACTACCATGGGACACTGTGCGGCCACAGCTCACACAGCCCCCTCCAGCCAGGGCCGGTACAAGGATTTTTGCCGCCCTAGGCAAAAGTAAAGTTTGCCGCCCCCCATGTGACATGACAATGCCCCAACCATATGATTTGCCATGTTAACTAACGCCAGTGCTGCAGTGCCGCCGTGTTTACATTAAAAGGCCTGCAGGGACAGGCTATAGACACCAGAACCACTATATTAAGCTGAAGTGGTTCTGGGGACTATAGTGTTTCTTTAATGTGAGGTAAATTAGAGCTTAGTGCCATGAATAATATACTAGATTGCCTACTTACAACCAGATGAGGATGATGATGGGCTCTAGCTGCAGTCTGGCTCCACTGGTCTGGTGCAGAACAGGCTCTCTGGAGGTGGTTTGTAACTGTGGTCACAAAAATCAATGTTCTGGGAGAACTGGAAGCAGCTCCATTTTTTGGGGGTCCTTTACACAGCTCAAGGTCTGGGTCCCAGGGTCCACCTTCATGTTCCACCAATGAGTTTGTTCACAGGGGGTGGAGTGTGTAGGGGATGTCCTGATATGTGTGTAAGGAATGCATTGTGTGAAATTGTGTTTGTATGTGTAAGGACTGCAAGGTGTGTTTCTGTGTATGTATGGGATGCATTGAATGTGTGTAAGGGGTGCATTGAGTGTGTGTAATGAATGCATTGTGTGTTTCTGTGTGTGTAAGGGATGCATTGTGTGTAACGGTTGCATTGCTTGTGTATGTGTGTCTGTGTGTTTTTCTGTGTGCAAGGGGTGCATTGTGTGTATGTGATGAATGTCAATCTCTCCTCCCGCTCCAATTTCCTTCTCCTCCTCCCAATTTCTCTTTCTCACCCACCCCCCTTTTCTCTTTCTCACCCCCCCTTATTTCTCTTTCTCACCCCCCTTATTTATCTTTCTCACCCCCCCTTATTTCTCTCTCACCCCCCCTTATTTCTCTCTCACCCCCCCTCCTATTTTCTCTCACCCCCCCTTCTTTCTCACCCCCCCTTATTTCTCTTTCTCACCCCCCTCCTATTTTCTCTCACCCCC
>OW240913.1:284599775-284640978 GCA_933207985.1 Pelobates cultripes
CGCGGTCACTGCCCGCCCTCCATCCGAAGTAGTTGGATGAGCCGCGCGCGGCTCGTGCAGCCGCAGGACCGCGCGCGGCTTGAAGAGAGGACCGCGACCGGCCCCCGGTTAAGGTAAGTAACGCTACAGTACCCCCCCCTGAGGACACGCCCCCCGGGCGGGCAGGACCAGGCCTGGCAGGAAAACGAGAATGGAAAGAGCGCACAAGACGGGGAGCATGGACAGCATCAGCCGAAATCCAACTGTGCTCCTCAGGCCCATAACCCTTCCAATGTACCAAGTACTGAAGTCGACCCCTAAGGAAGCGAGAGTCAAGAACAGCAGACACTTCAAACTCCTCATGACCCTCCACCGAGATAGGAGGGGGAGGAGGAGTATGCCGGGTATAGCGGTTGCGTACGAAAGGTTTCAACAATGAGGTGTGAAAAACATTAGGAATACGTAGATTCCTAGGCAGGCCTAAGGCATAAGAAACAGGATTAACCTTATGTATAATACGATAAGGTCCAATGAAGCGGGGAGCCAATTTCATAGAAGGCACCCGGAGACGAATATTCCGCGTGGAAAGCAAAACCCTGTCCCCACAACATAGGACGGAGCTGCTCTGCGATGCTTGTCAGCCTGAGCCTTCTGGCGAGTAGCAGAGTCCACCAAAGAACGCTGAACCTGCTCCCAAGTATTACGCAAACCAGCCAAATGCTCATCCAGAACTGGCATGCCCTGTGAGGAGAATGCAGCCGGAAGAACAACGAGATGCTGGCCATAGACAACGTAAAAAGGGGTCTTGCCGGAAGAATCATGAGTGGCGTTATTCCGAGCAAATTCAGCCCAAGGAAGCAGGTCAGACCAATTGTCCTGATGGTGAGACACAAAACAACGGAGGTATTGCTCCAGAGACTGGTTCGCACGTTCAGCAGCCCCATTAGACTGGGGATGATAAGCGGAAGAAAATGAGAGAGAAATACCCATTTCTGAACAAAAGGCCCTTCAGAACCTGGAAATAAATTGGCTACCCCTATCGGATACAATAGATACGGGAATCCCATGTAATCGAAATACTTCTCTAGCGAAGATATGAGCCAGTTCCTTAGATGTGGGCAACTTGTGAAGAGACACGAAGTGAGCCATTTTGGAGAACCGATCCACTATCATCAGGATTACTGTGTTACCATTTGAAGGGGGTAATTCAACAATAAAATCCATGGACAGGTTAGACCAAGGTCTCTCGGGAACGGGTAACGGATGCAACAGCCCACAAGGAACTCTACGGGAGGATTTCATACAGGCACAAGTAGTACAAGCACTTATATAGTCAGTGACATCCTTTCGTAAGGAATTCCACCAAAAATACCGAGAAACAGCTGACACCGTTTTGGAAATACCAGGATGTCCAGCAGTCTTAGCATCATGATATAATGACATAATATCCCGTCTCTCAGGAACATCAACGAACAGTTTATCATTAGGCCTCTCGCTAGGTTCCATGCTTTGTTTCGCTTGTATGGCCTGCAAGAGGGACGAGGAAATAGACAAAATAGTAGTAGCTATTATCCTGTCTGGGGGAATGACAGGAGTAGCATCAATCTCCTGTTTGTCAGTAGTTTCGAACTGTCTGGACAGAGCGTCTGCTTTAGTGTTGCGATCACCTGGCCTATAGGTGATAATAAAATTGAAACGGGACAAAAATAGTGACCACCTAGCCTGCCTGGAAGACAATCTTTTGGCTTCGCTAAGGTAGGATAGGTTCTTGTGATCCGTAAAAATGAGGATAGGATCTTTTAGTTCCTTCTAACAAATGTCTCCACTCTTTAAGTGCTAAAATAATAGCAAGGAGTTCGCGATTACCCACATCATAATTTTTCTCTGCTTTGGACATTTGTTTAGAAAAGAAGCCGCATGGATGCAATGGCTTTTCAGGCGACTCTCTTTGGGATAAGACAGCACCTACCCCAATATCCGAAGCATCAACTTCAAGAATATAGGGCAGTGAGGGGACCTGTAAAATAGGTGCAGAGTAGAGGCCATGCCTCGGTAGACCAAACACGAGTATATCCTTTTTAGTCAGCTACAATGGACTTTGATAAAACTGGGGATCTTTCAGACCTTGCGGTAGAGGCCATTCTATTACAGAAAACCTTTAGCGGAAATCAAATACCCCAAGAACTGGACTTCGGTTTGGTCAAACAAACATTTTTCTAGCTTGCAATAAAGACCATTAGCAAGAAGGGTCTTCAAAACTGTCGTAACATGTCTGTGATGAGTGTGTATATCTGTAGAATATATTAAAATGTCGTCCAAGTATACGATAACAAATGTGTGAATAAAATCTCTTAAGACATCATTAATAAATTCTTGGAATACTGCTGGGGCATTGCAAAGCCCAAATGGCATAACAGTATATTCGTAATGACCGGATCTAGTGTTGAATGCAGTCTTCCATTCGTGATTTTCCTTTATACGTATCAAATTGTATGCACTCCTAAGGTCTAATTTAGTGAACACAGTGGCATGTTTCAGCCTGTCAAATAATTCTGTAATTAAAGGTATAGGGTATGCATTTTTGATAGTGATTTTGTTTAGACCTCTATAATCTATACACGGTCTTAAATCACCTTCTTTCTTCGATACAAAGAAGAACCCTGCTCCAGCTGGAGAAGAGGATCTCCTAATAAACCCCTTTTCTAGTGATTCCTTAATATACTCCTCCATGACACGGTTTTCTTGAACCGATAAGGGGTACACCCTGCCCTTTGGAGGTATAGTGCCAGGCAACAAGTCAATAGCGCAATCATAGGGTCTGTGAGGCGGTAATTTCTCAGCCTCCCTTTTATCGAAAACAGTCTTTAGAGATAAATACTGAGGGGGTATAACCGTAGACAAAGGAGGACTGGTAGGTACCTCAATAGAATTCAAAGGTGTGACTTCCAACGTACAAGACTCGTGGCAGGCCTCACTCCATGATTTTATTTGCCCTGTCTCCCAGTCAAAAATGGGATTGTGAGCACGTAACCATGGATACCCTAATACTAACTGTGAAGAGGGAGAGGTGATGACCTGGAATCGAATGGTTTCATAGTGTAAAACCCCTGTGTACATGTGTAATGGTACAGTCTCATGAGTAACAACTGGAGAACTTAATGGTCTACCATCTATGGCCTCAACGGCCAAGGGTATCTCCTTCTCTCTGATGGGAATGTTGTTTCTCTTTATAAAGCCAGAGTCTATAAAATTTTCAGCTGCCCCAGAGTCAACCAGAGCATATATGTTGTCAACTATACAAATCTCTCCCATATATAAAGAAACCGGGAGAAGCAAGCGGTTAGGAGGCAATTTAGGAGACTTAGATATCACACCCAAGGCCAGTCCCCTATAAGGTCTTAGGTGCGAGAGTTTTCCGGGAGTAAAGGACATTCCTTTACCATATGGTCTCTCCTACCACAGTATAGGCAGAGTCCCTCCCTTCTCCTATGTAATTTCTCAGTATCAGAGAGTTTGGCAACCCCTAATTGCATAGGTTCCTCCTCAGACACTTTAACACTCTCTGGTATATTAACTCTGGGGTTAATGGGTGTAACAAAACGTCTATTCCTGTTCTTGGTATAGAGCCTGTCACGAATTCTATTATCTATATCAATGAGGTAATCGATAAGGTCCTCTAAGGCAATAGGAAGCTCCTTAGCTGCTACCTCATCCAATATCGTATCTGACAAACCTTCCATAAAGGCAGTAGTTAACCCATTGTTGGTCCAATCTACCTGCGAAGCAAGAGTGCGAAACTGAATAGCATAATCAGCCACAGACCTAGAACCCTGTTTAATTCTCATTAATGCTCTCGCGGCATTCTTTGACCTTTTCATTGTGTCAAAAGTTCTACGAAAAGCCGTAAGAAAACTGTTGAAATCATGCACCATAGGTCCATTAGCTTCCCAAATAGGATTTGCCCACTCAAGTGCCTTATCGGTGAGTTGGTGCATAAAGAACCCAACCTTAGACCTCTCTGTGGGAAATGAACGTGGATACATTTCGAAGTGGAATTCAATTTGATTAATAAACCCTCTGCAAGTCTTAGAGTCCCCTCCATACCTAGGAGGAGGTGTTAAATGGGCCGAAGTATTAGGCAAAGTAGATACTTCAGGGAGAAGGGGCGTAGGAGGGTTAGGTGTGGTTGCTGGAACGGTTCTAGCTAGGAGCGTCTGGAGAGCCTGAGCTATCTGATCCATACGGTGATCCTGCTCTACAAATCTTGCCTCATGGGACGCCATCTGTTGAGCTAAATCTGCGGGGTCCATGGCCCTATCGTAATGTAACGAGAATATACCCCTACACGCAGGATCCAGCTAAACAGAGGCAAATACAGAGGAGAGATACGTCTACCGGACCTTAGAATGGCCGGACTCGACGTATATGAGAGGAGACAGAGCCAGGAACAAACCGAGGTCAAGGGCACAGAGAGACAGCGTAAACTAGGACAAGCCGGGGTCTGGTACACGGAAAACAGCAAGCCGGCAAACAGTACAGATAAGGATAAAGCGAAAACGAAGTCAGAATACGAAGCCAAAGTCAATACGAGAAAACACAACTGAACACCACAAGCGCTAAAGGGAACTGAAACAGAAACCACGATAGGGCAACGAGCTAAGGGAAAAAGGTAAGTTAAATAGCTTTTAAACCAAAGTGATTGGCTCCTGTCACTTCCACACCCCCTATAGGTAATTGTATAGGGAGTGTGGTATGACAGGAGCCAATGGGAGCCTTTTGGCAATTAGGCTCCCACTGTCTCTTTAAGAGCGCGCCCGAGACTCGCGGCGCGCTCTTAGTTTCAGGCGGGACACGTGACCGCTTCACGCGGTCACTGCCCGCCTTCCATCTGAAGCAGTCGGATGAGCCGCGCGCGGCTCGTGCAGCCGCAGGACCGCGCGCGGCTTGAAGAGAGGACCGCGACCGGCCCCCGGTTAAGGTAAGTAACGCTACAGATTTCACCTCTGAAGGTAAAATGGCATTCAGATATGTCTGCCCCTATAACAACTTAATTGAGCTGAAGTTGTTGTGGAGGTAGAGGTATGTCACGGCTCCCGGCTCATGAACAGAGCGGCCACACCAACAGATATAATTTATACTTAGCGGGGCCGCGGTGGATCGCCACCCAATTCCCTCTCGTTCTGGTCCCCAGCAAGTGCGGTGTTTTAGGGACGACAGCCGCTGTGGTTCAGGTTTAAATAAGATACCTCTGTCCTCAACAAAGTTTGCACCGACATGCGTGCGACGTCACTTCATCGATGTGCAGGCACGTTTTGGGATCAGAGGCCAAGTACAGCCAATTACAACCGTAGGAGGGTTATTTTAACCCAAATTAGCATTTGGTCAGTGCCCTGTCATGGTTTCCACTTATTGGATGTAAGAAAGTGGGTTCCTGATCTTGATTATTGTTTGGTATTTTGACTTTGGCTTGTATTTTGACTTTTCCGTAATTCTGGTATCCTTGACCTTTGGCTTGTTTCATCAATCTGTCTCTTCCTGTTTTCCTGACCTCGGAGATTATTTTGATCATTCTATTTTACGTTAAGTCCCGCCATTGTATATGTTACATAGTTCTGCAGGTTGGGTCATATAGTAATCGTGACAAGGTAGTCCTTCGAATTAAAACATTTGCACGCAAGTGCAATAAACAATGAGACCAGTGTATCTCCCAATATTTATTGAGGTACTATAATATTAGTGTGCATCCTCATATACTTGTCATAGTAATGTAGAGATCATTCATCTGTCCAAATTTATTATCAATATATTTAGTCGAAAAGGACTGTAAAAAACTATTTGAATTGTGGACTATCGGCAATGTGATACCCAGTGGGCATGATTCATTGTCCACTGTAAAAATATTGTCAGTCAATGTGGTGTGTATTAATTGTTTCATTGTTACTATATGGTTAATGAACGTGATGTGTGTAGTGCATGCACGGAATGGTTACCCAATACAGGTGGCATGATTGCTTACAGCAATGGTAAATAATAATGTAGCAGTTTTTCATTTTTAGGGAAGGAATGGGTTAAATATTGCTAGTGTCTGGAAATCATAATGGTACAATTTTATTTTCTATTTGTAAACCAAATAGTGAAGAGGAGTTTACAACTGGGACTTTTCCACCGATGAGTGATATTTATTACAGGAACTTATTAGATAAGGTGTCAGGTAGAGCTTGCAGAATAATATACATGTATTTTGTAAGTTCAACGAAGGATTATTATTAAAGTTTAGAAGTGATTTTAGATGTCATTTTGTTGTAAGGTGTATTATGTATCAAATGTATATCATGTTTGATCTCAGATTAATTGTCTGGATTCAGCAAAATGATATGACCTGGATACAAAGAATTCAGAAGCAAAAGCTATACAAAAGTGTAAAGCATTTTACATTTTCAGTCAGGATTTGAAACAAACTAATTTTCCCTTATAAAACTGAAATTCCTCCACTTTCAGCCAGGAAGCCTGGAAATTAAGATCATAATATCTATACCAACCAAAAGAACTTTCTAATCCATTTTGAGAGCAACATGGAATTTGCAGTGGATTTCTGTTTTCCTTATAAAGCTCTCTCAGGACAGAAAGACTGGTGTAATCTGAATCTGGTGCTTCTGAGTCAATTTTTAGGGAACACTGATGTAAAAGTATTAACACAGTAATAGAAAATACTGAAGCTGCATCAATCAGAATTCTCTCTACCACCATGGTTCTCAAATTAGCACATCCGCTTAAATTTTGGAGTCTTGTAGTATAAGTCAGTTCAGCATCATTTTCACAAAGTTAGTGTTCCTGACCTGGCTAGCCTTTGAATATGTTTATTGTTCCTGTGTTGCTGACCTGCTTATCCCAGACTAAAAGTATATATTTAGTGTTCCAGACCCGGCTAGCTTCTGATTGCATTTATTGTTCCTGAATTATTCTCAGATCTTGTCTCTCTCTCTCTCTGGCTTAGCATTGTTAAACTTAGTTCTGTTATTTCGGTTATTTCAGCCACTGCTATGTCCGGTAATATACCTTTCTATAGTTTCCTACTGTGTCATTGTTAAAGGATCACTATAGTGTCAGGAAAACAAAGCGGTTTTCCTGACACTATAGTGCCCTGAGGGTGCCCCCACCCTCAGGGTCCCCCTCCCATGGTGCTGAAGGGGTTAAAACCCCATCAGTTACTTAACTTAATCCAGCGCCGGGCTCCCTCGGCGCTGGTGACCTCTACTCCCCGTCCGACGTCAGCTCCCCCATCCGACGTCACTGGAGCTGAATGCGCATGCGCGGCAAGTGCCGCTCTGCGCGATGGAAGCGAAAATGTGCCTCCAGCGTCGCCGATGCGCCTCTAGTGGCTGTCTGCAAGACAGCCACTAGAGGCTGGATTAACCCCAAATGTAAACATAGCAGTTTCTCTGAAGGGTTAAAACCTCATTTAGTTGTTCCAATGGCCATTGGATGGAATGCCCGCCTGCCAACGTCAAAAGCGGGTCCTACATTGACCCTTCAGCCTGCTTCCTTGACCTTCTGGCAAAGATATCTCTAATGAGACAGATAGGGTTTTTTTTTTTTTTTTTATATATACACTTTTACACTTTTTATATACTTATTAACCCTTAATAGGGAACACATGGGATGGGCGGCAGCATTGTAACAAGGCTGTGAGATGCAAAGTAAATACAAACAGAAAAAGATAAGTCCTGCGTTCACTCCCATCACTACTGGGATAGCAGCAATGACTACAGTACACATCAGCCCCAATATATATAGTAAAAACCTAAGAAAATAAAAAGTTACCTTTTTGTATTTGTTAAAACCTGAGGGACCTGGCACCCAGACCACTTCATTGAGCTTTAGGTGGCCCTTAGCACCCCTATAAAAGTTTAAAACTCACCTTATTTCCAGCGGTGCGCGAGTCTGCCGGCGCTGGCTCCGTCCCCTTTCTGAAATCATCAAAATGGCCAATTTTTAGGCAATCCAATGCTTTCCCATATGTAAAGCATTGGATTTGCTAAAATTGGCATGGGGCAGGGCAAAATGCCATTTTGGCCAATCAGGACCTCCTCATAGAGATTTATTGAATCATTGCATTTCTATGAGGAAAATTCAGCGTCTCCATGCAGAGCGTGGGGATGCTGAACGGCAGGGCTGCTAACTGTGCAGCCCTGAGCCAGGAAGCCCCTCCAGTCACCATCTAAGGAGTGGCCACTTGGAGGTGTCCCTGTGCTCAAACTCTGATTACTCCTGGGCGGCAGTAACGACCATCGTACACATCAGCCCAAATACATACAGTAAAAACCAAAGGAAAAAAAGTTACCTGCGCTCTTTCCCAAATCCCTATGTATATTTAAACAAATGGAGGTTTTTAGTTACCTCCAATGGCCATGAGAGGGTATGCCCACCTGCCACGTCAAGGCAGACCTCTTAGGTGGGTCCTAACTCTAACCATTCACCTTGCTTCCTTGAGCTTCTGGCAGAGATATCTCTAATGAGACAGAAAGGGCTATTTTTTTATATACACATCCCTTCATGCTTTTTAACCCTTAATAGGGAACACATGGGATGGGCAGCAGCATTGTAGCCTAGCTGTGTGATACAAAAGTAAATACAAATACAAAAAAACAAGTCCTGCGCTCAAACTCCCATTACTCCTTGGTGGCAGCAACGACCATAGTACACATAAGAGGGTATGCCCACCTGCCATGTTTATGATTTATGATTTAAATTGTTTCTTCTATGCCTATCTAGTAAGTCTCACAATGAGAGAGGCTTTCTTTATTTTATTTTTCTTTATCCGTCTGTCTACGTTTGAATATTAGGGCTGCCAACCTTTTAGACAGTGACCTTTCTCCCTTTAGCACTTTTTCCGGTGCTTAGGTACTAAGGGGAGATTTACTAACACCAGATGCATTAAAGGACCAGGACTAATAAAGCCTATATGAATATTGCAGACTTAGGTGTTTAATAACTTTATCTCCTCAATTACTTAGGCATGGGAGTAGCCTTATAAGGCTAGTTCAGTATTTATTTTTATTTGGAGTCACAGTTTATTTCGGTGTTGATACTTTCTGTTACTTCAGATATTTGGTGGTCTCCCTTTGGTTACATTGTTTTATACCACTGGATGCTTTGGTGCCTACGTCTTTATCTCCAGTCAGCATTATATTGAGTTTGTGAATTTTTACTTGTTTCTGTAAATTGAATCTAAGCCTAAACTCAATAATACTAAAACAACCCCTGTACACAAATGCTAAATTTAACTGCACTATAACCCTAAACCCAGTAATCCTAATACTCCAACGTACTAATACTAAAAGATTCAAACACAATTCATTGCATAAAGAGCACAAATATGCACGTACATATATTTAAACATATGCAGTTGTCAAATATGGATTTTTTATATTTGTATTTTATAGAAGTTTCCAATTCCAAAAAGCATCTACATCGGTATATGAGGGTACATGTACAGATAAACAGTAGTGATGTCCCAAACGGTTCGCCGAACGGTTCGCGGACGGTTCGCCACGGTTCACCACGGTTCGCCCCGAACGGTTCGCCGCGTACTCCAGTCAGCAGACACATTCCAGCCAATCAGCAGCAGACCCTCCCTCCCAGACCCTCCCACCTCCTGGACAGCTCACTAAGAATGCAGCTTCAAAATGGATGCTGTCCAGGAGGTGGGAGGGTCTGGGAGGGAGGGTCTGCTGCTGATTGGCTGGAATGTGTCTGCTGACTGGAGTCCGCAGCGAACCGTTTGTGGCGAACCGTCGCGAACCGTTCGGCAAACCGTTCGGGACATCACTAATAAACAGCCTTAAAGAACTATATGTAGTCAGTTGGTAACAACACATAATAGTCTCTAGTTATTTAACAGGTAGTGGTATGCCTATTAGGGTAGGTATATGCACATGTCTCTGTAGTGCATCTGAGCTAGAGATGGTCATGAACTGTAAAATCATAAAACATAAACAAGATGCTACAGTTTGACTCTGGTTATCTCTTGTGGGCTCCTCTAAGAAATAGCTCGGCCTATATGGGGTGTGCCGTCGCCTAGCATTATCGAGTTAGGCTATGACATGATACTAGGGAGATCAGCAAACTAAAATGAGGGACTTAAGCAACATAAGGAGAATAATTAATATAAGTGAAATAATTATGCAAGATATACTGGATAGTGATGCTGTTGTCAGGTTACCTTATGTATCAGTCAGGAGCATGTCACAGGCTGGCATCTCATTGCAGGGTACTGGGGACACTCCTACTAACTTTCAGCTTGTCCCTAGCGAATTTCACGCCACCTGCGATAAACCCGCCTCTTTTTATGATACAACTAATGAGAGCCAACGTTATGACACTAAGAAATCCACAGCCCGTCAAGTTGTTCAAAAGAGAATATTTTGGGGGCGTGGTTACCTACATAAGTGAAGATGGTATTTAAAGAGACACCTGGGAGAGACTCATTGCCCTGTTGTGTTTCTTGTTTGACCCAAGAGCGCGTATTCCGTATTGGTATTCTTGTATTCTGACTTTGGCTTCATTTGACTATTCCTCCTTCTGTGTTTCTTTGACCTCGGCTATTGCATTATCGTTGATCCTGATTTCTGGTACCCCTGACCTCGGCTCACTATTTGATTATTCTTTGTGTGCGTAGTGTTAGTCCGGCCATCCTAAGGTCCCGTATACATTACTAGTATTTGCATTCTGCGTGTAGGATCCCCAAACGTTTCTGACTCGCTTTTCAGGTTGGGGCTTCCAATGTATGGGTTACTATTATTACTATAATCGCCATTTATATAGCGCCAACAGATTCCGTAGCACTTTACAATATTATGAGAGGGGGGATTTAACTATAAATTGGACAATTACAAGAAAACTTACAGGAACAAAGAGGACCCTGCTTAATGAGCTTACAGTCTAAAGGAGGTGGGGTATAACACACATTAGGACAGGAAATAGCAATCAAATAAGGAGGGAGTGAAACAGAGCTGGAGGAGAGAGTAGAGTGCTGCCCTTTAGGAGAGAGCAAGAGACAGGTATGTGAGGTAGAGGTTATTCTGTGTGGCCAAAAGCTTTCCTAAAATGATGGGTTTTAAGGCAATTCTTAAATGATTGAAGACTAGGTGAGAGTCTGATGGTGGTAGGCAGGCTATTCCATAGGAAGGGAGACGCCCGCAAGAAGTCCTGCAAGCGTGAGTTGGCCGTACGGGTGTGAGCAGCGGACAGGAGAAGGTCACGGGCAGAGCGGAGAGACCGAGAAGGGCCATGCCTATGGATCTGTGAAGAGATATTAGAGGGGCTAGAATTGTTCAGTGCTTTATAGGTATGGGTTAGCACTTTGAATTGACTCCTATAGGATACAGGAAGCCAATGTAAGGACTGACAGAGGGATGAGGTGTGAGAGGACCGACTAGAGAAGAAAATCAGTCTGGTGGCAGCATTCATTACAGACTGTAGAGGGGCAATACAGCTTTTGGGAAGACCCATCAGGAGAGGGTTACAATAATCCATTAAGGAAGGTAGCTTCTTGCATGAGAAAGGGGCGAATGCAGGCTATGTTCCTTCAGAACGGCCCCCAGCCATCTGCAGTCTCTGCAAAAATGCGTTAGAGTCCCCTTGCGAGGTCAGGGTGATCATGGTATCTCCTTGTTCCACAATTATGGAACCATCGGCGCCATCTTGGCTGTGCTAGATTAAGCAGGACACTCAAAAGACAGCCTGCTGTTGGGCAGTTTCGGGGTTTCTGGACATTGAAACCTCCTATGTTTGCGCTCGATGATCGGGGTGTCCGTGGAGCTTTTGGGTCAATTTTCAGGTCTATTTGCCAAAAGTTAGTCGGAGCTCCACTTAAGCACGTCTTTGCTGCTGCACAGTCAACCACACCGAATGTCAAATATGAATTTATGTTTAGATATTTTTATGCCTGCAATGTACAGTTAATAAAATCATTATACCCTTTTTTAGGAGATTGGGGAGCAGGGAGAATACAGGCACCTCACATTTAAATCTGTTCCTGTTTGTGACTATTTTTGTTCATAAGACATGTTTTTTAATTATTAAGTTCTACCTTTGTCTGATTTCAAGATCACATTGCCAAATAGACTTATATCATAATACAGAGGTTTCACATTTTTGCTAAATTTTGTTTTGTGGGTTTTTAATTTAATTTGGTTTGAGTAACCTAAGTCGTACTGTTTATACATTTACTTGGCGGTCTAGGTTTGGGTAGTGAGAGGGATTTGTTTATCATTATTTTGGGTGTAGTACTGACAAATAGTGATTTTTAACCCATTCATCCACTGGAAGCAAGTCACGTACCTGTCTGGGATTGGTGGTGTTTAAGATAGGCAAGATATGCATCAAATACAAAGAAAACTTAAAGAAAAATATTAAGATACAAATTCTATTTCACATAAAAACAGTAATCAGAAAACATTACAAAAATAACTAAATAAATAAATAACAGTAACAGTAATAATGATTTTGTGCATTTAACTTTAAATCTTCCCCCTAAAGGTTTTGAAGAAATGGTCACTAAAAATTTAAATAAAATTTAAAATAAAATGTTTTATAAGTCTAATTTAACCAGAGGAAATACAAATACTTTACAAAAAAAATGATAGTATCATAATAACACTGGCAGACGAGGGAGGTGGTATCATTATATCAAGAGAGATGTCTTAAAAAGGAAGCCTTATGATAAGTCAATTATGTATTTATAGCTGAAAAACTAAAACACAATCTAACTCCAAATAACAAAGTAACATTAACCAGATAACCCAGCAAAAGGAAAAGAAAGGGCTTCATTAACAAACAGGATTAATTATACCAATGTCCTAAACTTGATTAATCAATTATAGATTTCTTGCCCAAAATACACAAGAATGAACCACCAGGACAAATTATAATGTCTAATATAAACTCTCTGCTTTCTAAATGAGATCATTTCTAACTTTAAAGGAACACTGTAGGATCAGGAATACAAACATATATTTCTGATCCTATAGTGTTAAAAACATTATTTAGCCACCGAACCCCATCATTATTGATGATCTCAGCCAATCAAATGCTTTCCAATAGAAAATCATTAGAAGGCTAAAGCACACGCGCTGTAAAAACGCAGCACCGTGCCAACCAGCATCTTCTCATAGAGATTAATTGACTCATTGCATCTTTATGTGGAAGGATCAGCACCTCCATGCGGAGTGTGAAGACCCTGAACATGCAGCACTGACCCAGGAAGTACCTCCAGTGACCGTCCGAGTGACTGTCACTGGAGGTGTCCTTAGGGAGCAATGCAAACACTGCCTTTTGGCTGAAAAGGCAGTGTTTACATGAAAATGCCTGCAGGGACTGACTATACTCACCAGAACAACTACATTTAGCTGTATTTGTTCAGGTTAATATAGTGTCCCTTTAATAACATAAATTAATGTGACATTCATTTTGCATTATATAATTCATAATGTTTTACAGATTTTTTAAATATATGTTAGCTCATTTAGCACTAGCACTATTTCATTTGTTTCCCAAGTTGGAATTAGTGTAGAACCACCAATATTGGGGTACCATATGGCCATATGTTGGAACTGAATCCCCATATTTGTTTGTGGAGATGATTGTAAGTAGCCTATAAAATTTTAAACTGTATTCTTATGTGTGCACTGTTCCTTAATCTGTATATTGTACAAATGATGGTCTCTACGGCAGTACCATTGATGAGAAATGCATGTTCCGCATGTGCCCCCAATTCCCTTTTTGTCTTTATGAGCTCTTAATTGAGTCTGTATGTGTCGATGCTTCCTCTGCCTGATGCTATTGCAGATACAACTTCCCCTGATCCCTTGCTCTCTCTTAAAAGTGTTGTATCACTTCATCAAGGAGATATCAGTTAGCATGCCAATCCACAGTGCTGGGAAAGCTGTCTCTGCTACTGCATAACACAGACAATGACTGCTTTCCTAACAAAACAAAGAGTAGTGTTTCATAGCACCTTATATCTCCTCTACTTCCTTAGAGGGGGGTTATGTTTAATGATTAAACCAGAAATGGTGTGTTTAGTGAAGAAAGACAGCAGAGATCTTTTGATCACTGCTACTTAAAGGATAACTATAGTGTCAGGAAAACAAATTGGTTTTCCTGGCACTATAGTGCCCTGTGTGTGTCCACACCCTCAGGGTCCCCCTACCGTGGCACTGAAGGGGTTAAAACCCCTTCAGCGGCTTACCTTAATCCAGCGCCGGGCTCCCTCGGCGCTGGTGACCTCTCCTTCCCAGCCGACGTCAGCTCCCCCACCTGACGTCAGCAGAGCTGAATGCGCATGCACGGCAAGTGCAGTGCGCATTCAAAGTGTCCATAGGAAAGCATTTCTCAATGCTTTCCTATGGACGCTCTGCGCGATGGAGGCATAATATGCCTCCAGCGTCTCAGATACGCCACTAGTGGCTGTCCGGAAGACAGCTATGTTTGTATCTGCAGGGTTAAAACCTGAGAGACCTGGCACCCAGACCACTTCATTGAGCTAAAGTGGTCTGGGTGACTATAGTGTCCCTTTAAACAGGAGACAAATTCTGGGCATCAGATCCATTGTTGCTAGGAGACAACCCTCCACCATTACCATCTCAGGTTGGATAATGAGGACTAGAATGTCATATGTTTAGAGTGGCAGCTAGCTAGTTGTATTTGGCCAAATGCTACATTATAACTCTCATGCTGGATTCCCCCTGCATTATAACCATACCACTGTGACCCCCTAGATTATGGGATCCACCAGATATCCATTTGTTTGCTTTCAAATCTCTTGTGCTTGATTGTGAATTTCAAATTTGAAAGATGTCTTGCTATATCCAAAGTTTGATAAATATTGTTCATAATGTCCACATGTTTGCCTCTGAATGCTCCTGGATTGTTCCACATTGTATTTGCTATATAGGATGAATTGCATTTAGCATTTAGAAATCTCATCTCCCCCTCCTCTTTTCTGCCAAGACTGAAAACATTTCGCTGGTGTAATGTCAATATATATTTGTCATTTTGTTACTTTCATTATGTGTTCTTGTCTAAGCTGGAGTAAATGTATTACCCTGGGAGTAGTACCATTAAGTACAAAAGGCAAAATCGGTTTACAGCTTCTAGTCATAAAATCTGTAAACTTTGAATATTTAGGTCAAAGTCCTAACTTTTACTTGGTCATCTAGTTAGATTAATGACATTATCTCTTTTTGGGGTACAACCATCTGGAGGAAACCTTGAAACATTTGGAATGCTTAACATTGGACTTGATTATATATTAACCAACTGGTATTTTACCTTATTGTACTTTATTACTATGTGGCGGAACACTTTAATCTTTTATCTGTTTGAGCCTATTGAATAGATTTTTATTTTCTATTTTGTACATCCTTTTAATGGATAATCTCAATGATGCCGTTAAAAGATGGGGGTGTCACCACCAGCCTGAAATGTCCCTTCAGTTTTCTTTTAGTATTCTAATAGAAATGTTCCCAGGAAAACCTGCATGTGTGTGCACAAAAACTCTAATTGTAGACACAACCTTCGAGAAGGTTACTATGAGGTGACCTTGTGGATGGTGAAATGAGCCTAGACAGGTTTCAGATACATTCATGTCACACACTTGCTGATTCATGTGTGCCTATTTAACTGGGATTAGTTGACATTGCTTAAATTGACACTATTTCAGAGCTGCTGAGCTACAGTACTCACAGTCCTATTATTATGGAAAAGAAGTGCATGAAAAAAAAGGAAAAATGAGCATCTCGCGAACATTAAAAGAAACCTACAATTATTTACATACAGTGTATTCAGAAGCACATCAATAGTAGCCTTGCTTGTCCTTATTATAGATAATCTAAATTGTATATGACAGCTGCATTCTGCTTTTCAACAAACAAATATGGCACTTGCAGAAGCCCTCGGAATAAAACCGGCCAAGGATTATTATAATTGTTATTATTCTCTTTAGGAATGTCTAATTTTGATGCAAGATCATTTCAGCTCAATGTTATCTGTCCATCCGTCTGTGTGTCTGTCTGTCTATCTATCTATTTGTCTATCTATCCCAGGATGTGTATGAATGTAAGTATAGTGCACTCATAGTTACTATAGATTGTGGCACCCATTTCCTTGCATTGCATCATATGATCCTAAAGATGACTGTAAATTACAGACTGACATTCATCACTTGATAAATGTTGTGGGAGAGGACAGTGCCCACTTATTGTGAAAACTCAGCAACCTATAATCAAGGCTAGCAATTGGCGGTCAAAGGGACTTCAGGGACGAAATGAAGTCCATTCACATGTATATGAAATGCATAGCCCCATCTCTACCAAGCAATTTTTTTGTACAAAAACTATTAGCATAGCATTTTAAACATGCATATTAAGCATGTAAATTTATGATTTTTAAAAATAGCAATTTTGTGTGGTGTGGTGTGGCTTGGACGCTGTTTGTGAATGGCGACTTAACTTTGCCGCTCCAAGCTAGCTGCACTTATAAAACAATTTCTGATGCTTAAAGTATCTTGAAGTTGAAAACTTAGCCAGGGGAACAGTATAGACTCCACAAAAAAGTGTCCAAAAGGCAAAGATTTGTCTGTGGCATCTCTTTTTGCCACATCCCACAGGCCTCAGTATCTTGGACAAGATGGTGCAAAAGACTGTCATTGTGCCTCCACCCTTGGCAACATAGAGGGAATTAAGACAGGACACCGAATATATACTGTTTCAAATGCATAACCTCATGTATTTCTTATCTAAGGAAATTACTCAGGAGTCTTGAGAAATTAAAGAAGAGATCAGTGACTAAGGCCAACAAACGGCTGAGCTGAAGACTAGAATGGAACGCATTGTGGTGTCTCACAACGAGATTGTTGATTACTCCACAGCCACGCCCTGGTTTCTGACATTCCAGACCAGTTCTGGGTCATTGAACAAGTTCATAGGGCCTTGCAAAACTGAAGGGGAACAGCAGCATTACATCATTGTCTGGTTTAATTTCTCCCAGACCAAAAAGGTTACTCTAAAGTTAAGCAAATAGGGTGACATACAATTTCAATGCACTATACTACCGATCTTCCAGGATGCCCTACTAACCTACATCGGTATTGGCTTTGGAAGCCAGTTGACAACCTCCTCAGGGATCAGATCTGGTATGCATGGGTACACCCACTTAAATGTTTCAAGTAGAAAGCATGCTTGCACTACTGCTGTCCTCCTGGAGGATATTTTTCAGAATTCTCTTGTTCTCTGTTTTTGTTGGAATGCATTTACTTAGGCTCTTCCTAACTCTAATGGATAATCCAGACATGGACCCGGTGCTCACTGTGTCTAGAGGGGTATAAGCTACACCTCACTGACAGCGCTGAAAGAAGACTGAAACTGTGACAAACTCCCCTCTCCAAGTGAGTTTGCCACGAGCTCCTGGAGGAGCCTGCTCGCCAGCCTCCTGCCCACAGACTATGGGCCCTGCCCAGACTACCAAACTTGACTGACTGTTAGCACTGATTTCCCTGGAACAGTTTTGGGCATGGGGCCATGCTTGCGGTCGGTCAAAACTATGACTTCCAGAAAATTCCTGAACACCTGAACTGATCTGGGTGATTTTTGGATATGTTGTTCACCCAGATCGGGGCTATCAGGGGATGTGACTTTTATGTTTTTTTTGTGTGTTTTTAAGGTACTTTTTGGAGTTTCATAAAATTGTATGTTTTTTCTGTGCTTGGAGATAATTAGGTTAGATTAGTACAGTTCCTGATTCAATTATCTCCCAAGCACAGAGGAGGGATTCTATTGTTTGTTTATGGGAGTGTCTCACTGTATGACTCTGTTTATATTGGTTTGTTCACTTTGGTCCACCTGGGTGTCGCTCTTGTTGGGAAACTTGCATAAAAGGCCAGTGTGCCTCCATTAAAATGCTATTCCTCCTTACACTCCAAAACTGTGTGTCATCCAGTTATTGGAGGGAAAGAAGATTTGCTCCTGTGTCTGCTGTCCCAGCTTGCAGGAGAGTCAATGGGGAAAGTCCTTGAAAGGAATAGAGCTAATTCCCCATCTGGTTCCAGAGTTCTCAGGACTGAGTGTCGTCAAGTGCCTGGAGTTTTCAGAGCTAATTTCCCCTTCGGCTCCAGGAGGGAGGTGACAGTTCCACGGCCCCACTCAAGGGCGACTGAGGGCAAGAAGTGCTGTGGTTTGTCCCCTGGTCCAGCTACGAAGCAGTCCTTTGGTGGAGGTACCCAGTCGGGGGACAGGGAGCTCCGTTAAAGAAACATTTGTCCAAGGTTTATGTATCTCTCGTGCAGATGGAAATGCCGGCATTTCAGTTATGGACTGCCCTTATGGGTGGGATAACTCTGATCTGCTAATAATATAGATTCTCTCTGTAATGGCACAAGTGAGCAAAAACATTTTTGAGACCTAAACAGAGACTAACTGAGGGGCAAGTTATGAATATTTCTCTGTGCTTTTGAAAGTGTAAGAGTTCTCAAATTATCTGCTTCTGCAGAGATTTTCATAACCCTACACTTACAGCCATGAGAAAGTTTTGAATTGCCAGCCCCTCCATCACCTGCCAAGAGACTGCATGGGTTTTGGAGAGACCGCTTAGCTACACATGCATCAGTGAATACTCTTCTTAAAGACATTCCATGATTATCAGAGAATCTGTATAGAAGCATTTGCATTCTCCCCCTGCCTCCGGTCACTTGTTGTTCTGTGATAGACAATGGGTTCCACCTCCCAAATGCCTGGAAAAGATTGATCCCAAACCTTTGAATGTTATGAAATGGTACATACCTTGATTCATGGTTAATTGTTTTTCCCTTTTTTCCCTTTTTACATTGCCTTCTGTCGGATGGCACAGAGAGGAGAAAACTGCGTGGCTGTGGCCTATCTCTTGAAATCAGCATTTACCACTTATCAGGTCCTCGGGGGAGAAAGGACTTTGAATACCGACCCTAATATAATAAGTGTAGTGGGGTGGACTGGGGTTTGGGATGGGTTACCCCTGTTCCCAGAGCATGAATCATGATCCCTGGTTCCACCAAAGTCCCCTTTTCTCTCCACTATGAGATGCACCAAGTCTGACCCATTTCGGATCTTCTTTTTGCACTTGAAATCGGTATTCAATGCTTTATTAACAACTGTAAAGAGATTCTTCAGTTGTCTCCTTTCCAGATTTAGAAAGGATTTCCAGCCTTCACTCCAAATATATTTTCCATTCTTCTTTCTTTTACTAGTTTCTTAATATTTATTCTAGAGATCTTTGTTCTGACATATTGTAACTCTTCCCGGCGTGGTATTTATCGATAAGATATCGGTATATGACTCGTCAATTGTACTTCTTTCATGGGAATGAGTGTCTACATGTATGTGTTTTGTACCTGGGCACATTCAACCATTTTTCCTAAAACTCTGAAACAATGAGTACACTACTTCATTCATTAATCTGTTATATATTGTTGATATAACATGTGTCTACTACTAAATATATAATTTAAAAAAAAACATAAATTTGATGCATAGATTGCTGTTCAGATATACATTGTGACGAGAGCAATCTCGCCACATTGCATTGGAGAAGCCTGGTTGCTCGCCTTTTGCCTTTAGACTATGGCCCCATGTTAAAAGACATCTTTTTTACCTGCAGAAAAGATTTATTCGTGCTTTACAACCGCACGAATGACTGGACCACCTGGGAGCTGGAGTGTGACGGCAATTAGCCTCCCTGAAGCTGCCGTTAACCGCAGCTTAATTGACGAATGCTGGGTGGCCGCCATTCATATCACGAACACGAGGTCGCGGACATTTTAAACATGCGAACGCACAGCGGTTTTCGACGCTTAATTCATGGAACTGAAATCGGACACAGTTTTGCGCGAACACCGCTGAAGCCACCAACCTCCCTTCTTGTTCGGTGAAAGTGCACGAACGGCCCGGTGTTCGGTAGTTTTACTTGAATATATTATACCCCAGATAGGAATCCCATGGAGCCCATTCGCATGAGAAACTGACTGTGTAAAGACTTTGGCTCCATGGCGATTACACTGTATTCGTGTGGTCTGAGCGCCATTCGCTTAATAATGTGCGCTCAGACCTGAGCTATCTGGGGATATGTTAAATGTATAGTTTTATTGTAATGTGTCTCACATAGTGTATTTGAATAGTAATTCGTGTTGTAGTATCCCCACGTGCATAATGGCGATTTGCCTTTGTCTTGGGAGATAATTGAATTACTTCTCAATTATCTCCAAGGCAGAGGGGAGGAAGCCAGGATGCATTGTGGGAATATAATCTGACTGTGTGTCCTATTTGTCTACTTGTCTGTCTTTTGTCACAGTCTCCCATTTGGTCCACTAGGGGAGTGTCCGCCAGGTGGGAGACCGGCATAAATACTGGGCAGGTAGCCCTCATTAAACCAGACCACTGCTTGACCCTCAACACAGAGCCTTGTCCCTTCTTTGCGGGGATTTACTGAACGCTGATAGAGACTGATTGCTAGGAGTGTAAGCCGCTTGGATGCTTTTCCTATTCGTCTGCTAGCAGCGATTCGTATGGTTCCAGTTCGTGTGTTTGGAGTGCTTAATTGGATGGCGTTCGGGAGTTTGGAGCATTCCCTTATTGGCGGTTCGTGAGTTTGGTGTTTTATAATAGCTGTGCCTGCATCTCTGAGAAGGGGACGATCGCCTAAACGGTTTTTACCCTTGTATGCAAAACGGTCCGTTACATACATAAAAAATTAAATTGTACAAATTAAAACAATTTTTAATTTTCATTTATTCGTAATCCTTTCTAGAAATATTGGGTGAATGAAAAGCTTTAGACAATACATAATATCTTTCATCTTGCAATAATTCACACAGAGTCATAAATATTAGTTTAAATGCAAAAATAGAATTGTTCTTCCGTATAGTAGGTATGACAAAAATAGAATAATAAAAATGGTCAATATCCTGGTTATAGGTATTTGAAAGAACCCTAAAGTGAATTTAAATTATATAATTTTTAGAAAAAGGAATTTTAAAAAGCAGGTTTTATAGCAATCTCTGTAATGCTAAAAGGCATTAGAGACATTTGAGAGATACTATTCTCCCCCCCAACTGCCCTCCCCTCCCTAACTGCAGTTATTAGATGATCTTTGAAGTAAGTTTCCTTTATTGTTTGGAAGGGGAAGTTGTCATTTTCAGGACATTTACAGACATTGCATGAGTGGAATGAGTCCCTTGTTGACAAATGTGTTCCTTTTACAAGATGGTAATTATTCCTGGAGTATAAATGTACAGTATACTTGAAAAAGATTTAGTCAGAAAAACTAAAGGGAATAACGAGAGGAAAAGTATTCCCACTCCCAAATGGACAGAATGTATTTTCATTGTGTGGAGTATACACTCCCTCATTATTTTGCGTGAAGGGTGGAAAAAGTGAATGTTGGGAAGTTTGCAGATAATGGACAGACTGAAACAGTAATATTTCTCATACTAAATGTTCTGCATATCACATATACTACCTTAGGCTAAATCATATCCTACATGTAAATAACTGAAATAGTTTCCTATCCTCTACATGTTAGGATACCTGCAAAGTGAGGTTCATGTGTTAACTCCTTATCCTCTGACCAAACGTTATTCTCACACCTTTAAAAACCACCTAATTTTTAAAAAATGTGTACATGCCAAACACTTGCATACACTTTTTTATACCACTTTTCTTGCAAAATGAAATTACAGCATATAAAGCCTCACGCTACAGTTAGGTCCAGAAAGTTTAATTTCAATAATGAATATGGGCTTAAAGTGCTCGGCTTTACTTTGAAAATATTCACATTCAAATTGGAGGAAGGGTTTAGGAATCACAGCTCTTTAATATGTAACCCCCTCTTTTTCAAGGGACCAAAAGTAATTGTACAATTGACTAAAAGCTGTTTCAGGGACAGGTGTGGGATATTGCTTGGATATTAGTGTAAGAATTATACAGTCTGGCGTTGATTCCAGATGTTGCATTCCCATTTGGAAGCTGCAACATATGGTCAAAAGAAAATCTCAATGTAAGTGAAACAGATCATCTTTAGGCTTTCAAAAATATAAAAATATAAAATCCCACTAATGGGGTACGTCAGGGTTTCCCACTGTCACCCCTCTTATATGTCCTGGCCCTGGAGCCGCTAGCCGCTAGGATCAGGGATAATGCCGACATTCACGGAGTCAATATAGGGAAACGCAAAAACAAAACAAATCTGTTCGCGGATGATGTCCTTCTGACCTTAGAACAACCGCAGATATCTCTGTCAAATCTCCTCAAAGAAATAAAAGAATACAGGGAAAACTCCTACTACAAGCTGAATGTGTCCAAAACACAAGCATTGGACATAGCAGTCCCCCTTACACTCCTAGCTACAATACAGCAAACATTCCAGTTAGACTGAAGGTCGGCCTTTGTGTCCTTCCTGGGACTCCAGATCCCCCAAAATCCAGACAATCTGTTCCACCTTAATTACATTAGGCTACGCAAGGACATAGAAGCGACCCTAAAGTAATGGGAGGGGAAATACATATATTTGGGGCCAATACAAACCATTGTGTGGAAATCTATTCACAAACCAGACTTTACATAGGACACGAGGCCATGCGTTTAGACTGGAAGAAAGAAAATTTTGTCTAAGGCAAAGGAAAGGTTTTTTTACTGTAAGAACAATCAGGATGTGGAATTCTCTGCCTGAAGAATTGGTTTTATCAGAGTCCATACAGATGTTCAAACGGCTACTAGATGCATACTTGCAAGAACAGAATATTCAAGGATATAATCTTTCAATGTAGGGTAATAACTGCTTGATCCAGGGATAAATCTGACTGCCATTCTGGGGTCAAGAAGGAATTTTTTTCCTAGCTTGTTGCAAAATTGTACTTCAAACTGGTTTTTTTTGCCTTCTTTTGGATCAACAGCAAAAAACAAATGTGAGGTAGGCTGAACTTGATGGACGCAAGTCTCTTTTCAGCTATGTAACTATGTAACTATGTAACTATGTAACTATATCGTGGCTGGGTCAGATGGCAGCAGTAAAGATGCTCCTTTTACCAAAGCTTCAATACCTGTTCCGTACCCTTCAAATTCACATCCCACAATCTTATATCAACACTACACAGAAACTTTTGATGCAATTTATATGGGAGGGAAAGAGGGCGAGGATTGCCACTAGAATCCTTCATGGCCCAGTGGAGGAAGGCGGCCTTAGCCTGCCAAACCTCAAGCTTTACTACCAGGCGGCGTTAGTTTCCTCAGGGGTGGGCGCACACGTTCACAGGGATCCTACACAGTGGATAGCTATAGAATCATACTGGGCACAAGTACCAACTCTCCACTACCTCCTAAGGCCAGAAAAGAGTAAACATGCTTCCCACCACAAGAACGCTGGTGCGGGATGGGGCAGGACTTCTTTTATGCGGTGGTGACCTGAGGTCGCAGGCCGCTCCTCTGAGGAGTATACAAGTACTAAACCTCCTTTAATTACCACCCATGGAAAGGAAACAGATACACTCACATACATCATCTATTCCTTAAGGGTAAACTAGTAAACGAGCATTCCCAGACCTGCAAACCACGTATAACTTGCCCCCCAGAGCACTTTTCTCCTACCTCCAACTTAAATCGATGCTATCTAGTTCTAACGAAGGTAGAGTCTCCACTCCAACACTTACACACTTTGAGCGAGCATGCACGACAGAGCATAACCCCAAAAAAGCGCTTTCCAGCATTTACAAACTACTAAACAAAACACACCACAGGGACTCACAAAAATACCGGACACTGTGGCAAACCTCAAAACGGACATAACCCCGTACGGCGCTCCAAGCTCATAAAGACAGAACACTATGTACATCCCATCTAGAGCTTATGAGAAAAATTTACTACAGGTAGTACATGGTACCATCAAGACTACCACACATATACCCAGGGACATCAAACAATTGCTGGAGATGCCACGCAGAACCTGGCACTATGTACCACATATGGTGGACATGTCCCGGCATACAACCTTTTTGGGCGATGGTTGAGAGCACACTGTCAGAACTATTAGACACACATATGAAGCTCAACCCCACGTTAGCATTGCTGTTTTTAGATATCAATGACTATACCACGTGCTTATTGCAGCACTCAGGAGGCCTAGATGAGATCGGGGAGACAAGAGAAGTCCAGGTGGGTACGAACCAGGCTTCCTAAATGGTATACATACAATACCTCTGGGGACACCCAAACGCATACCCAAGAACCAAGGCAACTTCCTGTACACCCTGCCTGAACACCTGCACAGGTCCCACCTCGGAAGTGTTGACGGTGGCCCTTTACCTCACTAGAGGGTTTCCGAAAAGAACGTGCAGGTGGCTAAGCCATACCCAGGGATAGTCAGCTCCACTAGCGAAACCAAGATGCCTCTTTTCTACTAAATACCACCTAATACACAAGTATCTTACACACCATTATCATGCCGAGGCTCCCACCCACATGTACATAGTTTTACACAGACGCAAGTCTTGCATAATGACAGGAAAGAAGTAGCTCATAAACCCCGAGTAGAGGTACAAGACAGCAAACTATCATGACGGAGCTACCCAGGGGACCAGGTGACAATGGCAGCTGGGCAGCCCACTCCTTCTTGCCAAGGCTTAGCTTAAGAAATCAGAATGAAATGCTGGAAACCAAGTTACTGCCAATCACTTAAAGGTCATGAATGTAATGTCCTTATTGTGCAAGATGTGAATACTATCATCACCGATACTGTTATGAGCGACAAGTGCACTTTACCCCACACTCCCCCTCTTCTTTATTCTGTACCCCAAGAAAATCAATAAAAAATTCCAAATTTAAAAAAATATATATATAAAATCCAACAGAGACATAGCAGGAACTTTAGGAGTGGGCAAATCATCTGATTGATACATTCTGAGAACAATTGAGTGCACTGGTGAGCTCTGCAACACAAAAAGGCCTGGATGTCCACGAAAAACCACAGTGGTTGATTATCATAAGATCCATTCCATGGGTTGATTATCACGAGATCCATTCCAAAAAGAAAACCTCTTCAGAACAAAGAACACTCTCCAGGGGGTAGTCACATCATTATCCAAGTCTACTATAAAGATAAGACTTCACAAGCGCAAATACAGAGGTTTCACCACATGGTGCAAATGGAAAGGCCAGAATAAACTTTGCCAAAAAATTTTTTTTTTTTAAAAAGCCACGTTATGGACAGCATTTTTTTTTGGACAGATGAAACTAAGACCATCCTGTACCGGAATGTTGGGAATAAAAAAGTATAGAGAAGTCTTGGATTGGTTCAGGATCTGAAACATAACACATGATCTGCAAAACACGGTGGAGGCAGTGTGATGGCATGGGCATGCATGGCTTCCAACGGCACTAGGTCATTAGTGTTTATTGATGATGTGACAAAAGACAACAGCAGTTGTATGAATTCTGAAGTGTATAGGGATATAGTGTCTGCTCAGATTCAGCAAAATTGATTGGACAGCGTATCACTTTACAGATGGGCAAGGACCCATACCATACTGGGAAAACAACCCAGTATATTTTTAAGCCAAAGAAGTGGAATATTCTGCAATGGCCAAGTCAATCACCTGACATCAACACGATCGAGCATGTGTTTCAGTTGCTAAAGACAAAATTAAGGCAGAAAAACCCATGAACAAACAACTGAAGACAGCTGCAGTAAAGGCCTGGCAAAGAATCACAAAGGAGGAAACCCAGCATTGGGTGATGTCCATGCATACCAAACTTTAAGCAATCATATTTACAAAGAATTATTGACAACTTATTAAAAATTAACATTTTATATATGATTGTTTTAATTTATACAATTACATTGAGCCACTGAAGTAAGGGTACTGTGTATGACAATGTTTGCAATTCCCAAGCGTTTCAAACAATATTTTTGTTCAACCCCTCGAAACAAAGCTGAAAGTTTGCACTTCAATTGCATCTCAGTTGTTTCAATTCAGATCCAAATGTGGTGGTGTACAGAGCCAAAATTATGAAAATTGTGTCAGTGTCCAAATATTTCCAGACTTAACTGTAAGTCTCAGGGGAGAATATGTGAGAATCATAGAGAAGTGAATCAGTAATAAGAGACATAAAATAAATTCCATATGAAACAAGTCAAAATGACAGCTGATGTTAAATATACCAAAAATCTTTGAAAGTCCACGTATCCCACTTTCCATGAAATTATCACATCACCTGAAGGATAGAACACAGACATGGAGATCCTTCGTCATTGAGGTCTAATTATTGGATCTTCATGAAGGGGAGAGGCTTAACTTCCCAACATAAGGGTTGTATAAAACAGAAATGCCTGCAATAACAAGCTCCTGATCTGTTAGACCTGTCAAGCCATGCTCTCTCTTACAAAGCAACCTCTTTATTAGATGTATTCTGACTACATACACATCTCAGCCAATGAGAGATCATTGTTCTCTAAACTGCTGACTTGACTCCACGTCAATTACTGTCCTCTCATTATTATTTTTATGGTATTTCAAAGTCGTAGTAAGGGGACATGGTGCATAAAATAAGAAGACAATGAATGCCTATGTGGCAGAGTGATGTCAGCAGCTCAGTTAACACTAATCTGTTATTGGCTGGGCTTAGCACATTCTCAGAATGCATCGAATAAGGAAATTGCTTTGTGAAAAGAGGGAGCTTGGCTAAAGGTACAGGGTTACCAGAAAGGTGCAAAATCTTCTCTGACATTGGGGCCTGTTTGCTCTCTCAACCAACTTGGCAATATTTTTCTAATTACCTGCAAGATGATATCTAAAGTGTGGCATTTGTAGATCACTTCAGCATGTAGCAGGACTGATCAATAATCTTGCTGCCCTACAGATCTTCTACGAGTCTACCATACTGCTAAGCTTGAACCTCCTCCACAACCACCACAATACCCAAGCACCATGGACTGTCAGCAGAGTGCCACCAAAAAAGGAAGGCATACTGGCCACTAGGAGCACTCCATAAGTCTATAGTGAAGTGTACCCACTGACCTACAGCTCCTTCAATAGTAATATACAGCAATATTATAGCAATGGGACTATTTCTCACAAACTTTTGAAATGAAATGCAACCATATGTTCAAAAGTGGACTGGTGGACACATTGCTGAGATCGTGAGGAGTCTGACTATCTTTGTCAACTGCTGGAACTATCCTTAACATCTCTCTTGTTCTGGTAGTAGTAAAGAAGATACTGCTGGTGGTAGGTGGTTGTGCAGAATCAGACACATTACCAGTGAACACTTCTTCCTGCCCTCTTACAACTGTTTTTGCTTCTTCTCTCAGTAATGCAGACTTGTGGTGTCTTAGCAAGGGTAGGTTCAGCATACCAACACTAGTGTGATAAGCCATCACACTCCCCCTAGTACTCCCTTTTCTCAATTTGCAAATCACTCTTTATATAGACATCTCAAAGTGATCTCAAACTTTGCCTTGGCACAATATATTAGCCTCACACCTTTGCTTGTGGCTGCTAAAAATGTGGGTGGATCTGCATTGGTTACAGTTTAGCTATAGCAAAATTAGCCTCTAAACTAGCACTTGGTCTACTAATGCTAATGGAACCTGTGTTGGGAGTGGTAATTGTGGTGGTAGTTGAACAATAACCTTGTGTGAGGTAATTATGGCACTGGTAGCAGATGATGTTGCAATTATTTCCATTGGATGAAGTGATTCAAAAGCATACATAAATGGACTCTGAGGAGAAGATGCATGAAAAAGTGCACAATAGTTGTAGAAAATAGTGAATATAGCTGTCTGTCCTCTCCAGACCTTCCTCTTGCAATTTCTCTGGCTTATACTCAAGTTCCTCCTTGGCCAGAGGAGTAGAAACTGTATCTGCAGTGGTGTGAGAAAGAGTGATATAATCACCAGTTTCATCATCACTACCATCAAGACCAGACATTGTGCACATTACTATGGTATTCTGCTTTTCCTTTTCAGTAAAGGTTGTCTCTGATGGTGCCAACAACCTAAACTCTGTTGTCTAGTCTGCTTGAACTAGCTGTTGTAGAAGTAGATACATTGCCAGTTGACGCAAAAGCAGACCTTTTTGTGTTGCTGGTTATTTTCTTTGTAGGCCTAGCTGACTCTTCTGACTCTCATGCCATGGATGATGGTGGGTTTGTTTGTATTATGTATTGGGTTTTGAATATGAACATGTATTGTGTAAACTAACACAACTTTGTTAAGCCAAAACAAATACATGTGTTGAAAATGAGTTGCTGCTGTGGTGGATTTACTACTACATTAACGCTATTGGTATTGTCTTTAAGAAACACTACTCTGCTCACAGTACATTGTTTACTGCACACACTGAACTGAACTCACTCAGAAAGGATTTTCTCTCTAGAAAGCGTTAACAAAAGACCTTCTACACTCAGTACAGCATTCACTTGTGCAGTAAACTGACACAAATTGTATTGCAATTTGCAAAGCACAAGTAGTGGCACTAAGGAAAAGACACTAGAAATCAAATAATATGTCACTCACAAGAAAAAAAAATTAAAAATAAATTAAAAACCTAACCTAACCAGTCTCACAGTAGTCTCAGTTAACCCCTTAGTGACCAGACCGTTTTTCAATTTTCTTATCATTAAGGACCAGGGCTGTTTTTACATTTCTGCGGTGTTTGTGTTTAGCTGTAATTTTCCTCTTACTCATTTACTGTACCCTCACATATTATATACTGTTTTTCTCACCATTAAATGGTCTTTCTAACGATACCATTATTTTCATCATTTCATATAATTTACTATAAAAATATTATAAAATATGATGAAACTATTTTTCTAACTTTGACCCCTAAAATCTGTGACGCATCTACAACCGCCAAAAAACACGCATGCAAAATAGTTTCTAAATTGTGTCCTGAGTTTAGAAATATGTTAACATGTTCTTAGCTTTTTATTTGCAAGTTATAGGGCTGTAAGTACAAGTAGGATATTGCTGTTTCAAAATATATATTTTAAAAATGTATCAATAGTGACATTGTAACACTGTTATCTGTCATAAATCTCTGACTCACACCTCACATGTACATAATTTTTAAAGTAGACAACCCAGGGTATTTAATATGGGGTATGTCTAGTCTTTTTAGTAGCCACTTAGTCACAAACACTGGCCAAAGTTAGCATTTATACACTGCCTGGCCAAAACAAAAAAATTGACACCTGGATTTAATTAAGCAAATAGGTAAGAGACTCCTATTGGATAATTACTGAATGGGCAATTACCTTTCAGCTGGCAACAAGTTATTTAACCCCAACTAATGCAATGACTAGCTTCTCATTTCGTAAACAACCATGTCAAAAGACACATCCCGTGGTCGTGGAAAAGATGTTAGTCTGTTTGAGAAGGGTCAAATCATTGGCATGCATCAAGCAGAGAAAACATCTAAGGAGATTGCAGAAACTACTAAAATTGGTTAAGAAATGTCCAACGCATTATTAAAAACTGGAAGAATAGTGGACAACCATACCACGTACCTAGTGTCATACCTCCTCACGGCCCGCTGTACTCTGGTCCCGCCGTCCGCATGGCTCCCATGCTCCCATGCTCTCCTGACGTCCGTCCGAAGATGCGCGCACGCACACGTCCGGAAATACGCTCAGGCACGTGCGCATACACGAGCTAGGGTTGTACGGCATGCCTCCGGCCCCTTAAAGTGACAGTACCATGTTTTACCTATGAACTGGTACTCTATTTATATACTTCCCTATTTAGTTCCCTAGCCTATCAGCTCTCTCCTAGCCCTATTTATACCTCCCTCTTCAATCACTTCCTTGCCCTGTCGTGGTTTATTGTAGCCCGAGAGTGCGTTCTGTTAATTTGTCTTTTCCTGGTATCTGACTTCGGCTTGTCTCTGATTTTCCGTATTTCTGGTATTCCCTGACCCTTGGCTTTGATTAACGTTTATCCGTACTTCTCCTACCCTGACCTTGGCTTGTCTGACCATTCTGTTTTTTTCCTATTTTCCATTCACGTTAAGTCCGGCCACTTTAAGGACTGGTAATACATCTAGCTAGTTGTCTGTTAGTCCTATAGTTAGCGTGTTGGGGGAATATAACCTTGACATTATGACAGGGCCATTGACCCTGCAAACTTGGGACAACAAATGGCAGCTTACGAAAACAGAATGGAGGGTTTGGATCATAGAATGGATCAGTTTGCGCAAGCATTGCAAACTATCCTAACTAGAACAGCACATCTTCAGCAGGAAGGGGAAGCAAGTGGCGCACAAGGCACTGTGTAATTACCTTCTACCTCTCAAAATAACGCATCTATTTGTTTAACTCCACCTCCCCGTTACTCAGGGGATCCGTCTTTATGCAGAGGCTTTTTGAATCATCCTTGAATTATTTCTTAGGACCTTTAGGAATGTATTCAATCCTCCAGGCCAGAAGAGACTAGCCGCCAAAGCCTTACTGAAAATTAAACAGGGGTCTAGATCAGTAGCCGACTACGCCATTGAGTTTCGTACCTTGGCCTCTGAAGTCACATGGAACAATAGTGCCCTGACCGCGGTATTCTTTGAGGGACTTAACGAATCCCTGCAAGATGAGGTGGCAGCTAGAGAACTTCCTGAGACCCTTGAGGAATTGATACAATACATGTCTGATAGTGATATAAGAGTAAGACAGAAACTTCTCAATCTAGAGAGACAAAGAAGAGTACTTGGAAGAATCACTCCCCATCCTAGGTTAACCGAGCTTCCTGCCTTACTAGCACCTAATCCTGATCCTGAGCCCAAGCTACTACCCGACTTTCTGAAGCTGAGAAAACTTACAGAAGGAGGGAAGGATTGTGCCTCTAATGCGGTAAAAAAGGGCATTTACGTATTAACTGCCCATCTCGCCCGGAAAACTCCTCCGCCTAAGTTCGTTCAGGGGACCGGTCTTGGGTGTAATGTCTTTGTCCCCTAGACTTACCACTCATAGCTGTCTTATGCCTGTAACCCTGTCCTGGGGAAAAGTTTGTCATCAAACTATGGCCCTCATTGATTCTGGTTCTACTGACAACTTTATTGACCAGACTTATTTGTCATCTATTTCTCTTCCTTTTGAGAAGAGAGATACACCCTTGGCCGTTGAGGCCATAGATGGTAGACCTTTAACAGTCCCGTATGTGACACACCAAACTAAGACTGTTATCTTGTTAGTAGGGGCCTTGCATCAAGAGAACATAATATTCCAAGTCATTTCTTCTCCTTCTTGCCCTATAGTTCTTGGTCTAATCTGGTTACAGAAACACAACCCTGTTATCGATTGGAGAGAAAGACAGGTATTGTCTTGTAGCCCTTCTTGTTTGCATACATGCATTAAGCAGGTTATACACTCTGTTCTCTTAATACTCCTGCCTCTCCTCCACTCTCTACTGTCGTACCTTCCCAGTATATGGATCTCAAGAGAGTATGTGATAAAGTAGAAGCTGACTGTTTCCCTCCTCATAGATCCTACGATTGTGCTATCAAGCTGCTTCCAGGTACTATGCCGCCCAAGGGGAGACTCTACCCTCTTTCAGGCAGTTTATCTCCCAATGTTGGTATAAATGGCACTGGCAGTAGCTAGGCAGGCACAACAGTAACCTAAACCTAACCAGTCTCACATTAGGATCAGTTGCAAAGGTTATTTCCCACTACCACACAGCACAGCAAACATGAAACAATCCCTGTCTGGAAGTCAAAGTGTCTAAAAGAATTCTGCTTGGAAATGTAGATTGATTTTTTTCCACTTAATTTCCACCTCTTGTCAATCATGACAAAGTAAGCTGCTTATTTGTACTTCCCACCCCCCTTCAAAATTATATTTTACTCACTCATGTCCCTCTTTTGTTGGTACTATGATCACGCAACTTCTTTTGGTGCTAGGAACATCCCCCTTTTTTGGTACCACAAACAGAACTCTGAATCACCATTTTCTCACGGCCCCTTAGACTTAAAATGATCGGACTAAATTCAGATGTATCCTAGTTCATTTTAAACTGAATGCACATGTCTAATTACCAGCCTATAGAGGGACAACTTTATCTGCCAGAAGTCACTGTTTTAATGCCTGCAAGTGTGCATAAAATGCCTACTCACCTCCTGCTTTCAAAGTAAGTTTCAATGGGTCAAATAATTCTTACTGTAAGGGAGGGTGGTGGAGCAAACGGACTATACCCTTTCACTGTTAGCATTGCATTAGCATTCCAGAGATTGATACCGATTGTTACAGAAGTTTTAAATACCTAAGTTTTTAGAAATATACGATTTAACTATATTCACTGTAAGTAGGTAAAATGATTGAATGCAAACATTCTTTCTGCATTCTTTTGCCCTTTTCTGTAAGCTGTATTGCTAGTAATGCCTTCAGGTTCCTTACAAATACTTATAAGGAGGGTGTTAGACCATTGCCATCCAGGGGAATAAAAATATATTTATGTATCTAACAACACCTAAGCTACACATAAGGTAGAGGAAGCAATTAATAAATGGATGACCTATTGCCCTTTGTACAATCCAATAAAGGAACACTCCAAACACTGTAACTTCTATAGCTTGCTCTAGTGGTGACGGTGCCAGGAGTCCCCTGGCACCACCGCCAATGTAAGTAGTCAAGACATTTACATAGTTACATAGGCTAAAAAGAGAAATGCGTCCACCAAGTTCAGCCTTTCTCACATCTGTTTTTGCTGTTGATCCAAAAGAAGGCAAAAGAACCCAGTCTGAAGCACTTTACAACTTTGTAAGAAACTAGGGGAGGGAAAAACCTTCTTGACTCCAGAATGGCATTGAGATCTCTCCTTGGATCAAGAAGCTATTACCCCATTATTAAAAATGATATCCCTGAATATTATGTTTATGGAAGTACTCATCCAGTTGCTGATTAAACATCTGTACAGACTCTGATAAAACCACCCTTTCAGGCAGAAAATTCCATATGCTTATTGTTCTTACTGTAAACAAAAAAAAACATTTGTGAACTTGTGTCCTATGTTTAGTCCTGCTTATGAATAGATATCCAGACAATGGTTTGTATTGGCCCCGAATATATTTGTATAATGCTATCATATACTCTGTGAGATGCCGTTTTTCTCAACTACACAGATTTAATTTTGTTAACGTTTTATCATAACTAAAATGTTCAATTCCTTTTATTAATTTTGTAGCCCGCCTCTGCACTTTTTCTAGTGCCCTAATATCCTTCTGTGATGGACCGCCTGGCACTCCAACCGGGTACCTTCTCAATCGCTGATTCCTAGTACTTGCGAACACCATAAGCACTGTACGTGAACACCAATCCCACCGCTACCACCAATTGTAACGAACACTGATACAGTAGATACCCGTTCGCCTATTTCTTCCCAAACTGCTAGAGCCTGAGTGATTATAGCTTGCAGTTTCGGTGTTGATTCGAACAATTCTCCATATGAATGTCAGCCTCCCAAGTATATTCTCCCAGCAAAGTAGACAGGCACCCAAACATCAGTCAAAACTAGATAAAGGGTGGAAGGGTGGAACAGGAATGATTTTAATGGTGCCACACTGGCTTTTATGCAAGTCCCCATGCAAGGGATACTCCCACATGGACATTGTTAGGGACTCCAACACAAAGTTGTATACCAATTACAACAGGGTTACAAAGTATAATACTACCATAGTAAACATACAATCCCTCCTCTCTGCCTGGGATATAATTGGGTCAGATACTGTAATAACTCAATTATCTCCAGGCAGAAAAAAACAAATTTTCCCCAAAACTTCAAAAGCACCCCAAAACACATACAATCTCCATAAATGTTACATCCCCTAATAGCCCTGATCTGGGTGACCAACATATCAAAAAATCACCAGATCAGTTCAGTGGTTTAGGAGTTGCATGGAGGTCTTAGTTTAACCGACCGCACACGAGGCTCTTGCCCAGAAACAGTTCCATGAGTTCAGATTGTGCGGTCGGTCTATTTCAGAAAGTCTTGAAACTGAATAAATCCACGAACAATACCCCCTGGCTCATAGAAGCGTTTGTTTCCCTAGTTGCACAGTATATTCAAGGTGTGGTCTTACCATTGATTCATCAAGAGGCAAAATTATATGTTCATCCCGAGAATTAATACCCCTTTTTTTACATGATAATACCTTACTGGCCTTAGCAACTGCTGATTGACATTGTCCATTGTTGACTAGTTTGTTGTCAATAGCAATTCCTAAATCCTTCCCTAATTCACTAATGTTTAGGGTGCAAATTTATTTTGCATTCTGTACCCTGAAGTGCATAACTTTGCTATTACCTACATTGACTTTTATCTGCCATTTAGGTGCCCAGTCCATTAATATATCTAAATCTCTCTACAGCAAAGTAATATCCTCCTCATGTTGTATTACTTTGCAGAGTTGTGTGGTATCTGAAACACTGAAATATGACTTTCAATGCCTATTTCAATATCATTTATAAATATGTTGAATAGAAGCAGTCCCAGAACATAGCCCTGAGGGACACCACTTGCCACTTTCGTCCAACTTGATAATTTACCGTTAATGACAACTCATTTTAACTTTAAGCCAGTTGTCCCCTCCAAGAACAAGAATTTTCATCTTGACCAATTTCTTTTAGTTTGAATACTAACCTATTGTGTGGAACCGCATCAGTCACCTTGGCAAACTCCAAGAACATCCACTGCAACACTGACCTATATTCCACCTACTTCTTCGTAGAATTAAGTTAGTTTGACATGACCTATATTTCATAACACCATGCTGATTTTTTCTGATAACAATGTTCTTCTCAATGAAATCCTGAATATTATCCCTTAATAGCCTTTCAAATATTTTCTCAGTCACAGAAGTTAGGCTCACGGGTTTATAACTTTGAGGCAAATATTTTGAACTCTTTTTGTATATAGGAACCACATATGCTTTACTCCAATCCTCCAATACAATTCCTGAAAGAAAAGAATCTTGAAAGATTAAAAACAGAGGCTCACTTATTTCCACACTAAGCTCATTAAGAACTCGTGGGAGAATACCTGGGTATTACATGGGTTACTCTGAGCACCATTACAGCCAGTGGCAGAACTACCAGACCAGCTGCACCAGGACCAGTACACTGAGGGGGCATATTGGGTGATCCAGCCAACCATTACACACACATTGCTGTAAGCATAGAATGATCAATTGAAACTTCCTGTACTGTTAAAAGCTGGGGTAAGTTGACATTTTAAACAGCTGTGCATTCATAATATAGCAGCTAGAGGCTTCTATCAGAGAAATCAGGCTGTTAACCATAACTAGAGTGTAAATGAAGGTGAGTGAGGCTTTATGGACTAAACTTTATACTATAAAATAAATGAAAATAAAAATGTTTATGCTGAATTCTGTTATTGAAGAGGTTAATATCCATCAGCCTAGCAGAATAAAATGTAAACTAGATCACAATAAAAAAATGCACATTAAAGGGACACCTCAACCACCAGAACCACTACCAATTGATGTAGTGGTTCAAAGGCAAAGAGACTGACCCTGCAAGCTTATTAGTGGGAACATCATGAGAAAGGCCAATGTTTACATTTGTTTGTGATGACACTTCCAGTGGCTGTCAGTCAGAACAGAAGCTTCAACGCTGTGGTCCTGCAAAGAATGCAGGACCAATGTTCAGCGGTTTCACATTGTAAACACTCAGTGCATCTCTATAAGGAGAAGCTGATTGGCGGAGCAAGGCAAATGCTGTGCATGCACACTATCCTTCCATTGCTTCCTCATTAGATTGGCTAAGATCATTAGCATTGATGAGGAGTGGCAGACACAGCAAGAAACAAATTGAGGACATAAAGTAAGTAAATCTTATTTGCTTTTTATGTGGGTAGACTTAAACTAAATAAGTCAACTAACACACTAATGTTCGGAACACATTTTGTATTTCTAACGTTAGAGTGATCCTTTCAAGGACCATAAGAAAACAATGTAGGAAATATTTTCTACTAGTAATAGATCTATTTTTAACCAATATCTGACTTGTTCCTAATGCTCATCACTTGTCGACAAGTATTAGCTCAATGGAAACTAACATACAACTTCATGCAGGTACATTTAATTTGGCCCTATTTCTGCCTAATTAACTAATATGTATAATAAGGGTGAGTCAGGAATTGGATACACTTTTAGATTGAGTAATGGGCCAGTAATAGTTTTGTATTTTCCACCACTGACAGATATTGCAATTAATTATTGCCAGTCTGACTCCATAGAATTATGATCTCATCCATATTTTGGAAAATACTAATTTCCTTTGAAATGTTGGATTAGCCTGTCAGTCTACAAAAAAAAGTGGTGCAAGTATTCAATTTATGTTGTTACAACTTATAATGTGCAACAAATGCAGCAAAATAACTTATATATATATATTTTTTTTTTTATAAGAATCACGTATTTCTTTGGTGATCTTTAGACTTGGTATGAAGAGTTAGCTTGCAACTCTAGGTAAGCATTAGTTCATCCAAATAACATTCTATTCATATGTTTGCATATAACAATGTGTTTTAATTCTAAACCCTATCTGATTCATGTGTTCTGAATCATAAATGAACCCTCCAAGCAGGGCCGCCATCAGGGGGTGACAACCATGACGGCCCCGGCGGCCCCACTTGGAGTTGTGAAACTGCCGCAGGTGCATCTGCACTGGGGCCCATCAGGGGGCCCAAGCATTTAGGGCCACCCGATGGGCCCTATATCTTCAGGGGCCCAGTCAGCACTACAGCCGTGTAATTGCACAACCGGGCCCCTTTTAAAAAATTGTGGCTACACCGCAAGTGCTGCTGGGAGGGAGTGACGGCCGGTCACTTCCTCCCAGCTTACTCTGTGCGGGGAGAGAGGCAGAGCAGAGCACAGGAAAAAGGAGAGGGGAGCCACACTGCTGCAACTTAAAGGTAAGAGGAGGGTGGCTGATAAATGAGGTGTATGTATCTGCATGTATGTATGTCGGTATGTATGTGTGTATGTCTGTGTGTGTGTGTGTGTATGTATATATCTATCAGTGTGTATGTATGTGTGTATGTCTGTGTGTGTATGTCAGTATGTATATATGTCAGTATGTATGTATGTCTGTGTATGTATGTCTGTATGTGTATGTGTGTGTGTGTATGTCTGTGTGTGTATGTGTGTATGTGTGTATGTATATATCTATCAGTATGTATGTATGTGTGTATGTCTGTGTGTGTGTGTATGTCAGTATGTATATGTGTCAGTATGTATGTATGTCTGTGCGTGTTTGTCAGTATGTATATATGTCTGTGTGTGTGTCTCAGTATGTATGTGTGTATGTATGTATGTATATATCTATCAGTATGTATGTGTGTATGTATGTCAGTATGCATGCATGTCTGTGTGTGTGTATGTCAGTATGTCTGTATGTGTCTATCTGTATGTGTGTGTGTATGTAAGTATGTATATATGTCTGTATGTATGTATGTCTGTGTGTGTGTGTGTATGTCAGTATGTATGTGTGTATCTATCTATCTATCTATCTATCTATCAGTATGTATGTCAGTATGCATGTGTGTCTGTGTGTGTGTGTATGTCAGTATGTCTGTATGTATCTATGTATGTATATATCTGTCTGTGTGTGTTTGTGTATGTCTGTATGTATGTGTATGTATACCATTATGTATGTATGTATGTATGTCAGTATGTATGTATGTATGTCTGTTTGTCTGTATGTGAGTATGTATGTACGTCAGTGTGTGTGTCTGTATGTCAGTATGTGTGTGTGTGTTTCTGTATCTCCTTATGCATGTGTATGTGTCTGTATGTGTGTATGTCTGTTTCAGTATTTGTGTCTGTTAGTATGTGTGTATCTTTCTGTGTGTGTCTGTGTCGTTTTGTGTTTGTGTGTGTGTATTCCTGTGGGCGGGATTTGGAGGCGGGCACCCGGGGGCCCAGACCTTGAGCTGTGTTAGGGGCCCCACAATTTCTGATGGCGGCCCTGCCTCCAAGCACCGTAACCACTGTGTTAAATGTGTTTCCGACATTCGTATTTGATATAGGTCTCTGAATAAGCTGTGTTTGCCCTGAAACGCCTGTTGGACCCGAGAGTGAGGGTCTGTTTGTGTGCACTTAGTTTGAGCAATTTCATTTATGTGCTAGTTTCCATGTTGTATATTTAATCTTTGGAAGTTGTAGGAGCACCTTTTCTGTGTAGAGGTGCTGTTTAGACTTTTAAAGGGTTGAGGCGATAGAGAGCAGTAGCTAGAGTTTAGTTCTATGGAGCTATTCAGTATCCTGGTGTGTAGCCCTCCTCATCTGTAAGAGTTTGAGGTAAATTTTTAGTATCATAACATGACTATATAGCTGCACTAGTATGGTAGACCCTATTTGCATATAGGGTTGATTTATGCAGTAAGGATTACGTTATCCAACACTTGGTAGGTCTCTTCTGAACAGCCACATAGATTTGTTTACAAATTTAGGTAGATTTTCTATCTTTCACATTTACTCATCCTCAGGCCATTAACATACCACCTTTCTTGCAACTCACTCTTTCCTCCCCTATTCACACTCCCCTATCATTTACAGATTATTTCATATGCTCCCATTTGTCTGCATGTCTATTTTTGCCAATTGAGTTATAAAATAAAAAAATAAATTGATATCCTTTTTTTCAAGATCAAAGCTTTCCTATCAAAATCAGAGATTAAAGCTTTCCTATCAAAATCAGATAAAAAGAGCAAATTGTGCACAACAGCAAGAATTGACTGAATGTTATGTTTCAGGTCCATCGTGGATGGTGAGAGCTTTGAGCTTGTACATATTCATTGACATCTACAGTCTTATAAAATATAGTTACTACTCAACATCCTTCCCCTCTAAGGAGTATATCCAAACATTCTAATTTGGATTTTCCCTTAGAGTTTAATGATTTGACAAAAACAACTAATATCCTCTCAGTTACCCTGCCAAACAATGCAGATATTGTCAATGAAACAGTGATAGAGGGCTAAGTTGCCCCTCCAAGTATTATTATCCCAGATATACAGATGTGCAAAAAAATGTATTATATTTGCATACGAAGGTGCAAAACTGTCCCCCATCACTGTTCCATTGGGGGGGGGAAATCCTGGTTAAACAAAAAAAAAACACGAGTCAAAGCAAATCTAGTGATGTCAATAATACTAACTTAAAAGAATCTTGTAAGTGAAAAAACTTTAAGAAAATAGTTGAGTGCTTTGCAATATTTTGGTAAGTAGATATTTCACCAAAGTATACATGAAAGGCATAAATAGGAGCAACCCATACAGTGCAGAAGATATTATGAATATAGCAAGTGAAGATAAAGGTTAAAAACAACTCACATTGATTAGAGCCTATACGTTTGGCTCAATGTTTTGTGCAGTCATTTCATTTTGGCAGCACCACACATTGCCACATTGCTTCCTGAAGTCTCTCCCAGATCTCAAAGGAACTATAAGACACAAAAGGAAGACCAATAGTATACCATGAAGAAATGCCAGTGCAGGTGAGAATATGCTATAAAGCTCACCTTGTTCAGAGCCCCATATATTCCTGGCTCTAAGGTTATAAAATGTGGTGTCATGTTCTGCGGTGAAACTTCCCCAAACAGTTACCTGGAGTCATTTTAAATGGACCACAAAAGTGCTAATCAAATATTTATTGGAATTAAAATAAACTATAATTTGATTTAAAAAAATGTGCACTGCTAAAATCCTTGTCAAAACTAGTTTAACTATAACAGCTTCCTTAGCTAGCGTTATTTTGTCCTAGGTATCCATCTTCTTTTAAGTCCATAAACCCGACTCCCCTCTTGGGGGCATGTGGAAGGATTAATCTAATAAGAACTTACAAGGGCAATTTGCCCTTACTAGTGGCTTCCGGAAGTGATATTTCAGTTCTTGCACTTTCTTTCACTGGCTGGAGGAAAAGTTGAATTCATCACTTTATGTATCCACATCCATGAAAATACATGTGTCTGTCTATAATCACCCTAACAGTTTAAATAAATGGAGAAATGGCTTGTAACAAATCATGTTTTGTTTAGCAGAAAAATATTAGTATTCCGAATGTAAAAGAGTCAATGTAATACTCCAAATATTGCAGCTATTAACTATTTTTTCAATCTATGAAAAAATACATATACTAAAAACATAAATATAGATATAGTAGAATTAGATAAAAAAAAATATATATTTATATATATATATATTAAATATATAAAAAGATATATGTGAAACAGATTAAATATATGACTCACATACCCTAATCCACAAGGGCATATTAGTAAATAAATGCGATTGGTGGAGTGGCAAGCAATCAAATCTTTTATAAGAAACTTTTTACTTTTATTTTCATGGGAATTTTTAGAATTATTAATTTGCTATTTATTATTGTAAGTATTACTACAGGCTACACATGTACTATGTTCATAAAAACATTATTCTTTATTTAAAAAAGAAAATCTTAAACAACATTGGATCTTGTCTTAATATTGGTCAATGGTTTTGATAACTTTTTTAAATGTATAACTTTTTTTGATAAAAAATATTTTGTGTCTCATTTTCTTTGCATTTTAGCAAAGGGTCTCATAGTACATTACAAACTTGATTGTAACTTTCCTCTACAGTTAATTGTCATACCATTTTGCTTCAAAAACTTTTTTAAATTTAAGTCTGTACAATTCCTCCTCACCCTAAGGAACTGTGATCTAGGTACACCTCTTAGTCGAGGGGGGAAATGACAACTTGATGTTTGTATATACCATTTAACATCTACAGCTTAAAACTGTGTACTCATTTTTATTTTGTTATCTTTTATAAAGATGTTTAAATCTTAAAAGTTCATCAGACTTTTACTAAAATTAACTGTTAAGGAAATGCCTATAAAATTATTTAAGGCTTCTTCTGAGCCTTTCCAAATAAAAAACAAGTCATCTATGTAGCGGCGATAGAAGACCAGGTTTCCCACCCAGTCATCCCCTGATTACATATTGTTGTTCCCAATCTGCCATGAACAAATTGGCAAAGCTGGGTGCAAACCTGGTCCCCATTGCCATCCCACAGGTCTGGAGATAAAAGCCTCCATTAAAATGAAACTAATTATTGGACAACATAAGTTGAATGACTTCTATAATATAATCAACCT
>OW240913.1:284641078-284683578 GCA_933207985.1 Pelobates cultripes
AGAGGTTAAGTCTCTCAGGTGGTTGTGAATGTCTGCCACTATCAGTGAAGACTGGTCCTGGTTGTGCAAATAGTCTTTTAGCCCTCTCTGAGGTTACTGGACTCTTCCCTCTACTTACTGGCATGCTTTGAACTTGACTGCTGTCATGTCCTGCTTGCTCAGGGCTGTCATTAGTGCTAGTCTGTGGTGTCACTTCTGTACACTCTTTACTGCCGACATGTGAGTGTGTCCTTTGAATACCAGGCGTGTCTGACTTGTCAACTGGATATTGAGAATCGGGCTTCTCGGCCACTCATAGATCCACACGATTGCGTCGGTAGAGAGTTCCTTCGATATCCACAAGATAAGAGCGTGGTGCAACCTTTTGCAGATAGGTTCCCATTCTCAAGCGACCTGTTGGATGTCCAGGAAGCGGTTTCATATGGATTTGTTCCCCAATATTCAGTTCAGGAAAATCCATAGCAGATGAGTCATATCTTGCCTTGAACACTTGCCTCTTAAGTCGTAACTTTTCTGGTACACTTTGTATCACAGAGGGTTAAAGAAGCTTGTTGGCTACTGGTAAGGAGGTCTTTAATCTCCTTGACATCAGTCTCTGTGCCGGACTACTATCGCTACCCTTGGTTGGAGTGTTTCTCCAATGTAAGATGACTTTCCATGGGTCTTTACTATCACTTTTAGCTTTTTAGAAGTGGTGTCCTAGGTGTCAGTTTTATCTTGTCTTTCAAACTCATGACATCACATGTTGCACGAGAATCCAGCTGGCAGGGTTGGCATATATTATTCAGTCTGAGATTTACAAATCATTTTTTGCCCTTAGACTGTACAGCACCAATGCATTCCTTTGAGTAAATCCCATCAATGCTAAGCAGGTGTGCATCCTCAGAATCAGACGTGTTCAATTGTGTTTAGCTTCCTTGCTTCCTTTCTTCTTGACAGACATACTCCAGCAAAAGGATTTAGCCTACCACATGATCTACAGGTTTTTCCATATGCAGGACACTCTTCTTTCTCTCTCACATGTATACTGCCACAGTACTTACATGATGTAGACTTGCTCACCGGTGAGGTGCTTTGGTGTTGATGCTTGTGCTGATGGTTCTTCAACCTTAGCTGTTGCTTGAAGGCTGCGTGGATGCTGTCAGTCTGTTTATCCTGCTCCATAGCTCTAATATGTTTGTCAGTAAGTTTTGCAGTGTAGCATATCTCAATTGCTTGACCGGTGTATAGTCGCCATATGGGCAGTCAGAACCTTGGACAACCACCCCACATACCTTAAAGGACCACTATACTGCCAGGAAAACATACTTGTTTTCCTGGAACCCTCAGGGACCCCCCACACTCAGGGACTACCTCCCACCTGGCTATGGGGAGAGGAAGGGGTTAAACGTACTACTTTCTCCAGCGCCGGGCGGGGAGCTCTCCTCCTCCTCTCCGCCTCCTCTCCTCCTCTTCGGCTGAATGCGCATGCACGGCAGGAGCTGCGCGCGCATTCAGCCGGTCTCACATTCTTCCAACATTAATTCAACATGAACATAACTTAAAGTGCCAAACATAAATTAACCATGGCAGGATTATAGCCAGATACCCCTACCCCACCAGGTTCTGAGCCACCGACAGGACTCAAAACCTTCCAACTTACCAATAATTACAATTTGCCATTTCCATAATCTTCCTAATGAGAAGCCTATTTCCTCTCCTTCAGCTCCCTATCCTGCTGCTGTGACAAAACGGGACAACCCACCTTAAACCAAAAACCCAGGGAGGGTGGGACAAACTCAGCCACAGGGCCAGATTAAGAGCCCAGTGGGCCTGGTGCTGACAATTATGATGGGGCCTAATTACAGAAATGTCAAGGCCCCCGGCTCGCCACGAGGTGTGGTCGCACCGGAACAGTGCGACCGCGCCAACGAACTGAGCTTACCTGCTCAGCAGTGAGTCGGGAGCTGTTCTGCCGGGTTCTCCCGGCTGCCTGCCTGGGTTCAAGATGGTGCCGAACAAGCGGTCGCAGCTAGATATAGCTCTGCCCCCCAGGGTCACACACACACGTTCTGCAGTCAGAGGCCAGAGGGATATTTAACCTAGGTTATTGCCCTGTCGTTGTTTTCGTTCCTGGTTCCTGAATCCTGAGAGTGCGTTTCCTTGTCCTGTTTTTGATATTCCCAGTATTTTGACCTTGGCTATTCCTGACTATTCCTATTCCTGGCTTCCCTGACTTGGCTTGTTAAATGGTATTGTATATTTCTGGCTCCCTTGACCATTCTCTGTTTTTAACGTATTAGTCGGGCCATTCTAAGGACCGGTTTACGTTTTATCATTTTCTGTTCGGTCTATGTAGATGTTACATAGTTCTGCGTGCTGGACCACACTAGCAGTCATGACAAGAATCTTATTGACCATAGACACTAAAACAGTCATACCTCTCAAGCGTCAAGTATCTAATGGAGATGGTGTTGGAGGGAAACTCAAAGGATGCAGCTTTAAGAAAACACATACTCTATGCTAATCTCTCTCTAGTTTATGCTTTAATCTTTCAAGTAAATCCATACCCCCTAACGGCAGTGTCCAGTGAAGCAGGAAGTCAATGGGGACACTGGGAGAAATGGGGACACAGACACTAGGCACACAGAGACACAGTCTCTGGAAGACATGGGGACACTAAGACACTAGTGACACTGAGACACTAGGGACACTGGCTGGGAGGCATGTAGAGAGAGGCATTGAGACACTTGGGGACACTGGGAGACATGGGGACATTTGGGGACACTAGGGACACTGAGAGACATGGGACACAGACACTGGGAGACATGGGGACACAGACACTAAAGACACTAGCTGGGAGACATAGGGACACTGGGAGACATGGGGACACTGATACACTAGGGGGACTGGCTGGGAGACATGTGGACACTGGGAGACATGGGGACACAGACATATGGGGACACTGGGAGACATGGGGACACTGAGACACTAGGGACACTGAGAGACATGGTGACATGGCTCACTGGAGTTTGCTTGAAAGTAGGCTATTTAAAGTAGTCTCTTTTAAGTAGGAGTTAAAACAACAGGAGTTTGTTGGTGAACTGGTGGACTGTGGTTGGTATTAGTTAATACCAAGTGGAAAAGAAAAGCAGGTTTAAATTTTAGTATTTGTTTGGTTTTTTGTTTGTTTTTTTCTATCTTTTTGGGTTTTGTTTTGTTTGTATTTTGTGGGGGGTTTTTTTGTTTTTTTTTTTACTTTTACCCTTTTTAAAAAAAAACAAATTATTTCTCCTTACTGTTTTGATTTATTTTAATATTTTGTAACTTTTTTCCCCTTTTCATATATATATATTTTTTCTCTTTGGATATATTTAAACTTTGTTCCTTTTTTTTTTCTTCTATATTTTCACCTTGCTGGTATTATTTAAAACATTTTCCCTCCCTTTTTTTTTTTTTTTCCCTCTCTTGTTGTTTCTATTCCCCTCCTTGTGGGTGCTGCTGCTGAGCTAATTAGGGGGAGTGCCCCTTAATTTCCACCTGTGTGGGATTTGTATTGCAAATATAAACCCACTACTGACTCACAGAGCTTGCTCACTGGAGTTTGCTTGAAAGTAGGCTATTTAAAGTAGGAGTTAAAACAACAGGAGTTGAAACTACAAGGGAGTTTAAACCAAGAGGGTTAATATTTTTTTTTTTTTGTGTTTTTTGTTACTGGGGATGAGTGCTAGCAGGATTGCAAATTTAACTCAGTGCACATCATGCCGCATGTATGCATGCCTGGATGATTCTGTCCAGGGTCCATACCTCTGTGGTGGGTGTGAGCAAGTGGCATTTCTGGAAGCTCAGATTAGAGATCTGGAGAGGCAAATTGTAACACTGAGGGAGATTGACAATCTTGAGAGGAGTCTGCTGCTCACTGAGCAGAGTTTAGTGGGGACAGGTAGTGGAGAGGGAGGAGATAAGACAGATGGGGAACAGGCACGTAGCTGGGTGACAGTGGGGAGAGGAAGCAGGGGGGGGAGGGAAGAGAAAAGGTTTAGCTAGTCCTGATCTCATGCAGCCTAACAGATTTGCCCGTTTGAGTGAAGATGTTGGGAGCATCAGCTCAGGAGTAGCTGTACTGCAGGAAGCTGTTCCTGCTAACAGCCGTGGAAACAGCCCCTCTAGTACGGGTGGGGTTGAGAGGGTAAGGAAGTCTAGACAGGTTGTGGTGGTAGGGGACTCTATTATTAAGAGAGTAGATAGGGTAATCTGCCACTCTGATCGACTCAACCGGACAGTTTGCTGTCTCCCGGGTGCTCGGGTCCGGCATGTTGCGGACAGAGTGGAGGGATTATTGGGAGGGGCTGGAGATGACCCAGCTGTCATGGTCCATATTGGTACCAATGACAAAGTCAGAGGAAAATGGAAGGTCCTAAAGAATGAGTTCAGGGAACTAGGAAGTAAGCTTAAGAAAAGGACCTCCAAGGTAATTTTTTCAGAAATATTACCTGTGCCGCGCGCTACAGCAGAAAGGCAGCGGGAGATTAGAGAGGTCAATGCGTGGCTAAAGTCTTGGTGCAGGAAAGAGGGTTTTGGGTTTTTAGAGCACTGGGCCGATTTTGCGCTTGGGTACAACCTGTATAGTCATGATGGATTGCACCTAAACGGAAGAGGGTCTGCTGTGCTGGGGATAGGATGGCTAGAAGGTTGGAGGAGATTTTAAACTAGTGGTAGGGGGGGAGGGTCAAAGCAATCTAGAAAATGGAGATATGATGGAAAGGAGATGGGCTTTAGCTCAGAACAAAGGGGGTGTAGATGGGGGGGAGGGGAAAGCTCAGAACAGAGGAGGTATGTAATATTGATAATTCACAAAAAGTACAAAAGACTCATGATAATATTAAATGTATGCTTACTAATGCAAGGAGCCTATATAACAAAATGGGGGAACTAGAGGCAATAGCATACACTAAACAATATGATATAATAGGCATAACAGAAACATGGTGGGATGAGACACATGACTGGGCAGTTAATTTAAATGGGTACACGTTATTTAGGAAGGATAGGAAAAACAAGAAGGGTGGTGGGGTATGTTTATATGTCAACCATGAGTTAAAGTCAAATCTTAGGCATGTGGAGTGTGACGAGGAAAAGGTGGAGGCTTTATGGGTAGATATCTGCTTGGGGAAACAAAGGGAAATCAATTATTGGTTGGGATATGTTATAAACCACCTAATGTAAATATTAATGAGGAAGAACAGCTGTTAGAGCAAATTGAGAAAGCTGCAAATCGAGGTAACACGTTAATTATTGGAGATTTTAATTATCCAGACATAAATTGGGAAAGAGGGACTAGTACTTCAGCAAGGGGAATCAGGTTTTTGAATGTGTTAAATGACACCTTTATGTCACAACTGGTACAAGCACCAACTAGAAAGGATGCTTGTCTGGATCTTGTCATAACAAACAATGTTGATCTTTTAACCAACATTCAAGTAGGGGAGCATTTGGGAAATAGTGATCACAATATGGTAAATTTTGAAATAAACTCAAAAAAGCAAAAGCAGGTGGGGTATACTAAAACATATAATTTTAAAAAAGCCAATTTCAATAAGATTAGGGCAGCTCTACAACATATCGACTGGCATAAACTCCTTAGTGATAAAAACACTGAGGATAAATGGAAACTATTCAAACATATATTAGAAAGGTACATTTCTCAGTATGTACCATTGGGTAATAAATATAAAAGAAACAAATTAAAACCAATGTGGCTTAGTAGAGAAGTAAAACAAGAGATTAAAAATAAGAAAAGGGCATTTAAAGCATTTAAATCAGACAAATCAAAGGCATCCTATTTAAGATATAAGGAAGCCAATAACACTTGCAAAAAGGCAATTAAAGTGGCTAAACTAGAAAATGAGAAATTGATAGCTAAAGAATGCAAAACCAACCCCAAAAATTTTTTCAAGTACATCAATTCTAAAAAAACAAAAAATGAAAGTGTAGGTACACTTGAAACAGAGTTGGGTTTATTAGCTAATGAAGACCAGGAAAAAGCAGAAATTTTAAATAACTATTTTTCTTCAGTATATATTAATGAGGATCCTATGGCAAGAGATATGCAAATGTTTGCTGCAAAAAACTTGCAAATAACTTGTGACTGGATAACTCGAGACAAGGTGCTACAGCTATTAAAGAAAATTAATGTAAATAAAGCTCCGGGGCCTGACTGTATTCACCCACGAGTACTTAAGGAGCTAAGTGGGGAAATAAGTGAACCTCTGTATTTAATTTTTCAAGATTCTTTTGTTTCAGGTGTTGTACCGGAGGATTGGAGGAAGGCAGATGTTGTTCCTATATTTAAAAAGGGTTCAAAATCCTTGCCTGGAAATTATAGACCTGTGAGCTTAACTTCAGTAACTGGGAAAATATTTGAAGGGCTATTAAGGGATAATATTCAGGAATTCATTGGGAAGAACTTTGTTATTAGCAATAATCAGCATGGTTTTATGAAACATAGGTCATGTCAAACTAACCTAATTGCATTCTACGAAGAAGTAAGTAGAAGTATAGATCAGGGTGTTGCAGTGGATGTGATCTACTTGGACTTTGCCAAGGCATTTGATACGGTTCCTCACAATAGGTTAGTCTTCAAACTAAAAGAAATTGGTCTAGATGAATATTCCTGTTCTTGGGTAGAACATTGGCTTAAGGACAGAGTACAACGAGTTGTAATTAATGGTAAATTTTCAGGCTGGACAAAAGTGGTAAGTGGTGTCCCTCAGGGTTCTGTTTTGGGACCACTTCTATTTAACATATTTATAAATGATCTTGAAATAGGCATTGAAAGCCATGTATCAGTGTTTGCAGATGACACAAAACTTTGTAAAGTAATAAAATGTGAGCAGGATATTGCTTTGTTGCAGAGAGATTTGGATAGATTGGGGGACTGGGCACTAAAATGGCAGATGAAATTTAACATAGAGAAATGCAAAGTTATGCACTTCGGGGTTAAGAATGCACAAGCAACTTACACACTAAATGGTAGTGAATTAGGGATAACCACACACGAGAAGGATTTGGGCATTGTTATAGACAACAAATTAGGCAGCAATATGCAATGTCAATCTGCAGTTGCTAAGGCCAGTAAGATTTTGTCATGTATAAATAGGGGCATAAATTCTCGGGATGAAAATATAATTTTGCCTCTGTATAAATCGCTGGTAAGACCACACCTTGAATATGCTGTGCAATTTTGGGCGCCTGTTCTAAAGAAGGATATCATGGCACTGGAGAGGGTCCAGAGACGAGCTACAAAATTGATAAAAGGAATGGAGCATTTTAGTTATGAAGAAAGGTTACAAAAATTAAATCTGTTTCGTTTGGAAAAACGGCGCCTGAGAGGGGATATGATAACTTTATACAAATATATTCGGGGCCAGTACAAACCTTTATCTGGAAATCTATTCATAAACAGGGTTATACATAGGACACGAGGTCACACATTTAGGCTGGAAGAAAGGAGATTTCATCTAAGGCAAAGAAAAGGTTTTTTTACAGTAAGAACAATAAGGATATGGAATTCTCTGCCTGAAGAGGTGGTTTTGTCAGAGTCCATACAGATGTTTAAACTGAAATTGGATAAATACTTACAAAAACATAACATACAGGGATATAATTTCTAATTAGTGGGGTAATAGCTGATTGATCCAAGGAGACATCTGACTGCTATTTTGGGGTCAAGAAGGAATTTTTTCCTAGTTTGTGGCAAAATTGGAAGTGCTTCAGACCAGGTTTTTTGCCTTCTTTTGGATCAACAGCAACAACATTTCTGAGGAAGGCTGAACTTGATGGACGCAAGTCTCTTTTCAGCTAGGTAACTATGTAACTATATGTAATGCATCCCTTACACACAGCAACACACAATGCACCCCTTACACATACAAACACAGATTCACACAATGCATTCCTTACACACATATCAGGACATCCCCCCCCCACACACACACCCCTGTGAACAAACTCAGTGGTGGAACATTAAGGTGGACCCTGGGACCCAGACCTTGAGCTGTGTAAAGGGCCCTCAAAAAAATGGAGCTGCTTCCCATTCTCCCAGAACATTGATTTTTGTGACCACAGTTACAAACCGCCTCCAGAGAGCCTGTTCTACACCAGATCAGACGGCAGCTAGAGCCCATCATCAGCCTCATCTGGTTGTAAGTAGGCAATCTAGTATATTATTCGTGGCACTAATCTCTAATTTACCTCACATTAAAGGGACACTATAGTCCCCAGAACCACTGCAGCTTAATGTAGTGGTTCCGGTGTCTATAGCCTGTTCCTGCAGCCTTTTATTGTAAACACGGCGGCACTGCAGCACTGTGTTAGTTAACATGGCAGATCATATGGGTGGGGTATTGTGATGTCACATGGGGGGCGGCAAACTTTACTTTTGCCTAGGGCGGCAAAAATCCTTGCACCGGCCCTGCAGACACTGCATCCCTGTGGGCGGACTCGGGGGTGCGGGGGAGGGAATCGGGTGCAGGCACCGGGGTGGCCCAGACCTTGAGCTGTGTCAGGGGCCCCAAAATTTCTGATGGCAGCCCTGGATGGTGTATAAACAGCTTACATCTGCAGTTACTAGATTGTAATCACTGCACCAATCTACATTTTTCAATATCCAAAGATACCGGAAATATTTTCCAAATATTGGAAACTATAGATTGGTGCATTCGATGCGCACATGCATTGATTCCCGTCTGTGTCCACTAGCCGCACACCAATGTACATTTTGGAGTATATGTGCTCAGTCACTAAAAGTTACACCCAAGTTTGTCACTCAAGCCCTTGTAAAAGTTGGAAGGATTGTGCAAAAGGCTTTCTCAATTAGTGAGAGGCACATAGATCCTTGAATGGAGTGTGAAGTCTATCCCTCCCAGAGGTTTGACCTGCCTTTCTGTGAAGTGTGATAACTGTGCTATTTTAAAGTGATCTGTAAGAATATCAGGATTGCTCATACACAGTTCCTTAACAGAAGGCATTTTGTCCCCCACTGAATCGGAATCGAATGTGACACGAGATGACCCAAGGTATCGTGGTAAAAATTGTAATCTCATGTCCGTAGGAATTAAAGGATTGTGGTAAAACAATACCTTAAATATATAATGCTATTTTGGGCACCACTTTTCAAGTGAGATATTGCTGGTCTAGAAAAAGTGTAGAGGTGAGCTACGAAATTAAGAATGGAGACGGAATACATTAGGTATGAAAAAAATTGAAAAACTGTAATTTTTCTTTATAAAATAATACTTCTGAGAGGGGATATAACAGCAATATACAAATATATACATGGTCTGTACAAACCTGTTCAATGGCAGAAGCATGCAACAGACAATTCATTGAGTCTAGAAGAAACGTGTCTGTTGTTTATTTTGGCTTACAGCAGACAAAAGGATTATTAACCATAATAACCAAAAAGATGTGAAGTTCTCTATCCAAATAGGTAGTAAATATTTTTTTAAATGTGAAGGGATATATACATTTATTTCTAGATTATGGAACTTTTTTAAGTACATAAATTCTAAAAAAAACAAAAATGAAAGTGTAGGTACACTAAAAACTGAAACGGGGGTGTTAGTTAATGAAGACCAGGAAAAGGCAGAAATGTTTTTTCTCCTCCATATATATTAAGGAAGAACCCATGGCAATAGATGTGCAAATGATTGCTACTAAAAATTATAGACCTGTGAGCTTAACTTCTGTGGCTGGTAAAATATTTGAAAGGTTGTTAAGGGATAATATTCAAGAATTCCTTGAGAAGAACATGGTTATCAGCAAAAATCAGCACAGTTTTATGATGCACCGGTCATATCAAACTAACTTGATTGCGTTCTACGAAGAAGTAAGTAGAAGTATAGATCAGGGTGTTGCCGTGGATGTGATCTATTTGGATTTTGCCAAGGCATTTGATACAGTTCCACACAATAGATTAGTGTTCAAACTCAAGGAAATCGTCTAGATGAAAATGCTTGTTCTTGGGTAGAACATTGGCTTAAAAACAGAGTACAAAGAGTTGTCATTAATGGTAAATTTTCAAGCTGGACAGAGGTGGCAAGTGGTGTCCCTCAGGGGTCTGTTTTGGGACCCCTTCTAGGGGTCTGTTTTGGGAATTTAACATGTTTATAAATGATCTTGAAGACAGCATTGAAAGTCATGTTTCAGTGTTTGCAGATGACACAAAACTTTGTAAAATAATACAATCTGAGCAAGATATTACTTTACTTGAAAGGGATTTAGATAGACTTGGGGACTGGGCACTCAAATGGCAGATGAAATTTAATGTTGAAAAATGCAAAGTTATGCACTTCGGCGTAAAGAATACACAAGCAACGTATACCCTTCATGGAAGCAAATTAGGGATAACAACACACGAAAAGGACTTAGGATTTGTTATAGACAACAAACTATGCAACAATGTGCAATGTCAATCAGCAGTGGCCAAGGCCAGTAAGGTATTGTCATGCATGAAAAAGGGCATTCATTCTCGGGACGAAATCACTGGTAAGACCCCATATTGAATATGCTGTGCAATTTTGGGCACCTGTTCTAAAGAAGGATATTATGGCACTAGAAAAAGTGCAGAGGCGGGCTACAAAATTAATAAAAGGAATGGAACATATCAGTTAGAAAACTATTTAGTTAGAAAAACGTCGCCTGAGAGGGGATAGGATAACATTATACAAATATATTCGGGGGCCAATACAAACCATTGTGTGGAAATCTATTCACAAACCGGACTTTACATAGGACACCAGGTCATGCGTTTAGACTGGAAGAAAGAAGATTTCGACTAAAGCAAAGGAAAGGTTTTTTTACCGTAAGAACAATCAGGATGTGGAATTCTCTGCCTGAAGAAGTGGTTTTATCAGAGTCCATACAGATGTTCAAACAGCTACTAGATGCATACTTGCAAAAACAGAAAATTCAAGGATATAATCTTTCAATGTAGGTTAATAACTGCTTGATCCAAGGATAAATCTGACTGCCATTCTGGGGTCAAGAAGGAATTTTTTTCCTAGCTTGTTGCAAAATTGTGCTTCAAACTGGTTTGTTTTGCCTTCTTTTGGATCAACAGCAAAAAACAAAAGTGGAGGGATGCAAGTCTCTTTTCAGCTATGTAACTATGTATATGGAACATAGGCAACCTATCAGATAGATCAAACCTTCCCTGCTGCCTATTGTTAAATGGATTGGAACACAAGGCAACTAACGGGCATTGAACAGTTGTTATCTCTGTAAATCATGTAAAAGAGTGATAAACCCTTCCTGGAGTGAGACTTTAAACTTGAGTGGAGAAATATAACTTTCTCTTTTCTTAAATGCAAACTTGCAGAAGTCTTGGCATTCTTGGATTTTACTGCCCTGCATTGCAAGTTTGCTATCCTTATCTCCACATCCCACTATAATGCCTCTTATCAGCCTTACTTGCCTGTACCAGAACATAAATGATAGGGAAATCTGATATACTCCAATTAACCGATACCATTGAGAGTGCTTTTCTTAATCTTTGTTTACTAAAAGTCATTTGGAAATATGATTTAGCCACATAGAAGGTTAGTGTATTACTTTAACCCATATGCAACTTTTTTGTTTTTTAAAAACACATGTCAAAAACACATGACTAAGCAGTACATTTTGTGTATGGATTGTTGTTCATGGATACTTATTATGTACGCACGTATCATTTTTAATTAATTTGTTTGCCATTTGCAGAAATATTGGTAAAAATTGTTTTAGAGGGTTTTATGGTCCCTTTCATATTATCATCTTCATATGTAGTCTCAAAATTAGTAGAGAAATATTAGGACAGCATTTCCACTGTAGTCACATACATTAGCATTGTCTAAAAAAAAAGATTATTAAAATGGATAAAATTATTTACTTTTGCGTATTTGTAAGGAACCAGAATGCAACACTACATCCACATATAATATGTCAGGTCCATGGCTTCTATATCATATATTCTTCTCCTTTTGTATCAGCATTTATAGTTATATATCCAACAACTGTACAACTGACTAAAGGAGTCCATGCTCAATTTCCAGGTCAATGCTTTTTTATTTTAATAAAAAATTTTAAAAAATGAAAACACTAATAATGGGCAAGAATTCATTTACCTTGTCTTTCGGTTAATCCTGAACCTGGATCACAAATACATTTGGTGCCTTAATAGAGGGAACCTATGCCATTTGCATGTCAAACGTATCTCACCCACAAGAGCAGTCCAGTGCCACAATAACAATGCATAAGAGACACGGCAACCACAGACGCTCATTTTGACTGATAATACCTCTTTCTATAACATGTGCGGCTAATCCACAGAATTTAGTACTTTAATATAAGAAATCAAGGGCCAAAAACAATAACACCAAACAAGGGGAGTGCTACCCCAGCTGCCTCTTTGTTTTCAACAGATTGGCAAAATTTATTAGTTGGAGATAATGTTTTTATTTTAAATTAGATAAGGTGAGCTAGACTGAATAATTAGGCTCCCCCTCTCCAAAGATGTAGATATCGTTGCAACCCCTCATCCTACAGAACCCAAACTCCCTAGACTTCATTCCTGGAGGAAATTAGCATTTCCACAAGACCAGAGAGAGAAGAGAGGGGCTTGATGCCAGAACAAAACAAGATTATATCTTATCCCAGATTTGGAAGGAAGTGGTAAAAGCATAACAAGCGAGGCAGGGTTCTCTGAGACCTACCAAAACATATATAGAATGGAGGAAGATCAGAGCCCATCATGCTGTTCTCCAAGCCAACCCATCTCCTCTCTTCCAGCGCTGCATGCCACATAACTATCTGGGAGAGCAAGACTGCATAATAGCACATCGTTAGGGCGGCCCAACCTCTCACCAGCTTAGGTCTGTATAGCATATTTCTAGGCAGACAATTACTTTTGTTATGCCAAATAAAAGAGTCAATAATCCTCAGTAGAGACCCAAAGTCCATCCTAGAGACAAGGGGTAGGGCCTGAAAGAAGAAAAATCACCCAATTCAATCAGAGGCCTCCACCTCCATTTTTTTTAAAAATTCTTTATTTGGTTACAAGAAATGAAACATAGCATATCATCATATGAGATACATGCTTGAAATAATTTTTACAATTTTATGGAAAACAAAACAATACAATAAAAAGTTGCACAGAGAATGCACCTTCTTTTCTTTTTAGGACACAAAGAGAGGAATATAATTAGCAATGGAAAGCAAGCTAGGCGAGGAAGCAACCCCTATTCCCAAATAACAAAATGAGGATACCAGTTGCAACCAGTAGTACTAAAGCATAATAAGACATGGAAGCCTTTGGGCATACTGAAACAGGTGTCTGTTAGAGAAAGGACAACTTGCAAGTACTTCCACCACTTCCCCCATCCCTAAAGTCCCCCCTCACTCTCCATGGAATCTCAATGACATGTATCAGGAAGACATAAACAATTCATTAGGTCAGTTGGAATATAGACATTATAGTTCATGCAAAATATAAACAAAGGTGTAATGGAGCTCCCCGTACTCTGACCGAGTACCCTCCATTGTTGGACGCTTCCTAGCTTGTGCAGAGGACCACAAGCACCGCACCGGACACCACAACCACCGCAGACTCCGCAACTGCTGTAGTGGGAAAGACCTCTTCCTTCCACCCTGTATGAACCTCCTGCATCCAGGACTGTGTGGGAAAGACCTCTCCTCCAAGAAAAGCATGTCAGGAACAAGCTCTTAAAAGAGCTAAGTGATTCAAGCTCAGGGGAGTATGCAGAGGATAGCAATCCCCAGTGTGATTATAACCGCTCCCTCCAATAACAAGACAAGGCTACATTTAGAGGGATCAAGAAGAACTGTCTAAACCTTTATTTCCCTTGGGACCAGCCCATAGGGTCACCACATTAACATTGCTGTGAAAACTCAATAAAATCACAAACAGTCAAACCATAGCAGGCAACACACAATGACTTATCACAACACATTTCTAAAGGGGTGGGGGAGACAATATTTAACAGAAAATATCTCACGTGCCTGCAGAATTAGCAATATGCAAATCTACCCGAATATGCAAATGAACCAGTCTTGCTATTCAGGTAGTGCATATTGCTGTTGCTACCAACAGAGGGCACTAGACAAGTTCCATAGCCAAACCCACCTAGTTGGTAGCAAACCTCAGCAGTACAGGAGAGCAGGCAATACATAACACAGTACACACACTATAAACAATTACATTACACACATCCTGCACCTATAATGGGTACCGGGTGACTAAAACATAAGAGAAATAAAGCAACCTACATAAATAGTCTGTCTGAAGGTAGAATAAGGGCTTTAAAGCCACATACATCAAAGAGTCATAGTCACAGGGGAGGAGGCTGGCAAGCAGGCCTCTCCAGGACCAAGTGGCGAAGGGCACTTTGTCACAAAAGGTTTCAGCCACTACAGACAATTTCCTACAGACACTTGCTCTACTGCACAATGGTGGAGGAAATTGTCTGTAGTGGCCAAAACTTTTATTTATATTTTGTCTTCTCTGTGGGAAGGACTACCCACTTGGCTGCTGGACGAGAGGTATCTGATTTTTGATTTTTAAACAACAAAATTAACCGAAGTGTGAGCACCCAAACTAGCAAGAATGAATAATTATAGATCTTTTTAAATTAATTTTTAAAGATTATTATTAATGTTACAATCAGAAAATGGCATTGGCACATAACAAAATAGTGTCAGGTCTTGGATGGAGTCAGAGCATTTTTGCACTCACACCTATATAGGCACGGTGAGCAAGGGGACCAACTCAAGATTACCCTTCTGACTGATGGAGACCCTTAGAGAATGCATGTCTTGGCTTGTTTTCTTGTTTCCTGTGCGCACTAATCAAACTAGAGACACCTCAGTAATGCTGAAATAGTAAAGGAAAAATGTGACACATTCCTTTACAAACACATATAATACCAAGCTCAAGATAATTATACTTTCAGAATGTTGCTTTTAAAACCCCTCCCTGTTTAGTTTCAGTTTGCATCTTGGCGAGTTATGTTACATTGAGTTTGCAATAGCTAATATGTTAAATCTATAACTGTTCTATTCTGTAATATATTTGTCATAAATATATTTTTAAATGCTCTGCGTGTTTCATTATTATTTTGCGTTCAAGGAAAATGGAAAATATGTCATTTTTAATCATTTCAAAAGTTTCCGTTTTCTGTTTTATACATATATATCATCAAAAGATAATACTGTACAAGCTTTATCTTGAATATTTGCATTTTTCCCTATTTCTCAAGTGTTTTATTATCCGATGAACGTGTTTTGTACATTTTTTTACAAACTGTAATAAAAAGATAAATTGGAAAAAATCTGAAATTTTCGGTTGCGTATTAGCCTATATGTGCATTATTTTGTAATAGATGCATTTCTTTAAAAAGCCTTTTTCAGTGTTTCTTCTGTCTTACTCTTTCTCCAAAGGGGCAGCCATTTTTATATCATTTTTTTTATCAGAAGTACGACTTATCCAGCCAACGTTACTGAAAGCTAGTGTGCATTCACAGATCTGGATGTCATATACAGGGAGTGCAGAATTATTAGGCAAATGAGTATTTTGACCACATCATCCTCTTTATGCATGTTGTCTTACTCCAAGCTGTATAGGCTTGAAAGCCTACTACCAATTAAGCATATTAGGTGATGTGCATCTCTGTAATGAGAAGGGTGTGGTCTAATGACATCAACACCCTATATCAGGTGTGCATAATTATTAGGCAACTTCCTTTCCTTTGGCAAAATGGGTCAAAAGAAGGACTTGACAGGCTCAGAAAAGTAAAAAATAGTGAGATATCTTGCAGAGGGATGCAGCACTCTTAAAATTGTAAAGCTTCTGAAGCGTGATCATCGAACAATCAAGCGTTTCATTCAAAATAGTCAACAGGGTCGCAAGAAGCGTGTGGAAAAACCAAGGCGCAAAATAACCGCCCATGAACTGAGAAAAGTCAAGCGTGCAGCTGCCACGATGCCACTTGCCACCAGTTTGGCCATATTTCAGAGCTGCAACATCACTGGAGTGCCCAAAAGCACAAGGTGTGCAATACTCAGAGACATGGCCAAGGTAAGAAAGGCTGAAAGACGACCACCACTGAACAAGACACACAAGCTGAAACGCCAAGACTGGGCCAAGAAATATCTCAAGACTGATTTTTCTAAGGTTTTATGGACTGATGAAATGAGAGTGAATCTTGATGGGCCAGATGGATGGGCCCGTGGCTGGATTGGTAAAGGGCAGAGAGCTCCAGTCCGACTCAGACGCCAGCAAGGTGGAGGTGGAGTACTGGTTTGGGCTGGTATCATCAAAGATGAGCTTGTGGGGCCTTTTCGGTTGAGGATGGAGTCAAGCTCAACTCCCAGTCCTACTGCCAGTTCCTGGAAGACACCTTCTTCAAGCAGTGGTACAGGAAGAAGTCTGCATCCTTCAAGAAAACATGATTTTCATGCAGGACAATGCTCCATCACACGCGTCCAAGTACTCCACAGCGTGGCTGGCAAGAAAGGGTATAAAAGAAGAAAATCTAATGACATGGCCTCCTTGTTCACCTGATCTGAACCCCATTGAGAACCTGTGGTCCATCATCAAATGTGAGATTTACAAGGAGGGAAAACAGTACACCTCTCTGAACAGTGTCTGGGAGGCTGTGGTTGCTGCTGCACGCAATGTTGATGGTGAACAGATCAAAACACTGACAGAATCCATGGATGGCAGGCTTTTGAGTGTCCTTGCAAAGAAAGGTGGCTATATTGGTCACTGATTTGTTTTTGTTTTGTTTTGAATGTCAGAAATGTATATTTGTGAATGTTGAGATGTTATATTGGTTTCACTGGTAATAATAAATAATTGAAATGGGTATATATTTGTTTTTTGTTAAGTTGCCTAATAATTATGCACAGTAATAGTCACCTGCACACACAGATATCCCCCTAACATAGCTATAACTAAAAACAAACTAAAAACTACTTCCAAAAATATTCAGCTTTGATATTAATGAGTTTTTTGGGTTCATTGAGAACATGGTTGTTGTTCAATAATAAAATTAATCCTCAAAAATACAACTTGCCTAATAATTCTGCACTCCCTGTATAGATGACAGATATCTCAGAAATACACTCTGAGATGGCTTTAGATGTTCAAATGGAATACAATCTTAGAAGATACAAGGACTTAATGTAAATCTCTAAGTATAATAGTTTAATTTTAACCTGAGTTGAGTTATTTTTATAGTTTGGATGTAACACAAATAAAACGGACGAAAAAGCCTTTACAATCACCTCTAATCCATCTCCGTAACAGATTCCACCAGTAATCCATCTCACCTCTTCTAAGATCATCCCGATGAATGATCTTGGTCCAATCCTATGCTACTCGCAGAGAATCATTGATGGTAGATGTGTAGAAATCACTGTGCTCCACTAATCAGACGCCTCTTGTAGAAAAGCATTGAATCCAGCATTGAATCCAGTGTTTCTCTGTGAGAAGCATTCACAGGGTTCAAAGCCATCATGTGCAGTATGATGACGCAGAACATAAAGAACGTTAAAAATTGAAAGTGTTTATAAGGAATTGGCATTAGTGTCTGTCAGTCTTCATTAAGATGAAATGGTTTTGATACTTACAATGTCCTTTTAATGATTGGCGCCCCCATAGACCAAGTGTAAGCCAGGAGATGCACTGAAGAAAGGTATTGCAAAATGTTATAATGCACATATAGGCTATGATACATGTTCTTGTCTACTACAATTTCTCCTGCTTATTGGCTTTCCACAATATTTTTTTCCTTAGCTCCAACATGCCCAGAAAGCCCATTTCTTGTATGACGTCTTATGATCAAAGCATGTAATTTGGTGTCACAAGACACAGTGCGATCATAAACAAACACTTCACTGGATTTTCTTCTGTCCCTCAAGATAAAATACAGATTAAAGGAACAGTGAACACACAAAAATACAGTTTAAAACCTTACAATTCTACTTAAAATCAACTATCTCTTAGCAACAAATATGGGGATTTGGTTACATCATATGGTCATACTGTTTTAAGCCTACTGCTTTGTCAAAGTCCCCCAATATCAGTGGGTTCTAAACTAATTTTAACATGGAAGATAAATATGCTAACAGCAATACTTACCGCTTAAGCTGCTTCCAAAGACTATCCTCAAATGTATGCTTTCTTGTGGTCCCTTCCTAAGTGGCACCTGTAGTGGACGGGGTGAGATAATTAACTCAAAAGGAATCTGGTCTGGATTCTAAATAGAAAGCAAAAAAAAAAAAGGAATTGGGGAGTCACGCACGTGCATTATGGTACTGACCTTTTAACTACAGTACATCAAATGTAGACATATTTGAAATACCAACATACTACAAAAAACAAAGAATTTATATGATATTAATATTTTTTTCTTCTCCCTACATCTTTGGGAGACTTTTTTTTCTGACCAAACATGTTACATTCTGTGATCCTTCTTTATAAAGAGCAAGCCAGAAAAATGTATACACACTTTCACAGAGGATAGCTATAAACTTTTCTCGAAGTTAGATCCAATTTCGATAGCAATGTGTAGTGTGATGTTTTCTCAAAAGATGTCGTTACCCGCATGACTCTAGCATCAACATGCAACTGGGGACAGTCAAACAAAATGGACGTGGCAAATTTGTCGTTTATATAACATAAGACGGTTTTAAAGTGATATTTCAAATTTTAGAATGTTGTTGAAACTCAATAACAATAGAGACATGAGTTTGCAACAAAACCTCCAAAACGCCTGATAATTTCACGAATTTGAGATAAGTTTGAAACCTTGGTACTGTATGTGACGTGCACAATGGAAGATCTGGTAGACCTCATAGAGCAACAAATTCTGCTTCCTTGGTTATGGTGTTGGTACAGTTTATACACTCGCCCCAGAAATCAATTATGAGTACTGTGCTAACCCTCACCCAGTGCTTTCAGCCTATCCTTGCTGTTCAAAATTGTTTGGACTTGTCCAAGTCTGAATGTTCAAGCCTATTCTTTGTGTTGTGTGTTGGCCTTCACCGGGATTAAAATGATATGTAGAGGTGCACATGGAAAAGTAAGAAAATATGATTATATGACGTATTTCCGAACGCCTTTGGGCAAATACCCAAAAGGTGTATAGTTTCTACAATTATATACTTTTCTGTAGTAATTTGGTATTTAGGAAGTCCTATTAATCTTACAGTCCAAGTGTACCATATTTTACAAACTTTTACATATCTGGTGGAATTGCTCTAATTTTACCCACACATGGAAGTATGGTATTTAAGTTTGCCAACACACTAGAAGTGTATGTTGCCGTTTTGTCTAGAATATGCGCTGCTGAACTTATATCCCTCCACTTACTCATCCCAAAGCAAAATAATAACGATAATTTTCATGCTTGCTGATAGCCAAAAAGCTGGAAAGCAATGGAACTCCCAAACATACCCCATTAATGGATCTACTAACATCCATTGACCATTTGGAGCAATGCACTCTTAGGGATTGTTACTCTATTAGTGTTAATAGTGAGACCTGAAGCAACCTGGATGGTATACTGTGAGTGGGTGCTGATTTCTAAAGTGTGCAATGCATATATTGCTCATATGGATCCCAACAGCAGAATGAAGATACGGAAACTGTTACAATTAAAAAAAACACAGGGTAGTTCTTAATGTTTTAATTATTTATTCTTTTATTTTTTGTATTATTTTCTATTAATGGTTAATAATATCAATGACCCGCTGCAGCTACATCAGTGAAACCAATTCATTTCTGTAAAATGTGCACCTGTATATTCATTTAAAACTCAATTAAATGTAAATTAGAAAAAAAAATCGAGGTACACATATAACGAGCATCATAACGAGTTATAAATAGTGAACTAAGGATCTCTGAGGTGAGCTACAAAAATGATAAGAAAATAAAGATTGTTCTTTTTAGCTGCACTGGCTTTGTTTTCTTTAATTTTTTTAACATCTTTTTAAAAATGTTGTCCATATGTGTGTTATTATTACGTTTAGTATTTATAAAATGCCAGTGCATTTCGCAGCTCTGTACACTATACTAGCAAACCAGTAGTTGCAACAAGACCAGTTGGACATCCAGGAACAGAAGATGACAAAAAGCCCTTTCTTGTGAAATATATATTAATATAGGTTCAAATGAAAACCCATTCTGTTCTATACAGCAAAGATAGAACAAGAAAGGTAGAAATGAATGGTGAAACTAATTCATGAAGAATTTAATAAATTGTTTCCTTCATTAGTGTAAAAACAAAAACAGCAACAAAAAAAAAAAGCAAATCAATAAACTAAAACTCAGCCTGGAAGGGGTTAATGTTAATGTATTTATTGACAAGACAGAGCAAGCATTACTTGAAGCATGTTTTGCAACCCACTCGAATGTCTGCGAAGGCACGAATAAACATTACTAGTGTCGAATAATAAACAATGCTTTCACTGTACACCAATCAACAATACATGACAGTGTGTCACATGCACCGCCCACAAGCGGCCTGTAGGTGTCACATGTGAGTCTACTAGAAAGACATTGAACAACCAATAAAGTAGAGTGAAGCAGAAGGACGTTGTGGTAGGCGGGTCATTCACAGAGCAACAAACATAGCAGTCACACACACGCTGCTCTGCAATCAGGGTGAAGGAGGAGGCAAGTTACCCTGGCAAAAGCATACGTAAATACACTGGGAAAGTGCTATATTTGTACATCTGAGCAATCAAAAATGCACTAGGTTGAGCCAAGGAATTGAGAAAAGTCAAAGGGGGGGAGGGAGGGGGAGCTGTGTCACTCCTGCCTAGTCTCTGACATACACACAGAAACACACACACACATATCAACCACAAATAAGACAGCAGCAACAGCTACGTTTCCCCTTGCAAAGCCTTCCTCTTTACAAGCCCCACGTAAAAGGGGTGGGGGTGGATCCTGATTGAGAAGCTAGCCTTGGCTCCTGGGGACAACAACAACAACAAGCCAGCAAGCAAGCTCCAGCCTCCAGCAGCTCCAGCAAATGGCCATGTGATGGGTGCACTCACTTCCAGGATGAGCTGGTGAGACCACATTATCCAGGAGAATCCAGGAAACCTGCCGACATGCAACCTGCTTCCCAGCTGGCAGAGAGGAACTGAAAGTGCAAGGAAGGTGAGTGCATGGGCTGGGGGATCAGGGATGGTGTTTACTCTTCAATGCTATGCTTTGTGTGGACATTTTTTTTTTTTTTAATTTTTATTATTTGTAATATTTATATTTTTACAGAGAGGAGATAGGCTCAGAGTTAACATAACAATACATGCTGTTAAGGATGAGCCAGTCCTGCAACGATGAGTGTTCTTAGAATGTTGTGTAAGAGCCCCTGGCACCTGATTATATCGGGGGTGATATTTACTAAGCGATGTCTGATGGCTGTAGGGAGCATGCACAGTGCCTCTCTGCGTGTTTTGTAGTGGAGCCCCCAGTCAGTGCATTGATTGAGCCCCCCTGTGCTGGAAGACCCCCATCTCCAGCCACCGGGCATTCTGGAACGTCCTGCTCGGCGCTGTGTTCCATGTAGGAGCCGTGTTGTCATACACACAGCAGGCGCACTCATGCGTCCAGCATGGCTCTTGTTTGTGTGCTCGGAAAGAGAGAAGCAGCTGTCACGTTTGGAGACCGTTTTTGGTGCCATATTAGTTAACCCTTCGCTGTCTAACTGCCAGTATGCATTGTCTGGAGACCACGGACAAGTTGTCTTTGATGTGAGGACAATAGATATAAAGTGTCCCTTTCAGGTTTCATTCCACCTTCTCCTTCCATTCACAAACCTGAGACATTTAATCAGGGAGAGGAGGTGCATGCTGTGTACAGGGAAATATTTATTTGACTTACTATGTAACATTAATACGATGCTCCTCCAAATATGGTAATAGTGGAGTGTGATGACACGTGGATTGGATGGTTAATATGTGAGACCAGGTCTAAAGGGTGTTCCTTTGGCAGGGACTGTCCATATGTTGAGAGCATTGTTTGCTATGGTCACCTTGTGCTGTGATGAGAGTGTTGTGACAGGACAGTTCTGAGAGTCCTTGATGTTCAGGAGACTGCTGACACATGTCTATGGCTGTCTAGGTGGTGGGGGGACGTCAGTCAGGGTTGGCCCACCTATATATCCAGTCCAGGCACACGTCAGCGCTCTCAGGGAAGAAAAAAAACAACAACCTAGATTGTAAAAGAGATGATGAGAAATCTCTGAATGGCTGGATACAATTTAACTCATTGCTCTTTGTATAATGCTACAGTTAACATTATACTAACATGAAAGCACAGGGCATGATGTAACTATTTATTGACCTGTGTCTTAAAATGGAACCATTGTCATTTTAGGTTGTAAAGAAAGCCCTGTTTAAATGCAGGTAAAGGATAGCACTTTGGTCCTTTAACTCACTTAGCCAAGTCAGAGAGACACCAATTTGAGTTGTTAAGTGGTGTTCTGTGCAATGGATCATCATTGAACTGCCTTCTTATAGTTTGGGTTTTAGTGTCCACTTAGCTGCTGTTATGTGAATCAGATTATTCTCAAGTGTTTTCTGAAGTAGATTATGCTGCAAGATTCCATTTTATTTATTAAATTTTTTTTCTCAAGATTTTACTAACGCATTTTTGTGTCTTAATAAAAGATAAATAATAATGGTCTTGATTAAACATTAAAAAGGTAATAATACTTTTTAACGCTATCACTTCTTCTGGTGTATGCAGTTTACATTTTTTTTTTACCTATGTCAGCAAAAGAACATTACTAAGGGCAGACATCTTTGTTTTCCTGTAGACTTCATGTGTGGTTTGAGGCCCAGAAAGTGGAAAATCAATGTCATAGCTTGAATTTTATTTTAACAGCGCAATACAAATTAGATTACCTAGTGGAAATTAAACTGAAATATTGACGTTCAGAATACTTCAGCCATTGCATGATGATTATTTAAACCATTCTTATTTTACAGGTTTTATTCTATAATAAAATGTATTGAATACTCATTATAGGAGACTGTATATATTACATTAAAACAATCATTTGTCACTTTCTCTTCAGTATTGTTAAAATACAGACAGTGGGGTTAAGGGTGCCCCTGAAATGTAATTTATTTACATCCTTAGCAAAATGTGTTTCCTCAGCTCCATCCAAAGCAGTGCAAACCATTTTTACAGTAGATTTCATCTGCTGAGTATATTTAACTGAAAATGATAATGACTTTCACTTACAGAAATAAATAATAAACCCATCTGCCCAGTGGGAATCATTTTAAGTGTAATAATTTCTTACGCATTATGCCAACTCAGTGTGTTTCAGCAGAAATATGGCTTTTGATGGACATGTTCCCTTATGGGAATCAAGATTAGACTGTCACTCCTTGGGAGGTGACCATAATTTTCTGTAGTTTTTGCTGTTGTGTTTTTTTTTTTGTTTGTTTGTTTTTTTTATATATATATATATATATATATTGCATTGTGTTTATTTTTACGAAGAATGGATTTTCTTCAACATTTACTACAGTATCTCATGAAATCCTTTAAGTGAGTTTTTTGTTTTTTCTCTTAGTGTGCATTTCAAAACGAATTCCTAGACTTCTTCTTCCCACAATGTTTCTCACTGAACAAAGTGTATTTTTCTACAAACCTCAAAAGAGGCTGTGTCAGAGGTCACTATTGAAAACAGCTATTTAGCCTCCTTTGTGATGTCACTTAGTGGGGGAGAAAATTACATTTCCATAGCATTGCAGAAAGATTATGTATTGACACAGCACAACAGTCTCCTTAATTAACATTTTCACAAGTGTAGTAAAATATATTTAAAAAAACCAAACATAGAATTAATTGTATTGTTATATTTAATCCAATGTTTTCTTGTCAATGTTAACAAAATGTGATTTTAGTTTCATTTAACTGGTGTTTTTTAAAAAAAAATGTTTTTTTATTATCAGTGAAATATATTGGCGCTTTATAATTAATAATAATACATGCTGAATTCTCCATACAGAGCACATTTTATTCTGTTTTGGAAAGTGCAACTTTGCAATCATTTTAGTTTGCTGAAATGTTTTTATGAGTGTAATTAATAATCTGTTTTCTTATTCAATAAGAACATTGCATCATGTGAATTTTCTCAATTATTTTTATTGCCTGTGAAGCCAATTCTGAATTTAGAATTAGTGGATATTTAAACAGCAGATGAGCAGTTGACTATAACACTTGCATATTACTGATGTGTACAAACTTTCATCTATGCAACATAATAGAAATCCCTATAACTAGTAAGTCAATTTCCCTAATGCCGAATGGCTAGAAAGTTAGTTTATTCAAGGAAGGTGCGTGTTTTTGTGTAAATCCGTTTGATCTGCCTTTTTAGTGTAAAGGCAATATTTGAATGTAAAACCTTTGTTGTCATTCCGCACTGCTTGTATGTATAAGTGAATGTTATTCATGTGCAACTCCTTAAGTAATCAAAAACTAAACAAACAAATATTAATGCAAACTTCATCTCTCATTAGATAATGTTTTTGTTACCTGTTATATTCCCATCTTTGCACTTTCTTATTGTATTTTTTTCACAACGATCAGACAGTACTACGTATTACATATCTGCATTTGCAAAGGCGTCAAAAATGTCTCTTTGTTCTTGAATGGCCTTTCTGAATTTAGACAGTCAATCCTACGTCTTATCTTGATTTGTTTAGCCTGTTTTATGTTCAGATTTTTCTGTTCAGTCATATTGTGTCTGGGAACTAATTATGCTGTGTAATGTAATGTGACAATGTACATTTGGGTCTAACAGTAATATTAGTGGCTAAATGAATGGTGACCTTCAACTAAGTAATGGATACAGCGTCAATGCTAAGAAGGCTGACTAAGCTTTGTGGCTAAATTGGTCCCCCTTTCCTTATTGTCATTATAATCCATGAAAAAACATAGTGAACAAAGGATCCAGATTGCCTTTCATCACAGCTAAAACAACATTTTTTACAATGTAAAATGTAAGTTTTGATATATTTTTTAAAGAAAAATATATTCCTATACAATTGTCTGTCTCCATTATTTGGACTAAAACCCAATATAAATTGTATCTTCACCATAGTTTTTGTTTCTTAACGTTTTCAGTATGCTTTGTAAATATATTAATATCTGAATAATAAGAACCTTTTGGTAAATGTATTATGTAGCTAATGGGTTTGTTTTTCCTTCTGCTGTGACTTGTTTAATGCAGTCATTTAGTGTAGTACCTCATTATCCTGTTTACAATTACCTTTCAGTTTTCTCAAAAGGAAATACAAAAATTGTTTTTAATTTGGATATATATGTTGTTGTATTTTGTGTTTTTTTTTTGTTTGTTTTTTTTAAGTACTTAAGGTGAGAGATGTTTTGGTTCTTGGAAAACTACTCATAAAATATACTCATGACGCTTTGTAAACTTGTATCCTGAATTTATTATTATTTTTATTTTCCATTTTTTTTCCAGTTTTATGAAATATTTTGTTTGTACTATCATGTTTTCTCCTCGAGGGTGAGGTGTATTCCGTATTTTTTGTGTGTTTGTAAAGTTCTCTAAATTTGCAAGTACATATGTCCATTTTTGATCTGAAAGTTCTCTGTTCAGAAAAAAAGTTATTTAATACTGCACGTGAGCCAAACTCTGTATTTTGATTTGTAATCTAAATACATGATAGAGAAAAGAAATGCATTTGCTAGTATGTTTTCTGAGGATTGTAAGAGACTTTTCGGTGATATTAATTAATTTACCAGTTTTCTTGGACATCGCAAAAACATAATATTATATTTGTTATTGAACATTTTAGTGAAATAGCATGAATCTGAAAACTAAAAGAATTAACATTTTGTTTTAGATTAGATATATTTAAAGAATTAATAACAACACATTCTTCAAGTTTAAAATACATTTCATGATATTTAATGTACATTCCTTTTTATGGTCTTTATAGTTTGTGAGATAAAACATTTTATGCTTCTTCAATATGATGTAAACTTGAATTTTTTTCTCTATCTATTCCCCCAAAAATCCTGCAGTTCAATGGCTATTTACCTGTTGCCACTGAATGGTTTTTCTGCACGTTACCCCCTCTCTCGTCATACTTTTACTTTCTTGTCTTTTGCTTATGTTAGTGTTTCTTCATAAAATCACAAATTATTGTTTAATGAACACACCTCTTGCTTTACAATTGTTAATCCAGTCTTCTGAAGTCCTAACATGGCTTCTGCACTGGAACATGGACTCCCTCTTTGGTCTTTAAAAGGACACGCCATTTCAAGAGGAACTATTGCTTCCAAGGATTTTTAATATTATGTTTACATATCTCCTATATTTAACAAATTTGTATTTGTGAGCTGTAAAGGATAAAATTGAATGTAGAAATCCTCACCTCTTTATCCTCCAACTGGGATGCCGCCATCTTAGCACCATGTCAGTCACTATTATAAGCTCCGTCCTTTTCACCTGGTAGTCAGCACAAAGAAAGCATACATAGAAGAGGATAAAGAATAGAGTTTTTGTTTCTCTTCCTGATTTGCAAAGTGTGCCTTGGCTGTGCCTTGACTGAACTGGATTGTTATGCTAAATCTTTCACATAATAAAATAAAATGGAGCATCACATGAATAATGGTTAATGTTTGTTTTAGTTAATTTTCAATGGTTTATCATATGTCATTTCCAAAAAAAAGTAATGGTTGCCCTTTAAAGTCCTAAACCTTACACTAATTTTCATTGTACATCTGCCACTAGAAATTCTGTTTCATAAAACATTACTTTATGTTGTTACATTGGTTATCATTTGAATACTACTACATAGCTTTTAAATTACTAAACTAGATTAATATATTAAGATGAACTTTAATTCATTAAAAAGCGCCCTTCACATTCTATATTGATTTGTAAAGTAAAATGTAAGCATATACTTATTTGATGTGTTTAGTAACGTGTATAAACAAAGCTCCTGTTCCTCTTCCTGGTTTGTTTTGGGGAGGGGAGGGAAGGGGGCTATTTAATATACTTACAGTTGCATTATAATTTCAACAGTTGTAACTACAGGTAATTATTTTGTTAAAGTTGCTTACAATTGACATGCCTAACTATTCAAGCTGTTACTCTTAGCGTGTGTAGGAGATGGCTTTTGAAAAGGACAAATCTATTCTAAGGAAAATATCTTCTTGTTTTGTTTTTTTTTATTTATTTATGCACAAGCTTTAAAGCACAAAAGGTAAAAAGCTTGTTTTACCCACACAGTGTGACAAAAGCAAATGCATACTGTTATTAACACTGCAACAAATAAACATATTCAGTGTTATTCACTAAACCATGAATTGTTAAATTCGCAAGACAACTACACGTTTTAGTCTGAAAGACAAATTGGAAAAATTCTCAAAGTTAGATATTTTTTTCAGAGCAGCTGTTTTGGCTAAATATGTGCTAATTCACTGTGAATAAAAAGTTTGTGAACATTGAAAGGCTTGGTTGGTATGTTTCATACAATTCTTTGTTTTTAGGTTGTAATGTCTCTCTTAAAATAACATCTTGCAATGAAGACAAAAAGCTGCAAATATTGAGTTCTTTATATTTTCTGACAACTTGTTTTCCTGACTAACTTCATTTTTTGTGTATAACATTCTGGCGCTTTCAGTTTCATAAGCTTATAGTAATAATAAAGAGGAAGTTCTGTGTTGTGTAGTTGTGGGTTTAAAAAAAAAAAAAAAAAAAAAAATGTTCCCCAGAGCAACATTTTGATTGATCCATCTGCCTTAAATGACCTAGAACACAAGAATGTGGACAGTTTTTTTTTTTTTTTTAATGAAACGTTCCCTTTCTATGTGTGTTGCTGCATGCTGTAGTACTGATCGCAGAGCATTATGTTTCTCTCTGTTCATTAACTGTATGTTACTTCACATAATATACATGTAATACTGTAAGCAAATGCATAATGCCATAAAGTAAAATGTTCTGATTAAAGGCTCGGTGTTATTGATCTTCCTCAGCTGAAGCAATACATAAACAAGGGGAAGTCCGAGTGTAAGCACTTAAAAAGGACCTTTGCTGAAATAATGAGGGTCAGAGAAAATGATCCTGATGAGCAATAGATGTTAAGAAATGTGGTGGAAAAATGCCTTTTTAGAAAAATAAATTCTTCATCTTAAAATAGTGGTGATCCTTTGGTCAGATGCACAGATAAAGTCTTCCAAAGTTTCAGTGATGATCTGGCATTGTTGATTTAGACCACCAAATATTGTTCTATATATTCGTAGCGTCTGTACACTAGTACCTTATTGGTATTTATAGATTAGTGGAGGTAGCTTCCATATATTCATCAAGGCTCAGCAATGTTTCCAGCATCCCCTGTGTTTTCTGATTCTTCCAATTTATATATCCAACTTCTTCATTCGGATTTCTATCTTTTCTCCTTCCCTCCTTACCACTAAGTACCTAGGAGCTAGCTCCATATGGAATTTGTGAAGCCCCTTACTTTCTAGGCACAGTAGGGACACAGTTTTCGCCTCTTCTGCAGGTAAAGCCTACATTGTGTGCTCCTTTGCATGTTCCATGCTGTTTCTTAGTCTGAGAACTTTACCCCATCATTACCTTATTTCCACCCAAGTTTCAGCCTTAAAGTAACAGGGTTAAAACCACTTCAGCTACTCACCCTTTTCCCTCGCCTGGCTCCCTTACTTCTCCTCCCCCGCCGATGTCTCAGAAACTATGTTTACATCAGGCAGGGTTAACCCTAGAGGGACCTGACACCCAGTCCACTTCATTGAACATTAATCTATATTTTTCTGCATGTTTATTTTGAAGGTATATGAAAACACAGATCGCAAAAGCTGCAGACATTGTCACTTTTATAAGTTGTCACAAACACAGTAAAATCCAAACACATTAAACACTTCTGCAAATCTGGGGTGATCATTGTAAGTAATAGTCCAGGTGTGATATAACTAGTGACATAATAACTGTTTTCAGTTTTCTCTCTCTTTTTTTTTTTTTTTAAACCTTTCTAAGAACCATCCATTTTGTTTTAAATTTTCACTTCCAAGGGCGGATCCAAAACCAAATCTCGTTAGAAGCACTGCATGGTTACTTAAATGTCATGTTTTTTGTTTTCAGCTAATCCCATAATTTGTAGAAAAAATATAAACAGAAAATTTCAAATAAAGGCAAACATAGCTGATTTGGAACCAATCTCGAATTATCTCTTATTTTGCCTCTTGCCCCTCTACTCCTATACCCCATTCATCCATTTGTGACACTCAGCCCATATCCCCTCACTACTCTTTTTACCGCTATGTCAATATTCCACATTTGTGCCCCTTTGGCAATATCCCCCCTTGCATTGTTATACTCATGTGCCTTCACCTCCCTTGTGCCCTTTCTGATCATATCCTCCATTTGTTTCCAGTTGCCCTTATTCTCCCTATGTATCCTGCTTTTTTTTCTTCTCAATTTGTATCCCTCTTCCCAGGTCTCATGATTCATGTCTTTCTGCGCATGACCTTATTTATGCTCCGTATGTAGAGCTTGTTTTACTCTGCCATTATTCCCCATTAGTGTCCCTCTAAACTGCTTCTAGCTGGTGTTGAGGTCCCATGTGATTTCCTGGTGATATAATGCAAATATTGAACATTCTAGGTGGACGGACCTTATTTACTGCTCTGAAACTAACATTTTACTGTAATGCACCTCTTATATAACTGCCTTTGGTTTACCCTAAATTCACAAAAAAAAATTGTGTTATTCCATAGCCAAAACCACTCCCCAGCCTTGGCAATTGGGGCAGAAGTGCTGAGGTTTTCCCTGGTTCCAGCTAGGAAGCGGTCCTTGGCTGAGGTACCCAGTTTGGGTACAGGGAGCTTCTCTACTGGAAGTAAGCCAAAAGTGGAAGGAAAGATGACATCAACTAGGGAGTGGTTTTGGCTATGGAATAACACATGATTTTTTTTTTTTGTGAATTTAGGGTAAACCAAAGGCAGTGTTATATAAGAGGTGCAGGGGAAAAACTCAGCACTTCTGCCCCGTGGCTTGACCGGGGTCCTCCTGGAGCATCTCTGCCATGGAACAGGATAGAGGACTAGCTCTATTCCCTCTCAGGGACTGTACGACACACAGTCCTGGGAGCTCTAGTCGCTACAAGGACTTTCCCAGCCAAATCCTCCACGAGCTGGAACAAGGTGCTGAGCAGTGATTATAGCCCTTCCCCTCCCAGTAACTAGACGACATATAGTTCTGGGAGTACAACGGATTTTAATGAGCCAAACTCGGCCTTTTATGCACAGGCCCCAGCAGGGGATCCCCATTGTAATTAGCACAAGTCCCTCCCAGAAATCTCTGGGCCTGGGAGATAATTGCGATAAAGACCAGTAAGCTTATTATCTCCCAGGAACAGAGAGCCAAACACAAAAATATAAAAGTACCCCAAAACATAATAAAAACATAAAATAGCCCCACAAATAATACATCCCCAAATAGCCCTGATCTGAGCGCCCAAGTTGTAGCTTTCAGATCCATGCAGTGTAGGGGAAATGCCCCCGTGTTAAATTTCTGACCAACCGCACACGTGGTCCTATGCCCAAAATAGTTCCAGGGCGTTTGGTGCTTTTGCCGGTCAACTCTCTGGAGCTCCTGCGGCCACAATATGGGGTGCTCCACCTGACTCTATGGTAGCGTTTGTTTCCCTGTCTCAGGCACCTTCCCTCCAAAAAGCGCTCTCCTGGCGGATTTAAAAGTGGTTCAAAACCATGAGCCAAGTTGTCCGGAAGCCGCATGGTCCCCTCATGCCGAAAACAGTTCCATAACATTCGCGGCTAAGTCCTGCTGAAGTTACTGGGACCCCACGGAGTCCTCATGCTGAAATTAGTTCCATAGCTGTCGTGGCTAAGTACCATTGAGGACTATTCATGGGTTTGGTTCATGCGAACGGCCACCAAGGAGCTAGAGTTTAGTTCCATTCGCAAGAAGGGAAAGTGTCGAACCAGGGGCACCCATGGTTAGCTGCTAATGGCGGCTGGGCAGGGTAACTCCCAAACAGTGTCCCAGACCTGGACCATAGTCGGTGGGCAGGAGACCAGCTTCCACACTCCTCCAAAGATCATGGCAAACGTACATGGGAAGGAACGTTTGTTATACTAATTTTAGGCTGTTGTATAGATATATATATATTTTTTTTACATGTCTTTTTTTCTTATGTGTTTACGTATTCGACTTTCCTGCTGTCTTGTCTTTGCTAAATGTAATCTTATTTTTTTCTTCCTTTATCCAAAAGAATAATAAAAAAAATCTTGTTGAACTTCTCAAGTGAATTTCTTGATTGGTGTGATTAACAAGGGATGCTTATCATTGTCTAGTTCATAGTGTCTTGCAACTGATATGTCTAAGAGAATTAGGGCTAAATATTTGCCATTTCCCATGAGATGTTGCATTTCATTTTCGGTTTTAGTTCTGCGTCTTGGTTTAAGTAGAGATTGGAAGGGCTGAACAGGCTGCTTTCATCCAGATGCCTTTCGGTTTTGGACTCTTTAGAATATTTTGGATTGTCTATTGTTTTAATGGATGGTTGGAAGAACCTCTGTTTGATATTCAGTCTGTAGGAACTATGGTGATTACAGAATGTCACTGGCATTGATTAGGTAAGTGGAAAGTGGTATTTAAGGTGTGATGTTTGTAATCTGAGGTGCTGGGGGCTGGAGCAGCTGCATTAAGGTTACCATTGGCTGCAGGGAGTACTGTAAGTCTCCCTTCACAATTCCAAGAACCTTTTGTGAGCCTCTTCTCTTCCACCCCTGCACTCAAGCTCCACCCCCAGCCTCAAGCAGCTGTCTTGGCAACTTCACTTTCCAGTGCCCCATATGCCTTAAGTGCCAGATAGCCTTTAAATACTCAGAAACCCATGATTGAGAATGATCTTGTGTGTGTATGTGCCTGCTGGTGAGTGGGCTTGGATGTGTGTGTCAGTGAGCTAGTCTGTAGTGGGCATGTGTAATGTGTATGTCAGTGAGCTGGTGTGTAGTGAGCATGTGTGTGTGTGGCAGTGAGGTTTGTCTGCAATAAGCTCATGTGTGTATAACAGTCAGTTTGTCTGTAGTAAACTTGTGTGTGTGACAGAGAGTTTGTCTGTACTAAGTATGTGGGTGTGTGTGTGTACCAGTGAGCTTGTCTGTGTATGTCAGTGATATTGTGTTTCTGTAAGATTGTCTGGCAGTGAGACTATTTGTGTGTATCAGTGAGTTTGTGTTTTTCTGTCAATGAGTTTGTGTGTCAATGAACTTGTCTGTCTGTGAGCCTGTGTATGGTGAGCTTGTGTCAGTGAGATTGTCTGTCTGTCTGACTGTCTGTCTGTCTGTGCCTGCATGTGAGTATGCTTACTGTATAATTTAACTTTTCTACTATCTATCTATCTATCTTCATTGATAATGTTAAATATATTTTGTAACATTTAAAATATGTCTTGCTACTCCAGATGATTGAATAATTTCTATATATAGAATATCTATAAAATATATATCCACACTACGTGGCACAATGTCTTATAGGGTTGGCATACATTTTTTCCAGGGCTGCTTTGTATTCCCAGTCCAGCCCTGACTGTGAGTAGCGAGGTGTTGCTAGTGTGACCAATTTACATACACCCATCTTTTATTTATGAGGTTGATGTGTGTGTGTGTGTAATGGTTTGTGTATGAGAACAATACAGCTTGTCAGCAGTTTCCTACAGGCAGCTGCTCCTGCTGACTCACGTGTCTGCTGCAGCCCTGAGCTGCCCTCTGTAAATCATCCTCAGCGTGAATGAAAGAATGTGCAACTGTCAGTTATCTGATCCTTGCTCAACTGACTTGTGTTCCCCTTTAACGGAAAAAAAGCCTATTGCCAGGACAATTTTAAAAGGCCATTTTCTTGTGTACATAGTACAATGCACACATCTTCCTCTGTAGACCTTTACCTTAATTGCACTTGGATTATTCTAGTTTAGAATGCAGAACAATTGCATCATTTTTTATTGTAACAAAGGAAGCATTGTGCTATATTTCAGTTGCATGCATGAAGATATTTTTCTGGGATTTCTTCCACAGCCCTTCCCCTTGCAGCCATGTAAATAAGACACCCACAGCACATAATTTGGAGCATTCTGGATTGTTTGTTTTTTATTTTAGCTGGGCTTTAATTTTCTGGGGCATGTTTTGACTCTGACACATGGGAGTGCTTGGATGTATGCCGTTATGTAATAGGATTCTTATGTAGCTCTGTCTTTTCCCAGCCTAGGAACAGACAGTGACAGAGAAACGTTGGGGCTTGTAATTCCTAATTCCATGCATTTTTCATAGAACCGCTGGAATGTTCATTAGGCTTTTTATCTTTGTCTAATTGGACCAGTTGGTAACTTATCCAAACCACTGCTCCACTGTTGCCAGAATTTGAATATTTCCTATTGGGTTCAGCGAGGTCATGATTTTTTTATTTTTTATTTTATTTACTTTTTTTTTTTCATGATTCTCCGCTGATATCTCATAGGAAGCATCTATTTTTCGGAGGAAAGTCTCAGGAAGTGTACCTTGAGAGCAGGAAAGTGTCTGTCCATAGTTAAAAAGTTCATGGTGTTTTTCAGGAAACAAGGGTGAATGACCTGGATAGAATCTGTACAGTCATGCAGAAGTAGATTGTCCAGCAAGTGACTGCTAACTGCAGTGTTTGTGTACAAATGATAATTAGAGTAGTGTCCTCATGAAAATAACAACCATCAGCGTCTGGGGCTTAAAGGGGCCCTGTCATTGTTTTTTTTTTCTTTTAGTTTTTCCTTCCTAGTGCCTCTTCCATTTTAATGATTACATCCCTGCCCCCTTTCTACTTGCGTTATTTATATTTAGTATGTTTTCTTCCATGTGCCAGATCTCAATACCTGGGCTCTGCCATTTTGTTCTACTCAGCCATGATGTCTGCTGTTTGCTTTTCTGTGGGATTGATTTTACTGATGGGTTGTGGGTAACTTTGATTGGCAACTGAAAAAGAACCTTGCTTAACTGCTTACGGACACATGACATGTCAGACATGTCATGATTCCCTTTTATTCCAGAAGTTTGATCCTTAAGGGGTTAAGCTCCACTCATTGTAAAGTTTTGTCAACTTGACTGCTTTTATTTAGATTTTTTATGATAACTAGAACACTGAGGGCAAAAAATAAGATTTAGACACAGGGGACTATATAGAAGCAGATTCGATTTTTAATTAATTTTTTTTGTGACAGGGCCACTTTAAGAACAAATGTCAGGCACCGAAGCAAAGCACATCTTAGATAGCATTAGATAGTACCTAAGATGTATTAGATAGTACATCCTCATGTTGAAATTTTGTATATTTGGATTTTTTTATGTTGAAGGATTCGTGGTTGGTGCTGTAGTAAATAAACAAAAAAATCATCTCTTGTCACCTCCTCTTATGTGTCTCAACTCTAAAATAAAGTGTACCCAGAGTAGAACCAGATTCACTACATATTTTCTTTAAATCCCTGTGGTATCCTTATTTGCATACTGTATTTGCAATTATTATTTTTATAATTAATATCATTATTATTAGCATTTATATAGCACCAACATTTTTTGAAACACTTTACTACTTTCGATTGGGGATAAACGACAACAAGTAAGTGACATACATTGCAATATTGACAGAGACAAAAGGGGAAGAAATTCCTGCTCAGACAAGTTTACAATCTATGAGAACATTAATGAGAACATGAATTACCAAATTAGAAGTAATGGGAGACCTTCAAAAAGAGTTGGTGTGTCACAATCCTGGGATTTATTAAGTGTGTATAACTTTTTTTTTTAAGCAGTATAGTGTATTGATGGAAAACAATGCAGTTAACTTTAACTTTGCAGTTAAATATTCTGTCATGATTCCCTTTTATTCCAGAAGTTGTGTCCTTAAGGGGTTAAAGGGATATTAACAGTTCACTATAGTGTCAGGAAAACAAACCTGTTTTCCTGACAGGTTTCCTGAAACCTGTTTTCCTGACACTATAGTGCCCTCAGGGTCCCCCTCCCTCGGCGCTGAAGGATTTAAAACCCCTTCAGCTACTTACTTTAATCCAGCGCCGGACTTCCTCGGCGCTGGTGACCTCTCCTCCCCCGCCGACGTCAGCTCCAGAGTGGAGCGGAATGCGCATGCACGGCAAGTGCCGCACGCATTCAAACAGTCCATAGGAAAGCATGGACCCTCTATCACCCAAATACAAAATAAATAAAATCACTGTTGTATAGCCCAAATGAAAACTTGCATGTATTTAATTGGGGATGTATCCAAAATCAGCTTTCAAAACTTTCAGATCTCTTGTCTGCTGTCTTTGCTAGTTCTCCACTTCTAACCCCGCCCAGACTTTCAATGGCTATCCAATCACAGACTTCCCAGTGCAGCTCAATGAGAAGTCTTTTGAGGTCCGCTGCATTGAGCTAACAAACCAGGAAGTAACATTACCTGTTGTCTGCTTGAAAGCCGGGGGGTGTAACCAGGTTAATTTATATAAGTGTAAATTTCTGTTGAAATCTGCACTTTTTGCAAAATGGAAAAAAAAGGACACACTCTTCACACATAAAGCTTTTCAGCAAACTAAAGTTGTTTAGGGGTTTGGAGTGACCGTTTAAGAAAGTAAGAAAGGCTGCGTCTTATGTTGAAATCACAGACCTCACCGAATCAGATAGGTTATCTTATTAGATCTAGCAAGATCTACTGTTTTAAAGGGGCACTATAAGCACCTTAAACAATAAAACTCACTGTAGGCAGCTCCCTACTTCCACATTAATCATTATAAACATAATTTCCACTAATGTTTGAAAGGAATTAATTCAATGGAAGCATAAGCCTCAGCCAATGAATTCCATCCAAATGGTGATGAAATTGCTCTAGCAGACTTGGAACTTCTGCTTTAGCAATATCTGAAGAGGGTGCTGGACTGTGGGTGATAGGATTACCAAGGTAAGTGTCCAACCTTTTGAGAACCTTCTGACTGCTTTCTGCAGGAGGGCACCATGGGATTGATGCCACCATACCAGCTACAATGGCTCTAGTGTTTGTGATGTATAGACTACCCTTTTAAGGTTTTGTTTAGCATAAAATCTTTCATGCAAAGGCAGTGTATGATTATGTAGATAATACATTTTCCTTCCCAGGCACAGGTTGTTCTGTTCAGTCCCTTAGGCCCATGATATGAACTACTTTTCTTGTTGGTGGTTTGAAAATATTGTTTAATAAAGTGCTTTCAGAAAGATAGTATATTAAACATAATTTTAAGATATGTTTTGAAAAGTTTTTCATTTCATATCCTATATATTCACTGTTTTTGCATTTGTACATATCTTGAGAAAAACCTGCGTGCGAAGCGTCGATTGTCACTATATTTGCTAAATTATATTACTTATATCATTTCTTACTTTGGTATATATAATGCTGTGCAGCACTGGGGAAATTATAATTTTTGCATTTTTAAGGTAGCGTGTCAGATTTTTCCATATATATATATATATATATATATATATATATTTAAAAAATCTTTAATGTCCAGGTGAGCAAGGGAGGAAGAAAATAAGCATTACTAGAGATATACATATAGACGAATAGAAACACATGCAAACATATATAAACATTCATTTGTGTGTGATAACAAAATCTATGAGATCTGCAGCTACGTACCTATTTAGTTCTCATAGAGAGTCCCCGGGTTCCATAGTTCTGCCTCTCTCCTGATATCATGAATGTCGTAATTCCCATTTTCGCACCAATACCAATTGCGCCCATGTTTGGACAGACGTCTTCGGCTGAGTGTTTCAGCTGAAACTTGACTGGTGGCACAGAGGAAAAATGGTAGATGATAAACCGTTCTAAAATAGTTTGACTCTTGCACATGGCATACGCAAGAGCACTCCTGTATGCTGTAGTGCTTATGGTATTAGTCTAACCCTTTAAAAGCTGTCAAATGCCAGTTTTTTTAAGCATACACTCCTAGCAAGTAAATTAAGCATTGAAAAACATTAAGGGAAATGGTGAAACAGGTGAAATGTTCCAGTGTATTCGGAAGGATTTTGCTATATAGAACTTGAAAACAGATGATCTAGGTTTCTCTCTTTAATTTTGGAGAATACTAATCTGTACTGGTCGGCAGTCCTTGTTACTCAATTTCTGGTTAGCTGCTCTATTCAGTATTGTTTGATAATAATGAGATTTGTATTTTTCAGGCACAACTATGTCATGTCTCCAATTTATAGTTTCTGTTTTTCATCATCTGAAATGGGGGGGTATTTGAATCTGATTACTTTTGAGTTCTGCATTCTTCATTTGGAATGCATTTGCATACTAATGTGATTCCCTTAAGGGCATGTGTGCTAATAGCAAACCTTCTTCACTTGGTATGTAGTATGATGGCAGTGATTTTGTTTTGTGTGTGTTTTTGCATTTGTAGTGATATTTCTTTCAATATTGAGTTGCACAAAAGCAACACCTTCTTCTAAGGCTCCTTTCATATGTCTTTTGAAGTAAGTAAATCTGAGCTTAACTTCATGGACTTCTTGAATTATTTGTGTTTTGTTATAATTTTCTGCCTGAATTTTTCCATCTGAGCCCCTGTCATTTTTCCAAGACTTTTCTAAGATCATTTACTAGAAAAAATAAGCTTGGACAGGCTGAACTGTTATGTATACAAGGTCAGTAGCAGTAACTATAACTGTAAATATTGTATAAACTGTAATATTGTGTTTTACTTTACCATTGATATTGCCAGGCCTCACAACCGTCCCAATTTAAGGGGGTGAGTCCTGATTTTTGGGTCGTGTCCCCCATCCTGATTTAGTTCTCTTGTGTCCTACTTGTAGAAAAACCAGGGAACTGTCCCCACCAAGGATAGCGCAAGTGCATCATTAATCTCACCTCCGCTATGTTCAGAGCACAAGGACCCTGCAGGGAGCACGGAAACATTGCTCCCTTTATGTCCTGCCCTCAGTGTGCTGGCCTTAGATGATTGACCCACCCTCTCCCAGCAGCTTCCTGTTTCTCCGTCACTGGAGTTGGGAGGTATATATTACAATTGATGTCAGTGTAAATCTAGAGGTACATGTTTATGTGTCTTGATATTGGCCTACAAATGTTGGATCTTCAATCATTGAATGTATTTTTAAAAAATAGCTTGTACACTAAATGAAGAGTTAGGATAATAGTAAATGAGAAAGCCTTTGGACTTTGGACTATAGGCAACAGCATACAATTTCTGCCTGCTGTTACAAAGACCAGTAAGATACTCTCACGTGTACCTTTTTTGCCTCTTATAAATCAGTGGTAAAAACCCATTTTGGCACCAATTTTAAAGAAGTATATTATTCATTTTGGAGACATCTATAGACAAGCAACAAAATTAAACTTAGAAATTGACAATTTTAGTCATGAAGAAAGGCTAGAAATTACAAAAAAAGCACCTGAGGGAATATGAGAGCACTAAACAAGTATGTACACGGTCAGGATAAGCAGTACTTGTTCATTAACCGGAACTTGGAACTAACTTGTTCATTAACAGAAAAGGACAAAGGTCATGCATGGAAACTTGAAAAGGCAATTTTACCTACAGCAAATTAAAGATTTGTATAACGGAGAATTGGAATTCTATATCTAGAGAGGCAATTTAAAAAGATTCTGAAGATTGTATTATTAGGATCTGGATTGGGGTTTTTTTTTAATGTTTTTTGGAGAAAGCTGAATTTGCAAGGATATAATTAATATGCTTGGGGTCAGCTGATTATCCAAAGAGAAAATTGGGAAGTTTAATTGTTAATAGGAACTTTCTGAATTATTTTTGTCCTTTTGTGTCAAAATTTACCTCTTAATAAACAGATGTGCTAAAGACTATGTAACTATGAGTTTGTGGATTTCAATGACAGTTGGCTGTAGTGTCAAAAAATAGAACCCAGAAGCAGCCTGTCGCTGATCGCCTGGTAATGTGTGGTTATATTTGAATATTAGATTGCAAAGTCTTTATTTTAATCGTTCTTTTACACCAAGAACTGTAGCATGCTGTTATGGAAATGTCCAATAAAAGGACCACTATAGGCACCCAGACCACTTCAGCTCAATCAAGTGGTGTGGGTGCCAGGTCCCTGTAGTTTTAACCCTGCAGCTGAAAACATAGCAGTTTCAGAGAAACTGCTATGTTTCACTGAGGGTTAAGCCAGCCTCTAGTGGCTGTCTCACTGACAGCCACTAGAGGCGCTTTAGCGATTCTCATTGTGAAAATCACAGTGAGAAGACGCTGGACGTCCATAGGAGGGGGGCCCTGAGGGTGGGGGACACCTAATAACCCTATAGTGCCAGGAAAACAAGCTTGTTTTTCTGGCACTATAGTGGTCCTTTAAGAAAGACTCAATGTATTTTCAAAATAAAATTACAGCATCAGTTAACTTGATGAAATTAACTAGCTGTACTTAATATCTGTGTTAGATTTAACCATACATGTCATAAATATAATTTTTGTTTATAATAAGGCACATTATTAGTGAAAAAAGTCATGGACAACTTTGCTTACATAACTGTGGAAATTAAAATAAAAGGCAAAACCTGATAAGGCAAAACCTCCCTGTGAGTCCCTGCATTTGGAGTTCAGCTGAAAGCAGGTGAGACAGTTAATAATCCATTGTCATTTACTAAACTTACTGAGAGTGTGATTGCTATTAGCATGTTCAGTTAATACCAGATGTTTGTAGAAATTGTGGGGGGGTTTCAAAACTTTATATGTACAGAATATTGGCATTGGTTATCAGCAATCAGGACAAAAAGGGACCGACAATCTGCATTGGCTCAAAAAGAAACCGGTCAATCCATATTGGCAACTTTTGGAAGATCCCATTAATAGAACCCAAGGCTGAAAGGAATTGAAAAAGAAAGATGACAGTACCACACAAAACTATTGCTTTTCTTTATTGTTTAAAATATTGAACATTTTGCTCCTATCAATGCGATATCTCCATCTTTGTAGTTTTACTCACCTGAACATGTCCTCTACAAGCACAGATATCTTCTCTTGACAGGTCCTCTTCAGCAGCAACATGTGTGAGAGAGAGTACAGCATTGAGGTCTCTGGAGGATCCCACCAGACCATGAGATCTTCCATAGATGAAGATAATACCCTGCAGCCTAGGGTATTGACACTTCTAGATGACAGTAGCTCTGCCCAGTGTCTAAAAGTGTCTGGCATAGGAAAATGACTGGCAAACTAATTTCAGTGAAATTCCAACATAGTTATTTCATAAAGATGGTGGAGGGGTGACAGTACTGCTTTAATTGTATATCTGTATTGCAAATCTGTATATACATAGAACTCTTAATGTTAGGTTTATCTCATTGAGAAATGTTCCTAAAATAATTCCAGTGACATGCACATTTTCATCTTTTGTCCCTCTTTCACGTTTTGGTTAGTGTTGACATTAGAATAAGGTGACGTGTAACTTGTACCAGAGTTGGTGAATCTTGGTTTCCGCCAATACTAGTGAATCATCTGTTTCAGTGGGGTTGTTACTTCTAATAATAAAGCATGTGGTTTTAGTTTGCAAGTCTGAGTAAAAGGTTGGAAAATATTGCTCTTTAATATATTTAGCAGTCTTCAAGGACAAATGCTAGATTTACATGCTATAAATTGCTTATTTGACACGCTCACTCCATCGCCTGATAAATTATAATAGAGTTTTAGCCGTGTGTATTTTTTTTTTGTTCCATTTTTATTTTATTTGTTAAGTTGTCACATTTCCTTTTTTTTTTTTTTTTTTATGATGTCTTGAAATATTCAGGCACAAATACTTTAATGATCTCACATCTTTTTCTGTCCTTTTGTTCTCATGGCAACCTAGATCCTGTTAGGGATTTCACTTCCTGGCCATATAATTGTATGGGTTAGTGTTTGTTTTATATATATATATATATATATATAATTAGCACTTAAAGGGTCATTTTGTTTTATGGTGTATACATTTCTTGCAAAACTCGAAATTGATTACATGTGTTGCAATATACAGAACACATGGCATATTAATGCAAACATTGTCCTACATTGAACATTGTTCCTTTCTCTTGGATTCATCATAATATCCACTTCATCTTTGATAGATTTGTATGGTAAAATTTATCAGGAAATAACTTGGGATGTCTTCCCAGCTCTTCTGCAATAACTCTTTGGTGTAAGGCACGCTTAGATAGTTTTGCTTTGACAACTCGTTTGGAGACAATACAGTCCATTATTAATACCTTCTCTGTAACTAGCTCTGTGGCCTCAGTTTTGATTTATAATTTAGAATATTATTTTGCTTCAGAATGAAGACCATACCAAATAGCTGCAGTCCGTATTAGTTTTTAAAGTATGTTATGATAGTCATGGTGTTTGAGTGTGCGTAATCGGCTTGGTAAATGTCATAAACACTGTAACCAGCAGAGCAACTTCGGAAACTGAACGAAACCCTGGAGAATTCTCAATCTATTGTCATCTTACAATTACTGTACACTTGGACCCAGATATTTAAAATTGTGATTCATCTATCCCCAAGACATCTTTCAAATTGTCAAAAATTGAGGAAGAAATTTTCTTTTCTTTTTTTTTTTTTTTTAAAACCCCAATAATTTATATATATTTATGTTACTCTAGTCTAGTAGATACTATCCATTTGTAGACACTGTCCTATGAACAAGTTGATGCTGAAACATCTCTGAACTTTTAGTATTGTATAGTTGAGTTTTTGGTTAACTGGTAGTTATTTGCTGGTTTTGCAGACCTGTGACTCAGATGAGTTTAATCTCTAAATCTGATCTAGTTTTCTTTCCAGGTAACCTTCTCATGAGTGTCAGTTTCTTCATATACTTTAGTCTTGGGTACAGCAGTTTACATACTTGGTTAATTAGCAACCATGCTTCTTAACTCAGGGGAAAAAAAACATCTACAAAGAACACATCTACATTTAGACCAGTATTCTTTACTATACACACATTAACGCGTCTATTCATTTGAATAGTTGGTGAATGATGCACATTCGTTAATGGACTTTTCTTAATGACAATGAACACGTAGATGTTTGATTCATGTGAATCTTTATACAATAACTATGTCAGCTGTTTGTGCTTTAAGTCACTTAATCTCCAAGTGCAATTAGATTGCAAGCCCAATGGGACAATGACTCACCTCACAGAAAAAAAATACTTTTTGATAGTTCTAATGTGCATTATGCAAAAGCAACTAAGTTATTTACCATTAAAACCCCAACCACTTTCATCTGAGAGAGGAAAAATGTGGCATACCACATAATACATCATATCGAAAATGCTCCCCCTCCTGATTCCATCTTAAGAAAGTAGGTGTTGTGGTTGGAAGTAGAATCTGTTGAGTAGGTGCATCAGCAAGTTCAAAGT
>OW240913.1:284688578-284762906 GCA_933207985.1 Pelobates cultripes
CTAGCACAATGCTTAGTACACAATATATACTGTATATATAGACAACAATAGAACTGAATACTATGTAGATGTTGGTAATTGTGTTTCTTGTGGGGTGGAATGCATGGCCTGTTAGGAATACTTCATTAGGTGTTAACCTATAGGAGTGGAATGTTCTATTAGTAGCTTCTAGCTATAAGAAACCATTACAGGTGTGAGGGACTATGCTAGAATGGGCCAATCCATGCTAACAGTTACCATAGAAACGGATTCCGGAAAGTAAATACTGCAGAAAAAAAAAAAGATTTAACACATTCTGTGCCAAATGAATTTACTATGGGGCTATTTATTTTCTTTGCTGTTTATTGTAGTTAAAATAAATTATGTATTTGCAGAAAACCCCTCAGACACAGAATAGATGTGTGTGTATATTAAAGAGAAAAGTGAAAACAAACAAAATAATAATCCTGATAATTGTAGCTAGTCAGTCACAGATTGGTGTGAAAGTAATCTTAAAGGAACATTTTAGTGTTAGGAATACAAAGATTAATTCTGAACACTAATGTTCCTCTGCCCCTCCCCCACCCGCTGCCTCATGACGATGTACAGGGTAAATTAACCCTTTATTCACTTAACCGATTCCAGTGCTCTCTACCTCCTCAGACATCAGCCAACAGTGGGACATAATGCGCATGAAGCCTTCCCCAGAGGAAAGCATTGACTCAATTCTTTCCTAGGAGGTTTTCCTTGATGTTGAATGTTCCCATGCAGAGTGTGAAGATGTCCAGTGTCGTTTCAAGGAGTCAAACTTCGTGGAACTCCAGGAAGTGCTTCTAGCGTCTGTCTGGTAGACGGCCACTAGAGGCAGTCTTAGTACTGCTTTACAATGCAGGACTAATAGTGGCAGTGCACCCAGACCACTTCAATTAGATGAAGTGGTCTAAGTGCCTAAAGTGTCTGATATCAATGTAGAGAAAAAATATACATCTAAATTTATAATCAAATATAAATAATAGTTTAATAGATGAATGTGTTTATTGTCAATTAATGTTCCATACAAATCGTGTTAGTGTTATGATTACAGGGGCTACAAGTAACCTACCTCTAGATGGCCAAACTGGCTCTCTGTAATTTTATATGTCCATTGTCCTGCAGAGCCATGCCATTGTAGAGCAATATTGATTAGTCAGGCTGGTATCTTTTTGGGGAAAAACACCTGGAAGTGAGTGATATCCTCAAAAAGTCTTGTTGTCATCAATAAACCATTACACTTTTTATTCCAAATGCTCAAAAATCTGTTATTGTGATTAGAACTATAGAAGATGGAGAACATTCATAGTTTTAGAGGATTCGTTTGTCATACACTACCTCTCTTCTATGTTTCAAACTTATATTACACTTACACTAAGCTTATGAACTCAGTTTAGGTATGGCAGAATTATATAAACGTATTTAATGTTGTTTTTTTTAACTTTTTGACATTGTATAGCTTAACGTAACTGCTTCAGAGATATAGAAACCACAAGCACACACTTTGTGTAATGTTTGTTCTTTGGCAATGTTGACTAAATCTGTAGGTGTTTGGGTGCTGCAGTGGTTTGAAACCACTTTTTAAAATGCTTGCTTTCAGTGCTGTCTGAACCTCAGTGAGTGTAAATATGTTGATACGGCTCATATACATATATACAACAAAAAAATAGGTCTTTTGTTGTAAGACCTCAGTAACATCTGTTTTGATGATACAGTATCTTTTTGGGGTGTATTCATTCCACATATTCTCCTGGTTTTGGCTGCCAGATGTAGTAGTGTACTCTGTATGTTTTAAAGCATTGGCTAAATGTTATTTTTTTTAGCAAAAATCTTATAGTAATTACTGAACCTTACAGTCTCCTTTTCTTTTTAAACATTTTTTTTTGTTGAGTTGACTTTAATTTTTATCAATAGATCACCATTTAACATTGTAATATTGTTAAAAAGCAATACAATATTTTACGTAATGTTTTGGATTTGGTGATCCATCTTTCTGTATATCGTTCTGATTTTCTTTATTACAAATTGTCCAGTAATATATCAACTGTTATTATGATGCTTTGCCCAGGATCTAGTAAGGTGTTAAAATATATCATGAGTCAACTTAGATGTGTTTCCCAAGAGCTCTTGTAGAAACCATCATCATAATTATACCCAAATAAATTAAATTTACAGATTAAATGTGCTTGAGGATCGAGGGTTCTCCAAGGCTTAACTGCTGATTTACTGTATTAGATGGTGATGTAACATTAAAAATGTTTTTGTTATATTGTTTTTACTTCTTTACCTCACCTACTGAGGTGTCAATGTAAAATATTCTGAAAAATGGTAATGTAAACAGTTTACCTAAAAAAAAGACAGCCACTTGAGCTATTTCCTTAAGACTTCAGTTTTCAAAGCTGTTCATATTCTGCTTCATCACACAGTCACAGAGCATGATGGTGCCAAACGCTGCAAATGCTTCTCACAAATACTTGAGCGGCATGGAGATTGCAACACATGCACGTTATGTCCCCAATGCTTCTACAAGAAGCATTGGATTGGACAAAAGTAATTAGAACTGATGGGTTGATCAGAAAAAGAGCAGCTGCAGTAATGAGTCTGTTTCAGTAAGTTATATTTATTTATTTTTAAAAAAATGTTTAAAAATTGTTTTATAATTGGGAGGTGGGGGGGGCAATAATTTAGACAAAAAATTGAACACTTTATCGATAAAAATGAATATATTTTAAACATTATAGTGTTCCTTTGACTTTTTTTGCCTATTTCTTTGCTCCTCTAAGATAATGTAATGCATTCAGAAGAATGGAAAAAAAAAAAAAACAGATACAGTGGGACAGTGCTATTAAACATTTTGTGATTATTTTAAAAAGAAATTGCAGGTGTTGTGAAATACTTATAAGTGCAGCAACCATCCAAAGTCTGGTAACAAATACAATAAAAAAATACAAAAAAAAGGTGGCAACATTTTTTTTTTTCAAATAAAGTATAAGATCAAAATCGTTTCTTATTATAAATCCCTTTTAAAAATATATCCAACGTGCCCAATATATACACCACACAATAATTCAACACTATGGATCTGTGCATTAAAAGTGTTCCAATACTGCAGTACTATACGTAAAAAGTGATTGTTATAATATTTTTAGTGATCGCTGCAATCCGAAGATACTTAAATATACATAAAATCAAACAAGTAGATCCGGCAGATGTAAGACTAAAAAGAACAGGGAAATAAACCTAGTGGTACACTGTAAACTGTAAAATACAAAATTGCACTCCACAATATAAAACTCACAAGGAGAGAATGGATGAAATTCCACTCACAACTATAAGGCTCACGGAGGCTTTTTTTTTTTTTCGCAACTATGTTTTAGTATTTAGTAAAATGACCCAAAGTATAAAATATATAAACTAATACATTTGTCTAATAAACACTTTCCATTTTTTTTTTCTTTCTCTAATTACTAATAAATTAGATTAGACCAGATTATTGATTTCTTTATATTTCCATTTGTAAGTCTCTCATTTAACCATATCATTTTTTTCCTCATTTGCACATATACTTATCCCATGGTATGTGATGAAATCTCTCAATAACTTGCAATATCATAATAATCAATATAACAAATGTCAGCCTAATAAGAGTTTAAAGCAATAATTATGTGGGTTATGCCGAGGGGGGTGGAAGAGTTCAGAAAGTTTAAACTGCTTCACCAGTTGCATACCTGTTCTTAAATCTGGCAATCTAAATAAAGTAGAAAATGTATATACTTTTAGACACTTGGCAACCTGGGTCTTTACATAAGTGGCCATCCTCCCATCCCAACCCAAATGAACGATGGAATTAAAATGGAATAACATATACTTTTCTCTTTCCTTGCACTTGAGAGATACTGAAATATTTCATACTTATTAAAAATTTAATAACTTAAGAAACTGCAAAAAGAAAAAATAAACCAACTTTTAATCATTCATAAAGTACTGCATTATTGTTGCTATACTTTTAAGTATCCTGATAGCACATTTATTTTCTGTGTTTAAACAGAAATGTTTATTTATGTGCTACTGGGAAATTAAAGACAAATTTTAAGACACCCTTGAATTACTCCAGGTGCATAACAAGAAAATAGACGTGACAATTTGCAAAACATGCAAAAACAATGCAAAACATTTCTTGGAATCTGATTTTTTTTTTTTATTTTTTTTTTTTTTTTATAGAAGGCTATATTACTTGCATATTAAATCTATTTAGCTTACAAGTTTGTATTTTCTGATTTTTTTTTTCATCGAGATGATATTGTATTGTTTCAAGGGGGAAACTTTTTTCTGAAAATTACACCAATCAATGGAGCATTCAAAATCAAATTGCTCACTTTACATTTATAATTATACTCTGAAGAATTCCTGACACAGTTGGGTGGGACTGCTCATAAAGTGGGTGGCGAGGCTGACTGACAGCCTGCCCCTCAAGGCAGAACATGCTCGGAGCACAGGTGAAATGCTTTGTACATGGTCCCAGTGCCCTTCCTGTATCATGAAATCTGCCTGGAAGATTTGAACCGCTTGGCAGATTTTAAAATGTGAGACTGGTCTCAAGGACTCATTTTTTATAAAGTGTACTCAGAATGTGGGAATTACTCAGAAAAAAAGGGACTTTGGGGACCCAAGACTATTATATATATATCATTGAACATGCTTTTCAGAAATATTTTATCAATTTCATCTGTGTATTATCTATCACTGTTTCATCTATGCAGCTTCCTTCTCAAACCTTAGCACTATGTGTACTTGACCTCAGTATTTTATACTATAGCTTTAGAAATACAAATTTGTAATCCTAACATTGAAGCCCCCTGTTTCTAGTAAAATGAACATTCTTGGTCCTTAATCAAAATGAAGTTGTTATGGTGCCAGGAGGTCCCTTTAGGGGTTAAACTGTTTTTGAATAGTTTAACCCCAAAGTCTATGTTCCATTGCGGAATCTCCCTGCTTATCTGTCCTTTTGTAGTCTTAAAATCTTTCAACCAGAAGTCTCTTGCAGAATCAGTTTAACCCAAGGAGAAGTTTGTTATAGCGCTCAAACTAGTCCTTTAAATACAGGTCTCCTTTGGACCACATTTTACATAAAAATTATGTTAAAAAGGTTTTAATTACCAGTGATACTAACCTCTCCGCCTCCTGCAATGTCATTGAGAAGGCATGGCCTCTTCTGCGATGGTTTAATTTAATGCTCTCTCTAGAGGAGCATTGGGGAACTGATGCTATGCGAGGCAAGCGCCGCACGCACGTTCAAGCTTTCCCATAGGAAGACAGCCACTAGAGGTGGTTTTAACCATGCCATATAAACATTGCAATTTCTAAAAAGTGTTTTGCATTGCAGAGTTAAAAGGACAGGACCACTCAACCCAGGCCCCTTCATTGAGATGACCATAGTGGTCTCGGCAACCATAGTGTTACTTTAACCAGTGTTTTGACATCCATCCATTGTACAGCGCTACGGAATTTGCTGGTGCTATATAAATAATAAAATAACAATAATAATAATTTGAAATCGTTTAAACTGTGCATTACAAATTATGTATTTATAGCAGATCTGTCTCTTTTGTGGATCTTTGCATATTTTGCCAAGATTCCCAAAAGTGACAACTTTAGTGATGGTCTAGTGCCCTGGGATGCAGGGGAAGGTACCTGTACTTACCTGAAGCTGTCCCTGCAGCCGCCGCAATCTTTCAGTCTTTGCTTTGGGCATCCTCTCCAGCTCTTGGTTTCATCTGCCTGGAGCTACGTCAGTGCAGTGAGTGAACATTAACGAGGTCTATGGAGGATCCTGCGTGACCACGGGAGCCTCCGTCGATTGATGTCTGAATCCCACAACCGTTAATTGTGAGGGCTGCTTTGTTTGGACAAAAGTTGACGTTGGAATTCTGCCTTTTGTCAACCTCATATTTACCATAAGATGAGTCTTTACATTGTCTTATGGTATCTTTGTTTTCACTTTCAAATTTCAAATTCCTGCACAGTCAGGAACTTTATGAAATACTGAAATGGGACAAAGCCACTTTAACCCCTTAAGGACACACGACATGTCTGACATGTCATAATTCCATTTTATTCCAGAAGTTTGGTCCTAAAGGGGTTAATGTTCCTTCTTCTCCCTCTCAAAATATGTTAGCAATCACAAATTTCCATCTCTATGTACAAATAGAACATTTAGTTAAACTCTTGTTCTGTAAATATTCAATGCACATTGGGGTGAATTTAGCAAAGTGTTGGATTCTGAGGAATGGTGCAGTGATGTAAAAGAGGTGCTGTACCTGCTCCTTTCAGTGGTTTCCATGGTGACTGTCCCACATTTAGTGTCTTGCATCATTTTTCAGAACACAAAACTTTGATAAATTTCCCCCAATGTCTCATGAATTACTTATTTTGTTGAATTCTTAAGTGGGGCTTAGCTCATTTCAGCTGCCTCCCAAGGGGATGTGGGTTTATTCTGCTTCGTTATGTTACCTTTTTCTTCATCCGCTATTCATATTGTTTGTGGATATCTTTGGATGTGCAGTGTCTAAAGCTGAAACACTGCACATACAGATTGCTGCCTCAAAGGCCACTTCAAAAAGCAGAAATGGTCATGGACGTTGGAGTAAAGCTTTAAGCAGGAACCTGCCAGAGTTGTTGGGGATTGCTTTTTAAGGGTTTCTTGTTTAGAAATGCAAACATTACAGCCCAACTAAATGAATGCTTCCATCTTTGAGTCAGCCAGCCAACAAAACATTTTAAATGAATTCTCTAAACACTAAACCGCTATTAATTCATTTGAAAATATTGTAATTAGAGGAACAATCCAAGCATTGTGACCAATACAGGATGTTGTAGTGGTTATGGTGTCTGGAGTGCCCTGGCATCGTCCCACAGTATTATTTTAAGCTGTTTTAGCATGGGTTGGCAAATAACAAAAGGGCACAACACTTACTCTATAGAGAAAAGAGAGCAGAAATGTATTGACTGAGCTTTAATTACCCACCCCACCACTGATGGTGGATCTACATTGGTCTAACCCAGTGGTTCCCAAACTTTTTAGGTTCAAGACACCCTTAATATTTCAGTATTTTCCCCAAGGCACCACAAGTCCAAATTTCTAGGTTGCATATCTGTACAGCTCTGCGGCATTTACTGGCGCTATAGTGTAATATACAGTGTTGGTGTTTTAATACAGGGGTGTGTTTGTATGTAATGTTTGCGTTTGATTGCAAGGGTGTGTCTGAATATAATGTTCAATTTTAAATGCGGGTGTACATTTTTTGTGAAGTATTTGTGTTTGAGTGAAGGGGTGTGTTTGTATAATTTTTTTTAGTTTGAATTCAGGGGTGTGTGTATGTAATATTTGAATTGGATTGCAGGAGTGTGCTTGTATGTTCTGCTGGTGTTTGACTGATTGGATGTATGCACCTACACTACCACATACATACATATATACATACATACATACTTACACAGATATTCATGCACATTAAAACACAGATGCATATAAATACACCGACACATACACACAAATTCATATAGACACCAACACATACACACATATAGATACACACCAACAATAACATGCACACTGACACACACAAACATTGATACATGCTCACACCATGACACAGATACACACTGACATAAAAAGACACACCCTGACACACAGACGCACATATACAGATGTGTGCGCAGACACAGAAGCACACTGACATATATATATACACACACAGATACACACACTCATACTCACTCATACACACATTCATACACACACACAACCTCATACACACACATACACACACTCATACTCACACACACACACACACAAACTCATATATACACTCATACTCACACTCACACACATACAAGTGATATTTTTTTTTTATATCTTCAGCCACGCTCCTATCAGCTTACCTTATGTGCCAGGAGGGTGGCTTGGAGTCCTGCTGCTGGTAGGAGTGAGGGGTCTGGAGCTCTTCGTGCTTCTCTCCCCTCATGCTGATGCTGTGGCTGCCCCCTCTCCCTCCTGAGCTGTCTCCCTGCAGGATGCTGTCATTTCCTCCCAGCCGGCCGCTATTACAGGGGTCCGATCGCGGTCCTTTAAGACCAGGCCCCTGTTAAGCAGTAATTCTTCCCCGGTGCTATAATCATAGCACCAGGTAAACATTCCGCGGCACTCCTGTGTGCACGCTGGGGTGCCGCGCACACAGTTTGGGAACCGCTGTCTAACCAGTGACATATGATTTCTCATGCTAGAGAAGACCAGATGCGGAGGATGAGTCACAGGCACCAAGCAGGATCCATGTAAGTCATCAAAGCATGCTGGACCATAAAACAGGACAAGTGGAAACTCTCAATACATTTATATTCATTCCATTCAGAATAGTTTCAGAAAATGTTTATATCACTGAAACTGACATTTGTGGATGATCTATGCTGTAGATATAATAGCTGTGTTTTGGACACAATTCTTAGGGTTCCGCTATATTGAACGTATGTTGGAATGGTAGATGCTCTTTGCTTTATTATATACATTTCATGCCTAGGAATCTTATCAAAGGACCTGTTTTATGGTTTAGAGAGCTCACATCCTTAACACATCTTCATATCTTCTTTGGACATCCACTGCCTTTATTTTTACCAGAACTGTAAACTAGCAAGACAGTTATTGATGCATACATGTGTGTAATGAAGCATTTTATTAAGTGAGGGACTCCCATATTGTAAGAGGCTGTGTATTGGTATGTAAATGTGGGCTCAGCGTCTGTCAGCCGCAGGTGTTGTTTTCAGCTGAATGCCGAACTACAGTTGTCAAAACCGACAAAGCTGTGTGGGAAATTGTCCACACTGCTTAATTTTCCATTTAACCCACCAAATCAGCATGCACATTTACACATGTTTCTATCCTCTTCCTCTTCAGCTTTCTGTCTGTAAGTGATATCCACAAGTACATGCCCTATGGGATATACAGTTCAAAAACAGTACATGTAGGATTGAGTGTTTAGGCACTTTCTATACACAAAAATATGACTGTTTTTTTTGTGATATCCAAAATGCACAGTGTATTTGTGTTTGTGGTACAACAAATAATTTCGTTTTTTTGAGTATATAGGTTATACGCAGTGTAAATACTATGTATAGAATACACACACTTAAAAGTGTACTGAATTATGACACTGATCCAGAAACTAGGTAGAACAGGGAGTTATTTAAAAGAACCTGCTAACTTTAAAGATACACAACATGTGTTCCTAATGTTATAATGTTTTCCTGACACAGTAAAAAGTTAAGTAAAGACCTTACGTCAGTCGCCTTGCTGCTGCTTCTCCTTCTTCGGTGAGATCATCAATGATCCTCCTCAATCTTTCTCTGTTGGAAGCATTGGGGTGCTACTGTGCATGTATAGCTGTTGCAGCATTGCACCAAACAGTGTCTCATCGTAGAGATGCATTGGCTCAATTCTGACATCAAACATCGGCCCTGCCAACATTGAAGGACCACACCAGGAAGTGCTATAGTGACTGTGTGAGTGACAGCCACTAGAGGTAGTATTAGCAACACTGCCTTTTCTCAAGCAAGGCAGTATTTGCTTTGATAAGGCTGCAGGGAAAACTGTAGAGGGTCTGGTGCTCAGTGTCCCCTTAACAACAAGTAAGTGACAAAAATTATAACCGGCAAAGCAAGTCAAGAAGGGCCAGCTTAAATCATTTAGAACCTTAGCAAGCATTCAACACAATTAGATGAGTAAAGCTTTATTATACATACCATGTCTTATATGCTATGCTTATAGGACAGCACAACAATTGTCTGAAGGGTGATACATTTTTTTTTTAAACTTATTCTTCTCACCCCTGTATGATTCTTTTTATTTATAGATACATGAGTGGAGAGAAACCAAGCTAGCTAGGCCAAAAGATCCGATTGACATTATTCCAGTGGCGGATCCAGGGGGGGGCACCGAGAAAACCGACGATCTCCCTCTCCTCTGCCAGCACATGCAGGCGCTAGCCCTGCAATGTGCCTGCGGACCGGAGGGGAGATCACAGATCTCCCTCCCGGGTCCGCAGGCACTGTGCTGACAGCCGGCGGGGGGAGTGAGTGAGTCAGACCCGGGTCCTCCTCTCGCGAGCATGGAGCATTGCCGCGGTTACCACGGCAAAGCTCCAAATCTTGCGAGAGTGAACTCTAGCCCTGGAGCGCAGGCTAGAGTTCACTCTACCCACTGGGACCACCAGGGATTCCCCACCGGACCACCAGGGACTAAGAAGTGTCCCCCCTCCTCCCAGTAAAGGTAAGAAGGGAGGAGGGACATAAATATTTATTTAAAAAAAAAAAAAAAATATATATATATATATATATATTATATAAAAAAGCCCACCTACCCTTATCACACACACACACACACACACTCTCTACACACATACACTGCCCCCATACACACACATTGCTCCCCATACTGCCCCATACACACACATTGCCCCCCATACTGCCCCATACACACACATTGCCCCCATGCTGCCCCCCATACACACACATTGCCCCCATACTGCCCCTATACACACACACTGCCCCCATACACACACTGCCCCCCATACACACACACTGCCTCCATACACACACATACCCCCATACACACATACTGCCCCCATACACACATACTGCCCCCCATACACACACACTGCCCCCATACACACACTGCCCCCATACTCACATTCTGACCACATACACTGCCCCCCATACACATACTGCTCCCCATACACACACACGGCCCCCATACACACACACACGCCCCCATACACACACACACTGACCCCCATACACACACACTGTGCCCCCATACACACACACTGCCCCCATACACTGCCGCCCCATACACACACATTGCCCACACTCAAACATACACTGCAATACTCACACACACACTGCAACTGTTACACACACATACTGTCGCAGACATACACTGCATCCCTGACATACACTGCCGCCCTCACACACACTGCACCCCTTACATATTGCACCACTCACAAACACTACTGCTCCTATGCCCTACTACAGCCCCATTTCCCAGCAGACCTCAGGTAAGTTGTCAAACTGTTCTTAAACGGTTTGACTACTTACTCTAGGAGGGGTTCCTGGCACTATTGGCACCATAACCACTACACTGAGCTGTAGTGGTTATTGTGTCCAGATTATTTCTTTAAATAATCTACAAGTGCCCCTCCCAGGATCAGGCCTTGGATCCGCCACTGCATTATTCATGTGCTATGTGCAATGCATGTCCACAGGATATCATAGCTCTTACTCTATAGCTTCATGTTGGCTTGGGAATTAAAGCTTGGCTGCTAACTTTTGCCAAAGATGAGCTTTCCATGGGACCTTAGGATATTATGTTTGCCCTTGAGGGTCATCTTAGTGACAGGGGAAATCTTTTTAAAGGTTGAGGAACTAGATACCCTCTATATATGCCATGAAGTTATATACCTGGTGTTAGACAACAAATGATACAAAATGGTCCTTGGACAACCACCTAGTGGGGCAGAAAATTGTAAATTGCATTGGAATAAAAGGGAAGAAAAATTAGACTTACCGGTACATATTCTCTAACAAAATCCTGCTACTGATCTCCTGACCTATGTTTTTACCTAACTTTATGCCCGTGTCATGGACTAATTATACACCTTTAATATTTATATATTTGTCTACTATTATTGTTACACTAATTGTGTGATTGTTTATTCTAAATAATAATTATATTGTTTGATTACGAACAATTGAAATCGATATATACCTCTGCCATCCCACACTTATCTTTTTTATTTTCTGCTTTCCCCTTTTTTATGTGTGTTTGAATTCTCCCAAAAAAAATGTTTGGCTCAGAATATATATTGTACACTATGATTTCATGCAATCAACTTTAAGTTTGTCGTTATATAGAGTATTAGTACTTTGGAATGTGAAATGCACTTTTAAACGTGAAATAAAAAGTTTTGCCATTGTAAAAGAAAAATTCACAAAACGCACATTTTGTAAAAAGCTCATTTCGTAAAACTACCTTGCATTACCAAATAATATTGTCTAATAAAATAAGCACTTAGTATGTATGTCTAGCTAATATTTGTCTATCTAAAGTACTGTACGGATTCTACCTATCAGCAACCAGCGACGTGTGGTTTTATGTTTAACGTTAACATTAACAACGTACTTCCTGTTTATTATACCAGACAGCAGATTGCAAAAATAGAATATTTTACATTCAAAATAAACTTTTTAAAGATTCATAAACCACACTGAAATAAATCTATTTGTTTAATGAGGTATAAGGAGTGTTAGTGATACTCATTTTGTGGTGCATTACTTCAGTATTCTGTTTTATGGACCTTTTTTTCCTGAGCATTTCAAGGTTCATTGATGATTTTTTTCATTTTTATATCATAGTACACGCTGTAAGTGCAAAATGTGATGGTTGAAATCCCCAAATAATCAGCAGTTGTTAAGTGACATTTTAGTTTGTCAGAATTGTGCCTAAGGTGGTTTGACAGATCACATGGAGAAGATTCCTTTTGGTGTCTGACCTATATTCCACGTAGACTCAAAGAGACACAATTTCAGATTACTTGTAGATGTGTTTCCCAAAGATTTATTGGTTATATAAATGAATTAAAGGCAATGATAAAAAAGAACTGGATTTTAATATACTAGTTTAACTGCTATTTATCAGTGCAGTGATGATCACCAAAAATGCAAATTCTTTGGTGTTCCTTTCTCGTAGCTTGTCCTTATTTTCCTTGATGCACAACTCACCCATAGTCCTTTTAATTTTTGGTTCTACTCGATAGCTTTGAACATTTCTCCATTGGTTGGGTGATGTTATTCCCCACAAAATATGGTATGACAAACTACAAAGATGGCAGTTGAACTTCTAAAAATATATTGTTTTGTTTTTTCATTGGTTGAAGTTCTTCTACAGAAGAAGACAGACCTGGAGACTCCAGTCTCCATCATACTATATACTTAAACCGTGACATCCATTTATTTTTCTTTATGTCAATATCCCCTATATTTTTTATACCTGCGTGCCAGTCACACTCTCCACCCTTACTGTAAAGTTCCATAGTTTCCACTTCATGTGTACCAACATATCTCCAGCGTACCCCAATTCCACCTTCTTGTCATACCAGTCCATCTCTATTAGTTTTCCCTTACTGAGATTCATACACATGTGTGGGGGGTTGCTTTAGCCCTATAACTGAGTTGGCTCTACTCTGGTAGTGCTAATCAAAGTATTATGATTGTATGAAATGTATTGAATAACATGTGGACTTATGCATGTCTGTGAGCCTCAGATTTACTTGCCAATTGTTTTGTACATAATTTGAATTTATTAAAAAAAAAATCTACTCAAACATGAAAAATAAAGTGGATTATTTTATTTATTATGAGTTGACTTGTATCATATACACTGAACAAAATTATAAACGCAACACTTTTGTTTTTGCCCCCATTTTTCATGAGCTGAACTCAAAGATCTAAGACTTTTTCTATGTACACAAAAGGCCTATTTCTCTCAAATATTGTTCACAAATCTGTCTAAATCTGTGTTAGTGTGAAATTCTCCTTTGCCAAGATAATCCATCCACCTCACAGGTGTGGCATATCAAGATGCTGACTAGACAGCATGATTATTGCCCAGGCTGGCCACAATAAAAGGCCAATCTAAAATGTTCAGTTTTACTGTATTGGGGGGTCCAGGAGGGTCCGAAAACCAGTCAGTATCTGGTGTGACCACCATTTGCATCAGGCAGTGCAACATATCTCCTATGCATAGAGTTGATCAGGTTGTTGATTGTGGCCTGTGGAATGTTGGTCCACGCCTCTTCAACAGCTATGTGAAGTTGCTGGATATTGGCAGGACCTGGAACACGCTGTCGTATATGCCGATCCAGAGCATCCCAAACATTCTCAATTGGTGACATGTCCAGAGAGTGTGCTGGCCTTGCAAGAACTGAGAGGTTTTCAGCTTCCAGGAATTGTGTACAGACTCCTGCAACATGGGGCCGTGCTTTATCATGCTGCAACATAAGGTGATGGTCGTGGATGAATGGCACAAAGATGGGCCTCAGGATCGTCACGGTATCTCTGTGCATTCCAAATGCCATCAATAAAATGCGCCTGTGTTCATTGTCCATAACATACACCTGCCCATACCATAACCCCACCACCACCATGGGCCACCCGATCCACAACGTTGACATCAGCAAACCTCTCACCCACACAATGCCAAACACAATGTCTGCCATCTGCCCTGTACAGTGAAAACCGGGATTCATCCATGAAGAGAACATCTCTCCAAAGTGCCAAACTCCATCAAATGTGAGCATTTGCCCTCTCAAGTTGGTTACGACTATGAACTGCAGTCAGGTCGAGACCCCGATGAGGACGACGAGCATGCAGATGAGCTTTTCTGAGAATGTTTCTGACAGTTTGTGCAGAAATTCTTTGGTTATGCAAACCGATTGTTGCAGCAGCTGTGCGGGTGGCTGGTCTCAGACAATCTTGGAGGTGAAGATTCTGGATGTGGAGGTCCTGGGCTGTTGTGGTTGTGGAGGTCCTGTGGTTGTGAGGGCAGTTGGATGTACTGCCAAATTCTCTGAAACACCTTTGGAGACGGCTTATGGTAGAGAAATGAACATTCAATTCACGGGCAACAGCTCTGGTGGACATTCCTGCAGCCAGCATGCCAATTGCACGCTCCATCAAAACTTGCGACATCTGTGGCATTGTGCTGTGCAATAAAACTGCACATTTTAGAGTGGCCTTTTATTGTGGCCAGCCTAAGGCACACCTGTGCAATAATCATGCTGTCTAATCAGCATCTTGATATGCCACACCTGTGAGGTGGAGGGATTATCTCGGCAAAGGAGAAGTACTCACTAAAACAGATTTAGACAGATTTGTGAACAATATTTGAGAGAAATAGGCCTTTTGTGTACATAGAAAAAGTCTTAGATCTTTGAGTTCAGCTCATGAAAAATGGGTGCAAAAACAAAAGTATTGTGTTTATAATTTTGTTCAGTGTATTTTGAGAAATGGAATTGCACTTTTCTTAATTTATACCTTCCTGAGATTCATCTAAGCTCTCCCCCCTCATTTTCATCTCTTTCCTCCCTTCACTTAACCAGTCCTCCCTGTATTTGATAAATAAGCACAGTTACCTCAGTTACACAGTATCTGTACCATTGGTGTTTCCCTCTCACCACAGATAATGAATCTTTAGTTTCAAGTAATTCTCCTCTGATGCCAATGCATTAGTTGTTAAAGTGTTTAGATTAAATGGTCACTGAACAGGTCCTCTTTGGAGGAATGTGGTCTCAGTAAACGTGGACACATAAAAAAGCAGCAGAATTGTTCGGTCTGACGGCTTAAGAGCCAGCAATATGTAATATATTAAAATGCACTCATAAATATAAAGGAATTCAGGAATTCAATTTTATAAAACCTGATGTATAGTTCTGCAACAAACTTCGACCAAATTGCTACATGGGCTTGTTTCAAAATAAAAGGGAAAAAAGCATGTTACCTATAAGTAGTTTTCACAAAAATGTTGTATCTTTGTCAAATTTCGTGAATACTGCTCAAACGTAAAGTTACAAAAACAAAACATTGCAATTTTTTCAGATTCTGTTGGAAGACCTTAGGAGCATGAATTATTCTCAAGCACATTTAATTATCAAAACAACTCAATGAACTTAACCCCCAAAAGATTCAGTTTGACTGCAACAACTAGATGTTGTGTTTACTGGACAAGTCACAGGAAGTTGAGTTGCGTATTTAATGCCTTCTCTAAGACTATTTCTGATGAGAATAACCAAAGCTGCAGCATGTCTAAAATGTGAAGTAGGAAGTGCAAACAACTTTCTTAGTTTTACTATTATTATTATTATTATTTTATTATTTATATAGCGCCAACAAATTCCGTAGCGCTGTACAATGGGTGGACTAACAGACACATAATTGAGATCAGACCACTGACGTACAGGAACAGAGGGGGTTGAGGGCCCTTCTCGATGAGCTTACATGCTAGAGGGAGTGGGGTATAGTGACACAAAGGGTTAAAGTAGGGGAATTAAATAGTTTGTTACAGAAGGGTTTATTGAGCGCTTGGTAGGTAATTTTTGACAGGTGAAGGCAACTGGATTGATCCTACACATATATAAACATACAAGCACAACTACACAATGCATCTGAATTGACTGTCTGGCTGAATTGATGGGTAACAATGGGAAACAGTGCTATGCAGCTTAACACCAGGCATTGTATTAGGTCACCCTTTTGCGCAATGTATAAATTACAGTTGAATGTGTGAAGCTGACCTTGTCATCCATGTATTTTTGTGGATGACATGCCTATGTCAATTAGAAATTGCATGGTCGTTATTTTTGCAACATGGTTAATTGAGACTACCAAATGTTTTTGTTTTTTACTGGTCTGAGGCTGTCACAATTTTAAAATACATTTTATTTAGTTAAACTTTGATATAAATGCATTTTATGTATTTTGCATTTATTTTTTTTCCATTATCGTTTCCCTGGGTATTTTATATTCGTTTGTCATTATACCTGTAGTAGTTTTAAACAACATAGTCAAAATCAATTACAGTGCTGTATATCAAAGAATTGGTCAGAATAGGCATTTGATATTTGACTAATGTATACATACATGCATACCCCTGTTGAAATGCCAAAGAGTCTACTAAAAGCATTTTGCAGTATTTAGTTTAGCACATAGGCGTGCGCACGGGGTGTGCCGGGTGTGCCTGCAGGACAGCGTTCCTGCACTTTTTTTTGAGCAGGAACACTGTTCCTGCAGGCACTCAGCGCCCCCTGTCTCACCTCTTGCCCCTGTCATGGGGGGCAAGAGGTGATGTATCCCTCTTCTACCAGCCGCGGCGAGGGAGCTGTCTGCTCTCTGCTTCCTCTCGCCGCGCACCGTTTGCTGATGCCAGGATCCGGAATATGATGTCATATTCCGGCTCCCAGCTACAGCAGACAGCCCGCGCGGCGAGAGGGAGCAGAGAGCAGACAGCTCCCTCGCCACGGCTGAGATGCAGACAGCGTATGTGTGTGAGTGTGTGTGTCTGTGAGTGTATGTGTGTGAATGTGTGTGTGTCTGAATGTGTCTGTGAGTGTGTGTGTGTGTGTGTGTACGCCGCATATATATATATATATATATATACACACACACATACGTGTATATTATTTTTTTGGGGGGGGGAATCCCGCTCTCCCCTGTCGGCTTACGCAGAGCCGGCGCTATCTGAGTGCCGGCTCTGCTCTAAGCCTCCATGGGCCGGCGGGGAGACCAAAGATCTACCTCACCGGCCCACAGCAGCATGGAGGGAGGCAGGAGAGGACCCAGGGAGCTCTAGACAGAAGCTCCGCCAGGTTCCTCTCGCGATATCTGAGCGTTGCTACTGCAACGCTCAGATCTCGTGAGAGTTAACTCTAGCCCCGCAGGCTAGAGTTCACTCTCCACTGGACCACCAGGGATGGCACATGGCAGCAAGGATTTACTAATCTGCCCCCACCTCCACAATCCCTCCAAACATACAGCACCTACATACATACAGCTCACACACACACAGTACACTAACTGTACCCTCACAAACACACACAGCACCTTTAAAAAAAAAACAACACCCTCACACGCAGCACACTAACAGCACCCTCACAAACACACACACACAAACAGCACCCTCACAAATACACAATACTCACACAAACAGCACCCTCACAGGACAAACACACACACACACACAAACACCCTCACACACAAACAGCACAGTAACAAACACACACAAACACCCTCACATCACACTAACAGCACCCTCACACACACACATCACACTAACAGCACACAGCACCCTCACACAGCACACTAACAGCACACACAGCAGTGTATGTGTGTGTGTGTGTGTGTGTGTGTGTGTATGTATATATGTATATATATATATATATATATATATATACACACACACACACACACACATGCGGCGTGTGTTTGTGCTGTTGGGTGCACACCCTAATGCAATAGGCTGCGCACGCCTATGGTTTAGCATGTATAGTAAAGGGGCAGTTAATGCAGTATAACCAATATTGTTGTAGAGCTTAGCGTGATAGTAGGATATGGCGCTATGCTCTGATTCTGAGTAAAAACCTTTTCTGCTTGGCTGCACGCCTTTCTGTGCAATATCTGATATTGCATTAATGAAATTGAAGTTGCTAATGCATAGGTGCAACTTCCACATTGGCAATACGGAAAGTAGGCGCACTGGGAACCTCAGGGACCCCTGGTTGTGGTTAGATAGCTCCAGAGATGTTTGGCTAATAATTGAAGGACAGCAACTTCAGCCTGGTTGAACCATAAGCACTGGTGCATTTTGTAGCGGTTATGGTGTATAGACAGTCCCTTTAAATTGAAGAATGGAATGTTAATTAATATAATTTAGATAATTAGCAAACAGGTTAAAAAAGAAAAGTATGCATCAAACAGTTATAAGTGGAAACATAAAAGACTATATATTGTTTTTACAAAGGCAAAAATAAACAGTAAAGTGTTATATTAAACGAGGAATGTATAACATACATCCAATCGTACAGCTTTTTTCAAGACATTTTCATAATTTGTAACCGTTTTTCACTTTAAGAACTCTATTTGAACATGATTAAAGAATTACTCCAAGTATTTGAAGTGGTCTTAGTGCCTGGAGTCTGTACATGCAGTGTGTCATTATGAAATGCTGCATATGCAGAGTTTAACCCATTTGCAGCCAGAGTGGTAACTCCAACTCTGGCAGTGTGATTTGGTCATCTAGCCAGCCCAGTTCCAGGGCACCTAATGTGAATTCTGTGCAAACATGACATCTTTCATCAGCACACCCCCCTCCCCACCACCCTCCTCCACCCATCACCCCCTCCCCCCCATGCAAACACACACTTTGTACCACCCATGTCCTTCCCCTGGCAGCTTTTTATTTATTTATTTTGACCAGGGAAGTAGCACAGCAAGTGTTACCCTAACCTTTGTTTTAGAAACCCATTAAGTTATAATATAGTTTTAAAAAGATTTTTACGCAAAAGCCGCAGCTAATCTTCAACATATGCTAAAGGGTTAAGTCACTAGGATTTTCATTAGCTGTTGGTGTCTTGCTGGTTTGTGATTCAACCTCATTGAACACTCTGCCATGACTCAAGAGATTGCTATGTGAGCAGTCTTAGTTAAGGAAAACTGAATTCTTTCCCTGACTGTAGCCTTGCATTACAATGTAAACTACGCTCAAGCAGAGGAAAAGCAGCTTTCCTCCTGGGTTTTTTGAGTTTTGTTCTGCTAATTACCTGCATTTCCTTTTATTAGATTCTGCCTCTATTGCTCTTGGGCATAAAATAAAACGACTGTGCAGCTTGCTGCAATTTAATTGCTGAGGTGCGCAGTACAAAGCAACAGTAATAGTTTTGGTTTGCCCAGAACTTGCCTCTGGTTTATTGGATTACCATTTGTTTAATTGGCAAACTACGTGGGACTGCTGGCAGAGCACCGTAAATGGCGGTTTGGACACTTGAGTTTTGCATTATGACGAGCTGGACTTTAACCCCTTAAGGACACATGACATGTGTGACATGTCATGATTCCCTTTTATTCCAGAAGTTTGGTCCTTAAGGGGTTAAAATGCTGACCAGCAATATTTTAAATTCGCAAAATTCTGAAATAAATTAACTAATCACAGAATATATGTGTTTCTAATAGAAGAATCAAAAATTTTACCGGTTAGATTATCAGAATTACCTTGGTTAAATCCCAAGAAAAGACCTGGAATTACAAAATTATTTTTATCTACCAAGACTACGCTTAAGGCCTGGGACATTGTTTTTAAAAATGACCAGTCTCCCAGTTTATATAGAGCAATGCCTATTGAGTTATTGAAAGATTATATACCATCCTTAAAAATAGAATTGTTGAAGGATTGCTCTATAACTAATCTGAACAATTTTTTATATGTCGATGCTATTCTTTCTTTGGAAAAATTGAAGCTTAAGTATGGATTGTCAAATGTATGTGAACTGGAATGTATGCTAATTATTGACAATGTATGCCTTATTTAAAAAACTCCCGGAGTCCGTTAATAGATCAGATAAAATAATCATAGGCCACATTCTGATCGCTGCTACATCCTGTTTACCTAGACATTGGAAGTCCCAAAATGTGCCATCTCACAGAGAAGTTTTTAATTTGATTCTAGAAAACAAGGCACACGAATTATCGCATAGAGCCAATATGCATGGTTTCCCAATATTAAAATATAATTGGGATAAATAGGAAGAAAAAATCAAAACAGTTTATGGTCTTTGATATATTTATTGTTAAAGTGCATTGATGTACAACATTTTTGCCATATACATTGATATGCTTATTTCAATGATGGATGATACCCCTTCCCATTTCCAAGTTACCCTTCCTTTCCTACCCCTAATGCAATGTTTGTATTATTATTACTTGTTATACAAAATTTTAAAACTTTAATAAAAATTATTTGAAAAGAATATATGTGTTTCCAGAAAAAAATTATGTAGAATTACATCTAAAAGTATTAATGCTGTAAGTACTTAAATAAAGTTTTATAACTTTCTAATTACTCTGTAAAATGGGGCAAACTTCCTAGTACCCTAAAAGAGAAACAGGTAAAGATATGATTTACTTAAAAAAAAAAAAAAAAAACACTTTTAAAATAATTGGATTCCTCACAGATTTATTTAAAACTTATTTACATATGATATTAGTCTTTCAACATGCGATATGTGAACTCAGAACAGAGGAGTGGAATGTTGTGCAGGTCGTGATGTAATTAGCGGCCAGGTGAGGGACGTGACGGCATGTATACACTTCATGTTGATTGGCAGATACTTTGGCCAGCCCTACTACGGGATGCCCATTCTCAGAGCGCTTCTGAAGACTTCTGCCTATGGGCTGAATGCCCTCAAAACACATTGCACAGCCCGAGTATGTTGTGTTAGAAAGTCCAAGAAGAGGTATAGGCACGCCAAGGCTCATTTTCAGGCAAATTTAATAAAGCATAGTGACCAGAACAACGTTTCGACCTCTCAAGGAGTCTTTCTTAAGCTAAAATAATTCACAATAGATGCTTCCCCAATCATTCATCTCAGATATGCGCCAAACTAGGCTAAAAGACCAACCAGCAAGCTAACCAGCGCCAACAAAAGACATCATAGAGCGCCCGAAAAGAAGACAAAATCGGAATGATGACACAAGCACGACTGGTTAGCTTGTGTCTATAGAAACAAAAACTAACAAAAAGAGCATAAATAAAGCGTCATACAAGCGCATTGCATAGTAACGCACATATATACTGAGAGGAAGGAAAAAGGGCAAGACCTACAAATAATACATAGTATTAATAAAGCAAAGCTCCAACATTTCAAACAAATAAACTAAGTCCATTGATACATAACAAGAAAAATACATTTGATCTAAATAGTCAATCCATTAGCAGAAAAATAAAGAGTTTATCATCTAGAAAATCAAAATCTGTTATTATTACAAATAAATTATATGCTAATAAATACATCCATCCATCTACAATTACCAACCCTTTACTATAATTCATTGGATTTAATTTGATACATATTATTACATTATTCAATAGACACGTAGATGGAGAATCATGGGAAGGCAAAAGGCTTAATAGTCCATTTCAAAAACATATAAAGTACATACTCGCGCAAAATGTGCAGTTCCAGTCTTTTTATTTAAATGTATAAAAACAAAAATAATACCGCACTAACAAGTGTTTAAATGCCCCCCCAAATTTTGCTTTTATTACTTGACAAATGAGAGATTTGTTTTGGAGAATAAAATAAAAACAGTTTAGCCAACAAAATAGAAGCCGGAAGTCCCTCTAGTGGCTGTCTTGTAGACAGCCACTAGAGGAGGACTTAACTCTGCAAGGTTTATAAAAACTGCAATAATTACACTTGTAGGGTTAAGGTTGATGGGAGTTGGCACCCAGACCACTTCAATGAGCTGAAGTGGGCTGGGTGCCTACAGAGTCCCTTTAAGCCTATTTGTGTTCATTGAATGCCAGTACCGTGTTTTTTTGTTTAAATGTGTGTATTGTGCTGTGATTACTGAGGACAGTTCTTTGATGGCTCAGACCAGAGAACAGCAGAGCAGGAGTCCAAATTTAGGACTCTCCAACAACATTTTGGACTATTAAAGGGCATGTTACAGGTGACTTCCACATAATACGCCCAAAGCCATCATACATCCGAAACATCCAACCCTACACAGCAATTATAAGCATTGAGAGCTGAGCTTCCAAGACAAAGTTGACCCAAAAACAAACTCAAAGGAATCTTGTGCAAAGTTATGACTCTTGTGAATTTACTGCATTTAAAGTGTCTTAATTTCTCAATTTATGCCTCTAATATTTCCCAGATATCAGAACCTGTACCAATTACCCATAAAAGTTAATAGGGACTCAGTAGGTGATGCTCAGAAATTAGTGAACTTGACAAAAAGTCCCTTTCTTGAGGGCAAGTTATATTGTTCTTCAGCACCCAAAACAGTGCAACACCATTCTGCTAGTTCCCAGTCACCCTTGCAGCAGCATATAGCATTTTAATGTTCGACTCTGTAATGTCACGGCGCTTTTATAAAAGTGTCGCTAACACAGAGGTCGAAGTTTGATACATTGTGCATTCAGCGCACACTCTAAGCCATGGCCAAGGTATGTTTTGGAAAGTAAAAACGTGAGCGTTTTGTTTAAACATTGAGTCTGTGTAATGTCGCCTGCAAAGATTCAATGCCATCAATCTGATTTCCTTGTGAATACCGAGGAGCTCGTGTTTTTATTCCCCCCCACCCCTTCTTGTAGTCACTGAACTCCTATTAAGTTTATTGTTGAAACTCTAGCCTTGTTCAGATATAAAGCTGATGTAATGCAAGCTGAATGTGTTCATTTTTTTTTTCACTTTTCAGAGAAGGGCGGGAGTTTTTTTTGTTTTTTTTTCTCAATGTGAAGCAAGTGTCAAGGGCGCCACAGCAACCCTTCCATCTGCCAAGAATGTGCCTATTTTTAAACACTCTGGATCAAATATCAGCTTTGCTTGTTACAAACCCTTATCTGTGTGTAAGAGGGAGCCCTCCTCTGTGCAGTCTAGAAATGGGAATGCCTTCACTTGCCTTGTTTACACTGTAGCTCTGTGCATTCTTGAGTAATTATAGTAATGGAAGCAGAGGGAAGGGGGACGGGAGGACAGAATGCTATATGAGGTAAAGTTTGCTTTGAAACTTGCTGAATGAAAAGGAACACTTGTCTGGGAAAGTAGATTTGTTTTTTTCGTCTTTTTTTTTTGTTTTTTGTAAAGGAAGGGGAGGCAGAACTTCATCGTCTACATAAGGATAAAGTCTCTGCTCTCCATTTTTTATTTCATTGCATAGAAACCAGATGGTGCGTTTAGAACACCCATTCTGAAAAAAAGGACAAGCCCAGCATATGGTTAATAGTCAAGACCGAAGTTTTAGATGAAGAGGTCTGCTTACAGCATCACATTACAGGCTTCCTTTGCTAAGCGAAGTAAATACCCAGTGTCGAGGCTGGACGTACACAAATGACTTTGCTCTTTCTTGGCAAAATAAAATTCATGACATAATTGCCTGGGTTTTCCAGTGTGTTTTTCTATTTTTCACTTATCCGCACTTTGTAAAGTATTTTTAAATGATTTTTGGTGTGTTTTTTTTTTATTTTTTACTTTATTACATTTTTCAGTTTGATGTTTTGTTTTTTTCGTTGTTAGTTTTGTTTTTCTTGCAGTTATGTCAGTAGGTAATGTCTACTACAGGGTACCACATGATGTACGTGGCATTTATGATATTGTCTTTTGGGAGATCTGTGCAACACTAAGGCCTGTGTTATCTGCGGAACTGCTGAGCTCATTCATCTGCTTTTCATGGCCCTTTCCTTTTATTTTCAGCCAAATCTGTCAAGCCTGACAGGCGGGTAATTTGAGCCAGAGAAAGGGCAGAGCTCCAGGTCTTTTTCACAAAGCAGTCCCCCCACTCCCCTCCCCTCCTGGGAAGGCTCCAAACTTGGCCTGCTTCAGGCAGATGGATTTGTTGAGTCATGTGAGATCATTTGCACAAAAATACATAGTGAGGGAGCAAAAAAACAAATTTAAAAAAAACACAGAAAGCAAACTGTCACACTACAGTCAGATTAATGTTCACGGAAATCAGTAGTGATGATTGGTTATCCCACTGCATGAGAGGGTATCATGTAAATTGTTACGCTAGAAAAAAAAAAATATATATATATATATATATATATATATATATGTAATATATATATTACATTTAGTGTGCAAGAATACTGATCCTTGCCTGTATTTTTATTAAACTAGAAGTATTTTATATTACTGAGCAAACAGAAAGGTTTAAGTCAAAATTATTGACAGAAATCTTTCCAACGTTTCTGTATTTACCATCCAATACAATGGTTGGTGACCTGTTATCATCAGTTTATGCCTATACACTTAAAAAAAGTCTATAGCAGGGGTAGGCAACATTCGGCACTCAAGATGTTGTGGACTACATCTCCCATGATGCTTTGCCAGCATTATGGCTGTAAGAGCAACTATAGTGTTAAAGGTTGCCTACCCCTGATCTATAGCATGTGCTTATAACCATGATTTTTATTGATTTATTTTACATGACTTGAATTCAATATTTTGGCCACGTTGGCTATGTAACATCATTGAAGAATTTTCCTCTACTACAAGTTAGAAGTGAGTGAATCCGCATAATATTGGCTGCTGACATCACAACGTCTCTGTCTTTTAATTATCACATAAACGGCACCAGCCTATTATATGACCATATACCATGGGTTAAATGGATGTACAAATAATTTCAGTAAGTGATTATTCTTTCACATGATCAAGAACTAGTGGCTATTACTGACAGTTTGAAACTTGCAAGTATAAGAGATGAGCAGCCGAGGTCAGGCTAACATCCACTTGAGGCTCTTCCTCACAAAGACCTTTGGAAATTGAAGGTCATTTCACTTAGCGTCTACCCCAGCATTATGCAGGGCCTGGATTTCCCATTAGACAGGGTAGGCACCTGCCTACAGGTGCCTCACCATTTGAGAGCACATGTCTTTAGCCCTTATTACCGTATATACTTGTCTATAAGTCGATCTCGTGTACAGTTTTTTGACCAACAATTGTGAAATATGCTATGACTCGTGGATAAGTCGAGGGTACGGTTTTCTAATGGAATTGTTCCCCTTCTGTTCGGTTACCGAACAGACTCTGTGTGGTCCACCTTGTTAACACCTCGTAAACACCGACCACCCCTGGCTGTTAACTGCAAACAAGCATTCCCTTGGGTGGCCACCATTCGTATATACAAACGCACGTGTTCGTCTCCCTAATACAGGCAGTGGTACATGGTCGTCGACGGCATGGATCTCGGCTATGCAAGCCCGCAAACCCCGCTGAAACTTGTACCCCTGCCCGTTCGACTTCCCGACCAACTAGGAGAACGGCGTTCGGGAGTCGACATTGCCCCACATTCGACTCCCGAATGCTGTACAAAATTCTATGGAAACTAGCACTGACCAGTGGATAAGTCGACTCTACGATTTAAAATTAAGTTTAAGACTAAAATTTCTCGACACGAGTATATAAGGTATTTGCCTTTTTAAGCTTAAATAGGCTGGTTTGTGGAGAGGTTAGTAGCCTCCCCTGGAGCCTCTATAGACCACTCAGCCTTAATAGCAGAGCTGCAGGAGATGAAGAAGGCCCTGCTTAGACAAGTTTATAATCATTTGAGGTAGACGGATATATATTAATTGTCTTGCCTAAGGACAATTTTAAACTGGGTTTCCCTGTTCGAAGGCAGTGACATTAGAATCTGACTTGGACTTGGGGAAAACCATCTGAAACACATATGCTTTGTTAGACTTAATCCAGAGAGCAAATACAAAGGTCCAACCTTCCAATCTTTCCCCCAAAAAAACATATGCACTCATTGCATATGTATGAATCCAGGACTAATGTTGGATGGGCCACACAGGGAAAAAAACAGGAGAATGCTCCGGTGGTGATGAGTAGGTTCTTCCCAGAAAAGGTTAAAGTTCAGAATGAAATACATGCACAATAGACTGACAGCTGAGCTAGCTAGACTCATTTTGCGCTACCATGTGGTGATGTGCTCATACATGGGCTGAATGTCTAGTTTGCAGAGTGCAAGTGTGTATCATGGTGCACTTCACTTTCTTGGACACCGGAGACCAAAAGTTCCAAGTATTTCTCCAGGTAATTAATAATACCAGTTGTCAAGTATATTGTGTGTATGTGTGTATATGTATGTATGTGTATATATATATATATATATATATATATATATATATATATATATATATATATATACACACACACAAACCAAGAAAGTTGGGGGAAAATTGTGAGGGAAAACCCCTTTTACCTGAAGTTAGTGGATAGTCAATACATTGTTAAACACATATCTGCACACACCAGTCAAACCATAAGACTTGCTTTTCCCACAGAAATCTCAAATGTGCAGTGATGTTACTACTGCAAAGGATCCTGGGTGTGCATATGTAAATTAGTTCAACAATGAATCACATTTTTGCCTCATTATTCTATCTTAAACATGGATTCCTTGAATTTTGTGTTTGCTGTATACAGCTTTGAAACTGAGATGCAAACTCAGTGAACCACCTTTGCAGTAGTAACATCACTGCACATTTGAGATTTCTGTGAGAAAAGGAAGTCTTATGGCTTGACTGGTGTGCAGATCTGTGTTTAACAATGTATTGAAAATACATAAAATATAACTAGTGTTTATTTGTATGTTCTTAGTATCCAAGTGAGAATGTGAGGTTTTTTTCATTATCTCTTTCAAACTTGGTGATGGACAGAGGGATTTTATGTATCTCTCCCTTGACAGTATGCTTTCTGTGTATCAGATGACCAACAAAGGTCCTGCTGCTGGCTTAAAGCATAATTAAACTTGCATGAAAATTATCCTTTCAAGAACCAGACAGAAGAATGCAGCTTAGATTCTTTCTTGAATAAGGTAATGTCTATTTTTCAGAGAGAGGTGGGGCTACCAGGGTGAGCTAACATGTACAAATCTATAAAAGGGAAAAGGCAAAGCGCTTTTCTTTCACTAAAATTATGCGTACAACATTTTTCCATGTGCTTCCCATGCCTGGCCTTTTTTTTTTGTTTCTTACTTCACTGGCATTAACAATGATAGAATTCTGAAAACAAACCCTATTGCAGATGACATTGACTTGGAATCTGGTGTATATTTTCATGTTACTCATTACAAATGTTTTACATTTGTTGTGAAAATAGCTGGCATTTTATAGGTTCGGTAATGCTAACCCATAGATGCCTAACATTTTTTTAGCATCTTATCACATATAGCTGTTTGCCAATCTTCTTCTTTCTTGTTTTTTTTTTTCTTCTGTGTTTTCTCTATTGTTTTTTACTCTTTTATCACAAAACATTTCTGTATGAGTTTACCTGATCTCATTTTTTTAGTGTAGTGAATGGAGCAATGAGAGATAATTTTAGCCCCAATTTTTACTTATTTCATTGTTGAGTGCATCTTCACAGTGTGTAGAAATAAAAAGATACATTAGTGAACATTCCAGGTTGGAATTAATGTATTTGTTTTAATACAAAGTTTTCAAACATTGTATTGGTTTTTAAACAAATGAAAGAGAACACGTATACTGCAGGTATGGTCTACCCAGATTAGGAAGTCATCAGCCAATCAGAAAGCTGTAATAGTTTTTAAAATGCTGATACCACAGCTGGGTGTTATAAGTGGGCAAGATAATTCTGGAAGTCGTAGTTCAGTTATCAGCTTTTTACTTATAAAAGCTATTAGCTTTGCAGAAAACGTAATTGTGTTTTTTGATAACATAAACAACTGCCTAACGAAACAAACACTGCATGTTGGGAGGAACACGTGAAATTACACACCAGCTACATTAACCAGCAAGAAAGAAGCATTTTATAATGGCAGAGGTGGTAAAGAGAGAGGGAGCAAAATTTTAGGTGCTGTCTAGGCACCATAACCACTACATGCTGATGTAGTTGTCCTGGTGTTATTGGGCTGCAGGCACCGTCCTCCAATTCTTGCAAACTGTTTTTGAGAATATGGATCAAATTGATATTCCTAATGCGAAAGTGGAACAACCTAGCTAGCAATAGATAACTTATAGATAACTTATAGAACTCCAGTTTTGCTCAAACTACATCTGCATGTAGTTGTTATGGTACCTAGTCCAAGGGTATTTGGCATTTCAAATGTTTTTGACCACATCTCTCATAATGCTCTTACACCTTAATGCTGGCAAAGCATCAGGGGAGATATAGTCTATCTGGAGTGCCGAAGGTTGCTTATCCCTGTCCTTGACTGACTTTGTAGGCTGCAGAATGCATTTCTAAAAACCATACAAAATTGGGCATCCAAAAATAGTAAGCAATTATTTAGACTGAAACCTATAAAATGCAAAGATGTAGTGGTGCCTAATTTATCCCTTGCCCCCCCCTAGCCAAGCCGAAATCCGCAGAAATTAGGAAATGATTTGAAAACCCAGTAAATCTGTGTTCTCTTGTTGACATCGAAGTAAAGAGTATTGGCGATGCCAACACTTGAACACTGGACTCTCTGCAAATGAATGGGAGTCACTCACTCTTGAGTAGTACAATTTGTACACAGACTTTAGTAATAGTAAATTTTGGCAGACACTGCTCTGTTCAATCCTGTGGCAAAATGCCATGAATTCATAGTAGTCATTTACTCCTTAAAGCTTTGCTAACGGTATTAAAGTAATGACAGAGGGGAAGTGGGAGTAGCAAAACATGCCATATTTATTATACTTTTGCAACTTTTGACTCAAATATATCAAACGTGTGTGTGTGTGTGTGTATATATATATATATATTTATTTCACTGGAGAAGATGGCAACAGAATGTGTAATTTTAAGTTTTCTGCTACCTACACTAATGCCATAGTGCCTGTATTTCTACAGTTGCAGGGCTTATAGTAAGGTTGTATATATGACACAGTATGGGCAAGGCTGTTTAATGCTATGTTAGCCTAGATCCTCAGTCCAGGAGTAGAGCAGAATTAGAACGTCGCTTAAACGGTAAACAGTTTTACGGTTTGCTATTTCTATCCGATCCTTATCTTGCTGGAGGCAATGTAAGTATGTTCTTTTTATTTAAAAGTGGCTTTGTTATCAGAAACAGTCTATGCACTATGGTAAGTTAAAACATGTCTGTATCTTTGAAATTTGTTCAGACTTTATATATATATATATATATTTATATTTTTAAATAGAAACTAAATCCAGCATACCCTGGGCATGTTGAGCACAGAGCGTCATCACCGACTTCAAATATCAATTTCATATTCCTTTCACTGTGGAAGGTTGGGAGATTTTCTGCAAAATACACACTGTGATTGGTTGCTAACATCTCTTTGTTTTGTTTTTTTTTAAATCAATAACTTTTCACGAATGGTTTGAAAATTCCTAAATGGCTGGATCTGCACTGTAGATGTGAAGATCTTAATGTTATAATTAAGTGTTCTTGCATAGCAAGACCACTTAATGTTATCTCACATATATATTATTAAAGGACCACTATAGTGCCAGGAAAACATACCCTTTTTCCTGGCACTATAGTGCCCTGAGGGTGCCCCCACCCCCAGGGTCCCCCGCCCGCCAGGCTCAAGGGTGAGGAAGGGGTTAAACTTACCTCTTTCTCCAGCGCCGGGCGTGGAGCTCTCCTCCTCTCCGCCTCCTCACCTCCTCCTCGGCTGAATGCGCATGCCCACGCGCGCCCATTCAGCCAGTCTCATAGGAAAGCATTCACAATGCTTTCCTATGGACGCTGACGTCTTTTCTTCACAGTGAGAAGCACGCAAGCGCCTCTAGCGGCTGTCAATGAGACAGCCACTAGAGGCTGGATTAACCCTAAAGTAAACATAGCAGTTTCTCTGAAACTGCTATGTTTATAGAAAAAAGTTAATGTTATCTCACATGTATATTATTATTATTATTAAGTGTTCTTGCATAGCAAGACCACTTAATGTTATCTCATATATATACTATTTAGTGTTCTTGCATAGTAAGACCACTTAATGTTATCTCACATATATATTATTCTTATTCTTATTAAAGCCAAATTTACCAACCTAACTCCTCCCACAGTTTTTACACTACATTGACAGTAATATACCAAAAGGTGCGGATTGTTCCCGATCGGATTGCTATTACTTTGTGGAACGTTTCGCCGAATGGTTCACGGAATATTGTCGTTCTTGTGGCGAAATTGGTCCCATAGGAATGAATGGCAAAATGTTCAAAACTAGAGTGGGAGCAGCTAAAAGCTGAAAAATCAGGACATGATTTCTAAACTGCCACCACTCCCTCATTTTCAAGCCCACCTACACAAATCTTATACCAAAACGTTCAGCTATCCTTGTTGCCACTAAACATGTCCACGGCTAAGCCATAGTCCTGATAGTTTTCACAATATGACCATTTGTTTGCAATTCACGCCATCCATTGACATTCATTGAAACTCCACTCTAGCCAGCTCAAATTTGAATGGCAATTTCTAAACTGTGACTGTGCCTTCATTTTTAATACTTCAGAGACATACTATGCATCAAAATGTAGGTCTGGGTCTTGTGATTCTCACAATATAAAGCTCTTCGCTGTAGGATTTATAGTTTTTAAAACATGACCGTTTGAAGATGGCAACTGCCAAAATACTCTGACCTGTGCCAGGCTGGAACAGCAAGTGATGTCATAGACAGGACCTGCTAATGTTTTTATAAATGTATGTTTTAATGTAACTGTGAAGCACTTTGGGCAACAACGTTGCAATTAAATGTGCTATATAAATAAATAATAACAGTTACTCCACCCACTCCAGTTGTAGACTACTGGTGGAGGCAAGAACACTTCACACAATTTCCCCAGAAATTGTAGCTTTTCTAGTTCTGCTAAATTTACTATAGCTTGGTTGTACGAAAGTAATATTAATTAATATTATTATTGTTACTGGTATTTAAATAAAGCCCGCATATTCCGTAGCGCTTTACAAAATTATCAAAAGGGGGAAATTATATGAACTCTTCTGTTAATCTGATTTCTGGTAAGAATATTTATGATGGCAGTGCCTCTCTAAAAGAGATCTCTATATTCCCAGAATTTTTATTATTATATATGTTTGTGAGCTCTCAAAATTAAAATTAAATGTCTAAATCCACATCATTGTGTATAGCCCAGTGGGCATAATTTATTGTTACTTGAAAACATGGTCAATCAGTGTGGACTTTATGCATTGTCAAAATATGGTTAACCAATGCACTGTTTATAGTGTATAGTGGATGCGTGGAATGGTTACCCAGTTGAGGTGGTATGATTAATTACACGATGCTAAGGGTTAATTAGGCTGCTTTTAACTATGACCTACAAGGTTATCTGTTTTGGAAATCATTGGGTTAACTATTGGTGGTGGTATACCTGAAATGGTATACAATTAAGGCATGTTTTATTTTCTTGTTTGTAAACCAAACAGCGTAGAGGAATATCATGATCGATCTGACCTTATGTAATAGATCTTGCCAAATGGCACCACACTTACAATGTATATTGTAAGTTCAGTGAAGGGTCATTCACTTAAAGTTTGTAAATGATTTTAGATGCGATGTTGTATTTTAAGGGCATTATGTATGAAATATATGTACCATATTGAGTCTCAAATTAATTCTCTGGACTCACTGAGATGATCTGACCTAGCTAGTTACATAGATCTTAAACACCTGTACATAAATATATTACATTTTAATTGCCTCTCATAAAACTGGATTTCCATAGAACCTGTGATGAGTGGAAACCTGTAAATACAATGTATAATATCTTCTAGAACCCTATAATTGTCTAATCCATTTGAGACCGACATTGAATTTGTAGTGGATTTCCATTTTCCTTACCAAAAGCTATCTTGGGACAGAAAGACTGGTACTTTGCAAGTGTAGTGATTATTAGGATGTCCTCTCTTTTTATTTCATCTGTTTGTTGGTGTATGTAAAACTATTCTGTATTTCCTTTCACTATTTTTGTTAATAATAAAAAAAGTTGTGGGGTTTTAAATCTGATTTGGTGGAGCAGCTTGGGAGGTTTAGAGGGAGTCTGTATCATTACAGGACTAGTATATAAAATAGTGATATTTAACCCTTTCCCCCACAAAGCAAGTCACATTCCTGCATGAGATTGGTGGTGTTCATGACACTTTGCATTCTAATTTTCCTTTGAATTGAGCACCTACGACCTGACTCTGTGAGAAGGAACATCACAAAAATTTTGTGTAATTATGTAATTTGTGTAATTATGTAATTTTAGAGATGTATAATATCCAGAATCAATGCTTCCATTTTAATGGCACTTTAGTGTGTTCATTACTGTCTACAGTATCAGTTTTATTTAAATACAATACAGATATGTTATTGTAACCACATTTGTACCTAATCTCAGCAAATACAGTTGGCGGTCACTGGCACTAGAACATTTCTCAGTCTGAAAGGACCAGTAGATACAATTCTGTGTTATCACTGAAGCAGAAAGGTAGCATTTATATATTCAGAGGCTGACTTTAGAATTGGAGCAGGCTTCTTTACAGCGGAAAGAATCCATCCTCCAATTTTGAAACCACAATATCCTCCTATTCGGTTACTCATCTGGACAGAGTCCTTCATGAATAAGGGTATACTATGGCCCTTAATGTGAGATGCATCCAAGCTGCTACCTGTGTTTAGTAACTTTACAGCTATGGTTGATATCTAAAACTAGGGGGGGGGGGGATAGGAAATAGCGGACCAGTGAAGGACCGAAGAATGAAAAGGAGAGGATGCCTTATCTTTAATACTTCTAAAGATGAAAGAATAGTTGGTAAAGAATTAGTGTAGATGGAGAATTACACTTATACAGCTGGTAAAGTATATGTACAAACGAGCTAAGGTCCAACTAGACAGACACACAATGTGTCTAAAAAATCCAAATAATGTCGGAACCCCTAGCTCCACACACTCCCAGCGTGTATACTAGCGGCAGGTATAGCTAAAGGTAAAAATCACAGGGAGGAAGATGGAGGAACTGAGCCTCAATAGATATTTAAAACTAGATTGAGAGAGAATACACTCAGATGAGATACTAATGAGTAGTTTACTTTACATAGCAGCTACCACACCTGCTGTAATGCAAATGTCCAAGGCATTGTCAGTGTGGTGAAGAAAACTAATACGGCTAACAAGATATTTCACTAAAGTGAGACTTCAAAGTGAAATTCAAGACCAAAGAAGCCAAACTTGAATCAAAACTGACTTAGAGAATGTGTCTAGCTTGGCAGTTCTTAAAGGAACACGATAGTCACCTAAATTACTTTAGCTAAATAAAGCAGTTTTAGTGTATAGATCATTCCCTTGCAATTTCACTGCTCAATTCACTGTCATTTAGGAGTTAAATCACTTTGTTTCTGTTTATGCAGGCCTAGCCACACCTCCCCTGGCTATGATTGACAGAGTCTGCATGAAAAAAACCTGGTTTCACTTTCAAACAGATGTAATTTACCTTAAGTAATTGTATCTCAATCTCTAAATTGAACTTTAATCACGCTCTTGCAGGGTCTAGCAAGCTATTAACATAGCAGGGGATAAGAAAATCTGAATTAAACAGAACTTGCAATAAAGAAAGCCTAAATAGGGCTCTGTTTACAGGAAGTGTTTTGGAAGGCTGTGCGAGTCACATGCAGGGAGGTGTGACTATGGTTCATAAACAAAGGGATTTAACTCCTAAATGGCAGAGGATTGAGCAGTGAGGCTGCAGGGGCATGTTCTATACACCAAAGCTGCTTCATTAGGCTAAAGTTATTCAGGTGACTATAGTGTCCATTTAACTCAACTTTGAATTGTTCCTTCGGTGAATAACCCTGTAAGTTTATCAGAATTGTCATTTGTTAAATAATGTAGATGACCTCTGGAAAATCTCCTGAAATAGAAAACATCAAAACCATCATCGTTCTTGGTGAGTATTCTTGTGTAAAGGTATTTATAACCCCTTTACACAGAGACCAGGTAATTCTTCCCTTTATTATGGTGGCAGTATCAACTGTGACCAGAACTGACAAAGAGGAAGTTGACCTAGTCCATAACCCACGCAGTGTGAGGTCAGTGAAGGTTCATTGTCTAGAATTTTGTGAAATGGTTCTTGGAGCAATTATGTTTCTAAGACATTAGTTATAAAAGATATACCTACGTTTGGTAACAAATGGATTTCTTAGGTTCAAAGAGGTGATTAGATGGGGTTACACTGAGATCAGGAAAATTATGTTATTTTATATTTCAAAATAAAAGAAAAATATTACCAGAGGTCTGGTTAAAAGTACTGAATCATCAGTGTTGGAGCAACATGATATAATTTTTTTTTTTTAAATTCTTTATTTTTGCGTGCATGTGATTTACAGACGTTTTGTCAATGCCCCAATAGTAATGACAAAAGAAAGATTAATGTTACATTTAGAAGGCATTTGAGTATGTAGCACATTTTCAAGTATATTATGGATATAACAAGCTAGCAAACTGTGTTTCATATTTGAGTAATAAATGGTTCATGTCTAAGTAAAAATCCTGTGGTCACAGGGTGTGCAAGTTATGTAGAGTAATAGCGAAGTGTTCGTGCATAAAAGTAATGGCATGGTCCTAGCTGCATCGAAATTGAGATCAACATGCTTTGGAACAGTTGTAAACAGTAGTGTTAGTGCTAGGCTACATACGCTTATGAAGATAATGGTTATGTTTATAGTCATAGGTGCATGGTATAGCATTTATAAGGAGAGTAATCAATGTTACCAAGTTAAACAGGCTAAAATATTTATAAATAGGGTATGTGTAAGAGGTAAGTTTATGCGCCTAGATTGAGTGGACTCCTATGGCTTTCATATGGTAAAACATAATATTATTAGAACATAAGTTGTAAGAATGCCAGCAAGAAACTAAAATAATATAATATAGCCTTATGTTTCAATTGAGCAAGAAGTAGGCTCAGAGTCTATGGCCAAAGCGTCAGCCGATTCCACAGTCCCGGCTCAGCAAGACTCCAACACCACTGCTAGGTGAGGGAGCCGGAGGGGCTCCGCTGCCACTTACCGGTCTTCCGTGGGTACCTCATGTGTCGGGCGTATGCTCTCGGTGGTGTGCCGGCTCCTCTTCTCCCTGTGCTGGTCTGTGGGCTGCTATCTGAGTTTTTTCTCCTAATACAGGGTCGAAGCTCTTCTGGGTACTTGTAGCGGCTTTGCAGGTTTGTGGGCGGCTAATGTGCTGAGTGTCCATCTTGGCTCTGCTGGCTGTAGACCAAGCATAGACCCCCCCAGGTGTGTCTTTTCAGCTTGAGTAGCGGTGGGCCGTGTGTGTGTGGGTTCTCCGCTTGTGTCGGGACCCAGGCAGGCGGCATCTTATGTGTGGTCTGCGGCCTATGAGTCGAGGCAGAGCCCTCGCTCTCCTCTCCCGCTTCGTCCCGGTTAGTGGTTCTGTAGTGTTTGTCAGAGCTGGTTTATGTGCAGGAGGGGTGTTGGGCTGTTGAGAGGCCGTTTTGGCTGCTTGGGTCTGTGCCAGTGAGGCCCATAGTCGTGTCCAAAATTGGTCGAAGGCTGCTGCTATATGGTTCTCTTGGGGGATCCCACTTGCAGGTCTCACTCGCAGTAGATGGGTGAATGCAGGCCCAGGAGCATGGTCGGCAGCCGCCATTTTGGCTACTAGTTGCGGGTTGCTTGCGGTCGCAGGAGGTTGTAGGAGCCTGTGACTCTGTGTAATGTGGACCGGGATAACCCCCGCCGGGGGGGTACGTGGGCTCAGCGGTGAGTCAGCAGGGTATAAAGGCGGCGGGAGAGCGGCCGTCTCTCCCACCCTGCCCGTGTGAGTAGGCTGCATGTTGGTGCCGAGCAGTGTATCAGCCTCAGCAGGCTTCAGTGGCTGGATCGAGGCACCCTGCTATCGATCTGCTCGCTTGTGGTATCTGGTTTTTCATCTGGGTGTCCCCAGTTTAAGAGCTGACCTGGAGGTCTACGTGCTGAGTTTCAAGGGTTTCCCCCCCCCCCAAAAAAAGTTGATTTGTCTCAGGAGCTGGGACTCAGCATGTCGCCCCCCCCCCCCCAATATCATTATTTTATATTTCAGCTGAGCTTGGGGTTTTCTGTTGCTTTCTCTTTTTAAGCTTATCTTTTTGCTTGGTACTATGTGTAGGATGTTTTTAAATGAATGTCCTGTGACTATGTAACTCCCAAATTCGGCAGTCCGGAAATCGGGATGCCGGTGGGAGGGGGTAAAGGGAGCGGCCAGTGACGGGATTGTGTAATGGATTTTGCCCAAAAGGTGGCAGTTCTACCCATGTTATTGGCATGTCAGCCTGGTGTAAGTACACCCCAGGCTGAATGCCAATCTTGGAAGACCATCCCATTTAGGGCAAAACCTGCAGGGAGCAGGTGCTGCCTGTAGGGTGTTAGTGTCCAGAACATAGTGAAACTCCATCTAATTCTGCAGTTGTGCTATGATTGTTGAGGGCAGTTCTCTGGTGTCCTCAAAAGTGGTGCACCAGGAAATTAAGTCAGGACAATGAGATAGCCATGTATAGATAATGGAAATGCACACTAGCCCTTGTCCTGGAATCCTGGGTGCAATGCTGGATAAGCCCCAGTACCAAAGGGACCAAATATCAAATATAAATGTAGAAAAGAATCCAGGCACTCCAAGGTATTCCAACAGATAGGCAATTTTATTGGACCCAAGCACCAAAAAACAAAGTTTCGACCCCTTAGGGCCTTTGTCAAGCTACTGAAACACATAACTTGTATACAATATATAGGTATATACAGCAATTGACAAGTGATAAACTTGTGAAATGTTACAATTAGTTAATTACATAATCACTCAATAATCATGAAAACAGTGTCAGAATATAATCATCTCTCCAATAAGAGTCTAACATATTAGAGGTGTCTCACCATGCAACGGAACTCCACCAATCCAATAAAAAAGTTCATTAATTATTTAACTAGATACTAATTAAAAAAGATTTATTTCAATAAAATTAAACAATTTAAATCAATTGGAAACGCCAAAATACTTACATTTGATTGGCGTAACGGGACGTGCGTGTCAGGTCAAATGTAATCATGTGACTTGATTTACACATGCGATCCGGAAATGTAAGTATTTTGGCGTTTCCAATTGATTTAAATTGTTTAATTTTATTGAAATAAATCTTTTTTAATTAGTATCTAGTTAAATAATTAATTAACTTTTTTATTTGATTGGTGGAGTTCCGTTGCATGGTGAGACACCTCTAATATGTGAGACTCTTATTGGAGAGATGATTATATTCTGACACTGTTTTCATGATTATTGAGTGATTATGTAATTAACTAATTGTAACATTTCACATGTTTTTTCACTTGTCAATTGTTGTATATACCTATATATTGTACACAAGTTATGTGTTTCAGTAGCTTTACAAAGGCCCTAAGGGGTCGAAACTTTGTTTTTTGGTGCTTGGGTCCAATAAAATTACTTATCTGTTGGAATACCTTGGAGTGCCTGGATTCCTTTCTACATTTATATAGGACAATGAGATAGGACCCGAAAATCAGTGCTGTCTAGCTGAAATCAGAACTGTTAGGAGGCACGTGACTAATTTTTCTTCATAATAGATTAAATAAAGTTTTGCCTTTGTGTGTTAAATCATGTTTCAGAAGAGACTTAATAGTGTTGCATACCTCCTAGCATTGGGAGGTAGGTGATCTGGACCGGTGGGCAGGACTGAAAGGGTAAGTTGCCAGTGATGCAAGTTGCATCATTGGCGACACCCATAACGGTCAGGCCTGTCAGGAAAAGGGGTGGTCCTACCCAGAAAAGAGACCTTACAGAGAGCACTGCTGTAGTACTCACTGCAGGATCCTAGTTCCTGTGCACATGAGCTTGCGTTGTATAGCTTGAGGACATTTCCCTGGTGTTCTAAATCAGGATGGCGTCTCAGGACTTTGAAATTGGGACTGTTGTTAGTCCTGAAATTGAGTTTTTTTTTATACATTGTTGCTAAATTGTGTTTTAAAGGAACACTTGAAGCACCATAATCACCACAGTCAATTGTAGTGGTTATGGTGAAAGGATGCCATGGTGTCACTCCCAGTGTAATTTGTCCAATCATTTTTAAATATGGCCATACTACTGGATCGGTCAGGCTTAGTTCAATGAAGACAACTAGCTACTCCTGTAGCAAACAATCAAATGTGGTAAAGGCACCTTGGGGTATCAAGCATGGTGTTATACTGTTTTAGAATGTTCCTACAAATTCAGTTACCTCCACTGAGTTAAGTGCCACCATGTAGGATTGCACTCATTGACTGAGTGTGTCCCCTGAGTATTCTGACATAATGAGACCCATCTTGGATCAACCAACGTTAGACAAACGTGGACATCCAGCTTCTCCAGCAGGAGGATAGGATGCACAGGCACCTGGAGGACCCTAGTAAGTTGTCAGACTGTTCTAAGAAAGATTGATAAATTACACACAATATACTGAAAGGGTGGCAGGACACTCACGCTATGACCACTATAACTGGGCTGTTATGGTTATGATGTCTGGAGTGCTCTTTTACTCTAATTTGGGCACAATATCCCCACTGTACTGTTCTTGTGGGGATTTTATAATTCTATACTGTCTAAAACAGACAAAATTAGATTTTTATTTATTTTTTGTTTGTGTTCAACCAAGTCACGTGCATGTCTGCATCTCTGGAGTGGCCTTGTTTGTGACCGTAACCACAAGCAACAAAGTGTTCCAAGTTAATTTTTATTTTAATTTGTTTTCAATGATGCTATTAAACTAATAGGGAATAAGTAGAATATACTCCGGGCATCCTAGCTAAATCTGCTTCATTTTATTTCCAAACAGACCACAATATCCCAGTCATGAGAACCATAGGAAAGGATTACGCCATTCTGGAAGTGGTCTGACTGAAACTAAAAATAGAGCAGAGTGGATTGCATTCAAAGAAAAGAATCTAAATACAATAGAAATCCAAAAGACTGGTACGTCGGCAGCATTTTCCTAGAGGACACATCAATAAAATGGCTAAATAAAACCATAGCCAGATTTTTTTTATATTGTGGACTTAAAAGACCTTTTCTGCTCATAAACCATACTATTTATATTTCACTACTGCATAAGTGCTACAGATTCTGTTTCCATTGTGGCAAATAGTTCTGTATCCTGCATTGATCATAGGGAGCTAGCTAATGTATTCCTGAACATATGACATTGATAGCTGCTGTCACTGATACAAGGTAATAAACCATATTTGTGTGTGCAATTTTCATCAATAACTGAATACGTTATAACACTGTTCATTTACTTTTGAGTAGCGCTCTGGAGACCAGACTCATGCTTGGGCTAGTATCTTGCTTAAGTTATTAGATACAGAAGAACTCGCCACATATGGTGACTGAAAAGAATCCTGCAAGGTAAATTACATTATGGTTGCTCTAGAGCAGGGGTGGGCAAGCTGCGGCCCTCCAGATGTTTTGGACTACATCTCCCATAATGCTCTTAGGGCCATAATGCTAGCAAAGCATCAAGGGAGATGTAGTCCAAAACATGTGGAGGGCCGCAGATTGCCCACCTCTGCTCTAGAGTACAGTGTATTGGAGGTGTCATACAGCACTGAGAGTTCAGCCATTTAGGGTTAAAGGAACACTCCAGACACCATAACAATAGCTTATAAATTAAGTTGTTATGGTTCCAGGAGGTTCCCAGGTACTCTTACCCGGAAGTTGCCTCCTGTGCCGATTCTCAGGTCCCCCCCAGTCGGCATCTGGCTTCTGACCCTCTCAGCCAACCAGTGACTCTCTATTTACAAAACTGGGTTGGAAAAATGAATGGCTGAAAACGTCAGCTGACCGCTCTGAGCCAATCAGCTGCGCTCCTGCCAGGCGTCACTCCACACTTCTTGAAACAGAAATTTTAAAAGCCAGGTGCCACCTAAGGGGGGGGCCTGAGAATCAGCACTGGAGGCAACTTTGGGGTTAAACCTTTTGAGAATCATTTATCCCCTTGAATTAAGAGTGCTCCAGGGAGCCTCCTGACACCATAACTACTTAATTTAGAGATGTTGTTATGGTGCATAAACTGTATCTTTAATGTTAAAATTGGATTTAGAATTAGATACTGACTTTAAAGTTGGAGATCCATCACACTTAGGATTACAGTTAGGGGTAAAATAAGGTTAGGGTTAATGTTACATTTAGGTTTAGGGTTAGGATAAGATTCACAGTTAAACTAAATTAATCTCTAATCTTAATGTAACCGTCTCTTAACCCCTTAAAGACCAAACTTCTGGAAGAAAAAGGAATCACATGTCATGTGTCTTCAAGGGGTTAAACCTAACTTTACTTACATTGAGAGACCTTGCCAAGTAGCCCTTTTTATGTCAGTAGATAGGTTCTCCATCTGATCTCTATGGATATCCAACTTCAGCACGGTACCAGTGTCCCATAAAATGTCACATGAAACAAAGTATTCTAATGCATTTCATGTCAGTTTTCTCCTTCAATAAAAACAAGCTTCTCGTCACAGAGATACTGGAGATATCCTGAATGTATATTGTATGGTTTCTTGTCTTTGTGGTGGTCGCCAAAAAATCACTGTAGTAACAATCGTAGCTCGCTTTAGTTCATAAACCCCAGAACCAGGCCGCCACTTAGATAATGAACAAGTTACGAGAGTCTACAACTTGATTGTTAAAGGAAAACTCCAGTAAGAAATAATAGATTTTTTATTTGGACTGTTCCTTTAATGCCAAACCTATTTTGGCATTAAAAGGATTAAATCCTTTAAACTCATAATTTATGCCAGCTACTGATAAAGAGAGTAATTTGGATACACGGTGCATGCGAGGTAACCGCCACAATTTGCCAACAGTACTTCGCTATGAGAAGTACAAACTTCCGTTATGAACTGCAGCTAAAGCAAATGATGCAGGAATCCATCCAGACTGCCTGCTTAAATCAGATTAAAATGCTTTAGGAGACTGGCGTGTCCCTGGAAAAAACAAAACCATAGAAGTAAAATAAAATATAAACGTTTTTTTTTTGTTAATGCATTAAAATAAATCTCAGAATGGTGTTATATTTTTTCCTATTCATTTTTACATTGATGTTTACTTGGTAAACAAGGATATACCTCCCCATATTACTACATATTACATTTCGGTAATGCCATTTCCATCATGGCTGGGAGCCCTACAAGCCATTCACTTTGGACTTCCCATGCGCATAGTGCTGTTGTAACTAATATGCTCAGTATTTTTCTATTGGCTTTTCTTGGTCTGGTTGACATTGTCTACATCACTCGGTACATTCCATTTTGTTGGGTTCCATTCTCGAACTTTTCATAAGAACTGTTTATTGGAATAAGGTTGTCATAACTGCATTTGTCAATTTTCCAATTCTAAATATACTCCAGAAATAAAATAAAAAATAGTACTTATTTTTTAAAATCATCAGAACGCTTATACCGGTGGAAACAGTAGTGTTACGATTGTGAAGAGGTGCCTTAGTAAAAGGTTCTACAATCCTACACTTTATTTGATTTCAATTTTATTTAGATGTGCTTTCCCTTTCATTTCAGAACCCTTCTGAAATGAGGGGAGAAGCAGATGACTTTGATAAAACAATAATAGAAAGGGGCTTGAAAACAGGTCTGCAAGGAGGCACACCTGGTTCCAGTCCTATTACTCTAATGGAAATTACTAAGTAAAGGTAATTGGCATATAGTGCCTAATTTACATAAGCATAGAAAATAAAAAAACTTTATTGTCCAATATTGGATAAACACATCTAAATATCCCAGACACCAAAAAAAGTGAAAAAATAATAATAATGAAAAAAAGGAGATGAGCTAATCTGTACAAAGTTTACTAATTACAAAATAGCTAGGTAGTGATCCTGATGAAGTGGAAACAGTATCTGAGGGGAGATATACAGTATATACATAGGTAGATGCAATAAGGTAACCCTAGTTATACTGGCCAAGTGGCAACAGAATGGGTATATCTTATAATTAGTCAAGCTCAAAATAATGTAAATCTGTCTGTGTGGCTCTAAGTACAGCAGGATCAAATAGGTGTCTGGCTTGTCAGAGAGTATCTGGGAAGTCCACAGCAGACCCCAGATAAAATAGAATCATGATCGGGAAAACTGACAGTGAATAACATAAAAGATTAGATTGCTTCTCCCTATTATGATAGTCTCTGACAGCACCTAAATGTAGGTAACTCAGCACACAAATCATTTAGGTGACTTGCCCCCCCTTAACCCATCTATAACAGTTTAAAGCTCACCTTACTTCCAGCGCAGCGTGGCCACGCCCCCTTTGTGACATCATCAAAATTGCAGATTTTGAGCCAATCCAATGCTTTCCCATAGGGAAAGCATTGGTTTGGCTAAAATTGGCACGGGGGCAGAGCCATTTTGGCCAATCAGGACCTCCTCATAGAGATGAATTGAATAAATGAATCTCTATGAGGAAGATTCAGCATCCCCCTGCAGAGCTGTTTACTGTGCAGCCCTGAGCCAGGAAGCCCCTCCAATGGCCATCTAAGGAGTGGCCATTTGGAGGTGTCCCTAGGGGCAGTGTTTGCATGAAAATGCCTGAAGGGAGCTATTATACTCACCATAACAACTACATTAAGCTGTAGTTGTTCTGGTGACTATAGTATCCCTTTAATGAGCACAGCATTACTCCTGACAAAGTACTGCAAATCAATAGTGATGGAAATTGCTGCTTTTGATACTTAGCCTCATATGCTAATAGTTAAGTCTTCCAGGTATATTATTTCACTAGATATACATATTGGTAAATTAATCATTTTTTGCATGCAGAAATACTGCTTGCTATTTGCATTAAGAATCTTATAATTCTATAAAAAAATATATTTTACACCTGTTTATGAATATATTTTTACATTGTTTTATAGTTATTGCAGAATAATATAAATTGATATTGTATGTAGCTTTTCCTGTTTTAATATAGAATTCTACTTTTTAATGATTTAAAAATTGCACATAATGTTTTATTACACTGCCTTGTCAACTTCTCAAATAATATATCACTCATTGAAAGTAATTTTTTGTAACTCAACATGCAAACAAAACACTTAAAGGGGATTGTTGTTTATTATGCTTTTTTCAGTGCTTTGAAACACCACACCTTCTTATTAGGTGTCCCACGTAATCCTTTGTTTAATTCACTTGTATTTTACTTTGTTCCCTAGTAATAATATTTTGGGTGTTTTCTTCTCATTATCATTTTGACAACATTTGTAGCGCTATAATAACTTTTGTACAGCTTGATCATTAGAATGATCATTTTGAAATTATTCTTTTAAAACATATCATTTATATATGTTAGAACGTAACATATAGTTACATGGGTGGAACGTAAGCATTTGCTAGCCTTTTTTATTTTCTTAAACTAGTTTTTGAAATATGTTGTTTTTTCCTCTTAATTAGAATTCATAATTAAATTGGACATTTGGAAAAGCACTTCCATATTTTTCAGGTTTATTTAAAACATTTTGAAGGATTTGACAATAAACATTTACCAGTATTTAGTTTTCAGTGAAGTTTTTGAAATACGTGTGGTTTCCTAAATTAGCATTTATAATTAAATTGGACCTTTGGAGATGCCTGTTTATAATTTTAAGGTTTATGTCACAAATTTGAAATTATATGAATTCCACATAAAACACACATTACATTTGCTGGATCTTGTATTTGCTACTGATTTAAACATACTCCATTTTGCATCTGTTGTCCTTTTCACTGAAGATGCTGGGCTTGTGGTTTTATTTATTATACAGAATAACTAAACTGAGCAAAATTATAAGCACAACACTTTTGTTTTTGCCCCCATTTTTCAAGAGCTGAACTCGAAGATCTAAGACTTTTTCTATGTACACAAGAGGCTTATTTCTTTCAAATATTGTTCACAAATCTGTCTAAATCTGTGTTTGTGAGCACTTCTCCTTTGGTGAGATAACCCATCCACCTCACAGGTGTGGCATATCAAGATGCTGATTAGACGGCATGATTATTGCAAAGGTGTGTCTTATGCTGGCCACAATAAAAAGCCACTCTAAAATGTGCAGTTTTATCACACAGATGTCACAAGTTTAGAGCAAGCATGCAATTGGCATGCTGACTGCAGGAATGTCCACCAGAGCTGTTGCCCGTGAATTGAATGTTCTCTACCATAAGCCGTCTCCAAAGGAGTTTCAGAGAATTTGGCAGTACATTCAATCGGCCTCACAACCGCAGACCACATGTAATCACACCAGCCCAGAACCTCCACATTCACCATCTTCACCTTCAGTATCGTGTGAGACCAGCCACCCGAACAGCTGCTGCAACAATCGGTTTGCATAACCAAAGAATTTCTGCACAAACTGTCAGAAACCGTCTCAGGGAAGCTCATCTGCATGCTCATCGTCCTCATCAGGGTCTCGACCGGACTGCATTTTGTCATCGTAACCGACTTGAGAGGGCAAATGCTCACATTCGATGGCGTCTGGCACTTTGGAGAGGTGTTCTCTTCACAGATTAATCCCAGTTTTCACTATACAGAGCAGATGGCAGACAGCGTGTTATGGACAACGAACACAGGCACATTTGTTTGATGGCATTTGGATACTGTGATGAGATCCTGTTGTCCATTGTTGTGCCATTCATCCATGATCTTCACCTCATGTTGCAGCATGATAATGCATGGCCCTATGTTGCAAGGATCTGTACACAATTCCTGGAAGCTGAAAACATTCAAGTTCTTGCCTGGCCAGCATACTCACCGGACATGTCACCCATTGAGCATGTTTGGGATGCTCTGGATCGACTTATACGACAGCATGTTCCAGGTCCTGACAATATTCAGCAACTTCACACAACCATTAAAAAGAAGTGGACCAACATTCCACAGGCAACAATCAACAACCTGATCAACTCTATGCGAAGGAGATGTGTTGCACTGCGTGAGGCAAATGGTAGTCACATCAGATACTGACTGGTTTTCGGACCCCCCCAATACAGTAAAACTGCACATTTTAGAGTGACCAGTCTAAGGCACACCCGAGCAATTATCATGCCATCTAATCAGCATCTTGATATGCCACATCTGTGAGGTAAATGGATTTCAGCAAAGGAGAAGTACTCACACAGATTTAGACAGATTTGTGGACAATATTTGAGAGAAATAGGCATTTTGTGTGCATAGAAAAAGTCTTAGATGTTTGAATTCAGCTCATGAAAAATGGAGCAAAAACAAAATTGTAGCGTCTATAATTTTTTTCAGTGCATATATATATGCTTGCACACTATGATTGTACATCAAACATATTTTGCATATTTATTTGGCTTTGCTTCTCTCTTGTGTTCATAAGACAGTCATTTCAAGTGAATGCTTGAATAATTAATATATCTAGGTTTTAAATGGCTTTGAAACTCCCTACCATGCCCCACCTTCAATATCTTGCTGTCAGTTACCTTAATGTAAGGACAATTTGAGTGTTAGTTACAGTAAATGCTTGGTACAGTAACATATATATTGTTCATATCAAGCCATAATTCTAAAAATGGACCACTCTCTTTTCCTTCTGAAGTTATGCCTATAGACCAGAGGTAGAGTAAAACGAAAGAGGTCCAGGCACTTTATTGGAACCTCAGCAGCAACGTTTCGACCCAATGGTCTTTGTCAAGCTATAGACTAGCGGTAGACCACTTTCAGCACTCCAGATGTTGTGGACTACACCTTCCCATATACAACAAGAAATATACTGCTCGATAGGGTCAGCGAACCCTATCAAGTAGTATAAACAATGGGTTAAAGGGGTAGTAGAAAGGGCATAACCCTATTTACATATTAACAGAAAAAATAAAAAATAGTAAGGAGGAGTCCTCCCGTAAAACGACGAGGGGAACCCTCCCACTAGAGCTACCCCTAAAAAAATAAGCAGGCCAGTATAACTAAAAAGAACTTTAATGTAAATGTGACATAAGTTACACAAAAGTAAATATCCCACAAAAAAAAGGAAATATAAGCTGGATAATGCCAGCAATCACTCACAATTAAATCCACCTGTGGGGGCTTGAGACAGAGTTACCGCACTTCTAACAAACTTGATAGTTAGATCGTGGGAACAATGTATCAATATGTACCCACAGGATGGAAAAAATGTGATTAGTTATCACAGAGTCAGTGAACTGTGTCCTAATATATAAAATCCAATCAAAAATAACACACAAATCCCCTTATAAATCCAAAAATAGTGATTACTATGTAATAATTCACAGCAAACCCCCCAGGAGTATTATCCCAAGATGAGAAATCAAAAGGACAGGGAGAGGAGTATAATGAAAAAATAGAATGAAAAATAAATAAAAAATAAGAGGAAAATAATAATCCACAGAAAGGGACACTTCCACTGTGGATATCCCTAAAGTATATAGTACAGGTACCCCAGCTGTATAGGAGAGACCAGCCGGTCACTAGAAATAGTAAATGGACACCTTCCTATATGCTGTGCCTGCATTATTGCATTATGGCTGTAAGAGCCTTCTGGGAGATGTAGTCCACAATATTTGGCGTGCCAAAGGTTGACTGTCCCTGCTATAGCCTGTCATTAATAAATATATATATAATTAATTGGGTGAATTGACTAGTTTGGGATACTGGATATGATGCGTGAGTGCAATTAGACTGGGACTATGATTGAATGGCGAATGTGGCAGGGTTTTTTTCTTCTTTATTTTGAAGGGCAAAAAAAAAAAAGAAATTGAATATTAAAATACATATATTTCTCTTTATCCTCCAGGACAGTTTCATATGTGATTCCAACACTCTGAAGTCTTCTCTATTCTTTGACGGTTGACAGAGCCATCAATTAACTTCATTTTTTACATTCATCCTGTGATAATGTTTACATGAAGCTCTTCGTTGCTTATTGGATAACAAACAGACGTGGAGCGTGGTAAGGACAATATTATCTTTAATATATTCACAGAGGGTTCATAATGATTATGAAAACAGATCTCTCAGTTACAGTTGCAAGAAAAAGTATGTGAACCCTTTGGAATGATATGGATTTCTGCACAAATTGGTCATAAAATGTGATCTGATCATCATCTAAGTCACAACAATAGACAATCACAGTCTGCTTAAACTAATAACACACAAAGAATGAAATGTTGCCATGTTTTTATTGAACACACCATGTAAATATTCACAACAGGGTGGAAAAAGTATGTGAACCCCTAGACTAATGACATCTCCAAGAGCTAATTGGAGTGAGATGTCAGCCAACTGGAGTCCAATCAATGAGATGGGATTGGAGGTGTTGGTTACAGCTGCCCAGCCCTATAAAAAACACACACCAGTTCATTTCATTCTTTGTGTGTTATTAGTTTAAGCAGACTGTGATTGTCTATTGTTGTGACTTAGATGATGATCAGATCACATTTTATGACCAATTTGTGCAGAAATCCATATCATGCCAAAGGGTTCATATACTTTTTCTTGCAACTGTATTTCTGTGCCAGAGCAGTAACACACTGTGTCCTGTATTTGTTTTAATAGTTGGAGATGAGGCTTGCCATTTGTACACTTTAACTACAAAATTCTTTGCATGCAAACACTGAAAACTGTAATCAGTGTTTTATTTTTTTTATTTTTGCTGGAGCAGTATAGTAACAAAATAAACAATTTCTGATTTTTTTTCCTTTATTAAAGGTACACTATAGTCACCAAAACAACTTTAGCTTAATGAAGCAGTTTTAGTGTATAGAACATGCCCCTGCAGTCTCACTACTTCATTTTCTGTAATTTACGAGTTTAATGCCTGTTTATACAGCCCACGTCACACTTCCCTGCATGTGGCTTAAACAGCCTTCCTAAACACTTCCTGTAAAGAGTCGTCTAATATTTACTAGTCCTTTGTTGCAAATTTTATGAGTTAAATAACTTTTGTTTCTGTTTATGCAGCCCTAGCCACACCTACTCTGACTGACACAATCTACACAAAAAAGGTTTAATTTTCATTCAGATGTAACTTACTTTAAGAGCTTTTACCTCCTGCCCTGGAACTTGAACTTTAATTACATATAGGAGGCTCTTGCAAGGTCTAGCAACCTATTAACAGAGCAGGAGATAAGAAATTCTAAATTAAAGAGTATTTGCAACAAAGAAAGTGTAAACATTAGATGATTCCTTACAGGAAGTGTTTAGGAAGGCAGTGTAGGACGAAAGTGTTTAGGAAGGGAGTAATATTTCCCTGGTGGATGCGGGACACTATGGAACTAAATCGAGACAGCAGGACAGGATGCTAAACCCGGGATCCTACCGCCAAAAACGGGACTGTTGGAAGCCCTGTTTATTTAATGGGTGATAAGATATATTCCATGCAATATCTCCATCTTGACATTTATTCAGAATTATTTGATTTCAATAACACAATTGTCCAATTTATATTTCAAAGGTTTTTTTTACATTTCTTTCTCAAAAACACATTCAGAGAGCTATATCCATTGCAGTTAGCAGTTATTATTATTGAAAACCATCCAAAATACTTAAGTGTTTTTGTAAGTTTGACATAACTTACGTTATTTGTTAATTGAATATGTTTTTTATGTTTACTTGAAATACTTTGTAATAAACATATTTGAAAATAAAAAAAGAGTATTTCTAAAATCATGTTTTAGGTGAGGAAATACTATGAACCGTGTACCCCTTAAGGACCAAACTTCTGGAATAAAAGGGAATCATGACATGTCACACTTGTCATGTGTCCTTAAGAGGTTAAATATGGCAGCATACTGCTGTCCATGTATGTCCAAGGCTGGTAGATAAGAATTCATGTTCTGGTTGATGGTAAAGACATTTCTACAAATGAGAGGCTTGCAGTACTAATAATTTAGTTTTAATTAAGAATTTATATGTACCCCATATTGAATAGAAAACTTACCAGTGCTCCTTGATGTTCTTTTTTTATAAAACAAATACAACTTCTACCAATCATGAGAAAGCATGGCAAAGATGTAGTGTGTTGTAGTTCAACTAACAGCTTTCCTAAAATGCTGATAACTGAACTACAACTCCTTGAAACTCCTGCTCTGGCTGTAAACCTTTGGTGTACATGTATTTATCAGCTAAGTTCAGCACTTACAAATGTGCTATAAAAAATATCTCATTCTAGCTGGCTCATCACTCCTTGTATGGGCACTGCTAACTGCTTGAATTGTAATGCCTGAGAATGTTTTGCAAATGCAGCAACTTTGAATGTGAGAATCTTCAGTAATTTTGGATTTAGGTGTTTGTTTGTTTTTTGCATATTTTTTTTAAATCTATGCAGTGTATTAAAAAGAAGAATGGGTTAATCCCTTCCTGAAATGTAAGTGGGTCTGTGGATTCTGTGTTTTTGGTTTCTTGTCTTTGGTACGTGATTACGTACTGACATTTTTTAAACTTGTTTTTTAGTATCCGTTGAGTATTATTGAATATCACTGAAATCTTATTGTTCCCAATATATTCTGGGTGGAGTCCTCAGAGAGCACAGAGGAAACACATTTTATTTTTTTCCCCTCTATGAATTCGTTTTTGCTTTTTGAATAGTTATACATCCTTTTCTGTCTATGCTGCAGAATACTTTTAATAGCCATTTTGTAATGTTCATTGTTTAGAGCAATTTGCTTCCTCACATAATACCCACCCTTCGTTCTGTTTACATGCAGATATCACCTCTCTGAAACATATATCCCCAGTGACTAAAATTCTTCCATTGTTTTACTGGCTTAATAAGATATTTTTGTGGATAATGGTTGAATAACAATAACTGTTTTTTTAAGACTAAAGAAAACACTAATGCTATACATTTTCCTAATTTATCATTACTGCCAAGTTCAAGATCGTTGAACAGTTGTCATAAGCCGAACAATTAAGGGATGGTAGCAATTTCTAATAAATTTAAATTGTAAACAAGCTTTGAAATCCACAATGGTGTTGTTCTCTCTTTATTTCTGAATGTAATATGATAAATATTTCAGTTAACAGTAAACTCTCAGTTCTCTACACATCTCAAGATTGTAGAATAGTTATATTCACTATTTCTTGTTTTGTATCTTATAACCCTGTTAAATATAATAAAAAACTTAAATGAAAAAAAATATATATGTATTGCCAGATAGTGCAGGTTTTAGAAAAACATTGCTGCATTTCAAGATGGGTAATTGTCTACGACCAATGGACAGGCCACTGAGGCACTGAAGAGCTGCATTAACTAAAAGTTGAAGAGAGTAGTGGAGAAAGCTGGATGGGATACTAAGGGAGAAATAGACCAGATGGCTTCATAGTGTAGAGCAGGATTGAAAAATAGAGGAATCAGAAATATGTTGAAAAGGAAATAGTCTGGAAGAAAATGCAATGAATAGAAAAGGGTAAAAAGAGCCACACATTGAAATAAATATAACAGAGTGAATAATAAAAGAACAACACTGGATGATAAAATGATGTTAAAGTAAATGTGGCGAAAAAACTAGTTGGAAATTGGTATGGGAGAAGATTACACGGAAACTGCTGGGGAAGAGTTTTTATGTCATTGGATTGTAAATTTGATTAAACCACCTTGTTTCGATACTGCTCCTGGTTGTTGCTGTCTTTACAGCATTTTTGTTGGAGGTCTCATCCTGGGGTCATTGCTCTGCACCACCACCACCACTTTACATATAGCACATTCATCCCGAGAAGTAGTCACACACTCGAAGACTGATACCAGTACATTAATACTTGTGAAAAATGTTAGGTCCCTGCAACATTCTAAATTAGATACAAGTGCCCAATAAAAAAAAAAAAAAAAACATTTCCAGGAATTGTACATTTAAAATTGACAAGCAAATGTCAGATTGGAGTTCTGGCATCTTCATTTGTACTGGCCTCGATATTTCTACTGGTGGTCCTGATGGTGTCTGTCTTATGTTCCAGTATAATGTGTGGTTTCATATGGCAATATCTAGGAATTTCTGCTGGCTCATAACCAGCTTATGAATAATTATTTAAATGGCTTGGCTTTCTTGTTTTCGAACAATAAAAAAGAAAAATCTGACAGCATATGGTATTTATTTTAGAGTACATTGCTTTCATTTATTTCCCTGCTTTGATTTATGAATTTTTACGGTTTGTTCTAATAATTGAATTCTTACAAAAAAGAATTGTGCAGAAAGAATATGTTGCGTGCAACCAGTTTCAGGCCGCATCACGTGTCTATGTGTTTGCTTCATGATGTATATGATGGATGCTGGAGAGCAATTCACGAAATCCTCTATAAGATTATTCAGTGAGGCATTGTTTGTCACAAAAGCAAAGCGAATTCAAGGCAGATTTGAACATTTTTAATTCACCTTGTATTGACTTGGAATTCCTAACAATTTACACTTTAGTGAATTGACAATTACATGGAGTTCAATAAATGTGTTTTGTTAACGTTGTCTAATTACAAGTACTGTAATCTCATGTCGTAACCTATTTCACTGGGCTTTAAAACTGCTGACTGCAGTGGAATACTATAATTAATCTGAATGGTTAGTGTTTTACCTCATTTGTTTCTGGTGTAAAACCAATGCTTGCAGCAGACTGAAAGTAAATGAGAGATCTAAGCCTACTTTATCTGAAGTTACGAAAGTAAGAAGTATGTTTTATAATTGTTTGTTTTGTTTTGGTTTGTTATATGACCATGCTCAGCAGTTTTGAGTTCTGAAAGGATGTACACACTTCAGAATGTAATACTGAAATGGGCCTAGAAGGGCATGTGGAATGAGGGGAAAAGGTCCCTTGCAACAGTTTGATACTTTTGCATACCTCCCAATAATTCATTTTTCGGAACCGTGACGGACTGGTGGGGCCATGACAGGGCGTCGCCAGTAATTCAGCATACATCACTAGCGACGTCCATAAAGGATAAGCCTTCCCCCAAAAAGGAGCAGGACTGCCCAGTGACAGGTAACTTGGCCTTCCCCCAACTATCAGGACACCGCAGGTAGTGTTTCCCAGATTCAGGACACCAGGAAACTGAAGCGGGATGGTGGGACACCGAAATTGGGACTACACCACCAAAAGTTGGGCTAATGGGAGGCATGATAGTGGAGCAAAACCCCTACCTTACCATAAATGTGAGTATACCTAATCACATATCCCAGCTTCTACCCATGAACAGTGTACTGCTTATGTTCTCCAGGATATCAGTAAAAGTATAGCAGGATACTAGCACCAGCTGCATAACCAAGTATTCAATGGGTTCCTATCATTCTCACTAATGGAGAGGTGAGAAGTTCTGTTCTCTGGCATTCTCTCAACAGTCATCTGTGGGGAATTATACCTTTTTAGTCTCCTTGTGGATACTAGTGATCTTTTTTTTAATATATATATCAGATGACTGAATTGAGCAGGAGCTGCCTGACGTAAATTAAAAAATTTAAAAAAAAAAACATTAATATCCTTCTGCCCTCTTCACCATCTTGCATTCAGGGCTTCAGCTTCCAGAACCCGTCCTCTAACGCCTATGCTAAGTAAAGTATTTCTAAGGCTAGCATCCTTCCTCCCACTTCCTTTAACACACCGTGGAGAAGATTAAAATTAATTGAACTGTGTAGTGAGGGAATAGGTGGAGAGAATTCCTAAATTGTAGGAGGTGTGTAGAAAGTGCTCCTAGAAAGTGTTGCTCCAAAGTAAAGGATTATGTATGTTATTTTTATTTATCATAAATATGTGGCAATTAAAAAATACAGTGGATACGAACATTGGTGCTTCCTGTGTTTATTGATGTGACAAAACCAGCCAGTGAATAGGTATTTTGCTAAAATTTATAACCCTTGATCTTTTCAATATTTTTTCTTGACTTCAACATGAAAAGTAAACAGAAACTGAAAGTCCCCAATTATTGCGACAGTAAATGTGCAGTCTCTCTTCAGTGCTGTTGTCTTGTACAAATGTTTGTGCAGTAAATAATATTGTAAAAATATAAATATGCTCTTTACCAAGTGACTGTACATTACAGTGTATGTATTGTATGAAAAGATAACAAGATCCATGCATTTATTTTAAGGAGTGGTCTGAGACTGTGATGATAATAGGAGATTTGAATGAAGAAATAAACATTGGTGTAAACAACATTTAAAATGGCATCTACCTATCCAGACTGCTAGAAGTAGTCAGGTAGTCAGGGGATATGACTAAAACATAATTAAGAACACAGTGCTCTCTTTTTTTTAATTCCTTTGAAAAGAAATTTAGATTTGCATTGAGTCTCGGCACAGTCACACACTTATGCAGAACTGTGACATGAAGATTTTAAGATGGTTGCCTGCACCAGTGTGTGCATGTATCCAACTCATTGGAAGAAGACCCCAAATGCTCCCACAACTTGACTTGTGCATCAGAGGTGTATTTTTGTATTACTGACACTGAACATGTCATTGTCCACTGCAAATGAACTCTTTAATAGCTTCTTCTATTATCTGAAGTCTCTATGGAGCATCTCAGTAACGGTTCCTTAGCACTCAACCGCGGCATAAGACAGCTTTATTCCATCAAGGAACAATGCAACATTTCGATCTTACAATCAGACCTTTCTCTTTTTTGAGTGTCTAATGAGCATCTCAAGAATGATTTAGTTTACTTGTGCCATTACAGTGAAATTAGTACATTGGGCTGTTCCTAACGGTAAGTTATCTGCAAGACAGGCAACTCCAAACTGGTGATTCGGTCTTTTCATAGGCCTTGTTGGTGAGTTATTGGTAGGCACAAGGTTTCAATGCCACGATTAATCACTTTGCCCTAGTATAGGCATATATGCAGTCAGATGTTTAAGAAATCCATAAAGAATTGCCAAGAGCTTAGTAGCTTGTCACGTGGTAAACTGGACTATTTGAAACCAAAATTAAGAGAAAATTGTATGGTATAAGAAACCATCCTGTGTTAAAGGGACCAGCAAGCGTCTCACATTGCTGTAATTTCTAAATGGTTGGTTTGTTTACTGCTCCATATTTTAGCATCTCGTTGCCATCTGAGGTTCAATCAATAGGTCTTCATAACCGTATTGTGAAATGTACAGTAAGTAGCATATCTTTTAATGAATGCTGTGTGTCATGTACTGATTGTCTTCTTCCTTTCCTTTGTTTTGTACTTGCGCTGCCCTACTTAGACGATACTGTATGTTCCTGCAGTATACATGTGTATATATATTTAATGAACCTCTGTTTTTCATATCAGTCTATGACTTGATTTGTAACCCTGCTCTGAAAACAGATTTTGTTTGTGCAGGAAACCATTCAACATAGCTTTCCTTTTCATACACGTTTATTTTGAAGCAGCCATGTGTTCCAACGTGTACACTTACACAATTGCTTTCTTTTTTTAATATGCTCCACTTAATATATTTTAGTATTGAAACTAGTTATTGACTATAATATCCCTGTCCCTGTCCATATGCATATCTTCTCTCCCCAAGTTGACTTTAAAATCTTGATTTTATTTTCTTGTTGTTATTTATTTATACTATCACCCATACTATCAGCTTACTTCATTCCTTAATATCTGCAGGGAGTTCCAAATAGTCCCTGGGTGAGCACGACTTGCTAGTGTATTTAAAATCTATTCTAACCAGACCACTTTAAGGGACTACAATTACATATATATTTATATATTTACACAAATGCATGTATGAAAAGGGGACAGTGTGTGCTTGTTTCAAAAGGGAGGTGGACAAACACACTCATCGTTTGCTGGTGCAGCTGGATTGCAAATCGGGGTCATGCAGTGCCTTGCTCATTGGCTTGGAGAGTCAGCTGAGTGCATTGGCCGTGCTTTATTCTACAGAGGCATCTGGCAGGATGCAGTCGCGAGTGTTTAGCTGGACCTAGGTAAATTGTCAGACTGTACTAAAACGTTTTGACATCTTACCATGCGATTGTGCCAGGGCCTAGATTTGCCTGTAGTGGTTATGGTGCTTTTAGTGTTCTTATTAATAGAACAATGTAACTTTCTTTCTGCTAATGTATGTCGGAGAGTGTATCTATGTGTGAGATATGCATATGTTTTTCCTCGCTTTTTGTGTCTATAAATTTGTGCCCTCACCTGTCTGTGTGCTTGTGCACCCGTATGTGGATCAATAAGTGTGTGTATCTGAATATGTTGGTGTAGGTAATGTGGAAGGATGGGGTAAGTCTTTGATTTCAGTGGCCATGACATAGGAAAGGGGCATTTGGCACAGCAATAAAATTCACAGGGTTATGCTATGCATATGAGTGCAATGCATACCTGCGAGGCCAATCCACCCATCCCCCCCTCAAAACAGCCATTGTGTGTGTGAATATATAACAAAAAGGATCACATTAAAAGAGCACCTGGGGACAATCGGTGTGTATTTAGATGTGCTATAATTTAAACGATTAAGCCAAGCATAATGTCAGGAGTACCCTAGCCCGTTTCCCCGGTAATGGCTTGACAATTTTGAAAAACACCCTGAATTTACTTTGGATTCCCAACAATTTTAACTTTACAAAATAACCCTATTTGTCGCAAAATGTCTAATTCTATTGTCTATTCTCTACAATTCCTGGATAAATGGACAACATTTAAAGAGCAAACTTACAGGAAAAATGTTATAGATTTACAGAGGCTGTTTTCAATACCTATATAACTACATCACAAGGCATTCATTACTTTGTAAGAATGAAGGTTAGTAACAAGTTATTCTGCTCTGTGTCCTCATTCAACACACAAAGCTTTGGCAGAAACGATTTGTTAAATGTAAAAATAATAAGGTCTAATTTAAAAGTGTACATTTTTAGGTATACCCACATTATACCACTGAAAATATTGAAAGACCTTCAGATGAAAAAAAATCCCTAACGCACATAAATTTAAGAATGGACTTGCTACACACACCTGTTCAGTATGTTTGTGAATAGATAGGAAAATACTTAAAACTCAATAATTAGGTCAATATTCCACATGTATGACTTGATTTGGAGAATAATGTTCCAGTTGTCAGGTAATTTTGTTTAGCCTTGTAACTAGTGGTGAATCATACATGTCCGCTGGATGGTGTAATGAGTAAATTTAGTGCAATTATTATTTAACGTGATAAATCTGTGAGGATGACTGCAGGCAGCTATGCTGCTGTTATGGTGCTAATTGGATGCTGTAGACTGGAGCGTCGCTGATTCTTTGTGTCTGTGAATGGGAAGGTGAAAATGATGGCCATCTCATCTTTGGTTTTATAATCAGACTGTAGATCGCTGCGGGCGATCGTGTTATGAATATTCCCAGTGTTCTTATTTACCTTTCCAAGAGCCTTTGCAGCAAGATAATGATGTGTAGATGTTATTGTCTGTTGCTGTATTTTCATATTATTTTTTTTGGTTGCAGAGCAGTTCTGTTACAATGCAATTTGGCAGCTTGTGATGATTCTGTATACAGAAAAGTTCGGCCACCACAGACAAATTCTTAAACTGTTGTGTGCTTAAAATAAAATCCAACTTTTAGTTCATCGTTAAAATGTCCATCACAGATAGTGTAATAAATGCTCCAACCATGTTGCCCACGCCAGTCTACGCATTTCATGCTATCAAAGCACCTTATCAAGACTTCACAAAAAAAAAACAATTCTGCACATTTATAGATGCTGTGATCTTCCACGGTGGGTTGAAGTCCCGGGTCTTTGGAAATGATAACAGTTTTCATTCAGACATTTCGTGTTACAAAATATTAATTGATGATCTGTTATTTGTATGGACGGAATCTATTTTGGCTTTTTTAATCAAGTCAATGATAATGAGTTAGGTTTGCATTTTTACAACTGAATACAGCAGTACCAAGATTATTATTTTTTTATGTTACCTTTGAGGTAGATGAGGGTGGGAGCATGTTTATATCTACATATAAGGAACCTACTGACACCAATTCAATACTAGAAGCTACCAGTCTCTATCCCTTTCATGTAATTAAGAGCATCCATGTTGGACAGTTCAGAAAATTGCAAAAGAACTGTACACACAACTCAAAAATAGATTGAAGACCAGAAAATATCCCGAGTGGGCTATCAACAGGGGATACAAGATTACTAAGGATAGGATGTAGGAAGGAATTATTACAGGTGAAAAGAAAATAGATTATTGGGGGTAATTTGGAGGAGGAATTGATATACTTTTCAACAGAGGATAGTAGACAATTGTAGATTATGCTAGCTTTAGTGTACCTATAATCTTAATTTTATTAATGACAGGAGGCAAGTATTTGCTTAAGTCTCTCTTTACTAGAATTCCACAGCAGCACAGAAAAACAACCAATCAGAAAAAAGTTAGGTACTATAAAACTCCCCTCCCCATGCATCATTTCCTCTTTCAAGCTGCGACAAAACAGAACACAAGGCAGAAAACATAATGGGGAAGAAACGAAGTCCTGGACACGTTGAATACAACAATGTCCACCATCCAAGAAGAACTGCCACACCAGATAGCGTTGATGGACTGTAAACTGAAACGAGAGAAAAACAGAATCGAACAGGTTGATTATCCAGTGAAATGTACTCTGAATAAACATGTAGGTACCCAATGTAGCAAACCAAAATTCACTTAATATGAAGATATCCCAACCCTACTTATGAAAAACAGATATAAGAACAGGTGACGGGTAGCAGAGACAACAATCAGAGTTGCATACGTACCTGATTAATCCAAACTATTAAAATTAAACAAGGGAGGGATAAGAACGGGTGGGAAATACTCACCTCCTGTCATTAATAAAATTAAGATTATAGGTACACGAAAGCTAGCATAATCTACAATTTTACAACATGACAGGAGGCTTTGTATTTGCTGTTTTAACGCTCAGTCAACAAATCCAATGCTGTTTGTTTCGCTGGTACCTATTCCAGGAGAAATCAGAGCAATCCTAAATGGACTTTCCAACTGCGAGAATTGCCAGTAGACGGGTCGATGAGGATGCCAGCTGACGAAGCATCCCAAATACGGAAAAACACTATCCGCTGATAGCTCCATTGTACGTGGGATTGCGACCTGTTTCCTAGCAGCTGGTCCATGAGCTGCCAAGCTGACCTATTAGCCATTTCCCTGTAGTTGTAAAATGTTGAAGGTCATTTGCGGATTAAGGGCCGTGAGAAGAAACTGCCAACCTGTCTCAACTCTTGATGTGGAAGGTGGCTCCTCCGATCGTGCCAGGGTCACCAGGCGACGTGGCCTTGCAGGCAAATCTCCAACCACAAGGAATGCGTCTAAGTCCACCACCAATTCCGTAATAGAACCGAGTAGGACCTTTCGTTCTCTCATGACTTACCCGGTGAGATGTCTCATCCGAGAATACATTTATTATGCAGGCAAGAGTGTGGTCGAACTAGCTGTATCCTAAGTGATTCCAATATTCCAAATGGACTGTGCAATCCGCAGCTGCGGTAGAGAAAGGACTCCTAAAGGACGTCCAATCAAGGTCCCAAACTGAACTTGTGTGGTGGAACGGTGACGACTATTCTGGGGATTGTGAATCCCGGAAATATTCAAAAGGATGGAAACGTAAACCGGAGTTGAGATTTCCATCTAGATATGTCATCGTCTAAGAGTGATTAGATGTCCGGATCCAATGGTGATTGGGACCTGTATAACAAGGAAGAGTCCTCACATGTTGTAGTGAGAGAGTGAAATAACCTGATTACCCACTGTACGATCTTGTTCCATGCCCGACTTGCCAAAATTTGTGTAGGGGTTCCTGGTCTACACTCCACCGACAAGATAAGATCTAATATAGTGGGACCCCTAGGTCCCTGTACCCCTGACTGTCCGGGACTGTATCTTCCAGGGTAGGCCCTAGGTCAAAGAACCCAGTAATGTGAATGCGAGAACTGAAGTCCCAACCTCCCTATAGAGGGATACCTCTCTTCATAGCTTGGAGTCCCGAGAACACATAGCGTTCTCTAATACTCAGGCAAGACGTAAAGTCCCTTCACTCACGACAGGTGGCTCCAGAGAGCAGATATAACGAAAAACAATGCTCTAGTTTCAACCGTCCGGAGCAAGTGTTGTCCTGCTTGAGAATGTCGGTCGCCCTGAGTCACATCCTCAACAGTATTCCAGCGGTAGGTTGCGTCCCGACTTTGACGTCCGTGAGTTCCTCCATAGAGTCCACCATAGGTCTCGTTGATGGTAGTTCAAAAGGTGGGTTATCGATAACCCAAACCAAGACGGTTCCTGTGAGGGATATAGAGTATAGACGGAGGGCCCTCCATCTCCGAACCATGTTCTCCAAATATGTGCTCAGAGGAGTAGGGGCAGTCCTGCCTTTTATCCCAAAATTGTAATGATCAGGGAACTCCCGTCAACTGGGGTTCCGGTCTTTCCATGCGATCCATGCGTACGGTGTACCTGCAGACCAGGTAGTGGCCTTCCCTAGTCTTGTTACCCGAGCACGCAGTGCCCGTTTGCTCCATGAAGGCCTCAGGATCTCATGTCACCATGACATGGGAAAAACTGTCTGCGCAGTTTGCTCGCAGTGGTCCGGATATCTTAAACAGAATGCAATTGTCTGTTATATATATAGCGCAGAATATATGAAAACCTGCACTCTTAATACCCAAGGCTCATCCGTTAGCTGTACCGTCTCTAGGAGTGTGTGTAAATATGTGGGAAATCTCCCCCTGTAATACCTCTGAGAGTATTTGGTGTAAACCGTGGCTGTGTGCCCGGGATCTTCGTAAAAACCTTGAGGATTAGGGCCTCCACCCTTCCAATCATACTCAGGTGCCCGTAAACTGGTGTACTCTTGGATAGCATGGCAGTAGTGTTTGCTTGGACATCCACCCATCTCCATGTCAATAATGGGTACTAAGCTCTCCTCCGTGATATGTGATATTCCCCCAGGCCTGCGGCCAAAAGGGGCTGGGCATAGATAGATCAGGCCAAAGTTGGGCACAGATAGAGTAAGCCAGCCAGAAGGGCACAGACATAGCAGGCCAATCAATGGGGCACAGTCATAGCAGGCCAATCAATGGGGCACCGTCACAGCAGGCCAATCAATGGGGCACAGACATAGCAGGCCAATCAGTGGGGTACAGTCATAGCAGGCCAATCAATGGGGCACAGTCATAGCAGGTCAATCCTGGTTGTGACTAAATGAGTAATAAGGGCAGAGACCCCTAAATATCTGTAAATCTTCAGGGTACCCTGTGACCTAGGACCCCCAGACGCTAACCCTCTTAGACAGTGTAATCTGTGCGAATAAGCCTTAACTGGGACTAGCAGTCCCTAAATGCCCAGCAGGCAAAATAGTGATATTCCAGCTGTAGTGGATATAGGCAGTGATTATAGTGTCCATTAAATCACGATATATTGAGCGATTTTATTTATTTATTTTTAACTGCGAAACTGTTTATGCATATGAACAGACGGACCTGTTTGATATTCTTCATCAACATTATGCATCCTCAGCATACCACCTGAAGGGTATTGTACCCATTGTATATTACAGTAGTAGGGTAAACAATTGCCAACTCGATGCACCCCCTTATTGGGTTTGAAAGGGACCACCTTCCAACTCCCTTAGTCACAGAAACCTGATAAAATTGAATTAATGTCAGCAGAGACTGGTCTCCCATACCAGTTTGAGCCAGAGCCAGGTTTTGCTTAGCTTATTATATTTGCAAATGACCGTGAATATCATACTTGAATAGTCTCATCTCTGCTACAGAGATGAACCAGGACATATATGCTGAAGCCCAGGGATTGGGACATAAGAAACCCCTGATTAAGTGTGCAACCTAAAATAAAACTTTCACACATCCTATGTTTCAGTCTATCCAACTGGTATAAGAAGTACACAAAGTGTGCCTTAATAGAACATATAGAACATTTTTCCCACTTGAATATAGTCATGGTGGATCTATTAACCTAAATATGAAACCAATTGCGATAGACCTGGCAAACTGGCTCAGCATGAAAAAAACCCTCAATGTCCGACCACCATGGGCAGAGGAGAGCCCGCGAGCAGGCGCACCCTCCTCTAGCCGGTCGGATCCACGTGGCTCTGAGGGAGCCAGCCGCGAGGTGGCCACGTGCACGAGCGGGTTCGGCCGCCGGAGACTGCGGGGAGCCGGCATGCTCACACCGGAGCTCGGGGAGTCCGAGGAGGCAGCCAAGCGGCTAGTCTCCTGACACCCCGAGCGGAGCGCCCGTAACCAGGCTAATAGAATGGCGCTGTGGGGTGGGGGTGGGGGGCAGGGGGGAACAAACTGACAGGAAACTCTAGGAACCCCCTAAAACCACCACATGAAAGAAAAAACATCCCCAAGAACAGGGGGAAGCAGGAGTAAAAAAAACGGGTAGTAATCCCGAAATGAATAAATATAAAACAAAATACAATATATAACTAATAAATAAATAATATGAAGTGAAATATAATGGATAACTAAATACCATAAACATAAAATATATGAGAAATATAAAAATGATATCAAATAATATAAATATAACTAAATACAACATATATATAATATATAAGTAATAGATAAATAAATAATCTGAAGCAAACTACAAAACATAGAACTAAATACCAGAAACATGAAATACATATAATAAATATAATATATAAATAATAAATCCTAAATAAGTCATACTAAATCCCAAAGCCACCCACTAGAAGCAAGAGGCAGTGGTACTCTGACCTGTACTGACTGCGGAGCAGCAAAGAAAGGAAATGATGCATGAGGAGGGGAGTTTTATAGTACCTAACTTTTTTCTGATTGGTTGTTTTTCTGTGCTGCTTTGGAATTCTAGTAAAGAGAGACTTGCGCAAATACGAAGCCTCCTGTCATGTTATAAAATGTAAAAATGCTGCGCTATTGTAGAGGCATTTACCCATTTTATAAATATACACTTTATATCTACGCTTTAGCACATTTTGAACATAGAACGCCGGTTATAGCGATTCGGCTTTCCATATCTTGGAAGCCGCGTTTTATTGCTTGCTCTTTGATACTATATTGGGGGAGGTTATGTCCAGTCCCACAGCTGTATAAGATCACAACGTCTATAAATGTGTAGAATCAGTTTTTCATTTATTGTGAAGTCCATCACCTTATCCACCCTTATTTGTAAGAATATCAGGTTTATAACCCATAAGGCTCCCACACTATCTAATAGGCTTTCCCCTAGCCTCTATCTGAGTGAAGAATTCAGGGAGCGTACAAATAAAAGCACATGGCTTAAGTAAAAAAGACTTCTTTAAGTGAGCCATCATCCTTGTAAGACTTGTCATTTTTTTTTTTTTGTATATAAGAGTCAATTATTTTACATCCTCAAAACATGGCTACATGGTTGGTGCATTTATTATACTGTTTGTGACTGATATTTTAACAATTAATTAAAGGACCACTATAGTGCAAGGAAAGCACCCTCAGGGACCCCCTCCCGCTCGGCTCTGGAAAGGGGAAAAGGGGTTAAACTTACCTTTTTCCAGCGCTGGGCGGAGAGCTCTCCTCCTCCGATCCTCCTCCGTTCCGCCCCGTCGGCTGAATGCGCACGCGCGGCAAGAGCTTTCCTATGGACGCTGGCGTGCTCTCACTGTGAAAATCACAGTGAGAAGCACGCAAGCGCCTCTAGTGGCTGTCAATGAGACAGCCACTAGAGGATTAGGGGGAAGGCTTAACCCATTAATAAACATAGCAGTTTGAAACTACTATGTTTATTAAAAAATGGGTTAACCCTAGCTGGACCAGGCACCCAGACCACTTCATTAAGCTGAAGTTGTCTGGGTGCCTAGAGTGGTCCTTTAATAAAGCTGGATTTTATTTTAAGTAGTAACAGTTTAAGAATGTGTCTGGGATGGCCAAAATTTTCTATGTATATTGTTTTATTTTTATTTTTTGACCACCTATTTGGCTTCAGGACTGAGGACCTCTGGCATTGGATGTAAACAGTAACACCGATCTAAGTGTGAGTACTCTGTAAATCAAGAATGCATTATCTTGGTTAATGCTTACAATTTTTTTTTCTTTTGTAGTATGAGATAATGATTGCATACTGATACACTGCAGGTGATTCACAAAACTATGGTCTGCAGGAGAGTTACGACTTAATTGCTGACTTAATTTCATTTGCTAGCTTTCTAAAAGAGGATCTTTTTTTTTTTTTTTAGCATTCATGGTTCAGTAGGAAGGTGTTACAAAGCGTTCGTTGTAATAGCTTAAAATTACCATATTCTTCTCCGGCTGTCAATATCTGAGAAAAAGAAATCTCAATCATGTCTGACTGAACATAAAATCGCCTCCCACTGATTAACGAGGATTTTTTTTCCCAGTTTTTTGTTTTTGTTTTGTTTTCTACAGAGGATTGTGGTACTAAATGGGTTGCGTGTTTGTATAGCTGATGCACATCACACAAGCTTGATAGATGGCGTCTGTAGGAAGGGCCTTTGTTTTGATAGAGAAAGGAAAGTAGGGCAGTCAGTGACCCTGCTGTAGTATGAGACAGCAGTTTACAAGGTTGTGTTCTGACAGCACTGCAGCAGCAAAGCTGATAGTATCCAGGAAGTCTGTTTCCTTCAATGTACATCCTGCTCTGAGGTTGTTGTGTGTGTTTTTTTTTTTTCTCTTGCATGTTTTTCTCAGCAGCTTTTAACGATAGTTGCTTAGTTACCATCAAAGGCGACTTCTGATTTTTCTATTTTTACAAGATTTTATGAGCTAAGACAAATGGATTCAGCCTTCTTTTTGTAAATAAAGCATTGCCTGTTCTATTGCTTTCCTAAGAATCTTGTTTTGTTGGCTACCCTTAATATTTAGCAGTATAGCAGTAAAATGTGGAGTTGCCAGTGTTAAAATAAGACCAAAAATGTTTATTATAGGGGTAACATATCGACTGCACGCATTGCTAAACTCTCCTCATTTAGATCTCTATTAAGATTTAGAGACCGCAGGATAATGAAATTCTCAATAATATCACCATTAAGGGATGTTTACATAAGCTGATAATGTATGCTGCGCTATGCAGTGGATAGACTGATTGTACAAGGACACGGCAACTTTATGCATGGCTAGTATTATTGATACAACTTTGAATGACCTGCATAGAATGCACAAGTACTTCACTGCTTAGTTTATATTGCAGTATTTCAGCCTAATCTTGTATTTTTTTTTTAAACCTCTTTGTGTTTGTTACTTCCATTTATTGAAACTTACATCCCATCTCGATTTTGTGAGCTGCCTATGGTATATTCAGACAGAAATTCACACCCAGACTTATTTTCCCCATCACATCTCCTCCCTATGTCCAGTCCTTAAGCCAGTGCATACCTCTCAATTACCTATTCAATCTGAGCCTGCCCTGAAGGGATGCCAGTGGTTATGCGTGAGAGTGTGTGAGTGGGGAGAGGACCAGGGAAATGAGTGGAAATCTACTTGGGGATGTGGGGACATGCACTTGGAGATATGTGTTGCGGCAAATTGAGAAGTGTACTGAAGTACGTGTGGATATTTGTTAGGGCACATGAGGAGATAAACTGGGGCACATGGAGAACTGTATTGGGAGAGATGTGTGGAGATAAATGGAGAAATAGGGATGCTGTTTCAGTTGGGTGAGTATGTTTGGCAGGTATGAATTGGAGGGGCCTGATTGAGGGTATATGGATCGATGTGGTAGATAGTGGGAATAAGATTTGGAGATTTCCTTTTTAAGTCATAACGGAAGTGGGAGGTGCATTGTGTGCCCAGGCAATACCATGTCTTGGTCTGACCCTCACTCCTCTTCCCAATGTTTCTATAGAATCACCAACCTTTCATTACTTTCCCTCTGTTACGGCTCGCGGCTACAAGTGGTCGCACCGATAGGTTGGAGGAATTACCTGTTCAGCAGCGAGCCGGGAGCCGACCCGCTGGGGCATCCATCTCCTCCACACGATCCAAAATGACCACGAGGTCAACGCACACGGAATTTCTGGGATCAGAGACCAAGCTCTGACCAATCACAGCCCAAGGAGGGGTATTTAAACCCCCTGGATTCTCTAGCTCATTGCCCTGTCGTGGTTTCCGTTCCTAGTATACGAGAGTGCGTTTTCTTGTCCTTGTATTTGATATTCCTGGTATTTGACTTTGGCTTTTCCTGACTACTCTTATCTCTGGTTTCCCTGACTTATCGATATTGTGTATTTCTGGCTCCCTAGACCTCCCTAGACCTCTTCTTGACTATTCTCTATCTTTCAACGTATTAATCCGCTCATTCTAAGGACCGGTTTACATTCTGTCTGTTTTCTGTTCTATGTAGATGTTACATAGTTTTGCGTATTGGATCACATTAGTGGTCATGACACCCTTACACTGGTGGTGTAGCATTACCGGTGTCAGAACTTACTATTAAAGCATCACTGTTACTTGGAATATGTGAAGACCCCTAAGGTTACATGTCTGCTTGCACACTGTCACTTGGAGAGTAAGAATGTTGTTTTACCAGAACCTCTTTCTTCTCAATGCCAACATCTTCCCCTTCAGCTTTATCTGCCAGCAGTTACAGCATTTACAAAACTGAGGTCTGTAGAAGACCTAGGAAGTTAGCGCCATCCTTCCTAGTTGATCTCACACACCTAAGTAGATGACTGTCAGCATCAGTCTTGGCATGTAAGAAAATGGTGGGAACTGTTTGAATTCCTAAGAAATCAGTGGTAAGAGTACATAAAGTACAGAGAGATTGTGTTAGTAACCAGACTTAGTAAAATGATTTACCAAAATCCAACCCATTTAACAGATCTTTAAATATGGCTAGTCCTGAGGCTGCACTGCATGTGCATGTCCACTGAATTCACACACCTTTAGCTCCAGGAAATACACCAATGACACAAATTGTGCACCACTTGACATCTTAACTTCACCATGAATCAATAATCAGATACATTTATTTTTAAAATTATTGTCAACATAAATTTGTTCTTATAAAATCTCATTGATCTCTCTTTATGAACTTAAGTATGCTCCCAACAGCTTTTCCTACTGTGCAGGTTATACATGTTCTATATTCTTATTTTCTATCACTTCTTCTCTAGTAATAGGTGCACAATCCTTGAGAGAGCTGGGTTGATAAGTCCCATCTTTCAAATGTTTAATTTGGATAAGAAAGATATAATCTGCCTGTGAGGTTGTCACCGGGGCTTCCGGTGTGGGTAGTCAGAGCAGAGCACTGAAAAACACCTTTTTATACCTTTACGACACTCTTATCTAATTTTCTTAGCTATGCGCAAGCATTGGCAGAGAATATTTCATCTCTGTGACCCCAAAGCTTCCTGTGTGAGGGTGGGTGGCAGAATCCTTCCTTATGTCTGATGCATTGATGTAGCTGTAAGCTATGTTTTTGAGAACTAACATGGCTTTTAAAAATACCATTAGCAAAGTATGTCCGCACACCTGGAGCAAGCAAGTATTGTAGTATTGAGCATCTCACATATTATGTCTAGTCTGTGAGAATGACTTAGAATTGTGTCTTTCTTGTCACCTACTGCTTGCTTTGTACCCTGTTCCCAATCCCTTCCTTGCTGTATAAAGTAATTTATTACAGGAAATCTATAAATATCAAGCCCTACTGAGCGGCATGTACCTGTACAGAAGTGAAAATGACCTGTTATTCTGTACCGACAATACCACTTGTTGAGGCAAGCAATGCACATTCACTTACAATTACTCATAACAATAACAAAGATCTCATAGTTGATGTGAAAAAAACACAGGAACTCAGTAAAGGGCAGGTATTTGGTGCTCATCAGCTCATCTCTTAGAAACCTAAAATGCAATCGCAGTCTGATCAGCCAATCCTTTATGTGCACTAGGTTTGTGTATATATGTATACAGGTATGTGGATTTGATTTTCCAATGACAGCCTTAATCCTAACAGTCTTGCTGCTGCTTTTTAATACAAAGATAAAACACCATAAAGGTTTAGCTGAAATCAACAAGCATAAGAAAATGTGTTTTTAAGTGATTTTCTAACTACCATGAATGCTATAGCGCACTGTAGTTGTTACAGTCCAAAAGTCTGTATAGTAGAGACCTGGAGAGGTTTAAAGGGCCACTAAAGGTATCCTATTTTAGTTTTAAATTGCAGTGTAAAACATTGCTGTTTAGTTGATCGATTAAGTAAATCCTTAATTGCTGGGTCAAATGTCCTTCCTGAACTGAGCATCACCGTTTGAAGGCACACTGTAGGCACCCAGACCACTTTAGCTCTTCAAAGTGGTCTGGGTGCAGCGTCCCTTTTGCACTTAGTGCTGTAATGTTAAACATTGCAGTTCCAGAGAAACTGCAATGTTTACTTTGCAGCTCTAAGTCTGTGTCTACCAGACAGCCACTAGAGGGCTTCCTGGTTTGAAACTGACTTTTGGTCTGGTATCTGTCACTGGATGTCCTCATGCTCTGCATGAGGTGCATGAGGTCATCCAGCGTTTTTTCCCCATAGAAAAGCATTGATTCAAAGCTTTCCTATAGGGAGGACTAGTGCGCACGGCATTAGGAGGGGGCGGAGCTTTGACCCAGTGCCGAGAAATGTTGGCGCTGGGATAAGGTAAGTAAAGGGATGGGGGAGGCAGAGGAAGCTATAGTTCCTGGCACTTATAGCATCCCTTTAAAACCATTTCATTGGAGGAATGCAGCGCTAGCCGTGCATGCACTGTTCATTCCCAATGCTCCAATTTGCATAATAAAATCGAATCAATCTAACTTCCTAAATTAAATTCTTATATCAGTTATTATTTTTATTTTGTATCACCTGTAAAATCTGCAGCTTCCTGACAATGACATAAATTATATTACAAACTAATACAAATTGGATTCCAACCTTAAAGAGTCGCAACAGGTGCTATACCCAATTTTACATTATTACCAACTATCAGCTTTTAGAGTGGCTCAGATCTGCAGCAATTTGAAATCACTGCAGCTCCTAGACCAGGCTTCCTCAAACTCCGGCCCTCCAGATGTTGCTGAACTACTACTCCCATGATTCTCAGCATATTTCATTCATAGAATCATGGGAGTTGTAGTTCAGAAACATCTGGAGGGCTGGAGTTTGAGGAAGCCTGTCCTAGATAGACTCTCACAGATGTCAAGGAGGAAGCTGGAATGTTAGGTCCATGCTGCCCTATGACAATATTGTAAATATTTTTGTTATCTGTGAAAACTGTTATATGTCCTCCCTACAGTGAGAACTGTGATTTGTGATAGTCCTTATAGTTGAATATATTTGTATTTTTCAATCTCTTTAAATTATAAATCTTGCCTTGTTTTATTGCATTACTATTTTACAGCATTACAAATAAGTTCAATTTTTCAATATCTGATACACAACCTTTTACACACGCTCTTTTTACACGTTGGACTTTGTATATTTTAATTTATTTTTCAGATTTCTTCCTTCTTAATTGTCATTCTTTTTTTTTTTTTTTATCTGACGTGTAGCGTGTAGACTTAAAATACACTGAATCCAGATATTTCCATAGCTACCTCAGTGTTTGTCAAAACACCCACTTCCTCCTTATCTCCGGATTTCACATAAGCAACAGTAAACCAAAAAATATATTGAGTAGCATATCTTCAGTGTGTGAGCGAATGCAAGTATTTCCCTGTAGCATATTGATGTCCAGTGGTTGTAACCTACAAAAAAAAGCTACAAATATATCAAACATTAAAAAAAAATTAAGGTTGAGGAACAAACATTAATAAAAATAAATAAATGTGGTCTTGCTTTACCCGCTGTACGATTTGTTAAACTGATATTTGTGTCACAATGAAATATAAGGAATGATACGTAATGCATTTTTATAAGTCCTTTGGTTAAGTCTTATATAGAAGTCAACTTGTTTCTCTTTACCTTATTTTTGAAAGTACATCCCAAGCACAGTGACAGTATCTACTCCTTGCTTTACTGTCTGTCTCCCTTGTCTTAAAGGGACACTGTAGTCACTATGAACATTTCATCTCTTTGAATTGGTTACAGTGCCTGGAGTACCCTGGCACTGTCCCTCCATTCAGTGTTGCACCATGTTTGTGCAGTATGCCACAAAATAAGAGTCCCTGGCAACCCACAATCCGGCCCCTTCTGTACGTGTAGCTAAGGCAGAGATTACACACTTCCTTGTTGTCATACCCATTCATACCGTCAGTTGGAGCTCTGACAGGCTAAAAGCAATCAGCTGACACTCTCAGCCAATCACAGCTGCCTATTGCTGCTCAGGCTAATACTTCCTTATTAGCCAAAGCATCACAGAGGGGATGGACTGCCGAGGACTCTTGTTTAGCATTAAAACCTTAAAACATTAAAAACTGTTTAATATTAAAAGAAATGGTGGTACCAGGGGACTCCAGACACTATAACCAGTTTAATGAGATGAAGCAGATACAGTGCCTACGGTGTCCCTTTAATTGTGTTAATTAAAACTACAACAATATGCAAAAATTGCTGAAACTAGAATTCTATCCCACACGCTCAAATACTTCCCAAAGTATTTCCCAAACTGTTGACTCAAATATCCCAAAGTCAAACCTTTGACCATATATGAACTTGTATGGTTTGTCTCTGTAAGACAAGTACTCACTCTGATTGCGTCTGAATGGAGCGATAGGTAATATTATAGAAGCTTCTGTTATATTGCACACTTTATTTCATTAATACAACTGTAGTTAATTTCAGAACTGCATATCCCTTTAAACTCAGCTTACCAGATATGTTCCATTCCTCCCTAGTACCATATTTTGGACCCAAATCTCATGTCCCTCTTTTCTATGAGCTCCATATTGTTGGTATTTGAGAGTGTATAAAAGTCCACAGCAATAATACTCACAGAAATGTGTTTTTAAGGGGACGCTATAGGCATCTAGTCCAGTTCATCTCATTGAAGTAGACTGGGTGCAGTGTTTACATTGCAGGGTTAAGACAACCTCTAGTGGCTGTCTGCCAGACAGCAACTAGAGGCACTTCATGGCATCTCTGTGAAACGAAGTTAGTTGTCCTAGTCCTTTGCATTGAAAGCACTGATTAACTGGTTTTCTAAGGGATGCCCTAATGCTCGCTTAGGTTCCCCCATCACTGCTGAAGGAGGAGTTTGAGACTTTGGCGCTGAAAAAAGAGTTATTGGTGTGAAAAAAGAGTTATTACCCCTTTAATTACCGAGGAGAAAATGGTGGGAGCAATAGTTGCCGACATGATTCAGCTATTTCCTGGTCAGGACAGCAAATAACAGGAATAGTTTTTTGTCTAAAACACTGTTAATTTAATGCTTTCAGTTTAAAGTGTGCATTTGACTTAAAGGACCACTAAAGACACTCAGACCACTTTATCTCAATGAAGTGGTCTGGGTGAAGTGGTCTTGTCAATTTAACCCTGCAGTGTAAACATTTCATGTTTTTAGAAACTGCAATAAGGTTAAATCCACGCTTCCTAACATCATAGAATTCCTTTAAAGTGATGTTAATACTACACAATAGATGTTATTTTACACACTGAAGGCGTATTGTTAAAAGAACTGTGGTTGTTAAATATTTTTGCTTTTAACCCCTTTATGACCAAACTTCTGGAATAAAAGGGAATCATGACATGTCACACATGTGATGTGTCCTTAAGGGGTTAAACTTAAGACAGTGTATTTTACTTAGGTAAGCATGCTTTAAACAACAAAAATGTTAGGCTTAGCTCTTAGTACTCAAATGTGCTAGATGTTTATTTTAAGTCTTCGAATGTAAGGGGTATGAGTGTTTCTTGCCATTGATATGCCCACGCCTTATATGAAGAAGGCAACAAATGGCATCTATTGACCGCAGAGAAGGATCACATGATATATGCTAATACAATGTAATGCTCAAAGTCATGGCAAGAAAGACGCCACTTTAACTTAAATGCAGAACTCGCATTGTCTGATTGCTGGCCTCCTGTCTGGCATTTTCATTAGCAAAAAGATAAATCAATGGCTTTAAAAAAATAAATATGCAAAGGTGTGCTTATTAAGTGGTATTGAGTAGTTGAAGTAGATTGGAGCTTTGTTCACAATGTCATTGCCAGTACAATGTGAATCTGTCTCCTGGATCTAGGCCAACAGAAAAGTATTTGTATAATGCCTTCCTTTAATTATTAGAAGCTTTTTTTTTTTCTTCCAATTGTACTCTAATTGAGCATGTATGATCTCATTGCATACTGCCTTGCCAGTAATGTCCAGTTACTCTGCTTGATGTGAGGATATTAGGGATATGTAACGATCGTTAAGGTGCAACCTCGATGTCTTGCTTTTCAATTTTATGTCTTATTCAAAAGCGTAATCACTTGTGTATCTCGGGAACTGTCTGGATATCAATTGAACAGTTGGTAGACTATAAATTTTTCATGGCTTCTGTAGTACTCAAAATGACAGACTTTTACATTTATGCACAAGCATCAGTTATTTGCATAAGCCCCAGTTCTTATCATACCTGTTTTAATGCACATATATGGACTAGTGAAAAATTACAAGTGCTTTTGGCTATTTATGAGCACAGCTAGGTTCACTTTATATTCGCTATATATAATTTAATTTAAAGGCCCTTATAACTTTCTGTTTTATTGATTTCATACTATCTTATCTATTGTCATTTTGTCATTTTGTGGTAGCAGTGACTCCCTCTTATAGTCCAATAAGAAGTGACTTGTGATTACCCACACATCCAGTCCTATAACATCTTACCCTATGCTGGAGCTTCCACTACTCTCCTTAGAGGAACAACATTCACCAATATGAAAGGCTTAAATGCATGATCATTGTCACTGCAGCAACTAGGTTAAGACTATATAGCCAGCTTTATGTCCCACTGTAGTAGGAAAGTCACTGACTACACAGGCTGCCATGATTCAAGGTCAACAAGTTTCATAATCAATAGAAGGAGAAGCTCACTTTGGTTTTGTGGGCTGTGAGGGGCAAACTTCTCAAAGTTCAAGGTGAGTTGGGAGTCAAAAGCAAAATCTGCATGATGATGGAAAATACCACAGATGTGTTCTAAATGCCTGGTTTAAGACCCATTTATGTACATATCAAATATTAGAATCCCTAGCCAAGATGATGACAAATGTACAATAGAGACTTAGTTGATAAAAGAGTTACTCCAACATCTGTGATCACTGCTTTTAGAAGTGGTCATGGTGATAGTAATCTCCATGTGCAGTATATCTGCTTGCATATAAAGATATTTGCATTTTTGTGCCGGGAAATGGTTGTACCACTGACACACATGACTTAAAGGACCACTATAGTGCCAGGAAAACATACTCGTTTTCCTGGCACTATAGTGCCCTGAGGGTGCCCCCACCCTCAGGGACCCCCTCCCGCCCGGCTCTGGAAAGGGGAAAGGGGTTAAAACTTACCTTTTTCCAGCGCTGGGCAGAGAGCTCTCCTCCTTCTCTCCTCCTCCGTTCCTCCCCGCCGGCTGAATGCGCACGTGCTGCAAGAGCTGCTCGCGCATTCAGCCGGTCGCATAGGAAAGCATTTACTGCTCTCACAGTGAGAAGCACGCAAGCGCCTCTAGTGGCTGTCAATGAGACAGCCACTAGAGGATTAGGGGGAAGGCTTAACCCATTAATAAACATAGCAGTTTCTCTGAAACTGCTATGTTTATTAAAAAATGGGTTAACCCTAGCTGGACCTGGCACCCAGACCACTTCATTAAGCTGAAGTGGTCTGGGTGCCTAGAGTGGTCCTTTAAGCAGCACAGAACTCCCAGTACCAGGCTGTGTGGTAGCAACAATGTGCAAAAATTACATCTGTTGTCAGCACGCTAACTACAGATGTAATCACCTTCTTCATTTTCAGGCAGTACTGGCAGTGCACCTTAAATATGAAACCCTCCCCTTCACATTACATTAAACAGAGCTCTCCATCTGTGCCACATCACATTATTTTATAAAATTTAGCCTTGCGCTGTCCGTTCCCCTTCACTTGCCTTTGCTCCTTGAGCCCTCCTTCTGTGCTGTCTTTCCTCCATGCCACCTTCCTGGATTTGATTGGACCACGAACCATGAGCGGTGACAACCTCATTCAGAAAGGCTGGCGGACATGAAGGAAGGCAGGCGGCCGCGCTAAGCTGTCAGCGAGGGAGCTGTGAGCTCCCTGTTCAGCTCCCTTGTGCGCCTCAAAGTGATGCCGGGAGCCGGAATATGATGTTACTCCAGCTCCCGGCATCACTGCAGGTCGTGTGAGTAAGCTGAGCAGTTAGAGCTCAGAGGGAAAGTGCTCCCTCATCGCCTGCCCTAAAAACAAATGGCTACCTGCCCTGGGGTGGACCAAAAGTGGCCAGCTCTTGGGCCCCCATAAAACAAGGCATTAGCCTGGGCATTTGGGAGCGGCTGTTTTTGCCACCCTCTGGAAAGTGCCGCCCAAGGCAAATGTCTTGTTAGCCTCGTGGTAAATACAGCTGCCCTGCCTCTAAGCATGATGAAGCCCTTGCTTCTAACCACATTTGTGCATCAGCAGTTTTATTTATTTGTGAAACCCTGCAAGTATTCATTTTGCATAATGTTGCTTTTGCACACTCTCTCCCGTAGCTGACTATAAAAGAGCAGTATGATTCCCCCTAAAGCACTATGCAACGTAGATTCATGGTTAAAATGTACGTTTGCATGTTTCCGCTTTCCTTTTTATACCTCCCTATAGAAATTGGAAAAAATAGGGTGGAGCAAAGCTTAGATTCTTTAACAAATATAATTTTTTCTCCCCATCTCTGTCTGTCTCTCACTCTTCGTGGTCATTAGACTAATTATTGTATGTTTTGTGCATGGAATATCCTGCTGATCAAATCAAAACCCACTAGGATTGCTGAGATGGCTTTGAGCAGGGGCGGGCTGGGCCGGGGGGCAGGGAGGCAATTGCCCCCCAGGCCGCCCTAAAATCTGTTGGGACCGGCCGCTGCAGGGCCGGCCCTTTAAATGCTGCAGCCGCCTGAGCGCTCTGTGAAGAGCCTCAGGCGGCT
>OW240913.1:284763006-284782980 GCA_933207985.1 Pelobates cultripes
AAGAATCATGATGAATAGAGGTAGGTGCACTTACTGGCCCCACTGAACTAAGCCTATGTGTTGAGAGCTCCTGAAAGACCCTTAACATGGCCCTAACAGCACACTGTGCAATTCAAGTGCATTTATTGACTAAACTTGAGTTGTCCAAGACCCCAAACTTGGGACTGTTCTTTTGAACCCAGGATGTTGGAAAGTACAGGATAATCATGATGTGAACTAATGAAATACACAAGTCTTTTGTTTTTGTACAAAAAAAACCAAACATGTTATAGTAATCTGCTCGGTGACAGGAAAGGGTACTAGATATAATTTTTCACTGGGGCTATAAACACCCTAATATGAAGAATGATTGCATCCAACTTATATTTTCGAAAAAAAGCTTTGTTTTTAAATACAGCTGAATGAACAACCAGTCAGTCGTTTCCAAACCATATTTTCAGATGTATTCAATCACACAAAACCTTATTCTTAACCCACTGTATGATTCATGGCATTCCTACTAGTTAGAATGTTTCCAATTCTCCTTCAGACTGTATTTTTTTTTTCTCTTAAAGAAAAAAAAAACAAAACAGCAGAAAGTGATGAATGACTGCCAGTCAAGGTCTTTGCAGGTCCTACCAATGTTCTGGGCAAAGGGCCATTATCCAATTAACATGACTTCATCATTGCTACTAATAGCTCTTAAGTAGATGGTTAAGTCATTTATGGTGAAAGTTGAAGCCTGCTCTAGAAAGAGACAATTCTCAGAATTGGCTCCTTGCACTTTCAACATGTATAGTTTTTATGTGTAGAAAAAAAAAGACTTTCTCTGCGGGCATTAGATCTATTGACTGTCTCCTCTATCTTACTTTTGCCTGAGGCTAAAAGTGCATCAAATAACCAGGGAATCATTTAACCCAGGAATCCAAGAGTGAAGCAGCAAATAAAATGAAGAGTAGATACATACATGCTCTGTATTCTAAATAATGTCTGTTATTCATGTACCAGACTGAGTCCTTTGTATTTCTTTTCCAGTTCAATATATAGGAGCCATGCACGTCACATAACAGAATAGAGCAAAAATCAGGGGATTGATGGAGATATTATTGCAACCCAGCAATCTTCATCCTGTAGTTGAAAAGAAATAAACACAACATGGAGTACTGTAAATTCTTTATGGGGACTGACACCGCTAGCATACTGCTACACTACTGCTTCAGTGAGTTGTAATCATGCATGATTAATGCTCATTGGAGCTAAAACATTGCAGTTTGTTGCAGGTGTCTGTCCAAATAAGGTACTTTTTCCAGTATGTTAAGTTGTGCCAATTACTTTGCAGTCATTTTATTTATTTAAAGAGAGAGAGAGAGTTGTGTTGGCACGTCTGATAAAAATAATAAAGATGATAAAGGGTGGGTTTAATGAAGGTGTACTCCCCTGTCACCTCAAAATCACATATACATAAATTGATAAAATCATATACCCACAGTAAACACACAGAGTATACTTAATACAGAACCTTTGCTGTACCCCTGTATTAAGCACAGTGTGTGCTCACTGTGGGTATATGATTTTATCAATTTGTGTATATTTTATTTATTTCATTAAGTCTGTAATAAAAGACTTTGTAGACCAGGCAAACAGCAATTTATCACGCCATGTGCTTAGAACATATTTTTACTATTTTATAAAACCTTTACATCGATATTAGACTTACTGCATTATTATCTTATCTTAGATAGTGAGGTATTGCAGTTTATCCTGTCTTCACCTTGTGCTGCAAATTTTGCAGAGGTAAAACATTTCACTCCTACAGATCATTATTATTAGAACAATGGTTGTTCCCTTGAGGTTCCGGAGCTGGGGTACAGAGTGTGGCTGATTCAGCAGTATGCTCAGCCTTGTGTGCCCCAGGAGAGGATTGAAGTAATGGAATGTAGGTAGAGGCTGACCGATCGAGAACAACAGAAATCCTCCTTCAATGCATCTTACAATACATCTTGGAATATAGATGTTTTTGTCTTTGAGAGAGAGGTTTTAAAGGGACACTATAGTCACCAGAACAACTATAGCTTATTGCATTTGTTCTGAGAATGTTTTCAGAGAAAATGCAGTGTTTACATTACAGCCTAGTGATAACTTCACTGGCCACTCCTCAGATGGTTGCTAGAGCTGCTTCCTTAACGTTTCTTGCCTAGTGTGCATCACAACATTCACTGTCTCCACCCTCTGCATGCAGACTCTGAACTTTCCTCATAGAGATTCATTGATTCAGTTTATCTCTATGAGGAGATGCTGATTGGCCAGGGTTGTGTTTGACTTGTGTTGGCTCTGCCCCTGATCTGCCTCCTTCACAGTCTCAGCCAATCCTTTGTGGAAGCATTGTGATTGGCTCAGAATAACACTTCTGATGATGTCAGCTTGAATACAAGTAAGATTTTACTATATTTGGTCAGGCAAGAGAGAGGGCCAGGGGGGCTAGATGGTGGCTTTACACTCTAGGGTCAGAAATATATGTTTGTGTTCCTGACCCTATAGTGCTCTTTTAAGTGTAGTACTGAGCCATCCATTTCTGTCCCTGCCATCCATATGTATTCCTTATTTATACTTTTTTATTATGAGTCATATACGTGTTTATGTTCTGTGCTGTCTTGATATAATGCGATGGACATTGCTTGTGAACGATCAGTCACTGCCAAAGAAAATGTTCTCCTCACATTAGAGTTATATTGGAATTATAAATTACTATACATTGTCTCACACTTGGTTTATTCCTGCTTTTTACCTGTATTCACTGGAAGTTGAGATCCGTTTTTGCTTAACACTTATCCACCTAAGTGCAATGTTTGCATGTTAAAGGGACACTCCACGGCCCAATTACAAAATCAACACAATCATTTTTTAGTAGATATATACCAAATAAAAACTTGCATGCATTTAATTATGTTATTTTTCATTGGGGTTATATCTAAAAACAATTTGCAAAACCTGCAGTTCTTTTGTCTGCAGCCTTTGCAAAGCCTCCCCTTCTAACCCCGCCAAGACTTTCTGTGGCTGTCCAATCACAGACTTCCCAATTGCAATTGCTTTCTCTTAAGTTTAGCTCCACTGAGCTAACAAAACCAGGAAGTAACAGGATCTCTTTTCTGCTTGAAACCCAAGGGGGTGTAGCCAGATTGATTTATAAAAGTGTCAAGTTCTATTGAAATCTGCACTTTTTGAAAAATAAAAAAAGAGAACACCCTCTTCACAAATAGAGCTTTTTAGCAAGCTAAAGTGCTTTAGTGGTTTGGAGGGTCCCTTTAAGTACAGCAGTAATTAATGTTAATATTGGATTCACTGTCTGTAGAAAAATATTTTTGTTAATACTTATTATAAAACAGCTTTTTTACTTTCCTGCATACTTTCACAAGCTCAGCATTTTTTGATCGGTCTGTAGAGTATCTATTATCTTTTGAAACCACAGATAAAGAAACTCTCTGCTGTCAATAAATTGAATACCATTGACTGGAGTATTAGTAAGTTTAACATACTAGGACATCCTATAATGCAAGTAAAAGTTAAATGTACACGTCTTGGTTAATTATTGTGATATCATTATTTTTATTATCACAGATCTAACTTCCTTCATCTTGCTGTCTCATCTTGCTGTGTTTATTCTCACATCTAAACCACCTGTTATATAACTAATACAAGACTAACAGGACTTAATTAATTAAATCATTGCCACTCCCGTTTAAATGCTTTTAATTGTTCATTGTAAAATGCAAAAAGGACTGAATGCAAGTAAAGGCTGTAATGATGTAGGAAGGTCGGGGGGGGGGGGATCTTAAAAAGTGGGCAACTGGTAGAGAAACTGAAAGAATGAAGTTGTGTGCTGAGGAGAAAAAGAAAGGTAAGGAAAGGTAACAAACACCTACATAGATGTAAAGAAGAGAAAAACTGAAGGGGAATACAGGCGATTGAAGTGTGGAATAATAGAAATAGAAATGACCTGGCTGAGGGGTCCAAATATTTTTGCATGAGGGTCGTCATCTTGGTCCATTGCCTCTTTATCAACAATACAACGTAGCACGCCACTCACTCTGTTTGGCGCTATTTAAAAAAAAAAAAAAATCCGTCAGGATTTCTGTTGACTCAGACAAAGTTAAATATTACAAAATGTGAAAGGAATTTGTTGGACTGCCTGTTGGGTTACACGCTTGGTCTGGCCTCTGTTGGGAGCACATGAGTAGAAAAATAGGTCTGCGATCTGAATGACAGTCAAACACTGCAATTAGAGAACGTTTAACATTCTCAGCAGCTCGACTTGCTCCAGAAATTCATACTTTCTCTAGATGATGTTATGAAGACATATAACAAATATTGAAATTGCTTGGAGATGATGGTTTTGGACTTGGCATAAATTGTTTCATTGGAAAAAAATAAAAAACCACAAATACATTCCAATGCTGCACGTTTATTGCTCTAGATTTGTAGGACGTGGAGTGTTAAATCATTTTACACATAGTTCTGTTTGCAATTTAAATATTCAGTACCCTCCCTGCTAAATATCCATTACAAACCTTAAAAGGAAGACAAATTGAGTTTTAAGAAAAACATTCATGATGGTAAAATATACTTTTACAGTACCCATTCATAGTATTTTATCTATTATTACCAGTATACAATTAAAGGATTACTCCACCAACTATGAACACAGCTGTGATTTGAAGTGGTCATGGTTGTAGGAGTATGTATATGCAGTGTTCCTTTTGCTTAAAACATTATACATACAGAGATAATGTCAAATGCACCTACAGCACATGTGACATTGCTAGCCCAGAACTCCGTTAGAGGCGTCCTAGTGTCAATTCTGTACATAAAAGAATATCTGTTGTCAGGAAGCACTGCACGCAAAGACAGGAGTAAAAAATTTCTTCTTGAAAGAAGAGCACCTGCCAAGTAAATATTGCATTCCCCTAGCTCCTACTCAAGGTGAGGAAAATGCTTTTTTTGTGTGCAGGTTTTACTGCAAATTGAGGGGTTGGAGTAACCCTTTAACATGATATACAATGGCCCACCATGTTTTGTTATTGTGCTCTAGGGAGTTCCTAGGTCTGAGTATGTCTATTGTGTGCTGTTAATAGCAAGTCATAACTAGAAACCTGCATGAATAGAAGTGGATCATTGACATATATATTTCATCGTGGAAGTGCAGTATCTACATTAGCCCTAGTTTTGGAGCATTCCAGTTAACACTGTTGGTTAGTGACCTTATGGAGTGTTTCGACATGCCCAATGAAAGAACTAATATTTCATGTTGTTTTAGGTTTGGCTGATTTACAAGGTCCGTAGGTTATGAAATTGCCATGCTATTTAAAGTGTGTTCTCTTCTCTGCTACACGGCCTTATGTAAATGTGTTAAAACCTCCATCACAAGCGCAGAACAAAAATTTATACCTCCCGAATTATAAACAAGAGGTAGGGCGGGCATGATGAGAGGACGCTCTGTGCTGGTATCCGATTCCAATTTTGCACAGAATTGTCAATAGCCAGCTAGTGTTTTCTATATATGCGCAGTATATGTGCAGTGTTTTGATACAAGCTCCAGGTACCGTGATCACTTCAAATTAATGAAGTGGTCATGGTGCCTAGAGTAATCCATTAACAAATTATTGTTAACCTGATGGAAAAGTCTGTAGCAGTTGTTTGTATCCTTTTGGAGATGGACTCGAATTATATAAGACATTAGCATGAAAGCACATTTTTCCTAATTGTAAAGAGAGATATACTGAAATAAATTCTTCAAAACACCTATATTAGACTTTCCCAATGTATGGGAAGGCATTGTAGCTACAGTAAATACTTTATTGTGAGAAGTTGACTTATACTTAATGGATAAACTATGCCTCTTTAAACCATTGAGAAACCGATAAATTATCTTGGGGGCAGTTTTGGGTCCTAACTCAGGGAATTAGAACAACTGACATACATATGTGAGTTTGGCTAGAGATTGGGCTTGTACACATGGAGAACTTCACTCCCAGAATAAAAAATAACCATATTCAAGTTGAATGAATTTGAAAGAATTTAAAAAAATAAAAATAAACACTGTAAAAACATCATCTAAAATACAATTTTGGTAATTTCCTTTTAATTTATTTCTAAAGTTGCGATCTGATAAATGGGTCTTTTGAGATGTTTGAGAGATTGCTTTCTCATGCAACCTGTTTTTTTATAATTAGTGTCTGCTTATTGTAGACCTCTCTACACTGCATAAATATCTCCTACACCTACTCCCCATATATCGATGTGAGGATATTACATTACAAATGCAGAACGCAATTGGAATTTGAAATATGTGATGTGTGATATATAACAAGTCTGGTTCATACATTGTGTACATTGCTTAGACGTAAATATCCATTATTACTCAGTGTTCTTGGCTACTAAATTATACATACAATTCTATACACTCAAGCAAAATCATACTGAAACAAAAAGCAAGATTTGATTCGTTATAAAATGATCTTTTCTGAGATTATTCTTTACATGTTATGTCAATCTTTTCATATTCAGAAATAAGACTTTAGGGTGCAAAAATCGATTGCCTTAGAAGATTACAGGAATGTAACTAAATGAGAAATGTGCATGAAATATATTTATCAAAATATGTAAAACTAATTTTGAATAAATTAACATTTTTACAGAACATGCACTTAGTATACTCAGGTATTTGGTTTTCTGTGACAGATGTTTTAATTCATTATTTTTTTTTTTAATGAGAATTGAGATTTCCAGGTAAAAGGCTGTTTGCTATTTAATGATTTGTTTACTTATTCATATAACGTTTATGGTGCATCAGACCTCAATTTTACTTACTATTGCTGATTCTTTGATTTTATCTTAATGAACATTATATCAGCTGTCATATCTAAGTTAAAAAAAAGTATATATTTTTCAGGGATAAAAAAAAAAAAAGTGAAATATTACTGACGAAAAGTACTACCCTTCCATAGGTGTTTGTGTTTATTACATTTTTGCAATTGCAGTACTCAATAGTAATTTCATTGTTAAGGTTTGCTTTGTTTTTTTGTTGGTGCTGGTAGTGTTAATACATCTCATCTCGAATCAGCACGTCATTTACCTCTCCCAGCAGATAAGATGCCTGATGCAAGTCGTTTTCACTCGAAGAAGAACATTTTAGCTGTCTCGTGGGTGTTGTTGTAAAAAAGAACACACATTAAATATTGAGCAAATCACTAAAGTGAAAATGGTATTACAAAACAAAAAGCTATATTTTTCTTTTTTTGTGTGTGTGTGAGAGCAGTTCCTTTTCATGATACTTGTACATTTTGTGTGAGCTTGTGAACGCTAACAGCTAATTAGATCTTGCAGATTGTACCACTGAGCTTTTAATGCCATATTGGACTTGATAGTTCATTAATTCTCAGTGCCCACAATGCCAGTTTTCAGAGCAACGCCTTGCTGATCCGTTCATTGTTGAAAACTGTAAAACCGTGAAAAGAAACCAGTGCTCTGGCTTAACCTACACCTGGCAATGAAAAATGATATTGTGACTTCAAGGAACAATGTACCACAAAACACATCATTATGTGTAACTATCACTTATCATATTCTGTGGAGCCAAGCATTAGCTTTATAAAATAGACTCACAGATATTCATGGAACGGAATGATCGTTACAGCTCAAATACTATGTATTATTTACAAAAGTAACTATTTGGGATATTTTTTTTTTAAAGCTATGACTATCTATGTACTATCAGTCTGTATTCAAAATGCTTTTTTTGCAAAAAAAAATGTTGAGCTCTTGATGGCCTAACTTCATCAGTTGCTACAACAGACTGCCACTGTATCACATATGTTTTATATAATACATTTTCTTATTAATGTGCTAATGAGCGGTAGGGAGGTCAACTAAAGTCTGGTGTGTCCTTTAAGGACCATGCGGTTATCTATTAAAAATAGAAAATCTTTTCATGCAACTTATTTTCTGGAAATCCTAAAGGTCAAGAAATGTCTGATATTTTCTATCTTGTTTTTAAAGGACCACTATAGTGCCAGGAAAACATACTCGTTTTCCTGCCACTATAGTGCCCTGAGGGTGCCCCCACCCTCAGGGGCCCCCTCCCGCCGGGCCCCCCTTCCTAGGGTGAGAAAGGGGTTAAATTTAACTCTTTCTCCAGCGCCGGGCGGGAACTCTCCTCCTCCTCAGCTGAATGCGCATTTGCAGCACGAGCCGCGCGCGCATTCAGCCAGTCTCATAGGAAAGCATTCTCAATGCTTTCCTATGGACGCTGGCGTCTTCTCACTGTGAAAATCACAGTGAGAAGCGCGGAAGCGCCTCTAGCGGCTGTCAATGAGACAGCCACTAGAGGCTGGATTAACCCATTTATAAACATAGCAGAAAAAAGGGTTAATACTAGCTGGACCTGGCACCCAGACCACCTTATTAAGCTGAAGTGGTCTGGGTGCCTATAGTGGTCCTTTAATATAAGCACCATACATAACCAATCACCTGTACATCTGGGCCTTATGGGATATGTAGTTCAGCCTTCATGATTCTACAGTTGTAAGGCAAGCGGAATAGTTAGTTTACTTTGCTGCAGGGGGATTTAGATAGACTGGGGGTCTGGGCATTCAAATGGCAGATGAAATTTAATGTTGACAAATGCAAAGTTATGCACTTCGGCATAAAGAATACACAAGCAACGTATACCCTTAATGGAAGAGAATTAGGGATAACAACACACGAAAAGGACTTGGGAATTGTTGAAGACAACAAACTATGCAACAATGTGCAATGTCAATCAGCAGTGGCCAAGGCCAGTAACTAGTGATGTCCCGAACGGTTCGCCGCGGACTCATCATTGAGTAAACTTTGACCCTGTAAGGTTTGAGTTAAGCTAGATGTTGCACTGTTCTGTCCTCCATCCATATACTGTATATGGCTAACAGCCACCAAAGTTTGGGACAAATAAGGCTCAATGTACTTGGTTCTTTTATTATTATTGTATTGTATTTTTTGCAAAATTTTAATAAACCAGCTATCAATACATTAGTCCGATGGCAACTGGGTGTCCCTGGTTTGTTGATCTCTGCATTAAAGGTACACTCCACTGCCCAAATACAAAATAAATGAAAATCACTGTTTAATAGATATCCCCCAGTTATCCCAATTAATTATGTATTTTCATTGGGGATATACCTAAATTCAGGTGGCAAAACCTGCAGTTCTCTTGTCTGTTGCCTTTGCAAGCTCTCCACTTCCAGGAGCTCTGGGCAATTGCTGCCTCTTGAGGTCAGCTGCATTGAGATAACAAAACCAGGAAGTAACATTACCTGTTGTCTGCTTGAAAGCCAAGGGGGCGTAACCAGGTTAATTTATAAAAGTATAAATTTCTATTGAAATCTGCACTTTTTGCAAAATTAAAAAAAGAGGACACACTCTCACACTCACACATAAAGCTGTTCTGCAAACTAAAGTTGTTTAGAGGTTTGGAGTGACCCTTTAAGCAATTTTAAGGGATGCCCTAAGCACTGCAACACAAACCCCCCCAATATTACTATTTAGGAGTCCCTATTTTGGGCCCAAATCCCTCTGTCCATCTTTTCGATCCTAATGTACCCATTTTCTATGAGAGGAGCTCCATATTGTTGGTTTGTCTGAGTAAATAACAGAGCTCCACGGCAACAATACTCAATAACGTGCTTTTCAACTTCAATAAATGTGTTTAGAAATAAATCTAAAAACAAGCCACATATAATACGGTCTTAAGCTAAATATAAATGTTATACATTTTAGTTGCATACATTATTATTAGTAAATAACCTAAAATGTCTCAGAACAGCCCCACCCATTTATACCTCTAAAACTAACATGTCCCTCACTGTCTATTTGAAATATTAGAAAATATGGTAACAACATATTCTCCCCTGCCTAGTTTATGAATGAAGGAGGTCCACTGTCCTTTTTTACCAATGCACAGTGCCTTATAACTAATCATTTTCAAAAATCCTGCAGATTTTGGTTATTAGCAGTAAGTACAGGAACTTTTTTTTTCTTTCCATTCTTTATTTCATTTGTGCATAGTGTTAGCAACCATGTTTGCACTGCCACGATAGCTGGTGCAAGCAAAATATGTAAACGTGCATTAACATTGGTGTGGCATTGAGAAACATTGCACATTTTTTATTAATCAGATGAGAAAACACGTTAAGGGTTAAACAAGCTAATATGATTCGGCTCACTGATAGCCTGGGATAGTAGTTGGTTGCCCGTGGACGGGTTAGCTCGCCAAGTTCTCAGTGCTTCTTAATACAGGAACTTTTAAAGACTGTCCTCATTTTCTATTTTTAATGTATTTATTTTTTATTGCATTAAAACAGGGAAGAACTACAGCTTAGACTGTCTCTTTAAGTGCATTGTATATAAATCTTAAATGCAAACTTGTAGTTTCCTATGTATTTTGTTATGGATTCAAAGTATGAATCGTCTTTTGTTTTCAAGTCTTTTGGATTTTTCCAAATTGCCAAATGCTGGAACAGTAAAGGTTTTGTTGATTTTTTTTAAGTTTAGCTTTAACTAACAACAGCAGCTTCAAGCAAACCAAACATATTTTAAGAAGAATAAGAATAGAAATATTCCTGAGATCGCATAATACTAAAACTTTATCACCTTACAGTTCTAGCTTTTGTGTTGATATCTGTCTAGACCAAAAACTGTCTTTCGAACTTTGTGTTTAATGCTGGGAATCAGAGGGAGCACAAGGAGTGAAGTGAAGGAGGGGATAGCAAGTTTCCCCTAGTAGGTGCCCGTGCATGCTGACAACAGATGTAAAATATGCACAGAACTGACATTTGGCAGTCTGGAACAGAGTCCAGTGCTGACAAAGCCACATATCCCGGGGAGGTAACTGGTCCCCAGCACAAAAATGCAAATTCCTCTGAAGTAGAAACACTGCACATCCAGGCTCCTACCCACCATGATCAGCGCTTCACCAACTCACTGACGTGGTCTGGTGGTTGGACTAACCTTGTGACTTCATTATTAATTATATACCCATATATTGTTAATATTATTTATAGACCACCAACATATTCTGAAGTACTTTAGAAACATATCAAACACAAAGTGACAAATAATTTAAAGTTTAGAGAAACATAAGATAAGAACTCTGCTTAAGAGACCATGCACACTTTTTAGGATAATAAGCATATACCCACCCTGCCCCAGATTGAGCAGGACATTACTAATTTTGGACAGTCCCACTGTCCTATTTTCCCAGTTTTATCATCCAGAAGCTAAGTTTAAGCGTATTTATGAAACAAGCTTTCTGAACTCAGGGCTTGTCTGTACGGCAGGTTCAGTAACTTTATGAAAAGAAGCAACCCTAAGTGGGCTGGCCAGAAGTCAGATGGGCAGGTATGCCAGGCTCATGCTCTCTTTTGGGGAGGGCATACCACCACTACGTTCTAGAGAAATAGATGTTTTAAACAGATATTAGTAAATAGTCCCAGCACCTCCATTCTTATATTTCCTTTCCTTATACATATCTATTATTTCCAGGCTCAAGAGTCTAGAATTTTCAGTTGCTCATCCACCCCTGATATACATTGGTGTGAACTGTGGAGGTGCAAGCTGTGTATTATTGAGATGCACGTGAAGAAAAAAACAGCCTCTGTATTTCCTTGTAGAGCAGTCTTCCCTTGTCTCCGTGCTGGTTTCCATTCCCTGTCCTTGTGCAGGTTCCTTGGCTGCGCTTCGACCGCCTGCCATGCCGCCCTCATGATCGTTTGCATGTTGTGCATACAATTGCTTTCCTGTAACGGTATCCATCCTTCGTACACCAAGGAATATAATCTCCAACACAGGAGCCTGTATTAGCATAAATGGCCTAGTTCTGTCAGTTTGATTAATTTGCCCCTTTGTCTCCACTCTGTATGATAAGTGCTATTAATGCTCGCAACGCTTCATATGTCAAAGTCTTTCTTTCTAATGACTTGGAAATGTGGTTTGTTTCCCCCCTTTTTTTTCTGTGTTATTTTTCTCATTTAGCATTCTTGTCGAGTATAGATTTATGCTGTGCACTTTCATTATCTTACTGGTCGGGGCTCTGGAATGATTACATATGGTATAGGGTATGTGCATGATCCCAGAGGCAGCTGCTGTTGCTGATGTAGGCTCGAAATAGATCCATCCTACGCTCAGCACTTTTTCCCAGAGCTCTTTAATTTGTAAGTAACAAGCGAGGTATAGGACAGCTTGAATCCTCATTTAGTAAGATGACTCTTTGAATCCGAGTGTAGCACAGTGACTTTGCTCAATTACGAACTGCTGTGTAATTTTTTTTTCTTTCCTTTAAATTCTCGTATTCAGGCGATGACTTCACTGAACATAAATTGTAATATAAGCTTGATTTATAACAAAGTCGGGAAATGACAGGCTCCATTTAAACTAATGGAGCTTGACAGAGCTAAGGTTTAAATTAAATAATCCTATTTGAAAGGGAGCATTTTGGCTTGCTCGATTGATTTAAAATTATTCGGGTTTTTTTTGTTTGGTTTTTTTACATCACCTTATACTACAGAGTTGTCCTTTAAAGGACATGTGTTTTTTTTCTGTATAGTGATTGCATTATATGTATGATAGCAGCAGTTTCATTTTGCACATATATTGTAACAAAGAATTTAAGAATATATTTAGTAATGCAATGTGACATAGACACAATTCTGTAATTATTTATACAGAGTGTTAGATCCTTTTGCCTCATATATGTTAATGGTACTTGATGCCTACATGTGGCATAGGCAACCTTTGGCATTGTAGACAACATCTCTCATAATGCTCTTACATTCATAATGCTGGCAAAGCATTGTGGGAGATGTAGTCCACAACATCTGGAGTGCCAAAGGTTGCTTACCCCTGCCCTAGGTAAACTGTGATTTTGGTGCTCCCAAATTCACATCTCCATTCAAATTTCAAGTATTTGGCATAGGTGTACCATAGACAGCTGCCTAGATTGTCACTGTGAATGGGGAGACTGTGACCGCATGCTTAGTCAAATGATATATTGTATACTGATTGTTTGCATTACCTTGTCATTATTCTGCTGACATAGAGAAGATAGAGTCTATGCGTTTTACTTAAATATGACTCAATGAAAATTATGAAGGTTCTGCTTTTATTTATGGGAAAGTCATGATATCATTGGACACTTAAATGAACCTGTCAACTGAAATATTCCAAGAAGATAAATATATATATATATATATCTTAGCTATAGCAAGGTTAGCAAGTTGTTAATAACAAGAACTTAAAGATCTGGCAATCTGTTTCTATGTATAAGTAACGTTAAAAGAACTGTCACAATTTCTTGTGTACGCATTACATGCACCCTAAAGTAAGTCCAAGTTAGATAGAAATACCTTATTCAAAAAAATGTAATCAGAAAATATTTTATGAGTGAGGTATATGAGCAGAAAAATATTTGATGACTGAGTGATTATAATTGTATTATGAAGGGTTCATGGTGTGTTACTACAGAGTTTCTTCTCTCAGTACAACAGAGTTTCTTTTTCAGTACAAGGGATGGACCACAACAGACTATGACAATGTTCAGCAACATGGCAATCAGATAATTAAATTAACAATAAAATAAAACGCAAATTGAAAAGATGAGCCAGGAAAACTGACAATTTCTATTAAAATAAAATAAAGTATCTTTTCTTTTCCTGGTCAAAAGACAGAAAGCCATCTTCGCTTCTTCAATCTCCCCGTAGTGCTGCATGGTAATAAACAACCTTGAAGGTGACAGAGACAACAAGTAAGAGGGCAAGTAGCTTAGCAACTTGCCTTTTAGCTCATCACCCGTCTGACTCCATATCTCCTGGGGAGAAATCCAATCTGAAAAATGATTGAGACAAGGCTTATTCTTCTCGTGCATATCTCCTCATTGTCATGGCTGGTTCTGTTGACTCATCCTATTAATTTCAGTAATTCGATGTGAAATTGTACTACATTGCATCCTGCTGCTTCAGAGAGATAGAGGGATGTTTTACATTTTTTTCTTGCACATGTACTATCTAGTCTTTTTTACATTTACGGTAATGTCATTTGTTTATTTTGTTCAGCTTTGAATGTTCATAGTAGGTCTTGCTGATTACATCATTTTTAAACTTCTAACAGCTTACACAGAATCATAAAATGTTGAGGTTCAGCACAGGTTTATTGCATGCCTATACACGTATAACATTTCTGTGCATAATCTTTTAATTTAGGGCTATACTTCAAGCATGTATGCATTTTTATTTTACTTTGATGGAGAAAATTATATAACTGAAGTTCTACTTTATGAGATGTCCATCCCTTGAGAGCAACCTGAATAAATTGGTCATCAGATTTGTGATAAATAAGTGCTTTGTATTCATTTGGTTAGAATACTCTATTACAGATTATTCAGTAAAACATTCACCCTCCCTCATACATTACCTTGGCTATAAAGCTAATTCCCTCCCCTGATTTCTATCATGTCTTGTGATGACTCTCTCTATATGTTACTCTGTTCCTACCCCCTACAATGTACACAACAAATGGCATTGTCCCACTGCCCAGTAGACTTTCCTAAGCCCTTTCTTTTGGATGGCTATGAAAGCCCTCTGCATCTATATAAGGTATACTTATAATGCCCTCCATCTTTATTTTGATACTGCATACATGTACCATATTCGTCTTAAAGTGAACCTGTAATGAAAAATGTCACTTAATCAAAATTATATTTAAAAAAATGAATAAAAAATTAACTTGCCTGAAATTGCTTGCTTATACATTGAATACATCATATATCACAAGGACACATAGTGTATTCATTGTAAAATATATTGATTTGCTTATCTTTCCTCCTTTCCATTGCTGCTTTATGGGTGTTACTCTTCGTGTAACACCAACTTCGGGCCTTCCTTCACTTCTGCTCCTCTTCACCTAGTCTCTTCTTTTATTTACCCTACTTGGAACGCATCTCCAAGAAGGGCAAATCTCCTCATCACTACATTCCTATACTAGATACCACTGGGGAGTTTCTACAACAACCACGGTGCTGTGATTAAAATGCGAGGAGTGCAGAAGGACAAATAACTCTCCTTGTCCGTCAATGCCTCGGCACGCCAAGGCATTGAATGAAAGCTGCGGAAAAAAAAAAAAAAAAATTCTCCTAATCTGTACATTTGCTATCAAAACTGCCAGCACAATGTATAGTATGCTCAATCTGAGTATAAATTGTTTGAGGCATGACAGGTCCCTTTAATCTTATTGTCATTATACCATGACATGCCTAACAGAATTGTTAGAAATTATAAGAAAACAAATCCAATCATTCAACAAGAAAGTGCAAGCAGGGAGTGCGATGACATGACCTCACTGTGTGCAATGTCACCTGCAATAAGGCAGGCGTATATTACACAACTATGCCAGTTATCTGCTACATTTCTCTTCCCCTTGAAAATTCAGTCCTGCATAAACGTGATTGTTAACTTTTGCGTTAATAAACAAGTATCCACTTAATTCCTTCAACATGCTCATTAACATACCTGTCCTGAGTTCACCTCCTTTCTTCTCACTCCTCTTCTTACTCATCTGCTGAAGAAGCAAGGATAAAGAACTGTTATGAAATATTGGATGTATTAATAGAGGGGCACAGTAATGTAAATAAGGGGATCGCGGTGAACCCTAGTAAAATTTGCATTTGGACAAGTATATTACACATATTGATGATTTAAAATAAAATTACATTACATTGTTGATCATGATAGACTCAGACATGCACTCATACTTTTAATGAAAGGAACAGTACAGTATAGGGTCAGGAACATAAACATGTATTCCTGACCCTATAGTGTTAAAACCACCATCTACCCCCCTTGCCTCCCTAAATATAGTAAAATCTTACTTGTTTTACAGTCTGCAGCTGTTGCCTCTGCCCCTAATCTGCCTGCATGGCGCACATCACCAGAAGTGATGTTTTAAACCAATCACAATGCTTTCCCATAGGATTGGCTGAGACTTTCAAGTGGGCAGATCGTGGCAGAGCCAGCACAAGTCAAACATAGCCCTGGCCAATTATCATCTCTTCATAGAGATGTATTGAATCAATATCTCCATGAGGAAAGTTCAGTGTCTCCTTGCAGAGGGTGCATGGAAGCATCTACAGCAGCCATCTGTGGTTTGGCCAGTGGAGTTCCTAGGCTGTAATGTAAACACTGCATTTTCTCTGAAAACTGCAAAAAGCCGGCAAAGGCTGACTATAGTCACCATTACAAATACAAAAATATGTCGTTGTTCTGGTGACTATAGTGTCCCTTTAATATTTTATAAATTATACTGAATGTAACAAACATTTTATTTACTCTCATAAAGCTGGCATGCAAGTGCTGCTGTTTTAATATACATTGAGCTTGTTCAGCTAACAGCCTGTCACTATCACCCTGGCATTTCTCACAGTAGCCAACATTATAAAGGTTTAAACACTGCCAGGCATTTCATATACTCACTGCCAGCTTTCCAAGGATACTTTCTGACCTCCAGCTTTGAATGTGTTTAGGTAGGACATCCTGACTATTCTGTTTTTAGTAAACTGTTTTTAGTGCCTGTTGCTAATTTGGTCACGTTGCTGGCGATTCACATTTCACACATTGCTTTTTGGCAAGGATTGCCAACATTTGGATCTGAATCTACAGCAGACGTACCCAGGCTTACACATTAGTATACCCACTAATTCATTATCACTATTAAGAATATAAAAACGCATACTCGCCAGACAAGTTTTAATCATTTCTGGTTGGTTCTCAAGCCATTGGCTCATTGTCTTACATAGTTAAATTTAGGAGTGCAAAAACGAGGCTGCCAAGATCATGTGAAGTCTTCTTTAAATTCATTTTAATTAAAAATTTTTAAAAAATGGCTGTACAGATCTAAAAAGTATCAGCACAATATATAGGCTTTTTTTGTGCTATATGATGGCACATAGGCTGTCACAGGTGACAGAGGCACTTGAATAGTAACATGGACAGCACAAGGTTAACTTGTGGAAGAAAAGTTCCAACAAGGATACCTGCTACAAGACACCAAGTGAAAATTATTTGGCTGTTCTATGTGTATGCTGTCATATATACACGTATAGTAGGTTTTACATCAGGCTCTGTATTTCCTGCATTGGCTGGCTGTCTTTCAAGCTGTGAGGACAATGCTACATACCACATAGGTGTAGTTGCTGAATTCAGATGTAGTAGTTGCTTTGAATGGGGTAAAGGGAACAGGGTACCAGTACCTTGTGGGAACCAACAGGTACGTTAACATTGCTGCAACAGATTAAGTGCCAGCTGATTGAGGAGAGCAGTTTAAAGACTGCGGTATAGCAGACCTGTGACGTTGCTGTAACCTTCCCTTTATCTGGAGGGAAGAAGCAGCTATATATGTGTGCAGTGTGCGCTGACGACAGATGTATTATATGCACAGAATTAGGCAGTCTGGCACGTGTGCTGGGGGTGCAACTGGCCACCAGAACACAACTGAAAATAACTCTGGATGTGCAGTGTTTAAAGTAAAAACGCTGCAAATCCAGACTCATATCACCATAACCACTTCAAAAAGCAGACGTTTTCATGGTGGTTGGAGTAACCCTTTAAAAAGGGAACAATTACTTTCCACAATTTTAATATTATGTTTGCACATAACACAGTGCATGTTGATGACAGACAACATTTGTGCTCACAATTAACACTAGACAGCAAGGAATAGCGTTTTGGACTGCCATAGGTGCAACTAGCACCTGGCACAAAACTGCAAATATCTCTGAATGTTCAGTGTTTCATGCAGAAATGCTGCACATACAGAGATTCCTTTCTCCATGACCACTTCTAAAAGCAGACATGGTCATGGAGACAGGAATACATTTTTAATTTTGAAATTCACTTAGAATTTTGACTTTAGTGAATAACCTTTATAGTATTTACTAACTTTGTGTAAACATTTCTTTTGGCTGGTTCCTTCGAATCAAAAGACTTTTAATCCGCCACCTGAATAAATTGATTTGTCCGACATTTACCTTATTCTATGAATAAGAATCCACAGGTTAATCCTGGATGAATCGATTTGCTTGCGGTGTGGATGAACAGGCTTTTGATTTGGACAAACTGTCTGAAGCAAATTTTTGCACTAGTTTAGTGTTTCCTGTTTGATGTAGATATTATTTTATTTTATTTATTTAGCGCCAACAAATTCCGTAGCGCTGTACAATGGGAAATGTGGCCCATTATTTGTTTGTTAGACTAGGCAGGGATGGGCAACTTTGGCACTCCAGATGTTGTGGCCTACATCCCCCATAATGCTATTACACCCATAATGCTGGCAAGGCATCATGAGAGGTGTAGTCCAAAACATCTGGCGTGCCAAAGGTTGCCTATGCCTGGACTAGAGTTGCACTGTTCCCATTCAAGTGTTGTGGAAGACCATTAATTATGGGTACAATCAGGGGCGTACCTAGAGCATTTGGCACCCGGGGCGGATCCTGTGCTTGGCACCCCCCCCCCCACCCCCCTCCCCAAAAAACAAACAAAAAAAAAACCTGTAAAAAATGTTAAAGGTTTTATTTCTTTTATTTTTACAATTTGTAAACTTTGCAAAACCGTTGTCAGCCCCTCCTACAAAACCCTTGTCCTGCCCCTCCTACAAAACCTCTGTCCTGCCCCTTCTACAAATCCTGTACTGCCCCATCTACAAAACCCCCGCAACCCCCTTCCACAAACCCCCTGCTTATCCCCCCTTATAAAGACTCCTGTCCCAATACAAAACCCCCACCCCCTTCTACAAAATCCCTGCAGCCCTACACACACATTTACAGGCAGACAGTCACACACTCAGTTACAGACAGACAGTCACACACTCAGTTACAGACAGACAGTCACACATACACATTTCCTCCGTGCGGCCAGATTATCAGCTGTTTGCTTGAGTGAGCTGTACTGGCCGCACGGCACCCTAACTACCATGGGACACTGTGCGGCCACAGCTCACACAGCCCCCTCCAGCCAGGGCCAGTACAAGGATTTTTGCCGCCCTAGGCAAAAGTAAAGTTTGCCGCCCCCCATGTGACATGACAATGCCCCAACCATATGATTTGCCATGTTAACTAACGCCAGTGCTGCAGTGCCGCCGTGTTTACATTAAAAGGCCTGCAGGGACAGGCTATAGACACCAGAACCACTACATTAAGCTGAAGTGGTTCTGGGACTATAGTGTTTCTTTAATGTGAGGTAAATTAGAGCTTAGTGCCACGAATAATATACTAGATTGCCTACTTACAACCAGATGAGGGATGATGATGGGCTCTAGCTGCAGTCTGGCTCCTGTGGTGCAGAACAGGCTCTCTGGAGGTGGTTTATGCTGTGGTCACAAAATCAATATTCTGGGAGAACTGGGCAGCTCCATTTGCAATCTGAATCAGGTCTGGGTCCCAGGGTCCACCTTCATGTTCCACCAATGAGTTTGTTCACAGGGGTGGGTGTGTAGGGGTCCCTGTTAATGTGTGTAAGGAATGCATTGTGTGAAATTGTGTTTGTATGTGTAAGGACTGCAAGGTGTGTTTCTGTGTATGTATGGGATGCATTGGATGTGTGTAAGGGGTGCATTGAGTGTGTGTAATGAATGCATTGTGTGTTTCTGTGTGTGTAAGGGATGCATTGTGTGTAACGGTTGCATTGCTTGTGTATGTGTGTCTGTGTGTTTTTCTGTGTGCAAGAGGTGCATTGTGTGTATGTGATGAATGTCAATCTCTCCTCGCGCTCCAATTTCCTTCTCCTCCTCCCAATTTCTCTTTCTCACCCACCCCCCCTTTTCTCTTTCTCACCCCCCCCTTATTTCTCTTTCTCACCCCCTTATTTATCTTTCTCACCCCCCCTTATTTCTCTCTCACCCCTCCTTATTTATCTTTCTCACCCC
>OW240913.1:284783080-284793080 GCA_933207985.1 Pelobates cultripes
GTTACGGGGTACTTGAGGACTGGGTTGGGAACCACTGATCTATAACATAGCATCCTCAGGATCAAGTAGAAGCATGGTGCAATGACATCTGCTGGTTTAATAGGTCTATTGCAACTGTGTTCTTCACTTCTTCCATCTTTCAGTAGACTACACGCATATTAAAACCACATACGTGCATCATGAAAAGTGACATTTATTTTGCACCTTTGGCTGTAATATTTCCTTCCTTTTTTTTTTTTTTTTTGGATCTCTGTACAAAAGGAAGAAAATGTTCTTTGTTCTCAAGTGATGGGCTTGTTTTTGGATTTACGAAGGATGTGGAATGTTTGCTGTTTGGATTACAGTGTTGACTTTTTCTTTTTCTCCAATGAATGAATGAATACAATACATGTAGAAGATCTGGGAGGTGATGAGTGAAATGGCCTAAGTGAACTTCTGTGGTTAGTGCTGGCTGGCACATAGTTATTGAATCCTGATTGCCGTAATGGACTTAATTCACTGTTTGTGTTTTTCCACCTCAATGATTGGGGTAATGCACCCTTTCCTGAGTCTTTAAAAGATTCCTTTACACCAGAATACCTACTGAAAAAAATGTGCTTTGAGGGTTGAAGTTACATTTGACCTTAAAAACTCGTTCCACATTGCAATCTGTGGTTTGGTGTATTAAATTATAATTTACCACATTTGATAACATTATGACACAATCTACATCTCCCCCAGCTTTTATTTTCCAAATTCTAGAAGACAACCTGTGAATCAGTGTAATATTTCAATCTACTACACACATGGTGACTTCACAGGGACAAAAAATATGTGTCATGGATTACATTATTATATTATATTAAATGTGTAATCCTGCAACTGCTTGTGACACAGGTAAAAAAAATGTAAGGCTAATGGCAGTAGGACAAAGTAAGAAATATGGGTTCTTTGTTAAGGACAGTCCAGGTCTGCATACAGATAATAGGGATACGTAAACTGATGTTTCAGAATGTGATAGAACTCTGGAGCAAGAAACACAGTGAGCTGTAGTGGTTATGGTGATCAAAGTATTGCGTTAAAATAAAATGCTGTTTATGACTAAAGTTTGGCAACATCAGCAGACAAGCTATATTTGTAACGTCTGACTTATTTACCCATTTTATAAGAAACTCAGTCAATATATCCCCTTATAGATGACTAACAAAAATTAAATATGATATAAATATATAGCTGAATGAATTGTGTGTATATTATATATATGTATAAATACATTACCTTGAGTCTAGCACTCACTGTCTCCTCTCGGTCTGTACTTGTTTTAGTGATTATTAACTCCAGCCAAAGTATATTTATTTGTTTTTAAGAAATGCCAAACTTCTTTACAAGGGGTTCATGGTTCCGTAAGGTTTTAAAAGTGTAGACTTTGGGTTCAGAATCATCTGATGAATGTGTTTTGACTGATCTTCTTATTCATAACAAACCTGTAATTGATTCAGGAGCACAACCATTTGTGTACAGTAACGTTCTCAGCAATTCCTGAAAGCCCTCTTACTTATGAAGGATGTCCATTTAAAGGGCCTGATTAATTAAGCTTTCAAATTATGGCGCCGTAAAGGAAAAGATCGGAGTAAAATAGTTTATGTATGGCACAGCACTGAGGGAATTTTTAAGCTGTTCTTACAAGCCATACAATTTCTAAGTTGCCCTTGCAAATTATGTAGAAAACTTTAACGAAAAATACAAACAATTTGGTATATTGGACTAAGTCCAGTCTCTGATCACAGTCTTATCAAATTAAAGCAATTCACCTTTAAGTTATAGGTTGAAAACTGGAGCTGCCTGCACACTTTATGCTGATACATAGAAAAAATATTACATGTATTTTTAAAAGTATTTGTTATTTTATCTCTCAACTGTCATCTTTTTAACCTTTGAGTCTTAAAGTGAACCTGTAATGGGTTTTACAATGTTAGTTAAATCCCACCAAGTACATTGAATACGTCATATATATATAATGAAATACATGAAGCATTTAATGTAAAATATTGTGATATACTAACTAAGCTCCATTACAGCGCCACCATTTCCTGAGTGCTACATAGGTGCTACTGTTAGCATAACACTCCCGCGCATGTGTTATGTTTGCTATGCATGGAATGCTGAATGGCCGCCTGTGGGAGGTCTTTTTTGCTCTCTCTTATCAATCAATTCTTTGGCATAGATTCTATTCAAAGTACTGACTGATATTTGGGAGAAATACTTTTTATTTAAATAGGTTTTTCTCAAAATCTATACATTTGCTAGAAAAAACTGCTGACACAAGATAGAATTTTATGCTTTTTAAAAAGGGCTAAGTTGCTGTCACAGGACACTGTGGTTGCTATTAGTGTGGTTGGTCTATCTGCTCTCATTTATCAATCAATTCATCGGTATGTCTATGCCAAAGTATTGACTGATAGGTGGGTAAAATACCTCTTTTTAAATAGGTTTGTCTCCCAATCTAAATGTTTGCTTGCTATAGAACTGTATGCTCTTTAAAAAGTGCATAAATTGTAGGGATGTTGACAGGTACCCTTTAAAAAAACTAAGTGTCTCTATTGTAAATTCTGTTTTAAAAAAAGTTTTAACAGATTTCAAGATGTTTTAAAGAACATATTTGCATGTTCTTTATTTTCTCATGTTGCGAACCTCTTTTGTTAAAACACCTTGAATCTTGCTTTTATTGCCGTGACAAATAAGAGGAGGCAGATAGGCACAGGCATTTTTTTATTTTATTTTTTACTTCTACTTATTTTTACTTTGTACGGTGTCTTTTCATGTTCAGTTTAACATAGTGAATGGGCTTTGTATTGTTCTATAAAAAAAAAACATTCATCCCAATTAGAGATGTCGCGAACTGTCCGCCGGCGAACAATAGCGTGTTCGCGTTGGGCGAACATATCTGATTTCCGGTCCGCCCCCTATACGTCATCATTGAGTAAACTTTGACCCGGAACCTCACAGTCACCAGACACTTCCTGGGAGGGAGGGTCTGCTGCTGATTGGGTGGAATGTGTCTGCTGGCTTTCCAAATACGAAGTCCTAGTGGCTGAAGGACGGTCCGAACGTGTCCATCCTGAGCATGAGATGTAATGTCCCAAAGTTATGCTGAAAAAGAACGTGGAGAAGGTTAGGTACCGATCTGGCAACTGTTTGCAGTAATGTAATAAACCCAACACAATTTCCACCGAACTGATGTAAAACTAGATGAAAAACTAGTATAAGTATGACAGTAAACGATAACAATGATCTAGCTAAACAAGGTACAAGCCTGAGTCATACAAGATGATAGGAAGATAGAAGAAGTAAGGAATACACGGAGTAAGTATACTTACTTGGATCCTTATCCCACAAGGGTGTGGAGGGTGGGAAAATACTCGCCTCCTGTCATTACTAAAATTAAGATTATAAGTACACTAGCGCTAGCATAATCTTCAATTTTACCACATGACAGGAGGCTTCATATTTTGCATTTTTAACGCTGAAGCAGGAGAGACGTGGCTGCCCCCGCATTCGGTCGGAAGTAGAAGGTCCGAAAGGTCGATTCTCGTGACCAATCTGCAGCTCGTAGGATGTCTGCCAGGGATGCGCCTGCGGTGAAAGCCGAAGAAGCTGCCGCCCCGCGGACGGAGTGGGCTCCGAAGGTTTCCTCTACGCCTGCCAGGGACAGAATCCATCTTACCCATCTGGCCAGGGTGGTGGTAGAGACGGGAACGTGTGGCCTAACGTAGGACACCAAGAGTTGGCCCGTAGGGGAGACCCGCAAGCGGGTTGTGACCTCTACGTATCGATGTAGGGTAGATACCACGCAGAGAAGCGGTTCTGTAGGAAAAAAGGGGTAGAAGACCGATGTGGAGTCGGATTTCGTACGGCGTGAAACTTGGAAGGTAACTCCCTCCGGGGAGACCGAGAAGGCATCGATGTCGAATGCTCGTACGTCCGAAACTCTGCGGAACGAGACCAAACAAAGTAGGAGCGTCAGTTTGGCTGATAGTTGTCGGAGTGAAAGTCTGTCGTTGTCTGGCCAGTCCCTCAGGAACTGTAGGATGTTTTCGACGTCCCATAGTCGGAAATATTTAGGTCTCAGAGGCCTCTGAAGTCTGATGCCCCTGAGGAGGCGGCATACCAACGGGTCTTTCCCGACGGGGATCCCCTGGGCCGGAACGTGGGCCGCCGAAATTGCGGAGCGCACTACATTGAGGGATCGGTAAGATCGGCCCTTGGAGAAGAGATGCGAGAGAAAATTCATGATGGCTGTTATAGGTGCCGTAAAGGGATCAAAATTCCGCTCACTGCACCAAGTAGACCAGGAGCTCCATGCCGATAAGTAACATCGTCTGGTTCCTGGTGCCCATGAGTCCCATAGGAGATCTCGAGATGTTTGCGATAACTCTTCGGTTTGCCAGGCTCCCCTGAAAGCGTCCAAGCCACCAGCGTGACACGGTCTTCCAGGATGAGCGGGTGTTGATTCCCTCTCGGGTCCGTAAGGAGCATCGGATAGGACGGTATGAGGAGGGGATCTCTGTAGGATGATGCTAGAAGGTCCGGAAACCATGGTTGACCCTGCCATAGGGGTGAGATGAGGAGCAGGGATCCGCGTTGGGTCTTCAGGTATTGCATCGTCCTGGCTACCATGGCGAATGGGGGAAAGGCGTACGCCCCCGAGGGTGGCCAAGGTTGGAGAAACGCATCTACTGCCTTGCTCTCTGGGTCTGGGAGCCAGCTGAAGTACTCGTCTGTCTGCCTGTTGTTGCGTGACGCGAAGAGGTCTAGGTGGAGGGGACCCCTCCTGACCGAAAGGCGCTGGAAGATCGCTGGGTCCAGTCTCCAGTCGCTGCTGTCCTGCCAGTTGCGTGAAAACCAGTCCGCTGTCAGGTTCGTTTCTCCCGGGAGGTATTCTGCCATGAGGGAGATTTTCCGGGGTAGACAAAAGTCGAAAATGTCCTTCGTAATCTCTGAGAGGAGTCTGGATCGGGCTCCTCCCAGACGATTGATATAGCGGACCGCTGAGATGTTGTCCATCCGGAGGAGGATGCAGCAATCTGTCTGGTCTCTCGCTAAGCTGCGGATCGCAAACGACCCCGCTAGGAGTTCCCAGGCAGTTTATGTGAAGGTTGGTTTCTTGGGAAGTCCAAGTGCCTCCTGTCGATCTGCCCTCGCTTGTGGCGCCCCAGCCCCACAGGCTGGCGTCTGATTCCAGAACTATGTCGGGTGTATTCCCGAAGATGGCTCGGCCGTTCCAAGCTTCCATGCTGTCCAACCACCATCCGAGTTCTTCCCTGACCTCTTCCGTTACCGGAATGTTTTGGTCGTAGGAAGGGTTCTGGCGGAGGAAGGAGGCCTTCAGGCGTTGCATCGCCCTGTAGTGTAGTGGGCCCGGGAAGATTGCCTGTATAGATGCGGACAGTAGTCCCACAATTCGAGCCAGGCTGTGTTGCAGCGGATGACTCTGCGTAGTTCCTTTTTGATGGCTGTGATCTTTGAGATCGGGAGCCGTAAGGTGCTGGTCTTGGAATCTATCTCGAAGCCCAGGAAGTGTATCGTCTGGGCTGGGAGCAGCTCCGATTTTTGGTAGTTCACCACGAAGCCTAGGGACGTCAGGAGTTGAATGGTATATTGTGTGTGTTGTGTTAGATTGTACCTGTCTGAGGAAAATAGTAGCAGGTCGTCCAGGTAGATAATGCAACGAATTCCTTGAGTTCGTAGTTGTGATACTACCGGCTTGAGGAGTTTGGTGAAGCACCATGGTGCTGAGCTGAGGCCGAAGGGGAGGCATGTGAACTGCCAGGGGCGACCTTGCCATCGGAATCTGAGGAATTGTCGGCAAGACGTATGGACGGGTACCGATAGGTAGGCGTCCTTGAGGTCCAGTCTTGTGAACCAGTCCCCGTCTTGGAGCAGATCTCTTAGAAGATGGATGCCTTCCATCTTGAAATGTCTGTACCTCACGAAAGAGTTGAGCCTCCTTAGGTTTATAACCGTCCGGAAGTCTCCGGATTTCTTCTTCACTAGAAAAATGTTGCTGAAGAAGCCGTTTTTGTCGTGAGCGGGTTCTATCGCTCCTTTTGTCCTGAGTTCCCAGAGTTCGCCATCGATTAGGTGGCGATCCTCGTTGGAGCACTGAATGGGGTGCGGAGGAGTGGTCTGGCATGGGGTTTCCACGAAGTCTATGACGTAGCCCCGAACCGTCTGGAGGATCCATGCGTCCGTGGAGATGGCTGTCCAGTTCTGAAAAGACAGAGCGATACGACCTGCAGTACACGGGGTAAGAGGACATTGAGATACTATGTTGCTTACCTGTGGGAAAGCGTGCTCTGCCACGGCCACGAGGTCCCCTGCCTCTGTCGGCTCCTCGGGTGTAGGAGAAAGGCTGCCTGACGCCCACTTCCGGGTAGAAGGGTTGGGGTCTGTGTGAGCGGGGGCCGGAGGGCCAAAACCGGCTGGCTGCTCGGCCCCTGTAGCGGCCAGCCCGTCCAAAAACACCCCGACTGGGGTAGCCCCTGAAGACTCGCTTCATGGAAGTTTGAGCCTTATTTAGTGAGGTGAAAATGTTTACGTGCTTGTTAAGTTCTTTGAGGAATGCTTCCCCAAACAATTTGCCCTGTGCAAGCGGTCCCAACTCCTTGGTGCCCAATTCCACCAGTTTTCCGTCAATACGGAGTAGCACTGCCTTACGCCTCTCAGAGGAGAGGGCTACATTGGTGTTGCCCACAAAACAGAAGCACCTCTGTGCCCATTCTCTTATATCATGTGCCCACTCTTTTACCATGCTGGTATCAAATTCGTCAGCCCTTGTGAAAGCATCGTCCGCCAAAAACATGATGCGGGACAGTGGGCCAATGGAGTCTAGGAGTTTGTCCTGAACTCCATGGAAACCTTTTTCCACTCCTCTCCTGGGGTCACGACCACCCCGCGACATGAATGTGTTCATGACCTGGTCGAATTCGGGAGTCTGAGCCACGTGGTCGGGGAGCGAAGGGCGAGGGCATTCAGAACGTAGGCGGTTGGGCACCGTTTTGTCCAGGGGTTTGCGGAGCCAACGATGCATAAACTTGGAGAGATGGTCGGGAGGGGTCCAGTCCCCCGAACGCGGGTGTCGTATATTTCGGGGGTCGAATAGACGTTGACCCGTGGGGTCGAGAATGGCTTCCCCTTCTTCTTGGACCGGTGTGGCATCCGGCAGTTGGATGTCGTCCAAGAAGGTGCCTTGCAGGAAACCAGTATGGGATCCCGTGTCCGAACCCCAGTCATTTTCCTGTGAATCGGAATCTGCGGCCTGCCACTCGTCCAACACGGCCATGGAGCGTGTGTGTTCGCCCCCCTCGTCCGAGGAGTAGTGGGCTGGAGTGGGTGGGGTCGGCCTGTGGAGTTTGGAAGGTGTCTTGCCTTTGCCCGGGTTGTCATTCCCTTTTTCGCCCTTCCAGTGGCGTTTGCTGGGCCGTGAGTCGTCCTGAGCATGGGATTCTGAAGCCTCAGAATCGTAGTCATGGGCTTGGGCTTTTGTGACTTTTTTAGTCTGATCGGCTGTTGCCGTCATAACCCTGGATAACGCTTTCTCCATAGAGGCGGAGATGGCTTCCGCAATCATGGTTTGGAAGTCCGCAGGGTTTTGGGGTGTATCCATAATGATAGGAGTAGGGCCGCTGGAATAGATAAATCTGGGCTAGGGGTCAGTCTGAAAAAAAAGGTACCTGCAGTACCCAGGTAAACCCAGCAGGGTAAATTATGTATATATGTAGATATATAATAAAAGGGAAAAAAAAGGGCACCCCAGCAGGGTGAATATGATAAAACTGGTAACAAGAGCACCAGTTTCCCCAGCAGGGAATATTGGGTTTTATTCTGGGCCTCACCCAGTTATATATGCATTCATATATATAGGTGGCGCGAAATCCACCTGGCAGCAGCAGTAATCAAATATGGGGGCCTCACCCTGGCACACAAAACACTGGTGGAGGCAGTAATAGCAATAAGTATGGGGCCTCACCCCAATGCACAGGATTAAAAATCTTCTAAATGGATGACTGACCTGGGGACCCCTGCCTGATTGCGTCCGGTAGTGAGGTGAACGGGCGCCGGAATGAGCGGTCGCGACGCTCTCAAGATGGCGGCCGTGGATCTCGCGAGACGCGAGATCCAAGATGGCCGCCGGAGCGAACGGGAAACAGTTTCCCGCCGCGCGACTACAGTGAGTGCGGCTGTGAAGCCGCGAGGAAGGAGGAGGGTGGAGGAGGGTGAGCGTTACCCTCAGAAAAGAGGTGGGCGGCGGTCGGTCCGACGGCGGAGAAAGCTGGCGGGCCGAGTGGGAAAAGGGAGGGGGGGGAGAGAAACAGGAGAAGATCCTGAAGGGGGAGAGGAAAATCCCCAGAAGGGGGCAGAGATAAAGGGATAATAAAGAAGTAGGTTTAGTGCTACATAAAAATTCTGCCCTAATAATTCAACAGAAAGTACAAACCACTAGCAAAGTACATATAAAAGGATAATAAAAGGAAAGCCCACCTGAAGCAGTACTACACAGTAACTACATGCAAAGATATATCATAAAACATAAAATAAACATAAATACAGTAAGTAAAAGGGAAGAGCCAAAAACTCTGACCTGTCTGCTGATGGAGCAGTAAAGAAAGAGGGGGAGGAGCCTCATCACTGTGAATACTATACCTCATACTGCATTTTGATTGGTTAATGTTTCACTTTTCTTTACTGCTGTGTGGAGTTAGTAAAGAGAGTTAATGCAAAATATGAAGCCTCCTGTCATGTGGTAAAATTTGGTTTTGCTTTATTCCTTGGTGAGAAACAAGGATAGAGTAAACACATATCTGGTGGGGAGTGGGGGGCTAATCCCTTCAGATTTACGCTCACCCCCACTGTCACTGATTGGCAGGTACATTTGTGAATGGCACTCGTTTGTTCTGAAGCCTTGCAGTTGGTAGACTCTTCCCACTACGGGTTCAGCACACTGACTGAACAAACCAAAGGTCATTCAGCCATGATTTAACTGAACACCTCTCCTGTGTGTTACCATGCGCAAATCCCTGCAGAATTGTGATAATGTTTAGCTTAAAACATGAAGACATCAAAGCATGAACAGAAAAAGATGCCTTTAGGTGACCAGAATGATTGTTTAGGGATCCCCCCTCGTTAGTTAGAAGAAAAGGAAAATATATATATATATATATCTCAGAACTGAGTTCCTGTTTCTATAAAACAAATTTTTGCTAGATCTACCAGACCAATCTAATGGACCGTCTGTATGGTGTTCAAAAGGAAGTAAAATAAATGCAAATCAAAGAGGGGTTGATAAAAATAGAAATATGTAAAGAATTCTGACTTTCCAAAAGAGAAGTAGATATAATATGACATATGTTGGGGGTACTCATAAAAAAATAAAAAGTAAAAACAGAAATAAAACATGTTGTAAAAAGCTAGCCATGCTGCATGGTTTTAACCAGCACATTTTACTTGAATGCCCTGTGGGAGGGTGTGATCATGAGTCAAGGTTTTACTCAGTTGCACTCCAGTGGTTTTCACCTCTACGTCAGTAGACTATTCTTTTACGTGTGTACCTATGCTATAGCTATCATCTGAAGTAGGCAAAAGCCACTTAATACATTAATAATAAAATAAGGAGGTGCGTGTGTGTGCATGAAGGTTTGTGTGTGTGTGTATCTCTCTACTAGACTTGAATGTACAAGAAACTCACAACACTGGTATACTGACCTCCTATACATTCATTAAAACTTATAAGACGTTTGTGTACAAGTGTTTTATGTAAGCTTTCAGCCGCATCAGATTTGATTTTAAAATCCGATTAAACTTTAAGTCAATAGGTTACATGAGACATGTAAAAATGTTGGAGTTATTTAAATAACTAAGTAATTTAAAGACTTACATTTTAATATAATGGGCTCTAACACCTTTAAAGCAGCTCAATTTCTGGTACGTATATTTGTTTCAACCACCAGATACGCAAAACTGA
>OW240913.1:284795580-284861032 GCA_933207985.1 Pelobates cultripes
TTTTTGAGGAGTAAATTCAATGTAGAAACCCACAACTATTTTATCTGCAGCTGGGTACCTCCATCTTAGTTCCTTGTCAGTCATTGTTATAGATTCTGTTATTTTCACCTGGCGCTCAACATAGGGAACACATAGAGAGAATAAAATAAATAAAACAACGTTTATTTTTCTTCTCTTCATACGCAATGTTTAATCTGGCTTTGCCTTGCTTGAACTGGATTATGAAGTTATTTGGTAATATATAACTATAAAAGAAAAAGGGCTATTCACTGAAGTGTGAATTATTAAGATTTCAGAGTGAATTTAAATATTTTTACCAACATTTCCAAAATGGAACAATTTGCCAATTTAGGTCTCAAATTATATATTTTTTCTTTAAGTGTAAGAAATATGTGCTAGATTTTGAAAACAATGTAAAGCTTTTGTACATGATATGCACAGCAAATGGCTTAGTTGACCATGTCAATGCTAGGGCTAATTATTCACAATTCCCAAGTAGTTTCTTTTTTTTTATAAGAATTAAATTGCTATCTCATTCCTTCTCTTTTTCTCCTGCTCGATATAAAGTTTTGGAATCAATGCATGTCTGGACATTTTCTTATTCTTTCTTGTTCAATATTCACAAATATAGGTTTTGTTGTATTTGATTTTGAAACTCAAACATTTTTTTTATTAATAACAACATGGGAGAGCTACACACAGCTTAAATGTCTTAAAAGTATGGTGGATTTCCTTAACTTCCTTTGTTACATATATAAATTTATGTTATGAAGTGTATCTATATAGCATTGTGTTGTTAAGTTTTAAATTAATTAACAACAATGCACAAAATTCACACATTGGGAGATTAAAATTCCTTTGACATAATTATCTGTCATCCTTTTGTTTTTGCATAACCTCTTTTTTTTGGGGGGGTTTTTAACATAATTAAAAAAAAAAAAAAAGGACGCTCATACTTGTATATTGCTGTAGTATAAACTTTCTGCTAAAATTAAGTTTTATATTATATCTCTTCTTTTATAAGGCTAATGTTTAGTCTGAATATTTAGCTTCAATTATTAAGCTCTGCTCATATTATTTAGCTTTTACATAGTAATAAACCGTAACATCAAATTCTCAGGAGAGGAGGTTATTAAAAGGGGTACTCCAGAATGGTAGCCACCCCCTCTCCTCTCCCGCCTCTGGATTTTTTATGCATGGTATAGATACAGTGGGACCTCGGTTTACAAACGACTCAGTTAACATAATTTTCGGTTTACAAATGAAAATCCATTGAAAATAATGCCTCGGTTTACAATTTTTTTTCGCAATACGAAGCAAGTTTCCCCAGGATGCATTGCACCTGGGAGGTTTATAGCACTGCCCCCTGCATGCTGGAGCTTGTGGGTAGCACGTGGCGTCGAGTGTGGAGGTGTTGGAGCGGCTTTTTCATTGAGTTTTGGAGCCATTCTGGAAATTGTTTGCAGTTATTTTGGGATTTTTTGGTGCATTTCTCAAGCTGTGGAAAGGTAGGGAGCTGAGCTTTGTCGTTTGTATGCCTTTTATTGTGTTTTCTGCATTGTGGGTTGGTTTCCATGCCAGCTTATATTGCCTTTTTTCTGACCTCCAGAACGGATTAATTGGTTTTCAATGCATTCCTATGGTTTCGGTTTACTGTTTTTTCGCAATAAGAAACATCCCGGAGAACGCATTAAATTTGTAAACCGAGATCCAACTGTACTTCAATAGAACAACATGCAAAAAAGTTACACATTACAAGAAAATATACTCTTTTTTTTTATTTTTTTTTTATTTTTTTTTTTTAACGGTCCTGCTAACTGCAAGCAACTTTAACCATCTAGGACTTTCATTCTGTCAGTCTATGGAGTCTGAACTCTTGGACATGGCAGAATTTGACCTATCGTAATAGGTCTGCAAAGTTCTGATTGGACAGTAGGATGGAGATAAGTGCTACAGGAGGAGAAGTCACCATGGAAACCTATAGATTATTTTGTAGTAGTCAACATTATTTCACTCAAAATAGCACCTATCAATCTACATCTGCCTTTGCCTGTGCAGTGTCCAAAAGAAGTCGTGATGACTTGCAGGTCTCAAAGTTCCCTGTGCTCAGCCTCAATACTGGTCCGACATGGATTTCTGAGATTTGTAGTTCAGTAATCACTGTTCTGGTGAAAGATTTCAGTTGAAAAATCATTCCCAAAAATCATTGCTGTTTTTCCTGATGATCTGTACATCTATTGACATGTACAACTGTGTTACTGAACTAATGCAAGTTAAAAAGGAGAGTTGAACAGGAAGAGCGTATGAAACTGCAGTTACATCAGATACCCGGGTACACTAACCAGTAAAAAAATTTACTATTTTTCTAGGCAGAGGGGCAGGCGAGACGGGATAAGATGCAGAATGGTGCTAAATATGTATGCATTGTTTATTTTTTGCAAAAGCTATACAGAATTGAGCATTCAGAAAAACACTGTTCATTATTCAGGCAAAAAGCTATTTATATTTATTAATTTTGAGCTACTGCATGGAATATCCATTTAACATTTAACAATCTAACCTAGAAAATTAAAAACTTACAAAACAAAACCAACATATAAATGAATTCAATCATGCTTAAAAAAAAAAAAAAGCAAGACTAATCTCCCACTGTCAGAAAATTTCAACATTTAAAAAGCTAGACTAATCTCCCACTGTCAGAAAATTTCAACATTTAAGTCCTTAAAAGTTAGGCAAATTAGTTTTTTTTTTCCTTCTTCAGTTGGCACCTGACAATCATATCATGCAAATCAGTTGAAGTGCCTTTTTATTATAGAACGTTATTGAAAATCACAAGACTTCCATCCACTGCCGCACAATTTGCTGATAAATGTTCCAACCTCTTATTTTCTTTTTTTTTTGTAGGCGCTGTGTAGAATATCGAAACTGGGCATCAAAACCAAGTCTTCCATGACCCCACAATGACACACAGCTGCTTTTATCAGCATGAATAACAGTTATATGAGTTCTGGAAAATGTATATTAATAGAGAAAGACATCATTTAAAGGTAAGACATAACGTGGACTAACTTAAAAGTGTGTTCATGTAAATGCTTTTCTTTTGATTTCTATGCTATTGACACATTTTATATATTACATTTAAAAAAAATGAATATCACATTTTTATATATTATATTTTTTTAATTACAGTATGACTAGGTACATTCAAACATATTTAATACAAGGTAGCTATACACAAACCAAAGGGGTTTATTTACTAAACTTTAAATTACAGTGAATCTAATCCAAATGGCAAAATAATAGCCAAAATAGGCAGCCTGGTACTATAGTTTAGCTGGAACACTTTTAAAGCTCTGCTATTGTTGCCCATATTTTGCCATTTGCATTTCAATTTGATACAAATGGAATATAACTTGTAACGGTCTGGCCATTATAATAGTGAAACATGTGGCAGAATGACATATGACATTAGTGACATATATGGCATTTAAATGGCATGAAATCTACAATTTCATTGGATGAATGGTTAATCCCAGGTTTTACGTATATACTCGAGTATAAGACTAGTTTTTCAGCACATTTTTTGTCTTATACTCGAGTCAATGTCTGTATTATGGCAACTTACATTGCCATAATACAGACCAGTACCGCCGGGCTCATTACAAGCCCGGCGGTCCTGTTGGGGCCTGGCAGAGAGCTGTTACTTACCTTTCCTGCAGCTCCTGTCAGCTCCCTTCTCTCTCCTCCGGTCCGGTCAGCTCCACTGCAAGTCTCGCAAGAGGAGAGAGAAGGGAGCTGACAGGAGCTGCAGGAAAGGTAAGTAACAGCTCTCTGCCAGCCCCCCTCCTACACAGCCCATCTACTGGACCACCAGGGAATGAGAGCCCCCCTCCCTGGCCAGCTAACAAGCAGGGAGGGGGGAACGAATACAAATATAAATAATAATTTAAATAATAATAAAATAAAATTAATAATATTAAAAAAAATATATTAATAATATAACAACAAAAAAATAATATTAAAATAATAATAATTTAAAAAAATAATAAAAATGCCCACCCCCACCAAGGCTCTGCACCACATACACAAACACACTCTGCATCACATACACACACTGCACTCATACACACACACTGCATTCATATGCACACAAACACACTCTGCATTCATACACATGCACACTGCATTCATACACATGCACACTGCTTTCATACACACACACACACACCGCATTCATACAAACACACTGCATTATATACACACACATACACACACTGCATTCATTATATACACACACTGTAAATAAATATTCAATTAATATAATTTTTGGGGGATATAATTTTATTTAGAAATTTACCAGTAGCTGCTGCATTTCCCACCCTAGTCTTATACTCGAGTCAATGAGTTTTCCCAGTTTTTAGGGGTAAAATTAGGGGTCTCGACTTATATTCGGGTCGACTTATACTCGAGTATATACGGTAATATTTGGTTATAGATGTGTTTTTTAAAATGTGTTATAGATGTGCATTTTCTTCTTTTAATAGCAACACATAGCGTGCCAGATACAGTATATCTGAATTTCAGGAATTTGTGCATTGCTTTAACCACAAGTTGGTACTATTGAAATAATAAAAAAAAAAAAAATATTTATATATATATATATATAAGTGTATATATATATATATATATATATATGATTAGGTGGATAAGTGGGTAAGTTGCTTTGCAACCTATACTTTTTGTTAAAATATTTGTATTTTTATTATTCTAATTCTGCCGCTTTTTTCAAATGCCTATAAAAACCCAACAGCTAATCAGAAAACTCTTCAAACTTGGCACAATAGTAGTGACTTATGTTGTTATACACTTTGCAACAAAAAGTCATAGGCCACATGACCTGGCAGCCATATTGATTTTGGCAACTAATTTTCACAATATTCTAACAATTGCTCCTCCAGAATTATTTGTTCTACAGATGTTCAAATTGCTGTACAAGGTCATGTTGTGACCTATTTCACATTTGTGCAAGCAAACAGCTCCTTCTCTGATATTGATTGTTAGAACAATGCAAATTGTGGCACACAAGTCCATGGCAAGGTTCTCTACCTCAGTTGTTCAAAGAAAAATAGTATGAAATTCAAGTTGGCTACCACAAAATAATAATTATGCCTTTATTTCACCATTGAACTACAACACAACTTATTAAACATATGGTTACTCAATAACAAAGTTCATATAGTATATTTTGTCCAAAGTCACACAGGTAAAAAAAAAACAAAAAAATATTCATAAAACTTTGTCAAAATGTAGAGATATTTTATGGGCTGCTGTATTTGAAATATGGAGGTGAAATGACACATGGTGTGGTGGCCATTTTATTTTGTGTGCACATTTTTAAAAGAAATATATAAAAATCTTGTGCCCTGAAACAATTTACGTGACAGGTGTGAACATTTAATTATGGAGCTTGGTTGTGGTCTATATTTAGATTTGTTCAAGAGAAATCAAATAGTAATTAGAAGGCATTTTAAAATATTCAAAAACCTTACTATGTGTTTTTCATAAAACTGTCAATCCAAAATTGATAAACTAAAACTTTTTAAAAGAGTGCTGAAAATTAGCTGTGGTGTGTTCCACTACAGGCGATATTAAGCTAATATGTTTCATGGTGTGGTGACCATATTGGTTTCTATGACCAAAATGTCAAATATTCTTTAAAAATTGAACACTTTGTAATTTACTTTTCTACATGCAATCTTTATGCACTTGCTATGGTATAACTCTTATGCTTTACTGCCTCTTAAAGTTGGTTAATATAAACATATAATACAGTGCATTTGTGAAATAACTTTAAAATCAAAATGACCTAACAAAAAATTGTGTTGTGGTGATAACATGTATGGTAAGCTCTGCCATTTGCACTGTGAAATCCATATTTCTCATGGTCTGGTGGCTATATTGCTGTATTTGTCTAATGATGCAAATCATCAATATATTTTAAAATTTAAATATTTGCTGCATCCATTGTCTTATGTCTAGCCTCATCTACAGGTTATTCAGTAATGGCAGCCATTTTGAAATTGTCATAAATGTGTACATTAGCTATTAATATAACCAGTAAATGAAAAAGGTTTGACAGAAATGCTATAAAATTGGTGCAATAATAAATATCAACAGTGTGGCCCGCCAGACCACATGAACCCCATATTTCTTATTGGACTACATGATCAATTTTGAAAAATCTTCAAATAACTTTATAAAATACATATCTTCACAATTTAACAAAAAATCTGCAAAATCTGGTAAAGTGTTCTATCCAGGCTTTTTTGCAAGGCCACCTTGATTGGTGATCTTTTATTCTCTTGTAGCTTTTGTGTTGTATCAACCTGGAGTCTGAAACTTAGTAAAATAGAATATTTATAGTCTTCCACCTATGGTTATTGTATATACTTGTATATTCTCATATTAAGAAGATTATTTTATCCCTGTGTGTTGAGTAAGTAATTGCCACATGGCTCATGTAATTTTCCATTTAACCTTTAAACATATTGGATAGGAAGGATCATGTTTTGAAATAAATAAAGAAGAGCATAAATGGGGAGCTCAATGTGGTGCAAGAGGACGCATCACTAAAGGTGTGAAATTGGAGCTGTTTTAGGTCAACAGCTTGATTTATGTTTTCTGGAGTTGAAGTAATTTGTGACCACAATATTGTATATTTTCTTGTACATTTTTCAGAGAGAGAGAGAGAGAGAGAGTGTGTTTGATATAGTTTAGTGGCTGTGTCACCTCAAACATACCTTTCTCATATTGTTTCTTCTTTTCCTCTTCCAGAATATGTTTTTCTTTTCTTAATTTCTTATCTATTTCACTTTAAAACATAAGACAACATAGATACTACTTTGCCTTGTGTATTTTTCTTTGCTGGACAATCTTGACAAAGGGTGGGTCTTATGGCAAGCTCCACATCCTTGGTCAAGCTAACAAATAGTGTGGTGCTTGCCTTAAAGGGACACTATAGTCACCTGAACAACTTTAGCTTAATGAAGCAGTTTTGGTCTATAGAACATGCCCCTGCAGCCTCACTGCTCAATCCTCTGCCATTTAGGAGTTAAATCCATTTTTTTTATGAACCCTAGTCACACCTCCCTGCATGTGACTTGCACAGCCTTCCATAAACACTTCCTGTGAAGAGAGCCCTATTTAGGCTTTCTTTATTGCAAGTTCTGTTTAATTAAGATTTTCTTATCCCCTGCAATGTTAATAGCTTGATAGGCCCTGCAAGAGCCTCCTGTATGTGATTAAAGTTCAATTTAGAGATTGAGATACAATTATTTAAGGTAAATTACATCTGTTTGAAAGTGAAACCAGTTTTTTTTTTCATGCAGGCTCTGTCAATCATAGCCAGGGGAGGTGTGGCTAGGGCTGCATAAACAGAAACAAAGTGATTTAACTCCTAAATGACAGTGAATTGAGCAGTGAAATTGCAGGGGAATGATCTATACACTAAAACTTCTTTATTTAGCTAAAGTAATTTAGGTGACTATAGTGTTCCTTTAAGCTCTACCCTTTGTCAAGTGTAGGAAAATACTGTATTTACTTGAATCTAATGCGCACCTTTTTTGGAAAAATAAAGTTTCCAAGATTTGAATACGTATTAGATGCGATCACACATTACTTTCTAGGCAAAATTTAAAATTTTCTAGCAAACTGCATTTCTGCGATTTTCATTCCAGCGAATTAAAACTGGTGAATTCAAACTAGTGAATTAAAACTGGTGAATTCAAACACACAAATTCAAACTCACGAATTTAAACACACAAATTCAAACTCACAATTTCAAACTGGTGAATTCATAAAGGTGAATTTCATCCCGACGAACTCACACAGGCAAATTTCGTTCCTGAAAGAGGGCTTAAGAAAAAATAGACTTAACGTGTAACACTAAAATTTAAATACGATCAATACTACTATAATATATGGCAATAAACATTTTCATTGTAACACAATGTTGTATAGTAGTATCTTTTATAAATGCGTATTGCATTCACCAGCAAAAACGATTTTTCAGCTTCCAGGCTTTAAAAATTGACATTCGCATTAGATTCGGTGGCTCATTAGATTTGAGTGAATACGGTACATAAGACAAATTAGTCCCTACTTTGTCTTGTGTTTTAAAGAGAAATTGATCAGAAATAAAGAAAAAATGAACAGATACTGTAACAATACAAGAAATGTAAGTTTGAAGTGATAAAACAAAAAATACTGTTAGAAATATCTTTTTAGGAACATGGCCAGGCTAAAGGTGCCTAGAATTACCTGTACTGATAAAACTTAAAAAAAAAAAAATAACACAGGGCAGGGCAAGATTTTGTAAAATCCGTTAAAATGAAATGATTGTTAAAAATAATGACTGAATAGGATACTCTGAAAATAAACAATAATAAGGATATTATAAGAAATTAAGTCAAATCTAGACATACACAATCCCTACACTGGTCTGCTTATTTCGGTTTCGCAATGTTTTTAAGAATTTTGTTGGTATATATATTTTTTCTTAAAATAACTTCCGATATTTTTTTTTCTCACAAACCCGGTTTCTTTTTGACACAACTGGTGGAAAGGATCTTGCATTTAAAATATGCAGAAATTTTTTTTTTTTAATGCTATCGAGGAGCCATTGAAAAGAAAACCGCAAGCCGCCGTCCATCAGCTATATCCGAGCTAAACTAATGCAGTAAATAGGTGTCTGTGCAAGTGAGACACCTTTCATTACAAAGCAATGAAATCTGAGTCATTGACAACTCGATATTTCAATCATTGGCGCTTGTATTAGTCATTGTTGACTTTTTCAGATTACTGGGTGACTCAGAAGAAGAAATGTAAATTCATTTGCAGAACCATGGCAGGAAGCGAGAATATGAAAACAGCTAAACTCCAGACCACAGTTTTTTCACTATTTTCAAAATTCTTTGATCACTTTCTTTACTTATTCTTTAGACAATTAATGTTACAATTGAGGTGCTATTTCTACAGCATCCTTAATTTCCCATCCATTAGAACGTTGAACCAGTTCACTCGAAGCATCTGAGAAAAACACTACTTTACTCTTATTGTCTTTGCAAGCATAGTACATTGCTGTTAAGACCTCTGATCTTTGTAGCTTCCAGTGTTCCAAACAGACAAACTTCACTTTACGGTGTAACAGAGGAATATGCACTGTAATGCATAACTTATTTTAAATTTATCTGAATATATTTTTGGACCTCACGGGCATCTTGCAATCCTGTGACTCTTTGTTTTCTTGCTATTTTGAGTGCAACGTCAAGATGGAACATTTCCTATGTGTACAAAAAAAGGTGAGTTCCAACAACCTTCCAATATTTACAATCCAGTAGATGTATAGATTACCATAAATAAAATGTGGTTTGCTAATACTAAATTGTTGCTTTCAACTGGTGACCAGTCACTTTCTAAAATATTATTTTTGGAACCACAGTAATGCCTAGCACCACCCAGTGTTGAAACAAAAGTTCTGAATTGTAGGCTGGCAGTGTAGGAATGACCTTGATCGTAGAATGTTTTATTTTAAACTCAATGTAGATGAACTGAAATCTGCTGAGGAGTGTTAGTTTGTATTAACCTGCTTCAATGTCAAGAAGCTGAAAAGGTGTCCGTGTCAGAATGTGTCTAGAAATGAGCTATTTAGAATATGTCTGCTTGATGGCTTGAAATATCTCCTTTCTGATTGTGGGTAGATATGTTGTGATGCTTTTTGTATCTTTCTGCTGGATCTCTTGAGTTTTATGTAGTTAATGTGCTTTTTTTTTTTTTTTGGTCAATATAAGATTTTTTGCTCAATTTAAAAGCAAAGAAAAAAACACATCAGGAGAAAATATTCCCCACATAGGGAAGGCAAGGAAAACATAAATATGGTAAGCAAGAAATAGGAATCCCAGAAATGAAATGATATAGAGACTTTCTAAAAAGATCTTGTGGGAACAATAAACAAGTGGTGTGCATCATTCTATAGCAGGGCTGCCCAACAGGTAGATCCCCAGATGTTGTAAAACTACAACCCCCATGATGCTTTGTCATTCTAAAGGCATGCAAAGCTTCAAGGGAGTTGTAGTTCTACAACATCTGGGGATCTACCTGTTGGGCAGCCCTGTTCTATAGTCTTAAAGTGCAAGATAATGTGACTCATGTAGACCAGAAGAAGCCTTGGAATAAATCCAGAGGCTGATGTGTATAGTAGGGAACTATAAATAATGAACAAGAGAGTGCGGGAAGAGGGTAAAGGGCAGGTCCCCTTGGAGAGAGCACGTGAAGAGAAGAAAAGCAGGGAGAAAAAAAGGCAAATAGCTTAGAACAAGAGGCATTAAGAATCAGGAAAGGGGCTACCCATCCCCTCTGTGGCCCAAGGACTCATCCCACCATTCCCCAGATGTCCCATAGCCAGGAAATCAAGCCACAGGGCCCAAGTTGAGCAATAATGCTTCTGCCTCTGGTATAGGAAGGCCATAATCTTGTCCATGGTTCTAATTTCTTCGTCCTTTGTAACCAATTGTTGGAATGTCAGCGGGCAAGTGCTTCTCCACAGTCCGGGGTTTAGGGGTGCTGCAATCATGCAGGATATCTGGGTATTTCACTAAGGTAGCACCCAAATCTTGCTTCTACCCACATCATGCCACCCTTCTCCTACACAACTGGTGTTAATTGGGACCACTTTCACAAGCAGGGGCACATCCTCCATAACGCCAAAACACTAGATTCATTGTTACCCCATTTCTCAACATCTCTAGCAAAGCAAAGTTGTAATCACAAAAGCTAGAACACATGTGCTGAACTTGGTCTGACAGGTAGAAAGTGGGTTCTCCTGCTCTCAATGTCTCCTATTTCTTAGCATAGAGGGGTTTGCCTTTGGTGAAGTGACTGGACTTTTATATTATTTTTTTAAGAAAATCTACACAACTAGAAACAATTAAAAAAGATTTTCTCCCTCTTTGGTTTAAATAAAAGTTCTGTGTACCAAGACAGGTAGACTTTAAGCAATGGGATTGTTCAACCTTCATAGTTAAAAGAAAAAGGGTAATGCAAAGTTTACTTAGGGTATATGTGCATTGACGTTTAATAAACTTTATTGCAAAATCCTGCACTCATCTTCCCAAGGTGCCCCATGTGATTCATGGGAGATAGTCATTGAACATTTAAATAATACATTATAATGTAGTCCATGGAACAGCGCAGATAAGGAAATGGGCCTTGACAGGGCTAGGAAGTAGACATGGAATCTAAATTTAATTCTGGGCTGTGGGTTAGCAAATGGAATTGCAGGTGGGGCTTAAGGAGCATATATATAGAGCCGCCATTTTGGGAAATGGGCATTTTAACTAAAGCTTTAAAATGGGCATTTTAACTAAAGCTCTCCCACCCTCCCTGATGTTGTAGTTGTTAATTTCCCCTTTTGGTCACAGCGGCGGGGAAGGGCTAGGTTAAGTGGGGGGAAGGTGGAGTATGAAGTGGTCATGGCGAGGCTTAGGTAGGAGTGTTACACTTGGTTGGTAGGTTCGAACTCATCGGTGGCTCCGAACCTGGGGGTGTAGGGGTATCTCGGTACACCTCTATAGTTTAAACATTTGGATATGGGGCCTCTTTTGGTAGGTCGTGTTACATGTTATATGTAATTTATATGGTTATATTGGTACGGGGTCATTGCCAGGGGTATTTATGTATGGGGGGATATTGTTTCTAAATATTACTATTTTAGTAGTGACCCCAATTTGTTAATTTTATTACAATAATGAATAAAGCTGTGGGCTATATATTTCCAACAGGAAAGCCGGTGTCCGTGTCTTATTAGGGGGGGTTTGGGGTATGGGTATTGCACATGCCGAATAAACGACTGAGCGCATGTCATGTATGTGGAACATAGATCTTTGTGTTAATTTAGTGTAATTTGATGGGTTGTGCTTTCTAAATTGAGTGTTTTAAGTAAAATCTCACCTCACTGTCAATGTTTACTGGCAATCTGTTAGATTTCTGTGTTTTCTCGGCATGTATCTTGTGTACATTATTTTTTATTTTGAACATTTAGAGTTTACTTCTACTTCTTTTGTAAATTTCTACTATTTTTTTAAGGGTCTAACTGCAAATAACGGCTACCATAGCTGTATTAAAACAACATGATGGTAAATTCTGCTTATTAAATAATGTGGGTATATGTAGAAAAGGATTTATTTGTTTGAGCTTGTGGAAACTCTACACCACAGATCAGTGATCGAGTTTAGGACGACAAATGCTTTCATATGCTATGATAAATGACACAACAGTGTGGCATTCTACAAAATTAGATAAGTAGGAAGATTGATAGATGCATAGTTCACTCGTTGTTATTCAATTCAACATTTCTTCCTGAGTTTGGAAAAACATGCACTTTTATTCATTTTATCCATTGCCTAACTGCCAAAGAGCTTGTAACCTTAGTTAGCCTTCGGGGTGGAATGAGTCAGAGAAAGTTTTGCATTTTATCCATTCATACTTTCATGACACATAGCATAGTCATGCCCTCTTTCCAGAAAAAGCAACTCAAAACAAGGCCTACAGCAATTTTTTCGTTTTATATTGTATCTTGCATTACACATCACTTTAATGTTGTTCAGTTTAATTTGGTAGGCATGAATCACTCTTGAGAAAGTTGATTTGTTTCGCACACTAAGAACATTTCTAAAATGTTAGGATTGGCAGTCAAATTAAAGAATTTCTGGGTATTTAGTATGCCTAGCTGCCATGTTTAAACCAGTCTTGTTTCCTCATATCAGCCTAGTGTGCATCTACACTTTGTTGGACTCCATACCTTTGCAGTGCAATAGTTCAAGGATGTTCCAGCGTCCACTGAAGGATTAAACTTATTAGTAAATTAAAAAAATATATTTTCATTTACACTTTTGCAGACACTTTATTTTTTTTTTTTATAATATTCAGATTATAGTGTATACCTGCCTAGTAGATAGAATACCATGTGTGACTCATGAAGTGTTTTGCGAACTTAATCAAATAACAGAAGAAAACACTAATAAGGTGTTGAGGAACCATCTCAATTTCTCCGCTGTAAGGACAGTACTGTACAGTTGGTTATAGTTTGAAACACATTCTTCAACAAGCATATCTAGCCTGGAATTTTACATTCACTTTAGAATTTTCTTAAAGAGGGAATCTTTTTGACATGCGCAGTCAGTCACACAATGAGAAACATAGCATAATCGTTGATAAAATGTGGCAGTGAACAGAGGTTTTGCTGCCACACCCTACCATTTCCCATCAGACAGTCTCCATACACCTCCATGATGGACTCCATTGCCTGCGTCAGAGTACAAAACTGAAATAGCAGAAAATGGCAGAAAAAAACTGATTAAAAAACAACTGATTATTCTATAGTGATTTTGATTAATTATTTCCAAACTTGGAATAAAAACATATACATAAAATGCATAGACCTTTAATTGCAAATAATGAATGTTTTGAATCATTGCATTAGGCTAATCAGATGTATATTTATAAAAAAAAAAAAGTAAAATAATTAATTTAAAAAAATTAGATTTGGCAAGGTATGTTTGAGATAATATTTTGCTGATTAATGTACCTACATGAAAGAAGTATAGCATTTGAAAAAAAAAATGTAATTTAATGTCAACATGTGTCCTTTTAAACAATTATCTATATTCTATTTTTAACTTTGTTTATTTTTATCATGGTAAAGGGAAGCAAATATTTCTAATGCCCCGCCTGCTGTATTTCAATGTTTTACAAGAAAACAAAAACATTTCTTGATGTGTGAACGTAGAACAGCACATATACTTTCTGCAGGTGGCAGCTGGGCGGGAGAAAGAGGAAGTGGTTTTTGCAAATGGAAGTAAAAAAAAAAAGAGGCAGGGGTGGATTTGGCGCACATTGACTTGCCCACGTTTCTTCAAGTGGAAATGTTCCCCACAAGCGCCCATTTTCTTTCCACAAGCATTGTAAAAATGTGTACCCCCACACTTATTCACATTGACGAAAACATGATGCTGTGTGCAATAATGCAGAAATGGCAAAAACACACATGTAACAAGACTGTGTTAACAACATTTGATAAGCTGTGTAAACAAAATAACAACAAAACAGGGATATTCACAAAGTGTGAATTGTCAGGAATTCAAACGCCAAAATAGTCAAATTAGAAATATGATTGACTTGAAGAATTTTTCCAGTTCAATTACACTTGAAATTTCCTTTGGAATTTTCTATTCTCCAGCTTTAGAGCAGGGATGGGGAACCTTTGGCCCTGCAGATGTTGTGGACTACAATTCCCTTGATGCTTTGACAGCATTATGCTTGTAAGAGCATTGTGTGAGATGTAGTCCAAAACATCTGGAGGGTCAAAGGTTCCCCATCCCTGCTTTAGAGAATAGTTCCGTATAGTTTATATGTTACATGTAAGTTTAAATGTTGAATGAAAAGTATACATTTGGGTGGCACCCAAATTGTATTTGGTATTTGTTTAATTTGTTTTATTAGTGACACTTGTTCAGATGAACAATCCCCCCCCCCCTTCCACCCCTCTCCCACCCCAATAATCTATAATAATTAGATAATGATGCTTAAAAGCAAACTTTATCTTTTCCCATAGATTGACCTGGAGCAATTATCAAGTTATAACTAGGGCAATTATTAAATTGTACTAATTTAATTGTAAATTTAATCCATAAATAATCTTAGAATGTATCGAATTGCTCTTTGAAGTACTGATATTGTGGCTACGCCAGACTTCTGTGAAGGTGAGATTCAGAGCACTATATAAAATGCAGTTTTTCAAGCTCTAACTTTCACCATATAGGGAATATATTTTTATTTTTGCATTAACGTGTCCGTTTTGTTGCAACACTGCATACCTAATTTTTTAAGGCTATGTATGGTAGAGCGAAAGAGACTGGGTGAGAGAGTTGACGTGACCACATACTAAACTTAACAGATGTGACTGTCAATCATACCTTCCAAGAAACCAGTGACACTGCAAAAGAAATTCTCCTATCATTTTCATCTGTCATCCCGTTGCTTACGTCTTTACTCTACTATCATGTTGCCTCTTCCCTATTCATTGAATGTAGTAGATCTTTCATGCTGAGCTACTCTTAAATACTGTGTATTTGAAAACTAGTTAAAACAGAAAACAAAAAAAAATTGCTAAAAGATAATATATTCGATATTGCGGCTAAACACATGGCATTTTGCCCTGTAGATTTCTCTGCAGTTTTCTTGATGACTGCTGTTCATATATCTCTCTTATCTGTGCTCTAAAAATGAGTTATAAGAGACAAATAATTGACTGCTTCTTCTATAAAGAACCAATAATAAAGAAAATGAGAAAATAAAATTATTTAGAGGTTTGGATTGTTGTACTTCTGGCTCCATAGAATTTGCATGGCAGATTCATTTCTTTTCGACCCTGAAATCGGAACTGTCCTGCCAAAAGTGGAGCTCTTGGGAGGCCTGAGGCAAGAGTAGTATTCCAAGCATGATGAACCCAATCCATCGGACTTGATCCCATAGCTTCTTAGAGTTACAATAGCAAAGGACAATTCAGGTTCAAGGCAGCGAGAGTTTAATCAAGATAATAAACATTGCCAATCAGATCTGCAAGAAGACAAACAGGATTAGGATAGGGTTAACAAATAAACAGTCAGAGGTCATATAATAACACAACAGGGAAGGAGATTCGAAATCTAGCAAAAGGATAAACAAGGTGGTACCACTGCCAAGAATATGGGAACAAACCAGGAGACAAGTGAGCATTGATATCATGGAATACTATATGTACGCATCCGACATACCTTCATGTTTAACTGATGATATGTAGGCTATTTTAATTGTGCCCCAGCAAACAGACTGAGTGAGTGTTGGAAACAAGTAGTACTATATTACAGTTATGATAGCAATGCTATTTAGTAATGAATAATTGTTAATGAAACATTTTTAATGATATATTTAGGTTGCTACAAAAGCTGAATTAACAAACAGAGGGCCTTATAGCCTGAATGAAACAATGTTTCACTACACTACATATGCTTGTAGATAGTTATGGAATGTTCAGCAGTTGTACTGTCCTTATATGTTTAAATTAACCATAAGATACAACTTTTTTTTTTTCTGTTGAGTGAACTGGTTGCTCTTTGCCAGAGTCAGTTAACCCTTTCATGGTCTGTATTGGATTTATAAATACAAAGACAGGATAGGGAATACCTTTGTTAAGGATGGTCCAGCAAAACATGGGGCATTTTGATGGAACGTACAATGATCAGGAATGTCACAGTATGTGGCTTGTGCATATCAAATCTGTTATTTAGAAAATGTAGGCACGTTCTCTTCAGAATTTTTGATTAAAGAGGCTCTGTGATCATAAATAGACCATGCGTCAACATTTCAAATCAATCTGTTTTCTTGTGTTGACGATGTGCATTCGGTTTAGCGTTTGTTTAATACAAATCAATTAAGTTTCTCAGAATTAAGCCTGGATACAGTGTATCATTAGAGAATTAACAGAAAGGACAATTTCTTGTTTCAAGCGCATTAGGAAGCTTAGATGACAAAATGTGATTGGCTGCTGACATCACATGTTCTATTTCGTCTTTTTTTATCTTCTTGAGAGTTTAAGTATTGTGATCTAATTTAAAATGGCCTCCTACATAACGAAACAACTGGAAGATATTAGAAAGGTAATTCCAGAAAAGGTTTCTATAACTTTATTACAAGAAAAATCATTTCTTTATTTGAACTGTTGTTTTGAACTGCATTATAAAGGGGAAAAAACAGAACACCATTTTAAGCATTGTAAGCTAGTGTATTTGTTTGTTATGGAAATGTCCCTATTTTTGCTGTATGCAGGGAGATGAAGATGATGAAATTCTAGAAAGGCACAACTACTAGTATATGTTTTATGTCCTAATCATGTTTTATAATGTGTTACTACTCCAGTAGATCACAGATGACATAGAATTAGTAATATTGAAAATTCCAGTTATTTTCTTTAACATGTGATAACTTTGCTTGACGGTGTTGTTTTGATCAGAATATAAATGAGATTTATTTTCTCCTGGTTTATGCATCACTATAGGCAGTGTCATGACAAAAGCTTCCATATGAAGTTTGCAAGAGGAATAATAAACTTGGGTATAAAATGCATTGTTTTAGTTTGTCCATTTGTTTTTAATTTTAAAAGCAAAACTAAGGGGACAGAACAGATGCCATTCTGATAAAAGTGCCAAGTCACCTTGGAAACCAATAGAATGTATTGCAAAGTTTCACATGTTGTATAGCACTTTCCACGCAAAATAGCACGTCTAGCTTTTTTAACCCCTCCCCCATGTTTACAATAGTCATCTACTTTTGTAACTATATAGTTTCTACTGAGTCAATTAAGAGCACTATCTATTGTGTATTTTCCCTTTCATTCTGTGCTGTTTAATTGCGCCCAAATTGAACTAGAGTACCATACTTTGACCTATGGAAGATTCCACTCCTACACAGATCTTCTTGCACCTGTACCATTATTTTTCTTAAGTGAGTGATGTAGAAAATGTAAGGCAAACTGGTTAAGATTCCCTCTTTTATGTCCTTCTGGCAAATGAGTCAAACATAGAACTACAGCCATGGTTCCTATAATCAGTTATGTAATGTAAAGTGGTCATGGTGGCTATAGTGTCTCTTTAATTCATTGACTGGGAGTGTCGGGAGATGCATACATTGAACTAATTTAATATTATTAAATGAAATGGAACTTTAGGCTCTAAAGGGTTTCAGGTAAATTTCAAACCATTCAAAAACCCTTTGCTGTGAGAGTATGTCAGGGGACTCCTGATGTTGCTGTAAAGGTTATGATGTTTAGAGTTCTCCTTTAACACCGTATGTCCGCATGGCATGGAGATGAATTCATATTCATATTGGCCATAAGAATTAACATATAGCTTTGAATAAAACCACCCAAACCTACAAACATGCATCATTCAACATAAATGCCTTTGGCTTATCTGGGGATCATCTGTCCCGGTTTTCTCCCTTCGGATTTGCCACTGTCATGGAATCTGCTTATTCACAATGAGCAGCATTACAGAGTCCTGATTCTAAATGAGGACATTCCATGGCACAGCAAGGTCTCCTATGGAACAGATACTCATGATGACGCAACCATTTCAGCCTATTCTTTTGTTTCTGAACATAACCATGCTAAGCAGCCATATACATGTTGCCTTACTTAACATGTTTGTTTGTTTTGTTCTTTGAGCCATACAAAGAAAAGTCTTTACACTGGTTGAATTTCTAATAATCAACTTATTTTTAATTCTAGCTGAGCTGGCAGTATGACACAAAATGTTCAGTAAATCTAAGCCAGCTGAAATGTACAGCACTGTAACCCTCCCCCGTATGTATTGCATGTACTGGTACACAAATGTAGCATGGTTAAATGTGCTAGGAATACTAATGTAGCTATAGATAGCCTTTTGAGATTTTTTTTCCCCCTCTGTAGGCTGAATTTCAGTTCTATTTAAATTGATAACATGCAAACATCAATCCTCCTTACATTGCAGGGAGTTATTACATACTAATTAGTAATCGGCTTTTGTTGATAATAGGAAAGTATTGCTAAGAAACTAATTTATCTGAGTGAGAGATGTTTTAAATCCATGTTCCTGCCCACTCTCCTCATTCAGTAAACAGAAATATTACAGTGAAAAAAAATGTAATAATGCAATATTTATTACATGTGTGTATATTTCATCGGACAGATCGTGTCTTAGAATCCCATACTGTACGCATTGTGTGATGTATGCAATTATTCCCCATGAGAAGGTAATGATGCAATTTAACCCCTACACTACCCTTACACCACTGAACATTAATCACTACAGCACACTAACAGTAAACCCTGCACGACCTTAACACCCTACAGTAACTTAACACTGACTTTAACGCCAACACTACCCTAACACTGAACATTAATCACTTCAGTGAACTAAAGTTAACCCCTTCACTGCCCTAACACCCTACTCTGCTATTTATTCCCTATAGTACCTTGACAAAGAACATTAATCACATCAGTACACTAACATTAATCCCTTCACTATCCTAACACCCTACTCTGCTATTTAATCCCTATAGTACCTTAACACTGAACTTTAATCACGTTAGTACACTAAAAGTAACCCTTACCATAACACTGACTTTAACCCCAACACTACTCTAACACTGAACATTAATCACTTCAGTACACTAACAATTAACCCCTTCATTACACTACACTAAAACTAACCCTTACCATAACGCTGACTTTAACCCCTACACTACCCTTACACCACTGAACATTAATCACTACAGCACACTAACAGTAAACCCTGCACGACCTTAACACCCTACAGTAACTTAACACTGACTTTAACGCCAACACTACCCTAACACTGAACATTAATCACTTCAGTGAACTAAAGTTAACCCCTTCACTGCCCTAACACCCTTCTCTGCAATTTAATCCCTATAGTACCTTGACACTGAACATTAATCACTTCAGTACACTAACCTCATTACCTTAACATACTACTCTCATATTAACCCCTACACTACCTTAACACACTGCTAGTAACTAAAAGTAAGTCAAACGATACTTAACAGACAAGAGTGTATTAGGGAGAAATAATGTCATCTCAGGGTTCTGGTGATATTTCTAAACATTTGACCTTTGGTCTTGTGGTTTATTATGATGTCTTCCGAACGCCTCAATGGCATTTTGTATCCTCTTCCTCTCTCTTTGGCAGAACAGTGGTAGAATTTAATAAACAAATGCAGTTTTAATCATTAGATTTTAATGTTAAACTAAGAAAAGTCATATTGTTTTGTAGTCAATAAAGTTGTTGTTTTTTTGTTATTGCTATTTTTTGGGGTGGGGGGAAATAACTAATTAAATAAATGGCTTAATATGTCATGTTAAGGCATTTTCTTCCTTTATCTCCATCGACTCTTTAGTAACAAGGCACAGATTAGGATAGGAAAATCTATAATTTGGCAAAATGGCTCGGCATCATGGGAAATGTAGTATTCTGCTACTGCTTCTATTATTATTATTATTTATAAAGCGCCAACAAATTCCGCAGTGCTGTACAATGTACAATCATTGCTACAGGAAGACAGTTCCATCAATTCCATCACACCCCAGCAAGATGCTTCAGATGAGTGCTTGTCTGTTGTTCTCACCCCACTGAATTACATTGCATTTTCTGCAACCGACTCTCCAATAAATCTCAAGTGTGACAGACAATGTTCGCAAGCTGGTTTTCTGTCACTGACATGTATCTTATGCAGCAACACGTTATGTTACAGACAAGCCAGTCCTGAAAGTAACAGGTCACCATCTATTGGTAAACTCCCATAAACCTATGGTAGCCTTTTGCTGAGTTTTCAAGGCTCAGGGGAGTTATACGTTTTTTAAAGAGACACACTAGACAGCATAAAGACTTGAACATATTATAATTGTTACTTATAATAACAATGTTTGCACAATGTAGCACAAATTGCTACAGCTATAAGCCCACCTCGTAAAGTCAATGTTAGAAGGGAAAGTTATGATTCTACCTGCCCATACAAGTACTTCCACTGTGTGTCTGTCAAACAAGCCCTTACTTACTTTCATCTGAAAAAGTATGAATTAAGTTATTTGGCGAGCCAGTAAAAATACTGCAGCTTGGGCTGTAATTCCATTCATGTTATATAATGAAACCATTAGTTAGCAGTAAAATATATATCCCATAAACTCCTGGACCCCATAGCAGCAAACAAAGAAAATTCCAAGGTAAACGTAAAATGATATAAATATTATTATAAAATACAGTATATGTAATTAATTTTATATGCAAGCCCTTACTATACTGAAGTCATTGTTACGAAATTTAAAATTTGAAAAATAGTGAATGATTGATAAATGTGTTAACGAAACGTATTATGTTCACATTGTGTTACATATTTATTTAATCTGGTTCTGTTTAATTTTTAATATTTGGAATTTAAACTTCACCTTGCTAAACCTTTACATATTTTTGTTTTATTTTTATGTATGGGAAGAAGTATAGATTGAGAGGCAACAACCATGGTTAGATCTCTAATCATTGTGATACCATATATATTTTTTTAAAACTTCCACGCACTTTTTCCTTATAAGCAAGAATAAATGTATGCAGGTCTTGTACAATGAACTGCAAAATTATACATAATTATACAATGTGCTATATCAGCACCTTTGTAAATATAACGAGAAATAAAAAATGTAATCATGTGGAAACTCTAGATATATGTGACTACATATAAAGTATGCACTGGATTAATATAATAATGTTAAATAATGTTTAAAAAAGCTAGTTCAGATATCTAATATGTGTAAAAACACCATTCAATAGGTGTTGAATGATCCTTTCTGGATATTATTATTATTATCGCCATTTATATAGCGCCAACAGATTCCCTAGCTCTTTACAATATTATAAGATATTTATAAACATTTGACCTTTGCTACAGTTTGATTTATTTAACTATAAATAGGACAATTACAAGAAAACTTACAAGAACGATAGGTTGAAGAGGACCCTGCTTAAACGAGCTGACAGTCTATAGCTATCTCTATACTGTCATTACAAAATATATATACCTACAGCAAATTGCAAAGTGATGCAGTGGGAATAATTTAAAAAATGCTCTATATAATGAGGATATATTTGCATGTATACTCTAAGACAGAGATATAATTGTAAGAAAATACAAACCAATTAAAAATAAATTTCCCTGCAGACACATTCTATTGTGCACTTCCAAACGTGGCTATAAAAAGAAAATTAATGTTGTACGTATCACATATATGAAATATAGTAACACACGTACACATCCAGAAGTTATTAACCAAATGTAATGGGTAAAACAAACCATATATTGATATAGCTTGTAATTGCATACTTGGCTAGTATATTTTTGTTGTATTTTTCCTTAGACACATCTACTTTACAGTATATTTTCATGAATGGAATTTTTGTTTGTTATTTTGCAACCAGTTTATTGGCTCCATCTCTATCTCTCGATATACCAAAGGAAAATATTTATGGAATTAATTCATGAAATAAATTGTAATAAGTTGATTAACTTAATTCCCAAATTATGCAGTAATAGAGGATTTGGAAAACTTTTAACTTGACTAGACTGTATTCACAACTTATATTTCCAATTACATTTTTAATTTAGCTAATTATTGATTTCAATTACCTATTCAATTACCTATTTTTTTTTATTTCAGTTATCAGTATTGCTTTCCTTCATTATTGGAATAAAACTGTGAACTTTAACAATATTCACACCAGTCCTGATATCACTAGAAAAGTTACTTCAAATAAATGGTAACACATGTTAATCAAATAATTAAAGGGAGAAATGTATAAAACATTTGTAAAAATATTTAAACATTTGTAAAAAAAAAATATTTAATCTATGTAAAAAAAAAAAAAAACAACAACAACTTATTCAAATTTTCTGAAGTATTTCCTTAGTAAAAAAAAAAAAAAAAAACCTTACCTTTCATTAGCTGCAGAACTGGCCTGTGCTGCTAATGAAGATCCAGACCCTTTTTGCCCAGGACTTGCATGGTTGTCAGTGCTTTGCATCGTTCAATCAAAGGCTTTTCAGAAGAAGAGCCCTTTCGACAAATCTCCATTTCAAAGCTACTTTTGCAGATGGATGGCTTTAGTAAAATACAGTGGGACCTCGGTTTACAAAGGCCTCGGTTAACCCAATTGTCGGTTTACAAATGAAAATCCATTGAAAATAATGCCTCGGTTTACAAATTTATTTTGCAATACAAAGCAAGTTTCCCCAGGATGCATTGCACCTGGGAGGTTTATAGCACCGCCCCTGCATGCTGGAGCCTGTGGGTAGCATGTGGCGTCGAGTGTGGATGTGTTGGAGCGGCTTTTGCATCGAGTTTTGGAGCCATTCTGGAAATTGTTTGCAGTTGTTTTGGGACTTTTTGGTGCATTTCTCAAGCTGTGGAAAGGTAGGGAGCTGAGCATTTTCGTCTACATGCCTTTTATTGTGTGTTCTGCATTGTGGGTTGGTTTCCATGCCAGCTCATTTTGACTTTTTTCTGAGGTCCAGAACGGATTACCGTATATACTCGTGTATAAGTCGATCTCGTGTATAAGTCGAGTGCAGTTTTGTGACCAACAATTGTGAAATATGCTATGACTCGTGAATAAGTCGAGGGTAAAATGTGGGGCTATGAAATTCTGTGATTTTTTTTTTTTTTTTTTTATATATATAATTTTGTCAGATTTTACCTAGGTAAGATCCTGGAACAATCAAACATGTCAGCTAAAAACTGGATTTTAAAAAATCAGCAATCATGAACATGAACATTTAATTTATTAACTGTAACGAATTCCTTAAACTTATTACAGGGAATTTTTATTTATGCCCTCCAAAATAGCACAAACATTGTTTGGCCTATACAAATCCTTCCAACTCTCACTCGTCATCGTCAGAATGTCCGAATAAATCACGACATTGTTCTTCGGTGATGCCATCAGCGTAAACGTCGTCTTCGCTGTCGTCATCTGTTGAATTGGTAATATGAAGCCGATTCATCTTTCTCTTCATAGATGGCATCGTCCTCTGATCCATCCATAGCATTACTAATTCCACATTTCAGGAACGACTTCTTCATCATTTCTGGTGATATTGAATCCCAAGCATCCTTTACCCATTTCGTTATCAAATCAATGTCTGGTTTCATCAAGTTTCCTCCTTTCGTTAACTTTGCTTGACCACATATTGCGCATTCGGTCCTTGAAAGGCTTGTTGAGACAGACATCCAATGGCTGGAGCATTGATGTTAGGCCGCCTGGAATCACTGCTAACGTGGTTGCCATTTTCTTTGCTTCGTCCTTCACATCCTCTGTTATATGCGCACGGAACATATCCCACACCAATAACGACAGACATTTTCTTAGCGCTGCGCCTGGTCGCCTTCCCCACACATTGCACAGCCACAACTTTGTACCCTCCTCATGCATCCAACCTTTAGGGTGAACACGAACAGTTACTCCTGCCAGAATTTTTAAGTTCTTTGGCATTGTTTTCCTCTTGAATATTATTACCGGGCGCAGTTTAGTGCCACCTGGCAGGCAAGACAGTACAACAGTGAAATGTGACTTTTAATGACCGGTTGTTTTTATAAGTACAGTTTTTTCTCCAACGCTTGCTACAGTTCGATTGCCAGGCATATCAAATGTCATTGGAGTTTCGTCCATATTACCAGTGTTATTTAGAACGAAACCATTCTTTTTTCTCTGTTTGATAATTAAATTGTGGAATGACATGACCTTTTCGTCCAGTTCTTTAGGCAGCTTCTGAGCGATCTTTGTTCGCTGACAAAGACACAATCCATACCGGTTCATGAATCGTGTGCACCAACCAGACGATGCTCTAAATTGTGCCATAGCTTCAGTCGCCAAATATTTTTCTTTTACCATCTGAAGTGCTCGTAGTCGAATGCTTGAGCGAGTCACAACATATCCATTTTGTCTACATTCCATTATCCAGTCATTCAAATCCTTTTCCATTCCATCAAAAGGTGTAGCTTTGAAACAAAATGCTTTCTTCAACTTCGGCATGGCTTGCAATTTAGCCTCATTTTTTTCTCCAATCTCATACGAGTTTTTCGCTGATGCTAAACTCTCTTGCAGCTACGCTATTATTGGCTTCCTTTGCACGTACAATAACTTTCAATTTAAGCGCAGCAGTGTAAGAAGCTCTCATTTTCTTTGCAAAACTCATTTTTCTGAAGATAAGAATTTACCGAAAATATTATTCTGTTATTATTAATGTAATCTTAATAATCATTTGACAAACAAGAGTAAATAGTCAATCAAGTTCCCTTATATGGTGTACCGGTATGTTTCTTTCTCCCCCTCACTGCTCCTATGTGTCCATTTCTCCCCTTTTCTTCCCAGTCTCTATCTTCCCCCTCTGCCTCTTTTTCCCTCCCCCTGTGTCTCTCTCTTGCCCCTGTTTCATTATCCCCTATCCACTGTGTGTCTCTCTTCCCCTCCCTTTTGTGTGTCTCTAACATATACACTGACAGAAACCCACTAGATTATAAACACTTTTAATAAATTAAACAAGTGTGTACCAGTGGCCAGCCTTCTCTATTTTCAACACTTGGCCGCTAGGATATGATATCATGTATCCCAGCAGCCCTTAACATAATGTGAGCTGATTGGCCGCAGCTCACATCCCCTCATTTGGCCGGCGCATCTGGAGGGGTAAGAGAGATTGACCGGCGGGAGAGTGGTTTTATGTGCTCCCGCCGGTCCCACGGACATCAATGTCCCGTCCCCCTCCCTCCCTCTCGCTACAGTGATTATGCCGCCGCCGCCCTCCTCCAGTTCGTGCTTTCTGACAGCTGCACAGTCAGAAAGCACGAAAGTGAGTATGCCGCTGGACCGGCTAGCCGGCCGCCTGGTCCAGCTGCACCACTATGATGCGGCCATTCCCCCTCACACCCGTGTATAAGTCGAGCCTGCAATATAACAAGTTTGCAGGTAAAATTTCTCTACTTATACACGGGTATATACGGTAATTGGTTTTCAATGCATTCCTATTGGACCCGTGTTTCGGTTTACAAATTTTTCGCAATAAGAAACGTCCCGGAGAATGCATTAAATTTGTAAACCGAGGTCCCACTGTATAGTGATTCATATAAAAGTCATACAATAGAGTTAAATTTGTTAAAACATACTGACACACATGCTACATTTAGCCACCTTCCAGGTTCTTACCTTTTTCTTCAGGGTGGATTCCCTGGGGTCCACTGGTGGTTTCCCTGCCTTCCTCCTCCGCACGGCTCGGATTTCCGGTGGGAGGAAGTGATGCACGGCATTTTGTTTACATGTTTTACCACGATTTGTCTGTGTGATTGCAGCTGCTGCTTCCCCTCGGGCTGAGATCATCAATACTGATAATCTCAGCCAATTCCGTGCTTTCTTATAGGGAAGCACTGGGGGACTGGGCACATGTGCAGCAATTGACTCGCTGCACCAATCAGGGATACATTGACACAATGCATCTTTATGGGGAGTGTCCAGCATCTACATGGAGATGTTGACCGTCACTCCTGCAACAATTTCAGTACCTCTAGTGACTGTTTGAGTGACAGCCATTAGTTGTGTAGATAAGCAGAAAAGGCAATGTTTACACTTCTGAGGCTGCATGGTTAGCCTCCATGCTCTGCTTATGATGTCCCTTTAACCTTTCTGAGAAGTGCCTGAAATATCAGTGGTTGATGGCAATATTTGGTTCCAAGTGTGGCTACTTTCAAAATAGTAAAAAAACAATAAAAAAAAAAAAAAGATAATTTACGGAGAATGAAAAAAAACCATGGGTTATTACTAGCAGTTTCATGTTGATTATACCGTGGAAACTACTTCACTTCCCCTCATCACACATGAGTTTTACTTTCACCAATTTGGCATTTGGCATTGTAGTACAGTCATCCTCTGTCTGCTGCGAGGGTGTCTGAGCAGCTTCTTCTTCTTCAGAGCCAAAAACACTTGTTCGAACTTCTGTTTCTTTTCCGTCTGCTGTGTTTTGTCATCTAGCACCGACCATGAAGAATATTCACTACAACTCGCCATTGATATTTAGGTAAGAGAGTCAAACCTTTATTCATTTGAATTCCGAGTTGTATGTGTGATTTCACATGGGTAATGCCACGTAGTTTGTTGGTGTTTTCATAAATATATCTTTAAATATTGTGATGATGATGGCCAACTTCATTTAAAGTACATGTTAAAGGGACTCTGTCAGCCATAAAATAGAATGGCTGATAGACTCATCTTTTAACAAAGTATGCATAACTTTACACCGTGCAGGTGATATCTCCAGAAAATGTTGTGATTAAATGATTTCCTTAAAAGAAGATCAGATGGAAGCTCTCCAAGATTGCATCAGAAATAGGTGCAAGTAGTAATAAAAGACAGTTGACGAACACTTAATTGGTAAACTCAATGTTACCTTTATAATATACAATAGATATCTCCTCTAGATATTATAGGAGGATATCTGTCATTTTTTTTGTAACGCACCTATATTTGGTTCCAGCCATTGGATAGAGTCACACTATTTTTCCTGGTTTCTGCTCAGTCCATTCTTTGAGAGTACAGTGTAAATACACCTGGATACCAGCAACTGTTAAAACATGTGGTAGTATCTTGGCACATAACATGCAGCTGTGCTTTTCTTACTGTTATTGTGCATACATGACCCATACGGAGATGAACTATTAATTATTGAAATGCGTCAACCTCTGTTAGGTAAAGTGACAACTCCTACACATTTTCAATAAATAATCACCATTACAGGCACAAAAAGTTATTGAAAGTTGATTTATTATTTCTATTGACATTATCTGTAATAGGATCTCTTTTGTTGCTGTGCGTGACATTGATCCAATAAAAAAGTTACTTCATTGATATTGAAGTGGATCCTGTCAATTTTTAAAGGAGCACTACAGTGTTAGGTATAAAACGTACTCCTGACACTATTGTTTTCATAATAACTTAATAGATTCAGGGGTCCACAAATCAATAAAAAGAGAAACTGTTTTATTTACCTTTACTCCTCCAGAGTGGCTGTTTCCCTGCATCCATCCCACCTTTGCTGACAGAGTTCATCAATCCTTATGATGTCAGTCAATCCAATGTTTCCTCATAGAGAAGTATTGGGGAGATTAGTGCGCATGTGCAGCAATTGCCACTCTGTACCAATCTGCACCTTCTATACGTTGCAGGGTTTTGGTGCCTTTTGTTTTTCTTTAAGCCTTTTTTTGGGGGGCTTCCAACAAATATCTGGTGTACACCTCATTTTGTGTTATCTAGCCTATTAGCCTAAGCTTAGAGATGAGAATTCTGCTTTCATGACCCCAACTGAACACTGGTGAAGGTCTACTAAACTGGTTCATGGATTACAGGATAAAATTTACCAGGAAAGGTTAAATGAACTCAACATGTATAGCTTGGAGGAAAAACTGGACAGGAGGGATATGATAGAAACATTTAAATACATAAAGGGAATCAACACAGTAAAGGAGGAGACCATATTTAAAAGAAGAAAAACTACCACAACAAGAGGACATAGTCTTAAATTAGAGGGGCAAAGGTTTAAAAATAATTTCAGGAAGTATTACTTTACTGAGAGGGTAGTTGATGCATGGAATAGCCTTCCAGCTGAAGTGGTAGAGGTTAACACAGTGAAGGAGTTTAAGCATGCGTGGGATAGGCATAAACCTATCCTACGCTTAAGATAATGCCAGGGACTAATGAAAGTATTTAGAAAATTGGGAAGACTAGATGGTCTGAATGGTTCTTATCTGCCGTCACATTCTATGTTTCTATGTTAGACATAGGCACCCACTGGCTCCATCAATATTGATGAACTTATATGCCCATTAACTTCTGCAGGTCAAATGGGAAATTCACAGATACTCTTAGGTTACCTTAAATTCATACATTTAAATGACAAACGTGGAAAGGGACAGATGATGGATGGTGATGGTCAATATGATATTGCTTTTCATGAAATGAACTGATCTAAAACAGGTAGAAGATGATTATATGTAGTCATAGTAATTTAGAAACATGCTTATGACAGTTCATAATATTGGGGAATTTAGTTTCTTTGAAGTTTTTCAAACATTCATAATCAACAAGTATTCTGTATGTCTATAATAGAGGACAATATACAAAAGAGGAACTGGGGGATTTGAGTCCAAAAGAGGGACTGTCCCTCCAAAAAAAGGAAATTTGAGAACTCTGAGTAACATTTAAATACGGATTAGATTTTTGTTCCATTAATTTGATATTTTTTAAGCTTGTTAAGGCTAGTTAATTCTCATAATAATAAAAAATACAGATTTGTGAAAGTTAATTTATCAATGTATCATGGGAAAGGGACGCTGTGCTTTGTGTGTGACTACTTCTCTAAACTAACAGGGTTATTCACTAAAATGAGAATTCAAAGTGAGTTTCAAATTTAAGGCCAGAGTATCTGAACTGGAAGCAAAGCTAATGTAGATATTATTTCCAGTTTGACTATTTTGACCCCCCCCAAATAATTATTTAGTGCATATACCTAGTAGAAACATACATGCATTTAATTATGATTTTCTTACATAGGATGCATACCTAAAAACAGCTTGCAAAAGCTGCAGATCTATTGTCTGCAGCCTTTACCAAGCCATTTCCTTCTTCTCCAGCCCAGACTTTCTGTGGCTGTCTAATCATAGATTTCCAATGGAGCTCGATGAGAAGTCTTTACAAGGCAAGTTACTCTGGGCAATTACTGCCTCTTCAGTGTAGTTCCACTGAGCTAAACAGCTGGAAAGTAGTAGGACCGGTTGTCTAATTGACATCTAGGGGGTATAACTAGATTCATTTATAAACTGTGCCTTTTTTCTAGTGAAATCTACACTTTTTGCAAAATTGAAGAAATAAAAACACACTTAACACATAAAAAACTTCAGCAAGCTAAAGTGCTTTGTGTGCTTGGCGTGTTCTTTTACATTTAAAATTTTGAATTCTCACTTTAGTAAATAACCCTTTTAATATTTTTTTAAACCCATGGACTGTTAAATGAATATCCCAGGCACTTGGTCATTATAAAGGTTTTGTATAGAAAGGTAACATGTGCTGGATATCCACAAGTGCTGCAAAAAAACCAAGATAAATAAATGTTGCAAACAAAAACTGCAGCACTTTGATTAGGCCTTTTCAAACTGAAGATGGTTTGAGGAAAACCGGAGAAATACTATAGATAGTGTTTCCATGTTCCGTACAGCTCGCAAGTGCGTTATTTTAAATGGAAGCATGCACGGGGGTACTGTGCATGCCCAAGCCTGTTGCAATTTAGTTTGCATGCATGGATTCACAGTGCTTCACACAAATGAAGGGCACTTATTGGTTGATTATCCTTAGTTCCTGATTGCTGCAGTGGTCTAGCATCATGGGAAATTCATAGAAAATGTTTGCAAAATGGAAACCTTCCCATGTTTTTTTTTTTTTTAAATTGATTTGTTTATGTATTTATTGTATCATTATTATTAAATGCATTATCTGTATAAGACATTAAAAATGTTGGGTCATCTGAAGCTTGGTATAACCTGTTAATCTAATCAGAAAATAATATCTAAGCCAATGTCACCGTCTTTATAGCTTCTCTCGTACTACACACAACATGGAATGTCACACTAGACAGCAACCCATTATTTATAAGTTAAATCCATATGAAATATTCTGCTTGATTAGAATCCGTTTCTTATGTGCAGCAGAATGTAGCACATGCATTTTAATTATCCAGTGTTGGGCTGTCTGTCAGCATTGATCTGTAAGCACTACATATGTTCTGCATTTAAGAGATGGTGAGTGACTTTAAACTACTGGTAGTCATCCTTTACAATTCATTGGAAATGCATAACTGGAGTAATTGCACTGTAGAACATTTTGCCACATCATGGAAATCTTGTGAAAATAATATGGAGTATACATACATGTGCACAAGGGGTGTGTCATATATGTCCTGACACCACCTAATGCATGGACATATCATCCTTATGTATGTGTTTCTATGGACACTCTTTGGGTGCGCTTGTTATGTTTATGAGGAAAAATAAACCATGAATTATTGATACACTTAGTTCTCATTAAAGCAAAAATGTGTATTTTTTCACTTTCAATATTTCTTTTACAGTTAGTTATACACGCTATTTAGATATATGCAACTCAATATTTGCACTGGGGTCTAAACTCATGTTTAGACCCCAGTCTCGCTGGTCTCGTCAGTCTCACCGTTCCTATCAGTCCTCCCCGGCTTAGATCATCATTGCTGATGATTTCTGCCAATCCAGTGCTTCCCAATAGGAGATCATGGGGCAGGGGGCAGGGGGCAGGGGCCAGTGTGCAGGTGCAGCAATCACAGTGCTGTGCCAATTCGCATTCTTCATAGAAATGCATTGCCTCAATGCATCTCTGCGAGGAGCGTCCGGCATCTTAATGCATATCTCACCAGCTCACCAGAAAGTGCATCTAAAGGTTGTCAAAGTGACAGCTGCTAGAGTTGTAAAAGGAACTCTTTGCACTAAATCACATACAATAAACATGAGTGTTTACGGTGCAATGATAGTGAGTCCAGATAGGAGAACAGGAGGAAGATCTACCTTAAGGTTTTCCTTTTACATGCCACCATCTTGGTACTGTCACGTATTCATCCGCTTATAAAAATGTGGTAAATGGCATTTACTGTCCACACAGGAAAAGTTGTGCCGAGCAGCAACCAAATCCACAGAAGGGTTAATGCTGAGCAGCAATTATGCAAATGGAACCTAGTAACTGCCTTTGGGGTCAAAGGCCGGTTACAGCCTATCAGATCCAGAGGAGGGGTATTTAGGCCCAGTTCTCATCCTGCTCAGTGCTCTGTCGTGGTTTCCTTTGTGGTTGTCCGAGAGTGCGTTCCTGATTCAAGTTTCTTCTGGTTTTTGACTTTGATTTTGACTTTCCTGTATTCTGGTATCCCTGACTTCTGGCTTTCTCTTATTGTTGTGTCTCTTTCTGTATCCCCTGACCTCGGCAAGTATCCTGACTATTCTTTGGTACGTTAAGTCCGGCCATTCTAAGGCCCGGTAATATGTTGCCTATAAGTCATCTGTGTGACACAATTCTACGTGCTGGATCAACTAGTAATCCTGACAGGTACAAAACAGGAGCATATGGAGGTTCTTGCAGCTCATTGATCTTTTGGTGCATACTCAAGGAGATGTAGTCATCTATTATATGTGCAAGCAAGAAACTGTTTTCCAACAGCCATAACTCATTGTGTCTAAACAGAAGTGACAAATATGTGGAGCCACAAATTAGCCATCTTGCCATATTTACCATTTTATTTAGCATACATACTATAAGTAGCCCCTTGGTTTGTCTTATATGTATTTTTTATTTTGACTTCTATTTTATTTACATCACACAGCAATATATAAGCATAAAGAGGCATTTATATTGGGTTCTTAATAAATAAATCTGTAAACATTTTGGGCAGAAGCTGTGTTGTTTTTCCTTTTATGTAGCACCATTTGTATGCAGTTCCAAAAACCTGTGACTGAATTGTTTAAGGTTGCACATCAGTATGCAGTACACATTGACTGGCATAGTGTCAGCAGGTTTTTAAACATACGCACATCTGCTTTAGGGTCTGTTACATCAAATTTGCAGTTTTATTGGGCTGACCAATCTACTGTGACTCTGTTTTATTTGATAGTGTCAGATCATGGCCAGAAGGCATGCTAAAGAGAACCGATGACTCCTTTTTCAGAAAATGTATAACCTTTGAGGTACTATCCCTGTTCTAATGTTTGAATCGATGAGGCATTTCTAGAAAGTAAGTCGTTCTTTGTGCACTTTCAAATTTTGGGTTTCTGTTAATCACACAAAAACTCGAGTTAAGTGCTTTGGTAATCGCATAGCAGTGATCTTTTTGTATCAATATTTAAAGAGCTGCTATAAGTTAATTTATTCATAATTGAGAATCTCACCCAGGTATTGCTGAATTCAGAATATGTTTACCTATCCCCTATATTTAACAAATATGTATTTGTGAGTTGTAAAAATTGTAATTAAATGTAGGAATCCTGCATCTGAACCCCTCTAACTGAGTATGCTGTCAGTTACAAGAGCGCACTGTAATGTGTATTACAAAGTATGCGCTGGAGCCCCACAGTGTAAGTAGTCAAACTGTTTGCGAAAGGTGTGACAACTTACCTGGGGTCTATCAGGAAGCAGTCAGTCTGATGCTGCTGTGTTTAGCTCACTGGCTGATGCTCTCAGCCATTGAGCTTGTCCTGTACTGCTGGTCCGAGCTCAGAAGAGCTAATGGATGATCCATGCAGGAGCTACTTACTTGCTTTCAGTGGAGAAAGTTACCAGCGTCTGACATACCCCAGGTAAGTTTCCGAAGTGTTAGCATACAGTTTACAGTGTTTACTTACATTCAGAGAATATAAAATAAATTTCCACCAACTCCCATATGTTACCAATGTAGTCTCCTTGACATTCATATTAATCATGCATTAATATTCTTTTGCCCTAACACGTTCAGCAAATAGCAGACGCTAATACTGATGTCATGTTGTTCTTGGAGATTCAAACACATTCTAGTAGCTATTTTATTACTCACCAGCAGGCTTTCAGTGATGTCATCCTTATTAGCCATTCCAGTGACTTGAAGATGCAGTGGAAGCAGAATGACAGTGCGTCTTGAGTAAAGACACAATATTTGCAGACTAGTCCGTAAAACGTTAAGGACACAGCGTGATCAGGGTCGCAAAATATTCTATCAATTCAAAGTGAAATCTAATTTCGAATTTTAGGAGATCTTTTGTTACAAAAAACAAACAGTATTTCCATATATACTAGGTTTCTTGTGCACATTTATCCCATAGCTTTTAATGATTTTTAAAGAAGAGTACCATGGAAGGTGGCATTACATATTTAGTAGGGAGTGTAGAATGATAAAAGACCTCCCTATTCCACGGCGTGACAATGTAGAGTGTCACTAAGGGCTGCATAAGATAACAAGGGAATACCACTTCAGAGGCATTGTATCTGAACGAGTGCAGGAAAGAAAAGCTTGTCAGCATAAAACTGGAGTTATTACTGAACAACTGGCTTCAGGCTTCAAATGCTTTTTTTCCTATCTATTTTTGGAAATGCCTTTATGTAGCGTGCGTGCTGCTTTTTATGTGTCATGGAGTGCATTATTTTTAAAACCATTTTAAAGGCACAGTGCATAACTGCAGCCTCTTTATACAAAGTACCTGCAGATGGTATAGGATTGTGAACAAATGACTACACAGCCCTCTAAAAGGACATATTGCTTTTTAAATTGCAAGCCGAAGAACACTGATTATTTTATTGTAGCCATGAAATTGTGGTCTGGGTGCAGTTGCCCATTAATTTTAATCCTGCAATGTAAATCAATGCAGTTTTGGAGGGTTGCGGGGTTAAACATACCTCTAGTGGCTGTCTTCCTGATTGCCATTAGAGACCCTGTGAGCATCTAGTCAAATGCTGTTCATAATCTATTCGCACCTGCCTCTCAATGCTTTTCTATAGGGAAGCATAGGATTGGCTGAGATCATCAGTTTTGATAATCACTGCCAGACAGGGGTGGTAACGAGACCAGCAATTTTGTTTACCTCTGTTTCCAAATACATCTTACTTTATTCACTAAACCAGTAATTTGGCAAATTATTAAACGGAATCTATAGTCATAAAAATAACAATCGTTATTTGGGACTAAAGGTTCCTTTTTGTCCACCCTCATTTGACCTGTAAATATTAAAGAGACACTATAGTCACCAGAACAACTACAGCTTAATGTAGTTGTTCTGGTTAGTATAGGCAGTCCCTGCAGGCTTTTTGTATTAAACACTGTATTTTTTTAGAGAAAAGGTAGTGTTCACATTACAGCCTAGGGATGCCTCCACTGGCCACTGGGGCAGTGCTGCACAGTTTGCTTTCCTATGGACTGATTAAATGTATTCAGCGCTGACGTCGGAAGAGGGAGGAGAGTCCCCAGCGCCAGGCTGGAGAAAGGTAAGTGATTAACCACTTCCTCCCCCTTCAGCCTGGCAAGAGTGGGACCCTGAGGGTGGAGTTTGTTTTCCTGGCAATTTAGTGGTCCTTTAAGCTTTCATTGTATGTTATTTTCATTGAAATTATTTCATTAATAAAAAGGTTATTGACTCAAACACTCCTCAGAATTTTGGCTGTATTTTTTAACAGTTTTGATAGTCTTTTAAACTACAGGAATAATAAACGCTTCCCGATGTCACTAAATTTTATTTTATTTCACTTGAAAACACACACACATCAACCATCTTCCTGACAATCAAGTTTAGTTTCAAATGTTGTGATCCTATGCATTACATACTTGGTTTTGGCGGCATTTGATTTGATTTTTGTTGTTGTTGTTTTTTTAACCTTAAGGCTTCCCTATCAGTAGTACACGTAGCATAATTTGTTTTTCTTTTTCTGGCTATATTTAGACACAGACAGCCAGGGCCAGATTAAGAGCCCAGTGGGCCTGGTGCTGACAATTATGACGGGCCTAATTACAGAATCATATCGACCAAAAACAGTAAAACACTCCCAAGCATCATGTATCTGATGGAGATGGTGCTGGAGAGAAAGAAAACAGCAGCTATAAGAAAGCACATACCCTAGGCTAATCTCTCACTAATTTATGTTTTCATCTTTCAAGTAAATCCATAACCCCTAACAGCAGTGTCCAGTCAAGTAGGAAGTCAATGGGCATGGTAAAAGGGTGTGCCACTGACACAAATCACATAACCTGCCAAAAGGGGCGAACATGCCCAAAAAGAGGACATGTCTGCTCAAAGAATTAGAAGACCAGCCTGGCATGTCAGGCTGCCTGCCAATCATGCAGCTGGCCAACTAAGGGCATACTATGCAGACAGCACCCTGAGCTTGGCATAAATGCATCTAATGATGCGCTCACTCAACGCTTTCTAAGGACTGTCCCCTAGCACTCGCTGGTCCACTTGTCTCTTTACCTTCTTACTAGCAGGCAGAAGCTCCTGGTATATGGTCCGGGACAGAGAAAAGCTGTATGTAGTGAGTGTAGAAGAAAGGGAACATGCCACAGTGTTAGAGAGACCAAAGTCAGCATTACCACAAGCATGAATTCATGACCCTATAGTGTTAACACCACCATCTAGCCCCCCTGGGCCCCTCATGCCTCCATAAATATAGCAAAATCCTACTATATTCAAGCCTGAAGCTTTAACTCTGCATGCTGTTAGACTCATAAAAACAAGCAGTCTGCTGACATCATTAGAAGTGGTGGCCTGATCCAATCACAGTGCTTCCCCATAGGATTGGCTGAGACTGACAAAGAGGCAGATCAGGGGCAGAGCCAGCATGATTCAAACACAGCCCTGGCCAATCAGCATCTCCTTATATAGATGAATTTAATTAATGAATCTCTATGAGGAAAGTTCAGTGTCTACATGCAGAGGGAGGAGACACTGAATGTTTGGATGCATTTTAGGCAGCCATGACCCAGGAAGGATCTCTAACAGTCACCTAAGGAGTGGCCAGTGAAGTTATCACTAGGATGTAATGTAAACACAGGATTTTCTCTGAAAAGACCATGCTTACAGCAAACAGCCTGATGGTAATGATTCTACTCACCAGAACAAATTCAATAAGCTGTAGTTGTTCTGGTGACTATAGTGTCCCTTTAACTATATTCATTGTCAGCTAGTCCACACAAGTTTACATCCCTCTTAAGTTTCCATATTAAGTAAGAGTATGTGAAAAGTAGTTAGGGTTGCCACCTTTCTTGGAAAAACAATTTGCATAATTAAATATGTATGGGTGACATCACATGATGTAAATCACAAGGAGTGACATAAGAGAAAATGCTGTAAAATCACCAAAAAACTATTTAGTTTAAATCTGCTGTAAAGATGGATTCCTCCCAGTGCCCCCATATGTCGATTACTCCAGTCCTCAGTGTTCCTATGTATCAGTGTCTCAGTGCCCCATGTCTCCCAGTGTCCCAAGTGTCGTGTCCCCAGGCCTCCTTTTTTGCCTTCCCTATGTATCAGTGTCTCAATGCCCTATGTCTCCCTGTGTCCCCATGTATCCCAGGGTCCCCATGTCACTAGGACACTAGGAAGACCGGAGACCTGGGGACACAGGGAGACCTAGGGACATGGAGACACCAGTGACACTGGGAGAGTAGGGGACTCTGGCTGGGACACATGGGGACAATGGAAAATAGGGGACACTTGAAGACATGGGGACACAGACACCAGGGACAAAGATACTAGAGACACTGGCTGGGGGACATGGGGACATTGGGGGCACTGGGAGACATGGGGACACAGACACCAGGGCCACAGACACTAGGGACACTAGCTTGGTGACATTGTGACACTTGAGGCACTGAGAGACATGGAGGCACTAGGAGACATGGGGACAGTGAGACACTGGCAGACTGGGGGCACTGGGAGACTAGGGGTCACTGGAAGACTAGAGGCACTGAGACACCAGGAACACTGGCTGGGAGACATGGGGACACTGTGTCCCCATGTGTCTGTGTCATAATGTCTCCCAATGTCCCTTAGTGTCTCAGTGTCTGCCATAATGTCTCCCAATGTCCCTTAGTGTCTCAGTGTATGTCTCCCTGCTGCCTTTCCCCCCATCCCTTACTTCCCTGAGCTGTAGGCTGTCTCTGCAGGGTGAGAGTTGCTGTCTGGACTCTCTGTAGCTGCACCCCTGCAGATCAGTGAGTATAGATAGGCAGGGAGGGATATGCTGGAACTTCCTATCCCTGCCTGTCTCCACATACAGCGACCCCTACTGGCCAGTGCTGGTATTGCATAGTAATTTCCATTTATACTGAGAAAAATACCAGCATTTATATTGCCAGTATCACTGTAATATTGGCACCAGCCAGGCAGCCTCAAATACTGGCTGTGCCAATAAAATAAAAGCCAGGTGGAATCCCTAAGAGTAGTGTGTGAAAAAAAATGTTTTTTTTTTTTTTTTTTTTTAAATCAATGGGCCTATTCCATGGGCCTGGGCCTGGAGCTGCAGCTCCATCAGCCCCTATGTTAATCCGGCCCTGCAGACAGCCAACGCACTGCTGCAAGAGGAGCTGGATTGCAAGTTCATGTCAATGCCCATTACATATTACATGTTGCACTGTGCATTACAATATGCTACTTAACCCCTTCTTGACAGAAAGCTTGCTAGAACTGTCATGATTAAAGGGATTTTCTTGTTATGAATGTTTTACATACCACTGTGCCTTACCTTTGTGCTCCATTTTGCCGCATTGTGCCTTACCATTGTTCTTGCCTTTTGTGAATGTTTGTTTCTATGACCTGATTTTGGTCTTCCTCTTGACATCTCTGAACACCATTTGTCCCAATTCAGAGTTCTACTGCTTTATTGAATGTGTTGTGACTCTGATACATGAGTATTGCAAATAGTGATAAGGAAGGTCTCCCGCAAGAGACAGAACGCTTACCAGCTAACCATAGATAATCAGCCTCATGTGTTCAGCATTCTCCATCCATAATTGCTTTATACATTCATTCTGCCTGCCTTTACTGCTATAGGATTTCATGTCATATTTGTTTTGTTTCCCGTTGGGTTTATACTTTACAGTGAAGATATTCACAGCATTATCCACTGATATAATTTACCATTGCGTGTTCGGATTCAGAGAATCTTACAAGCTTTTTCCATTTTCAAAATATATTGATGCAGGATAGAACGAGAAATGATTTGTGCATTATTAATCCTGCCCTCTACATTCATGGGAAACACAATCACATATATAATGTAATTTGTCTTGCTACTGAAAAACTAATTGCAGTTTCATCATAAGAAATATAATCTTTATATATATATATATATATATATATATATACACACACACACACACATACATGTTTACATGTAAAAGCCAGTTCAACAAATGTCATGTCTCCCAACCATCCTGCTTTTAGGAACACCAGAAACTGTCCCCAACATTCATACATAGCACAAGCGCATAAATACACGATGATTAGGGAACTAAGGTCTGCCCTTAGTATACTAGCACTCAGCGGGCAGGCCTGCATGATGGACAAGCAGCCTGGTGGCCCGCCCCCTTTCAGGGCTTGTCTGCTTTTTGGGGTGTATCTAGTGACACAATCATATCACTGGCCCGCCCCCTTTACATCCGTCCCACTGGCATCCTGATTTGCAAGACACTGGGGTGAGGAGGCATGAAATTTGATCTTATGGAATTCATATCAATACAGTACTCATACTGACATCAGTTATTGCTCCAAGCACCATAATCACCAGAGCACACAGCGGTTATGGTGCCAGGAGAGCCAGGGCCGGATTAACATAGGGGCTGATGGAGCTGCAGCTCCAGGCCCAGGCCCAGGCCCATGGAATAGGCCCATTTAAGAATAAAAATGAAACAATTTTTTTTTTTTTTTTTTTTTTTACACACTAGGCTTCCTGGCCGTGATACCGGCAATACAAATGCAAATATTGTCATCAGTATAAACGGAGATTATTCTGCAATACCAGCGCCGGCCAGTAGGGGTCACTGTGTGTGGAGAGAGGCAGGGATAGGAAGTTACAGCATCTCCCTGCCTCTCTCTACTCACTGACCCGCAGGGGAGCAGCTATACAGCACAGAGAGTCCAGACAGCAGCTCTGAGCCTGCAGAGACAGACTACAGCTCAGGTATGTGAAGGATGGGGGGAAGGCAGCAGGGAGACATGGGGACACTAAAACACTAGGGGACACATGGAGGACACTGGGACACTGGGAGACGTGGGGACACTGTGAGACATGGGAAAGCTGAGACACATGGGGGACGCTGTGAGTCATAGGGAGACACATTGGGACACGGAGACACTAGGTACACAGTGTATCCATGTCTCCCGGTGTCCCCATGTCTCCCAGCCAGTGTCTCCAGTGTCTGTGTACCCTAGTCTCCCAGTGTCTATGTCCCCATGTCTCTTAGTGACCCCATTTCTCCCAGTGTCCCCAAATGTCTGTGTCCCCATGTCTCCCAGTGTTCCCATGTCTGTATCCACAAGTGCCCCCATGTCTCCCAGTGTCCCAAAGTGTCTCAGTGCCCCTATGTCTCTCAAGTGTCTTAGTGTCCCCAGATCTCTGTGTCCCCATGTCTCACTGTATCCCCTAGTATCCTAGTGACAAAGGACACACTAAGACATGGGAACACTGGGAGAAATGGGAACACAGACACTGGGAGACTAGGGGACTGGGCGACATGGGGACACTGACACTGTGATACATAGGGACACTGATGCCAGGCTGGCCTTCCAATTCTTTGGACAGACATGCCCCCTTTTTGGGCATGTTCGCCCCTTTTGGCAGTTCTGGTCACGTGATTCGCGTCAATGACCCACCCTTTTACCCCGCCCATTGACTTCCTGCTTCACTGGACACGGCTGTTAGGGGGTATGGATTTATTTGAAATGTGAAAGCATAAATTAGATAAAGAGATTAGTATAGAGTATGTGTCTTCTTATAGCTGTATCCTTTGAGTTTCCCTCCAACACCAACTCCATCAGATACATGACGCTTGAGAGGTATGACTGTTTTAGTGTTTTTGGTTGATAAGCTTCTGTAATTAGGCCCCATCATAAATGTTCGCACCGGGCCCACTGGGCTCTTAATCTGGCCCTGAGGAGAGCCCTTGCATCCCACGCTATTCTTAGGAACGAAACAGTTTTTGACGGGCACAGCTACCTGCCTTTACTGCCAGGTAACCTAAGTATTCATACAGTTTGCTAATAGTCTGAGAACTTACCTGGGATCTGCCAGGCACTGCTCCCTGCCTCCGCAACAGCCTTTACTACAGAATTGTAGGAAATTTGAAAAAAGAAATTGCAAAATTTAGGCAGCAATAGATGACATGCTATGGTCTAAGCTTGGCTATTTTAGCCCAAATGTCATCATTCCATTACAGTTTGATGATTGTGGATAAACCCTTATGTGTCTTCCTGCTAAACCCTGCATCACTCCCTACCCCAAACTTTGAACTACATACACAAAATGTGAAGAATCAAGAAAACGGCAAACATCTCTAAGTGTTAAAGCATGGAAATCAAATGTTTAAAATTGTGTAGTTTTATTAACACCACTGTTCTATCCAGATATAAATTAAAAGGAGTGCTCTGTCATGACTACCAAAGAAAATATCACATCTGTCATTTTTGTAATTTCAAAGTATCTATCTTAAATAGACAGATACTTTTTCTGCTACTATGGTGACAAAGATATTGCTGTCTTCTCCATGTGAATTTTAGCTACATACTTAAAGTTACCATACCTGACAAATGTATAAAAGGGGTTAGATGTGAGTGACAGAGCCATACACTACACATTGGGCACACCCCTGACAACAAACAGGTAAAAAAGATTTTGTTCACATATTCTCTGCATTTTTCTTTTGTCCTTAAAATGTTTCTCAGTTGCTTATTAGCAAATGTGATGTTTGCTCAGCTGAAATGTTTAAATTACACTTTGCTTAAGTAAAGAAAGCTTTTGCAAAAATGTTAATGCAATCTCCTATAATCAGACCAAACCAATTAATGTGTGTACATACAGGCAGACCAGCAGTTATCGCAGAACTAGGGTTACAAGATTTTTTACGGATGTTCGTCTTTGTGAAACAAACTTTTTAAGCATATTTTGGGCTATGGAACTGCATTTATTTGCTACTGTCAGACCAAGTATCACATGCTTCCCAGCCATCCTACATTTGTTGGGACAGTACCAATTTTTGGGTCCTTTCCTGCCATCCCGACTTTGTACCCTGGTGTCCGCTTTTGGGCACCAGATGAGATCTCACTGCACTTACGGCACTTAGACCCAGCATAGAGCACTGAAACTGTGCTCCCTTCAAGTACAGCCCTCAGTGTGGTGGCCTGCTTTACTGGCAGGCAGCCTGAGGTGATTTCACACCAGGCTGACCTGACAGTAATTCGGGTGGACCCACACCCTTTGGGCAGAGCCAGTGACACGATCGCTTCACTAGCCACCTCCTTTACCTTCCTCCCACTGTTGCCTCTCAGGATGCCAATGTTATGGGGTATGGCATCATAGGAACTGTAGTTGTAGCATGCAATCTACATACTGGCTGTTTTTGCCCAAGACAATTCCTTGGCCTGCACTGACCATTATATCTGTTCATTGCTTTTATGTTTATATCGATGAAGTCTTCTGAAAATAGTTTTAAATGTCTGGTTTATGACGCATCATATTCTAGTGTCAAATTTTAAGAGTTAAAATCTATTTTTTAATGAAATGAACAGACTCTTTATGCAGTTAGGAAAACCCCTTGAGGTGAAATCTATATATGTATATTTTTTTAATCTATACATAGTTCTCTATTCACCCCATGTAGCAGACGCTTGCGTTTCTTTGAACAAATGCAAATGAGTATTTCGGTTTGCAGAAGCTCAGGGCAGTACTTGAATTTTTGCTTTCCTTTCAGCATTCTGCTTGTAAATTTCCTTATGATGCAGTATTCAGTTTGCTGAGCTGGAACTTTATATCACATTGAAGAATGAAAACACAAAATTCTTACAAAAATTACTTTCAGTACCTCTATGCTCATTTGTTGAGTTGCGCTTCAATCAGATATTTACATACAAGTTCTACAATTATAGTTAAAGAAAGTTTTATTTTGACTAATCTAGACGCGGGGATGATATAAAAAAAAAAAAAAAAAAATACCCTATGCAAGCCAGACACCATAGACTTTCATATTGAGGCATCTACTGGAGACAAACAATTAGTTCATTTGTGTGTGTATCACATACATTGCTATGGGTCTGAAATAAAGGACTCTTTATTAAATGATTCCCAGTGACCTTTTCGCTAGCTGTTTGCATGTGGTCCTGGATCGCCTTTTTCTTTCTTAGTCACAATAATACTTTCTTCTTCTCTTAAGACAGAGCAGTTAAGAATCTGGAATACGAGTTTAAATAATCTTTCTGACCCGAGTTACCCTATATATACAAAGTGGTGAGGCACAGTGGATTCTAAGTACAAAATCTGTGGTACCAAAGTAGAAAAGTACCTTTTAAAACAGTATTTACATTGCAAAACCACTTGAAAGTACTGTAGTCACACCAAGAGAGAGACATACACTGCCGAATGGAGTGAATTAAGTCAGAGCAGATTATGCTCTTTACCCAGTAGGTACAGCTATTCATTTACGGAAGAAAAAAAAAACAGTACTCTGTTTTTTTTCCCTTTTAGCTATGAAGCAATGTAAGCGGAGACAGAATCATTGCCAAGTGTGTAAGAGCTGAACAAACCATTAAACCTGGATGGTATTTTTACGTTTTATTATGAAACAGTTTAGAAAAGAAAACACAGTTCTAATAGTAGCATGTTGTTAGCAGAACATATTTTAAATGGTTGTAAACATTTTGTGTTTGCTATCCTATCAACAATTTGTAATTGTCGATAGAATAAAATATTTTAACAGGGATTGACAAAGTCAATGTGTCAGGGTTTAAAAAAAAAATGCTGCATTATTAGGATGACATGTGCGCTGCCTAGATAATTAGTATCAATATATACCATACATATTTAAAGAACACTCCATTAAAGATAAAAATAACAATTTAGGAGAAATACTCCAAAAGAAATATACATGTATTGATTTTCATGTTTTATTTGTGACTGTCAGGATTACTAGTTGATCCAGCACGTAGAATTGTATCACACCTAGGACTAAACGTAACGTCTTACCGGGCCTTAGAATGGCCAGACTTAACGTACCAGAGAATAGTCAGGATACTTGCCGAGGTCAGGGACACAGAATGAGACACAACAATGAGGGAAAGCCGAAAGCCAAGGATACCAGAATACAGGGAAGTCAAAAGGAAGCCAAAGTAAAAAAACAGAAATAAACGCCCAGGAACACTCTCTCGGATAACCTACTAAGGGAAACCATGACAGGGCAATGAGGAAAAGGAAAAAGGAGTTTAAATAAGCCTCCTTCAGATCCGACTGGCCGTACCCGACCTTTGACCCCAGAACGTGTGTGCGTCCTTTGCATGACGTCACACACACGTTGACGTTGTTAATGACGTGGAGTTACAAATAGGAATGGATCCGCAGTGGCCGGTGTCCTTTAACATGCTACAGGAGTCAGATACACCGTTACAGGGCTGCTGAGTGGCACCTTCGTCAATGCCAGAAAGACATTTGTCATCACAGACACCACGAGGTGAGGATGAACATGTGACAGTGACTACTTGAAATCCCAGCTTGTAATAGCTGCAGATCTAGTTTCTGCAGATACGGCAAGCCCTTTCCTTCTACTTTCTGTGGATGTCCAGTCCTAGACCTTTCTAAATTACAGCTCAATGAGAAGTATTTGAAAAGCAGGTGGTCTGAGCAATTGCGTGCTTCTTGAGTTTATCTCCATTGAGCTAAACCCTTAGGACATAACATGATTAACAGCCAGGGAGATATAAATAATGTTCCTTTATGAAAGTGCCGATTTCTGTTGAAATTGGCACTTTTATAACATGAATAAAGAGGACACACTCTTTAAATGTATCTAATGAATTACATTTTAAATAAAGAGGGTGCATTTTTACCTCCGAACAATGTTTTACCTTTGTTCTATTAGGGAGTTCTGTAGCCTCTAAGTTTCTAAGGACAAGCTTGTCAGAGATGTTCTCCAGCTTGGCAAGTTCTCTGATGCATTTCTTTGAGTCCGTGCAAAATTTTACTGCAAACTGTTTACAGGGTAGCTAATCAATTAGCCTGAGTGTGGCAACTGCTTTTATAAAGATAATCTCTGGAGACATCAAGGCTGCAGGAATTATATATGTTCGCTAGTGACCTCTTTCAGTAGACAGAGGTCTGAGTGTCTACCCAACTGTTGGCAAGTCAGCCCAGGCAAATCGCTAGCTGCATTGCAGAAATATCCAGACAAAAACACTTCTCCTTTCAGTGAGAAGTGCATTTCCAAGTTCTGAAATACCATCCCCATCAGCTTCTGGTTGTACACTCTAAGGTCTCCTCTGATTGATCTCCTCTCCACCAAACACAGGTCAGCGTTAAACCATCAAGCCATCCTCACATGTAGCCATGTCAGAATGAATTGCCCTTTTTGTACAGCAACATGCAGCACTGAGGATGACTATTCTGGACCTTTCCCCATCTTAAGCTTGCTGTTATGTCTTAATCCATACTGGTCACTACATGAAAACTGTCTAGGCACCAAAACCATTATTTATAGTGCCTGGAGTCCCCTAACAGTCCCTTATTTCAAACCATTATTACAATGTTTGCCAATAGTAGGGTCCCATAAATAAATAAAAATAATACGAAAAATACATATGTTCATATACATAATTACATAAATAATTTCATAAATATACACGTAGACATCAAATATAAATTAAGTTATTTTATTGATTGATTTATGGATTGTAATTTGGAGGACCTTCTTGACAACCCAGGCTGAAAGTCCAGAGAATTTAATTTGCTAGCATTATATTTAACACTGTAACTTTCCAAGACACCCTAAAACCTGTACATGGGGGGGTACTGTTTTACTCGGTAGACTTCGCTGAACACAAATATTAGTGTTTCAAAACAGTAAAACATATCACAGTGGTGATATTGTCAGTGAAAGTTAAGTTTTTTGCATTTTTTTACACACAAATGGCACTTTCACTGATGATCTCATTGTTGTGATACGTTTTACTGTTTTGAAACACTAATATTTGTGTTCAACGAAGTCTCCCGGGTATAACAGTACACCCATGTACAGGTTAGTGTTTTTAAACGCTACAGGGTCAAATATAAGGCTTGATTTTCCATTTTTTCACATTGAAATTTGCCAGATAGGTTATGTTGCCTTTGAGAGCATATGGTAGCCCAGGAATGAGAATTACCCCCATGATGGCATACCATTTACAAAAGAAGACAAACCAAGGTATTGCAAATGGGGTATAGTGGCATTCATAATTGTTTTTTGCATTTTTAACACACAAACAAATATAAATGCTAACTTTGGGCAGTGTTTGTGACTAAGTGGCTACTAAAAAAAACTGGACATACCTCATATTGAATACCCTGGGTTGTCTACTTTAACAAAATATGTACACGTGAGGTGTGATTCAGAGATTTATGACAGATAACAGTGTTACAATGTCATTATTGATACATTTAAAAAATATATATTTTAAAACAGCATGTCCTACTTGTAATTATAGCCTTATAACTTTCCAAAAAAAGAACATGTTAACATTGGGTATTTCTAAATTCAGGACAAAATTTATAAACTATTTAACATGGGTGTTTTTTGGCGGTTGTAGATGCGTAACAGATTTTGGTGGTCAAAGTTAGAAAAAGTGTATTTTTTTTATTTTTTCATCATATTTTAGAATTGTTTTTATACTATATTATGATATGGTGAAAATAATGATATCTTTAGAAAGACCATTTAATGGCGAGAAAAACAGTATATAATATGTGTATAGAGTAAAAATGTAAGAGGAAAATTACAGCTAAACACAAACACTGCAGAAATATAAAAACAGCCCTTTTCTCAAACGGTATGAAAATTGAAAAGTGGTCTGGTCACTAAGGGGTTAACATTGAACTGAGACCAGACCTTGTAATCACTTCAATGTGAAGAAGTGTCCCTTTAAGAAACACCATAAAGACTGCAGCTATATCCTCCAAGTTCATAATCCTTACAATAAAGTAAGCACTTTTGTGTGTTTGTATTGTCTTTTAAATTCAATTTTCAGACTTGTGTTTTGTTTCAATAAATGAGAACATGCTTCACACTCTATATTTTATTATTGTCTTTTTGGTATTTGGTATTGCTGGAACTGAGGAAATTCTAATTCCTAAGCCAACCACAACAACCTTCCTTTACTGCTTGGCAAAAACAATGAAAGTCTTTGTTTCACTAACTAAAATTGATAGGAATACATCATCTATCTCTTGCTATGTCATAACAATCTCCTTTTAAGGATGTAAATAGTTTTTTATGCATACCAGTGAGCTCCATTTGCTAGTTACGCAAATCTTATATTCATTTAAAGGGTTAGTGAAGTCACGTAATCCCACAGAAACCTGTAAAAATGTGTATTGTTTATTAGAGGAACACTCCAAGCTGGAAGTAATTCCTATTTTCAGTGTTTTAGAAAATGCAAAAAAACATGTATTTGCTGATGATTTTTTTTTTTCTTGAAATTCAACTCTGTTCGTACCATGAATTGTCTCAACAAATTAGGAGGGCTCTACTTTTTTTAATGGCATGCATCCTGACCAGAAAAGATTTTGGGAATATGTAGTTAAATACTTGGCAACAGTTCAAGTCAACACGTAGGGAGAATGGAAATACTACCAAAGCTGATAGCAGCTTGACTGGGACTGTTTTCTGGTGTACTGTCAACTGCAGTCAAAGTTTTACTTTAGTGAAGCTGTCAGAACTCTGACGAGACCAGGAAGAGTCTCCACCAATCAGGAGCCTTTCATTCTGGTTTATGGAGCCTGTTCTTATCTCATGGAACCCTGCCTGTCCTGAATTTATTGGATACATAGTTCAGCCCCAGAAGCAGTTCCATTCATCCATTTCATTCCATTCATTAAATAGAATAAGTAGAACTGTTGAATAATCTGATAGTAATCATGCACAGTTTTGTGAATGGAGATGCGCATAGCATTCACACAATCTGTGGACCAGGCCTCAAGCTGTCAATTAGAGTTGAACAGGACAGATGGTGGGACCTTTTTAAAAAAATAAATTTACATTTTTTTTTCCCATTTGAACAGGAAAGCAGTGCAAGTTATTTATACCAATTTTCAGATTTAAAAGCAGTTATCAGAAACAAGCAAATGGTTTCCATGGTAATTGCATAGAATTCTGCTTCACAGTTGCTTTTTATACGAAACACCCATAGATGAGATATACTAATCCAACATTGAGAATTGCATTGCTCGGCTGAATAAACGTTTGAAGGGACACATCCATAGTGTTCCTTAAAAAAAATAGTGAAATACGTTGGATAAGTTGATATAATTACTATATCTATAATAAAATTAATATATTGCATGCTTACAACTCTTCTAAGTATATATAAATAATGGGCAGTAGTTAAAAAAAAAAAACAGGTACATGTGAGTCTTGACAGGTGTTGCAAACCTTCACACTTCCACATACTCTTTTACAGAAGGTAGGTAATTTGCTTATAATGAGCAGTGTTGTTCTTTACTACTACTTCACAGTACAATAGAGACACAACTGTTAGTTATATCAGTTTTGAACCTGTTGATGAAGCATCTCCAAATCAGGTGAGATGGAAACAAGATGATATAGATGGTTTGCAAATTTTTAGTTGACAAGGTCTGCTGTTTCTCCATTATCTAATACTAATACGCTGAATGTTCACATGAATAAACCCAACATAGACTCAGGGTCCTGTTTACGCATACAACAGCTTAATCTTGGGCATCGATACATATATATATATATATATATATATATATATATATATATATATATATATATGTATATATAGTTACATAATTACACAGGCTGAAAAGAGACATGTGTCCATCAAGTTCAGATTTCCTTACATCTGTTTTTTTGTTTTTAATCCAAAAGAAAGTAAAATACCCAGTTTAAAACATTTTCAATATTGCTACAAACTAGGAAACAACTTGACTCCAGAATGGCAGTCAGATTTATCATTGGCTCAATAAGCTATTACCCTACAATTGTAAAATTATATCCTTGAATATTATGTTTTTGCAAGTATGCATCTAGTTGCTGTTTGAACATCTGTATGGACTCTGATAAAACCACTTCTTCAGGCAGTGAATTCCACATCCTTATTCTTCTTACTGTAAAAAACATTTCCTTTGTCATAGACTAAATCTCGTCTCTTGCAGTCTAAACGTGTGACCACGTGTCCTAAGTATAGTCCTGTTTGTGAATACATTTCCAGACAATGGTTTGTATTGGACCCAGATATATTTGTATAATGTTAACATATCCCCTCTGAGGCCAGTTTTCTAAACTAAAGAGGTTTACATTTGTTAACTTTTCTTCGTAGCTAAAATGTTCCATTCCTAGTGCCATAATATCCTTCTTTAGAACAGGTGCCCAAAATTGCACAGTATATTCAAGATGTGGTCATACTAGTGATTTATAAAGAGGCAAAATTATATTCTCATCCCGAGAATTAATTCCCCTTTTTATACATGACAATATCTTACTGGCACTGCACATTGTTGCCTAGTTTGATGTCTATAACAATTCCCAATTCATTTGTGTTGTTATCCCTAATTCACTACCATTTAGGGTATAAGTTGTTTGGGCATTTTCTATCATAACTTTGCATTTTTCTACATTGAATTGCATGTACCATTTGAGTGCCCTATCCCCCAGTCTATCTAAATTCCTCTGCAGCAATGTAATATCTTGCCCACACTGTATTACTTTACAGAGTTTTTTTGTCATTTGCAAACACAGAAACATGACTTTCAATGCCTTTTTCAAGATCATTTCTAAATATGTTAAATAGAAGGGGTCCCAGAACAGAACCCTGAAGACACCATATGCCACTTGTGTCCAGCTTGAAAATCTACCATTAATGGCAACTCTCTGTACTCTATTTTTAAGCCAATGTTCTAATCAAGAACAAGAATTTACGTCTAGACTAATTTCTTTGAGTTTGAACACTAACCTATTATATAGAACCGCATCAAATGCCTTGGCAAAATTAAAGTAGATCACATCCACTGCAACACCCTGATCCTTCTACTTACGTCTTTGTAGAATGCAATTAAGTTAGTTTGACATGAACCATGTTTCATAAAACCAATTTTTGCGGATAACAATTTTCATCTCGACAAATTACTGAATATTATACCTTAATAACCTTTTAAATACACTTTTTTAGTGTATTAAAGAATAACTTGTCTTTCTGTAAGTGTTTTAAAACGGTTTTTTTTTAGAAATAAGAAGTGGAAATCAGATTTTGGTAAATACTTCCAGCCAAGTTCTCAAGCAGTAATTTACATGTTACAATTGCTTCAAATCAAACTTATGTCATTCCTTCCTAGATTCATTGTAACTTGAGCGATTCAGTTTTAATCCTCTAATATCATGCCTTACTGAGAACTGACTTTATCCTATTTGTCGTAAATACTCAGCCTCATAGGATAATGGCTCCTTGCTGGGGCATTTAGCTGCACTATATAATGTTCCAGTTAATTTTCCCAGTTAAGCTAATGTCTCTTTTCACACAGTCTTCAGCAACCAGGCTTGTATGACAGTCTCTTCTCTAATTACCAGAGCCATGACCATCAAAATCCCTGAATAGATTTAATTCTCTTTTTTGCTCATAGCACGTATTGTCACATTATCCAGTGTTTGGATCAAAATAACTTTTGTTTTCTATTGAGTCACATATACCCTATTGGATATGATGTGCCGTGAAACTGTCCAAATTGACACGTCCCATATAGGCTCCACGACAGTGGTTTCAGAATTTCTATTATTCATTGTAAAGTAGTTAGATGGTCTTCACAGATAAGATACACAAGGGATTATTGATGGCCATCTCTAACATCAAAATAGTAATTTCTGAGGGAAATCAATACTTTAGAGTTCTTCAACAACTTCTTACTGCTGTAGAATAAAAGCTACTAAATCAATAAATGTTTCTCATTCTGTGAGTAGAATCCAGTAGTTTATAAGGCTGGCTAAAAGTATCCAGCTATTTGGCAGTGAGTCATTTTTAATAATGTATGTAGCCCATATAACAAAATATATTTTCATCATCAGACCTACGACATGCCCTAGAGCAGAGGTAGGCAACTTTCAGCACTCCAGTCGTTGTGGACTACATCTCCCCTGTGTCACAAAGTATAACCCTAGCACACAGCGTTTAGGATAGCAAGGAACGGACTAATGAAATATAAACATCTTACCGGGCCTTAGAATGGCCGGACTTAACGTTAGACAGAGTAAAGCATAGTCGAAATACAAGCCGAGGTCAGGGTAACGGAGAGACAGCGAATATGAGAACTAGCTAGAGTCAGGTACACGGTAATAATCAGAAGGACAAACAAGACAGGCAAGGGTTAAAGAGAAACTCAAAGTCAGTAAACAAAGCCAAGGTCAATATCAGAATACAATACAAATCACAAGGAACGCACTAACGGGTACTGGGAACAGAAACCACAATAGGGCACAGAATCTAGGGCCAGGCAAGTTTAAATAGTTAGATTTTTTATTTGATTGGTCCACATCATACATGCGTAAATGGGGGCGCTGGAATGACATGGGCAAGTGGAAGCCGACCGCAAGGTTAGGCTCCCATATTCCCTTTAAGAACATGCTCATGATGCGTGATGGGCTGGGTAAGTGCTGTTACACCCTGATTCTTTGCCAGCATTATGGCTGTAAGAGATGAAGTCTACAACATTTGGAGTGCTGAAGACTGCCTACCCCTGTCCTAGAAGGTCTTTTATAACATGTAAGTGATTGTTCTCCGGCCTACGGTGTGGAATGGTGTGACCAGCACCCATGGACTTCCTGTATCTCACTCTTTCCACCAAGGATTGCCTTTTACTACCCTCTTGGAAGCAAGAGATCTAGAGATTTTACACGTTCCTTTCCCATATTCTCTTTTTGCTTTAAATCTTTTTAAAAATTATTATTTAATTCGATCTCCCTCAACACAGGGTTGGTGCTCCGCCTCCTCTGACGGTAAACTGAATGATTTCACCGATTCTGAAAGTCTCACGCAGGACGTCCAGCATCATTTAGGTGCCCTAGAGCCCGGTAAACTCCCAGAAGCGCTTCTAGTGTCTGATAGACAGCCACTAGAGGCAGTCCTAGTGCTTCAATGTAAACATTACAGTTTCTCTAAAACGGTAAAGTTTTACATTGCAGGACTAAGGAGTACGGGAACATTGCACCTAGAACACCTCAATGAGCTGAAGTTGTCTGAGTGCCTATAGTGTCTCTTTAAAATCTTTTACCGCAATTTACTCTTTTCCACAAACCTGTGTAATCTGTTTGAAGGGTAAAGCGATTAATACACATGGATTAGAAAAGCCAGCATATTTACATGCTAAAAAAAGCATCCACTTTAACTCCTAGTTGTAAGATTTGCATGGGAATTCCTACACATTGTCATCCATTGCCTTTGGCGGATGCAGATTTCTAAGAGCTAAAAAAGGAGGTGGATTAAGGAAAGAATTTGCATGACTATTACAGTCTGCTAAGTCATTCCCGTATGGTGGAAGGTCTTGCTGCTTATGAAGTAGAACATGGTTAGCTTAGGGCATTTATTTGTTTTTGTACCATATGCTGCTAAACTTAAAGGTTTCTGATGTTCAAACAAAAATGCTAACTGAAAAAACAAAAACAAAACTGTAATAGAATTTATCTTGATTCCAATGCTCAACCTTATAGGTGTCATATTATGATATCCTATATTAAAATTGGCTAACTTGGACTCAGGAAATGCTTGATGCTTAAAACAGAAAAGAGATGGTACGTATTGCTTGGTTTGGAAGGGCCCTAGGCAAATGTTGTTTTGTTATCCATGCTTCTGGAAATAGTTACACGTATTTACTTACTGTTCAAATATGATTAATGATGTGTAAAACCATGTAAGTAACGGGTGTAATTTTAAGCCAGTATTATAATTGTGTTTATTTGGTAAGTAAACTGTTAAAGAAAATAATTGTTTATGGTGACCAAGAAAATGCAGGCATAAGCAACCTTCGGCACTCAAGATGTTTTGGACTACACCTCCCATGATGCTTTGCCAACATTATCGGTGTGAGAGCATTATGGAGGATGTAGTCCACAACATCTGGAGTGCCGAAGGTTGCCTATCCCTGATTAATGGTTTCAAACAGCTCATAACTTCACTGGAATTTCACTGATCCCAGTGTTTCCCATCAAGATGGAAATGAGCGCTAGATTGTTAAACATATTTATTTTGTTCCTTTCATTGCTCTCTTCCTTCAGAGTATTTTATACTGAGTGACAATTATCCCTTATGTGACAGCCACAATACTCGGTGTGGTGCAGCTAGCTAAGTACTTTGTGATGGCTGCCATGTATATTAGCTGTTCCAAGTGCCATCAGAAAACCTGTCTTCCAGTGATTGACAAGACTGGAATATTTCATGATGCTTTGGGCATCATAGAAATTTTGGAGGTCCCCCGGGGCAAGCAATGGTGGAAACAACCATCCTTACAATCACTATGCCCATTGTGCATGATTGGTGCACTTCACAATCACGGTAAATGAGGGGTGTACTTGCTGTTACTGGACAGCCTGACTTTTTTCATAGAACCACTGTGACAATGAGTGGGCTTCAGTGGGTTTACTGATTAGACTGCCCCTATAAACAGTATATTAATACTGTAGGTTGCTGACGTAAATTGCTTTTATGACAATCCTTGTAGTGCTCTGATACATAATTGTTCCTAAAGAAGTTACATGATAGATTATTATAATAATAAAAACACAGTTAAGTTTCCGTTCTGAAGATCACCTGTCTTACCCACCAGCTATTTTTACACCACATGTTACTTTCATGTTTTTTTTAAGCCTGTATTCAGAATGACTGTTCTGTAGGTATTGACAGTTATTATTGTTATTTAGAAATAACATATATTTCCGGTTTCAAGTTCTAATTATAGCATCAGGTTTTGGGTTGTACACCTCAATTACTGCAATGATTTGGAGTTACCATTTTAATTTATGCAGTTAATATGTGCCTCAACTTAATATTTTTGGATAAGGTTTTCAAATGATTTAATTTTTTTGAATAAACTTTTTCAAAATGATTATTCAATATTATAAAACATGTTGTAATATTTTGCGATGCTTTGTATTGTCTTTTATGTATGATTTAAAAAAAAAATATTTTAATATTTAAAGGGACCCCCTAGTCACCAGAACAACTACAGCTTAATTTAGAGTGATAGTCACTCAGATGGCCCCTAAAGGTGCTTCCTGGGTCAATGCTGCACAACATCTCTGTGAAGAGATGATGAATGGCCAGTGCAGCATTTGGCTCTGCCCCACAAACCGTCTCCTTGGCAGAGATGATTAGAATTGACGATCTCAGCAAATCCAATGCTTTCCAAAGAGGCAGATTAGGGACAGGCCAGTGCCTTCAGACCTGCATGGCGCTGGAATAATTACAAGATGTTATTCTATTTAAGGGGGATAAGGGCCGCCAACCACCTTAATAGTATTTTTTAACTCTATAGTCTTCCTTTAAAAAAAAAAAAGTTAGAAGCATGTCCAAACACATTAGATCATTCAAAAAGCTTGTATAAAAATAGTAAATTGAGGCCATGTTGTCCTGTTAGTTTTGTCAAGGTTTACATTTTATTTCTTTATCGCACGGGTGTAAACTAGAATAGCTAGCTTAATAAATGATTTAGGAAGATTAAATGACTTATCCACCTGTTCATCCATGGTCCCTGTAATGAAAGTAATATATCAAACACTGTGAGAAGACACATGACAGACACATCAATAACTATCCAGCCCAGAATGTATATACAGCCCATATATCTGACTTTGTAACATGAAGCAACAATTGAGTCTTAGGTTTGAAAGAAGTATGCTAGTCATGTATATGCCATCAGAAGGAATGCATGTTCCTAGTTGTTCATCTTGGGTTACACCTCCTGTAGATGTCACTTCAAAATCATACCAAAATAAATTGCTCAGGATTATTCAGCGTTAAGGCCATTCCAATCTATAACATTCTATTTTTTTTAATTTTAAAATGAAATTTATTATGGAAGATTTTTCATGACAATCAAGGAATGCAGTATACTTACTTCCATTTAAGTGTTTTTGCTGATTCATGTGTTTTTCTGGTGGGTTCTTTAATTTATACCGTGCAAATTTCTAGTAACTTTTTCCATGCAAGTGCCAGTTTTCCAATATTACCTGTTATTATGTTGGTCCTTGAGTGACATTAAAGGATCACTATAGTGTTGTGAAAACAAACCCGTTTTCCTGACACTATGTCATCCTTGGGGGACCCTCACCCTCAGGGTCCCCCTTCCGTGGCGCTGAAGGGGTTAAAACCTCTTAAGCAGCTTACCTTAATCCAGCGCCAGGCTCCCTCGGCGCTGGTGACCTCTCCTCCCCCGCCGACATCAGGTCCCGAGTGGAGTGGAATGCACATGCGCGGCAAGAGCCATGCGCGCATTCTAACAGTCCATACGAAAGCATTTCTCAATGCTTTCCTATGGCCGTTATGCATGCTGGATGCGAATTTCAGGAAGACAGCCACTAGAGGTTGGAATAACCCTGCTATGTAAACATTGCAATTTCTCTGTTTACATGTGAAGGGTTAAAACCTGAGGGACCTGGCCCCCAGACCACTTCATTGAGCTGAAGTGGTCTGGGTTACTATAGTATCCCTTTAAATGTTCTGTATCTGCAATACTGTAATTGATGTGCAGACCCGACATTCTACATGATAAATAATAAAATGTAATCTATACACTGTACTATCCAGACTGATGACAAATGTATATTTTAAACTTTAAATATAACATTCAGTTAATTTCCATGGGTGTTATTATAATGCTTTTCTCCTTTATTTTGTGTGCTCAAAAATAATGCTTTTGGGTGCAATTCATGGGCTTTTACCTATGTTACTGATTTGTGTTAAGAAACATAAAACTTCTATGTCTTCTCCCACAAACCCTTACATGGTGGCAAAGGTTCAAGTTGTTTTTGAATTTTTGTTTCAAGAATAGGCAACATCTGTCATTTTGAATTATTGTATGACACACTTTCCCTATAATTTTCTTAGATGCTCAAGTAGTTAACCAAATAACTCATATATCCAAAACGTGCATCCTCCATTCAATGGATATTACAGAATGTTATGATTAACACATCAGCCTCTGACCAATCCAGCATTTTGTTGCAAAAATGGCTATTTGGAAGCCATTTTGTACAAGTTCAACTCCTTAAACCTTCTAATCTTTTTAATGACTATAAAGTAACTTTTTGTGTTAGAGAAGTGGTTTGATGTATAATTTACACATGCATACCAAATATTCAGGTCTACTCAAAGAACAGGGATTAAAGTCACAAAAAAGGACTCAACTGAAGAATGATCAGGGCCAATGTTCATTGTAGAGTCCTGATTTCGACTCATGTCTGATCACTCCATCTAATTTCCTATGTTTGTGTCTTAGGTGCCTAAATTAAAATTGTGAATATAATTTTGTTACAAAATAGTGGGTAAAAATGTATAAGGTAAATGACTTGCGCAAACAAGAAAGTTAAAAGAAAGCAAGGTCATATATTTTTAAAGAAGGGTCAGCCAGTGTGCTAAAATGGCTCTAAAATGTGTGACTGTATTTGCAGTTACTAATTTTGCTAGCAGCCTGATATTTAATTAGTAAATTATTGCTAGTGCTAAAAGCAAAAAGCTTGTAATTATTTACATGCGTTTTTATATCTGCACTTCATTAGAAAATTTCTTTCAATGTGAACATTGCTTCATCACCCTAAGACAGTTATTTTGCCCCCTAGCAAAATTTTTAAACTGGAGGTTGGGTAAATTTATACTATGGTAATGATACATTTTCTTGTTTAAAATCACTCTCTGTAATTTCCCCTATTAACAGAGTAATGCATGTTTTACAGTCTGCCTATGATTAAATTGGCTACATTGAACACTTATTTCTGTAGAAATGAGGAAAAAGATAATTTAACTCCTTTAGTGAAAACTATTTGTTAAGCCTGCCAAAGCAACATCAGCATTGTGACCTTTAATTACTGGTATTTTTACAATATCTTGGTGTTTTCCTTAAAATAAAACAAAGGTATAGACCACCCGTCCCTGCCTTGTATAGTTCAGTCTTGTACATGCGTTCATTTGTTACTGTTATTATATGTTACTAATCCTTAACATCATTCTAAAACTATGCCGATCTCGAACTGTAATACCTAGCTATAAGTTAGAGATAAATAATATCTTTCTGTGAGTCTATGAACAAAGTTATTGAATTCAAAGTAATTTTACACCAAGAATATTTGTTTTTAGTTTTTTAAAGGAATGTCTCAAGGAAGGTTTTACTGCATGTATATTTGGTTCGGAAAAGTAACCTCACACAGATCTGTTTATAAGATCAGTTATTAAAATTAGTTTCTTTCGTCCAAGTTTATACCAGATTTTCACAAACGGCAAATTCAGTTTTTATCTTCTGAAATTATGCTACCATTCTTTTGCCATTTGGATAATATCAACCAAATTTTAAATAAATGTGCAAGATTTGCTCTTCACAAACATATTTGATTTATCTGATTGACCCAATACCCCCTAACCCCAAAATCACCCTAATTATACCTCCAACCTCTTAAGTCTATTATTACATTGGCTGTATGTAAATATACGAACAATGCTTGGACACAGACCCAAAACCATGTCAATTTTCTTCCCCCCAGCATTGCAATACTAAATACCTTATAAGTTTTCATTAAAGGGATAATATAGGCATCAAAACAACCGTCCGAATCATGTGATGTCCCGATTGAGAATGTCGGCAGCCCTATCTGAGTCTGCTACACATCCTGAGCAGTACCCCAGCGGTAGGTTGCAACCCGACTTTGACGTCCGTGTAGGAGTCGGGGCACCCAGGGTTCCTCTATAGAGTCTTGTAGGTCTCCTCGATGGTAGATGAAAAAGTGGGTCAGGGAGAACCCAAACAAAGACGGCTCCCGTGAGGGATATAGAGTATAGACGAAGGGCCCTCCATCTCCGAACCATGTTCTACAGATATGTGCTCAGAGGAGTAGGGGCAGTCCTGTCATCTTATCCCGAGATTGTAATGACCAGGGAACTCAAGTCAACCGGGAGTTTCCGGTCTTTCCATGCGTACGGAGTACCTGCAGACCGGGTAGTGGGCCTTCCCTAGTTTTGTTACTCGAGCAAGGCAGTGCCGTTTGCTCCATGAAAGTCTCAGTATCTCATGTCATCTTGATCTGGGAAAAACTGTCGGCGCAGTTTGTTGGCAATGGTCCAGATATCTAAAACAGAATGCGATTGTCTGTTTTGTATAGCGCAGAATATACCAAAACCTGCACTCTTGTGTACCTGAGGCTCATCCGTTAGCCGTATCATCTTTGTGTGTCAATAAGCGGGAGTCTCCCCCCCCCCTTATACCTCTGTGAGTATTTATTGCGTGGGGTACAGTGGTCCGGATCCAGTAGATCCATTACAGAAGGTGAAATAGAGGGATCCAGTCTAAATATGTATCCTGCATGATCAGGAAGCCCTCTATAACGAAAATCGGTAGCACGGTCATAAGATCTAATTGAATGCAGGAGGGACGCCCCTCTATGCAGTCATCGTTGTCCTGTACAGGTACAAGCCTGTGTGATGAATAAATGGACGGCACTGCAGTGCGTTGAGTGTATGAGAGAGCCGCACCCTCTAATAATGTGACCAAACTCCGTGTCAATGTCCGGCTGATAGCCTGAGCGGGCCGCACCCGTTAATAACCAGACAGTAGAGTCTACATCCGTGACCGGTTCTCTCAACGGGAATGTTTCACTCAAAACATGACCTCTGTATCAAGCTCGGTAATGGGTTGAGGTTGAGGGAGGGCCGCTCCCTCTAATAACAGATCAGTGTCCAGTTCCGTATATGAGAGGGGTTCGCTCTCTGTTTGTGAAAGAAGAATATCCTTCTCGGATCGAGGTGATGGAGGGTCGCACCCTCTTGTAATCCAAACTAGAGTCCTTTAGAGATTCAGGGTGACCAACTGCAGGGGTACGCCATTCACTAATATCAGCATAAGACTGAGATCCTGAGATGGCCACGAGACTGGCCACGAGACCTCACTCTGAATCGCTCACCTGAGGTGGAATTAACTGGCAATAAACCAGACCGATGGAAGATGGAATAGTATACGGCCTAGGGCCGTGTCCATCCTTAATAACAGAAAGGGATGGTGAGAAAATGCAACCTACGGAAACAATGATGGGAACTACCAATTGACCACCCGGATCCAGTGCGCGCGGGCTCCAGGATGACCGTCGGTAGCCTGAGGAAAGCTGGAGACGTTCTCCGCAATCCACCAGGGCCCGGGAGATCGGAGGAGGTCAAGTCAGGCCTCTCGACGACCCGAGCGATAGGACAATTGGAATGATTGAAAACCAAGAAACAACAAATAATGTAGATAACGGTAAATACGTACCTCAGAGAGCAGGTAAATAGCAGATCGGAACAGCAAGAAATCTAAACCCAACTGAAAGGGTTAGGAGCTAAACATGACGTAGGACTAACTAGCAATACCTAAGATGGATACCGGAAAGGCAGCTAAATGGTTAGTTGCTGAAGGCAAGGCAACCATGCTCACCTGTTGGCATCTGAGCAATGGTCCCTGCTTGTGCGAAATTCTCTTCGGAGATGTGCCACTACCGGGTTGGTGTGAACCGTGGTGGCGCGCCCGGGGATCCTCATAACTAAAAAACCTTGCCCCTCAGAGTATGAGGTTTAGGGCCTTCACCCTTTCAATCATATTGAGGTGCCCGTATACTGGTGTCCTCTTGGATGGTAAGGCAGCAGTGCTTGCCTGGATACCCATCTATCTCCATGTCAATAGTGGGCACTTGGCTCTTCTCGGTGATATCCTCCCAGGCCTGCGGCTAAAAGGGATTTTGGGCCCAGAGAGCTCAGGCCGAACAAAGATTAGAGCAGGCCAGTCAGAAAGGCACAGACCTAGCAGGCCAATCAAATGAGCACAGGTATAGCTGGCCAATCAATGGGGCACGGGCATAGCCGGCCAATCCATGGGGCGCAGACGTAGCCGGCCAATCCATGGGGCGCAGACGTAGCCGGCCAATCCATGGGGCACAGACATAGCCGGCCAATCAATGGGGCACAGACATAGCTGGCCAATCAATGGGGCACAGACATGGCAGGCCAATCAAAAGGGCACAGACAGAGCAGGCCAATCCTGGGTTGCGTCTGGATGAGTAATAAGGGACCCCTGTGTTTGGGTAGAGTCCCCTAATTATCTGTAAATCTTCAGGGTATCCTGAGAGGTAGGACCCCCAGACGCCAACCATTTAGACAGTGCAGTACTGTGTTAATACACCTGAACTGGGACTAGCAGTCCCTAAATGCCCAGCAGGCAAAATAGTGGTATATTAGCTGAAAAATGACTATAATGTCCATTAAATCATGATATACAGAGCGACTCATATTTTAACTGTGCATGGGTTATGCACATGAACCTGCATCCCTGTTTGAGATTTCTTCATAAATATCATATATCATCAGTATACCAGCTGAATTGAATTGAGCCAGGGTCAGGTCTGCTTAGCTTTTTATATTTGCCACGGACAGTAAGTATCTTACTAGAGAAGTCTTGCCTCTGACTCCAGGGATGGATCAGGCACATATACACTGAAGCACATTGATTGCAACCTAAGAGCACTTTGGTTAATTGTGCAACAAAAAATCTTCACATCTCCTAGACATCATGTCAAATCCAACAAAGGAATATATGGGCATTTTATCCATGTGTTTCTGTATCAAGTGTGTAAATACCCAGCATATACCTTGTGGCTGACAGTGCTTGGCCTCTTGTAGTACAGGGGATTTGAACTCATGGAGAAAGGTTCACAGTTGTTATACATACCCAGCAGATACCTTGTGACTGACGGTGCTTGGGCTCTTGTAGTACAGGGGATTCGAACTCATGGAGGAAGGTTCACAGCTGTTACCACTGAGCTACTATAGAAGCACACAATAGTGTGCTTATCCCTGATGTAATAGGCAAACTGGCTCTGAAAGCACAATCTTACAGAGCCAGAACCCCAGGGAAAAAACCTTGAACTCCGACCACGGTGGGTGGAGGAGAGGCCGCGGGCAGGCGCAACCTCCTCTAGCCGGTCGGATGCTTAGAGGGAGCCGTCCGAGGTGGAAACGTGTGAGCGGCCTGGCCGCCGGGTACTCGCGTCTGACCATGAGTAACCCCAGGCGCCGGCAGGCTCACACTGGAGCTTGGGGAGTCAGAGGAGGCAGCCACACGGCTAGTCTCCTGACTCTCCAAGTGAAAAGCACCCACAGCCCGCGAAGGGCGCTGGAAAGAGGGGTAGTGGGGAGGAGGGGGGCAAAAGACAAAGGGAAGCAAACTGGAAGTATACCCAGTAACCCCCATAAAACCCCCACAACAACAGGAAAACATCCCCAAGGTAACAGGGGAAGCCAAAAAGAGTCAAACAGACATGAATCCCAAATAAATATATATAGAAAGTATAAAGTATATAAAATAATCTGATAACTAAATATAATGTAAATAATATATAAAAACAAATACAAATATATAATATGGTAACTAAATATAATGTATAAAATATAAAATATATAATATGATAATATAATGCAAATAATATATAAATACATATATATAATATGGTAACTAAATATAATGTATATAATATGATAACTAAATGTAAATGAAATCATAAATAAGTCATAACTAAATCCCAAAGCCACCAACTATAAGCAGGAGGCAGTGGTACTCTGACCTGTACTGATGCGGAGCAGCAAAGAAAGAGGAAATGATGCATGGGGAGGGGAGTTTTATAGTACCTAACATTTTTCTGATTGGTTGTTTTCTGTGCTGCTGTGGAGTTCTAGTAAAGAGAGACTTAAGCAACTACGAAGCCTCCTGTCATGTTATAAAATTTAGTTTATTAAAGAAATAGTTGTTTTGGAAACTAGCAAATAGCAATAAAAGCAATATAATAAATATAAATCTCTACAGCTTTTCACCAATAAGACTTTTTTTAAAGTGTTACACCCATCTGCACATGCACAGTATTTATATGGAGCACAATTTCAAATATGGAAGACAGGAAAAACACCCTAATTTAAATGTATCCAACGCTATATTCTGATTGGCTTTTTGGTATTCAATTTGTTTTTAACAAAGTATAAAACAAGCATATTCCAAAGATGCTACGGATAATTTACCTTTTTACAAATTTTCTGTTTTGTTTTTGTGTTACGGTCCCTTTAACTCAATGCAATAGAATTAAAAACACCTCAGTAAATTTATTGTGGAAAATTGCTGGATCTAATGACAAATAATTGTCTCATGTTTGTATCTATTTCAGAGAGAAATAGGTGACATACTAATTCACTGAAGTAACTAATATGTCCAAACTAAACTCTCTCTGTTTTCATTCTTATAAGAATGCTAAAATCGGTTTGAAAGTACCTTCGAGTTGATAGATTGTATATGTTTCTAAAGTCGATTATTTGTCTTCCTTTTCATCAATGTAAATAAAGGGTTAGTCATGCATTAACATTAAAAGTCAGGACCATGTTATTATTGATTTCCATGCTGTATTATATGGCAAAACATTTCAATAAGAATGGTTTGTTCTTGCTAAAAATGGCAAAACAGAATTTTTGTTCAACTCTAAAACTCTAAAAGTAAAAACAAATACATTTTTATACAGTATAGAAGATGGTGTAATGCATGAAAATGTCATATTTTATGCAAGAAAAGCATGTGCATGATAAGTCTTACCAGAAACAAAGTTCAGTTGTATACATTTTTGAATATTATTTGGTGTTTTATTAATTCTAGCGAGGTTTTGTCTATTATTTCATGAGCTAGCTTTTCTGCACTTTATCATACTTGCCAACAGTACTCAATCTGGCAGGACAGTCCTGATTTTTGTCTCGCCATCCTGGGTATGGAACCTTGGGACAAAGGTTTAAGAGCACCTACCTAATCGTGTTTGCAACTGCCAAATTCAGGAAACTTCCTCCTGTTTGCAGAACTTGTGTGGACCTACCTTGTTGGTTGCCGTGCAGGCATTACATAGCATACCCCTTTTACTGACGGGGAGCACCACTGTTGATTAAATTGTGTCATTGGCATGTGGCTTCCCTGTGTTACAGCTACATTCCTGCCAAAGTAGGCAGGTAGGTATAGTATTTTAGCATGTCAACCAAGCCTGTTTTGTGACTTCTAGTATTGAAATAATCATCCAGGATGCACATATTTTTTGGATTCTTTGTAATCATGTAATTCGCAGGATCCATGGCCATTAAAATGGCACTTAACTTGATGTGTTTATATAAAACACGAGGTGTATTTCATATTTTGTGCCAAATGTTCCTCGAATCCAGGTGCATGTCTTTTATCCGTAGATGACTTTAATCAACAACTAAATCCATTAAAGAACCTTGATTAGTTTCTTCTAACTGAATAATCCACATTGTCTACAATAGCAAAGTAGTGTTTAATTATTAGAGCTCTATTGCATGTGTTTAATATATATCCCAAGAGATAGATTATGGCACAGTGCTGATGTGAGAATGGATTGTGCAGGTGTAATGTAGACTTTTAAAATTATTTCCTAATGTCTGTTCCTGAGACATCTTGCAGATACCAGAGTTAACTTCTTTTCAAAAGAAAATTAATAAACCCAAATCTGTCATTTGTAGAAATATATTGTTTCATGATTATTGCTTAAATAACATGTACCTATTGTTGTAATGGTAATAATTGCTACTTTGTATTGAAAAGTAAATGCAGTGGGCAATCTCATTACCAGTCACTGTGAGCCAATCTCATACTCTGTGCCTCAAGGGGCAAATTATGAACTATTTTCCAGCATGCATGGGATCTCATGCAAGTTATGTGTGGCAAGAAGGTTTGCTGTGTCTGTCAGCGTAGTGTCCAGAGCATGGAGGCGCTACCAGAAGACAGGCCAGTACATCAGAAGACGTGGAGGAGGCCGTAGGAGGGCAACAACCCAGCAGCAGGACCGCTACTTCTGCCTTTGTGCAAGGAGGAACAGGAGGAGCACTGCCAGAGCTCTGCCTTTGTGCAAGGAGGAACAGGAGGAGCACTGCCAGAGCCCTGCAAAATGACCTCCAGCAGGCCACTATACCTACCTGCCAACTTTGGCAGGAATATAGCTGTAACAAAGGGAAGCCACATGCCAATGACACAATTTAATCAACAGTGGTCCTCCCCGTCAGTAAAAGGGGTATGCATGTGTCTGCTCAAACGGTCAGAAACAGACTCCATGAGGGTGGTATGATTGCCCGACGTCCACAGATGGGAGTTGTGCTTACAGCCCAACACCATGCAGGACATTTGGCATTTGCCAGAGAACACCAAGATTGGCAAATTCGCCACTGGTGCCCTGTGCTCTTCACAGATGAAAGCAGGTTCACACTGAGCACATGTGACAGACCTGACAGAGTCTGGAGACACCGTGGAGAACTTTCTGCTGCCTGCAACATCCTCCAGCATGACCGGTTTGACAGTGGGTCAGTAATGGTGTGGGGTGGCATTTCTTTGGGGAGCTGCACAGCCTTCCATGTGCTTGCCAGAGGTAGCCTGACTGCCATTAGGTACCGAGATGAGATGCTGGTGCGGTTGGCCCTGGGTTCCTCCTAATGCAAGACAATGCTAGACCTCATGTGGCTGGAGTGTGTCAGCAGTTCCTGCAAGATGAAGGCATTGATTCTATGGACTGGCCTGCCCGTTCCCCAGACCTGAATCCAATTGAGCACATCTGGGACATCATGTCTCGCTCCATCCACCAACGTCACGTTGCACCACCGACTGTCCAGGAGTTGGCAGATGCTTTAGTCCAGGTCTGGGAGGAGATCCCTCAGGAGCCCACGTAATCAGGAGCATGCACAGGTGTTGTAGGGAGGTCATACAGGCACGTGGAGGCCACACACACTACTGAGCCTCATTTCGACTTGTTTTAAGGACATTACATCAAAGTTGGATCAGCCTGTAGTGTGTTTTTCCACTTTAAATTTGAGAGTGACTCCAAATCCAGACCTCCATGGGTTGAAAAATTTGATTTCCATATTTTAATTTTTGTGTGATTTTGTTGTCAACACATTCAACCATGTAAAAAACAAAGTATTTCAGAAGAATATTTAATTCATTCAGATCTAGGATGTGTTATTTTTGTGTTCCCTTTATTTTTTTGAGCAGTGTATATCCTGGCTGTAGATAATACCTTGTTTGGTGTGATTGGGATGGAAGCTGGAATTGTGGAGGTAGCTGTACCTGTCTGTGGGTTTTCTGTACACAGTCTTCATTAATCTGCGTACAGAAAACCCACAGACAGGTACAGCTACCTCCACAATTCCAGCTTCCATCCAGGCTATCGGATATATCACCACATTTGCTCTGATACAAAAGACAGAGATCAGCAGCTGAGTACATTTAGGCGAAAGAGCTACAAGGAAAGGACAATATTTAAAAAAATAAAATATGCCTTATAAACACCACGGGAAAGGCTCGCACAATACATAGAAAAGGAAAACAAAACAGGAATCCCTCTATTAATTACATACAACCCAACTTTAGAAGGAAACTGCTTACTGTGCTTACTGTACATTAGCTCCATTTCAAAATCAGATTTTTTTTTGTGTAATAACAATGGCTATAAATAAGTAATGACATGCCATGTGTCTGCCTGTGATACAAATGATTTCATTAATAGGGGTCTGTAAATTACAATGGGTACGGAAGAAAGGTCTGTGAATTAGAATGATCAATATGTGTTCTGTAAATGTGTTTAATACTCTCATATATAGTGGTACAAAAATTTTTATGTTTTATTTTTAAATCATTATTTTCTA
>OW240913.1:284865046-284958804 GCA_933207985.1 Pelobates cultripes
GATCCACGTACCGGTCCGCGGCCCGGGGGTTGGGGAACACTGTTTTAGGGCACTTTCTGCCTGGGAAACAAACATCAATTCTTCTGTACCTAATTTTTCAGGCATGTGTACATGCCTAATTTTTCGGGCCTCTGGTGCTGCTCTGTGGTTTCAAAAACCAAACCAAAAAAAAGGCACATAGCAGGGATTAAACTGATAAGAATAATACTACTTAACACACCTTATAATAACACAGAGAGAGGCAACGCAGAGAGAGGAGTCTGAAGAAGAGGAGTCAGAGGAGGAAGGTGGCTTTGAGGAGGTGGAAGTCCAAACACAGCAGGCATCCCAGGGGGCTTGTTGTCACCTTTCGGGGACCCTTGGTGTTGTACGTGGCTGGGTGGAGGAAGAGACCTTCAATTACATCAGTGAGGACAAGGAACGGGACATGGCTAGCTTGGTATCCAACCTTGTGCAAATGGGGAGTTTGCGGTTGTGCAAATGGACTGTTTGCGGTTGTTTGTGGTGCGTTAAACGGGGAGTTTGGTCTGTCACTGTGAAGCGGGCGTAACCCTTACATTGATCGATACAACATCATACAGTAGGTCCCCCCCCTCATTATTTTTATGGCCCCCACCCACCGCTCATGGGTGGGGGCGGGCGCGAGGACAGTAGGTCCCCCCCCATTGAGATTTATGGCCCCCACCCACCATGCAGGGGTGGGGGCCGGGGGGAAGGACAGTAGGTCCCCCTTTATCCTTATTTACTGAATATTCCCCTGTATAACAATGTTTGGCATTTAGTGAATATTCCCTATTCTGCTCTGTGTCAGTGTGTATCAGGGATCCTTAGGACAGGTATCAATCCATATCTGCCAAGTGACCCTATGTAGGGGGAACAGTCTCTATTCTGCTGTCAGTGTGTATCATGGTCTCTGAGGACAGGTGTCAATCCATATCTGCCAAGTGACCCTATGTAGGAGAACAGTCTCTATTCTGCTCTGTGTCGGTGTGTATCAGGGGCTCTAAGGACAGGTGTCAATCCATATCTGCCAAGTGACCCTATGTAGGGGTAGGGGGAACAGTCCCTATTATGCTCTGTGTCAGTGTGTATCAGGGATCCTGAGGATAGGTGTCAAACCATATCTGCCAAGTGACCCTATGTAGGGGAACAGTCCCTATTCTGCTCTGTGTCATTGTTTTTCAGGGATCCTGAGGATAGCTGTCAATCCATATCTGCCAAGTGACCCTATGTAGGGGGAACAGTCCCTATTCTGCTCTGTGTCAGTGTGTATCAGGGATCCTGAGGATAGGTGTCAATCCATATCTGCCAAGTGACCCTATGTAGGGGAAACAGTCCCTATTCTGCTCTGTGTCAGTGTGTATCAGGGATCCTTAGGACAGGTGTCAATCCATATCTGCCAAGTGACCCTATGTAGGGGGAACAGTCTCTATTCTGCTCTGTTTCAGTGTGTATCATGATCTCTGAGGACAGGTTTCAATCCATATCTGCCAAGTGACCCTATGTAGCAGGAACAGTCTCTATTCTGCTCTGTGTCAGTGTGTATCAGGGGCTCTGAGGACAGGTGTCAATCCATATCTGCCAAGTGACCCTATATAGGAGGAACAGTCTCTATTCTGCTCTGTGTCAGTGTGTATCAGGGGCTCTGAGGACAGGTGTCAATCAATATGTCAAGGTGTCAATATGTCATATGTCAGGTGTCAATCCATATCCATTGTGATTTAGGAATGTTAGGTGATTTCTGCCCTTTATGGATTAAGACCAGACTCTGCATCAACTGTGTAATTTTCCATGGGAGTTTTGCCATGGATCCCTCCGGCATGCCACAGTCCAGGTGTTAGTCCCCTTGAAACAACTTTTCCATCACTATTGTGGCCAGAAAGAGTCCCTGTGTGTTTTAAAATTCGCCTGCCCATTGAAGTCTATGGCGGTTCACTCGGTTCGCCGGTTCGCGAACATTTGCGGAAGTTTGCGTTCGCCGTTCGCGAACCGAAAATTTCGGGTTCGCGACATCACTAATCAATTACATCCTCTGACAATTTAGATCCACTGAACAGTCAAAAATAATATAAGTATGGAAAAAGTAACCCACATTGTTAAATGTATGCCTTGTCTATTGCACAATAATGTTTCAATGAAAAAAGTAAGAAAGAGTATTAATTTGTTATGTGCATTTGTCTACAGCATAGAGATGCATAATTATTTTTTTAAGAGCTCTTTTTTTCTGCCTAAAAAAATGCACTTCAGTGATGGAAAGAAAATAATTATAAAACAATGGCTTTTTAATAACTCTGGCAATAGACTTAATGGCTCTTTAATAATAGACTTAATGCGCCTCCAATTAGTAGAAACAAACCAAAAGAACAATAATTAGAAAAGTGAGAACCCCAACCCATAAACAGTGAATTTTTTAAAACAATCTTTAAAGGTGTAGCTGCACTTGAAGAAAATGGCTGCTGTAAATGGAACAAAATGGAAGTGCAGAGAGTTCATCCACAGATGGCAAACAGGAATGCTCTATAGCAAGCATGTCAAACTCGTGGCCCACGGGCTGCATGTGGCCCACAAAGGACATCTTTGCAGCCCAGCGAGCCGCAAGTACATGCTTAGTGTTAAAGTAGAGTAGACACCTGCTTTCTCCACATTGCAGGTGCCTACTCTGCTAAAATTTACCCGGCCGGGAGGAGATGTCGATGAGGAGCTCAGCCTTTCTGCTCCTCACTGCTTTCTCGCGCACACCATCTGTTGTGACGTCAGATGCCGGAATATGACATCATATTCCGGCACCCGGCATCACTAAACTACGCGCGCGAGGGAGCAGTAAGCAGCAGGAAGGAGATCTCCATATAAAAGATTCCCACTGGACAGGGATAAATACAATGATGTAAGTGTGTACAAGAATGTGTAATTGAGTGTGTGTGTCTGTCAGTGAGTGTGTGTCTGTCAGTGAGTGTGTGTCTGTCTGTGTGTCAGTGAGTATGTGTGTGTCTGTCTGTGTGTGTGTGTCAGTGAGTGTGTGTGTGTCTGTGTGTGTGTGTGTGTCAGTGAGTGTGTGTGTGTCTGTGTGTGTGTGTGTCTGTCAGTGAGTGTTTGTGGTAGTGAGTGTGTGTCGGTCAGTGTTGTGATGGCCGCGGCTGGACAACAGAGGACCAGGAGGTGTACGTTTACCCGCCGGGAGGAGAGGTCGCTGGAGGAGCTCAGCCTTCCTGCTCCTCACTGCTCCCTCGTGCATGCCGTCTGTAGTGATGCCGGGTGCTGGAATATGACATCATATTCCGGCATCACTAAACTGCGTGTGTGAGTGAGCAGCAAGCAACAGGAAGGAGATCTCCAGATAGAAGATCCCCACTGGACCACAGGGATAAATACAATTATGTGAGTGTGTGCAAGAATGTGGAAATGTGTGTGCCTGTCAGTGTGTGTGTGTGTGTGTCTGTTAGTGAGTGAGTGTGTGTGTCTGTCAGTGAGTATGTGTGCGTCTGTGTGTGTGTGTCAGTGAGTGTGTGTCTGTCTGTGTGTGTGTCAGTGAGTGTGTGGGTCTGTGTGTGTCAGTGAGTGTCTGTGTGTCTGTCTGTGTCACTGAGTGTGTCTGTGTGTGTGTCTGTCAGTGTGTGTCTATCTGTGTGTGTCTGTCAGTGAGTGTGTCAGTGAGTGTGTGTGCGTCGGTCAGTGTTGCGATGGCCACGGCTGGACAGTGGAGGACCTGGAGGTGCACGGAGATACGCAACGCCATGTCACTTTCCAACGTGATGTCGAAGTGCTCCACCTTCACAGGGTTTCAAGAAGTAGTGGGAGTACCTGCTTTGGCACAGGGTGTGGACGGTGCCATTTGGGGTATACCAGATGCCGGACTCCAGAGTCGCATACTGGCAGTGGCAATGTGAGTGGAGTCTGCTTGTTGGCTAGAGGGGGGTGCTGGGATATAGTATAGAGGGGGGACTGGGATTTGGTATTTGGGGACGACGACTGGAATTTAATAGAGGGGGGGACTGGGATTTAATAGAGGGGGTGCTGTAGTTTAGTAGAGGGGGATGCTGTTTTTTTATACTGTACTTTTCAAAATAAACCTACATTTCTTTGAAAATTTAAGTTTTTTTTTTTGCTGCCCACATAAACTTAAACCTTGTTTATTTGGCCTGTGCTAGACTTTGTGTTTGACATGCTTGCTCTATAGCTAATTAATTACAACACTGCAAATTTTACTGAATTATAGGAATACTCCAAGCACTATAACCCTGGATTTCCATCCTCCCCTGCTGTAAGTTGTCAAAGTGTTTTAGAATGGTTTGACTTCTTTCCTGGGATCCAATGCTGAATTACCCATTAGGTAGCAGTAGGCCCTAAACCTGTAGCTTCAGCACTGAGCGCTAGCCCCCCACAGGTACACAATGTGAGAGACACAGACACACTCAGTCATAATTGCACACACATTCGCAGGTACACACATACTAATACATAATGCCGTGGACACAGACAAACTCCGTCACAAATGCAAACACACACTCTCAGGTGGATATGCAATTACATAATGCTAGACACACAAACAAACTCAGTCCCCCCATATAGCTCTCAGCCTACTCCACAGACACAACACTTAGCCACTATAAAACACTCTCACACACAGAAACAGAAACAAAGCCCAGAGCTTTCGGAATGGGCCACAATCGAGGTGTAACTAGAAACCACGGGGCCCCGCTGCGAAAATTGCACTGGGCCCCCCCCATATATCTACCTCCCACACCATACATCCCCACCCCTCCATACGTCCCCGCCCTCCTACACATGCAGTTAAACAGATACACATGCAGATACATACATAGACACACACACAGACACATACATGTAGACATACACACACTCAGACACATACACACATATACACTCACAGACACTAACACTCTCAGATACAGACATACACTCACAGACAAACACAGACACACACATACAGTCACAGACACACACACTCAGACACACACACATACACTCACAGACACACACATATTCAGACACACACATACACATACACTCACAGACACACACAAAGTATTCATATTTTTAAAATGTCCTCCCAGTCTCCCTATCTGGAGAGCTAGCGTAGATCTGTCCCTGGGGTCCAGTGGAGCTTCAGTGAGGCGGGCGACTGTGTTCCTGGCAGAGATGGTGAGGGAGGTGTGTTCTCCCTGCTCTCCTCCCTTGTGCCGCATGGACTGTCTACTGATGGCGGAAGCCGAAATATGATGTCATATTCCAGCTCCCAGCATCAGCAAATGGCGTGCGAGGGAACAGAGCAGGGAGAACACAGCTCCCTCACCCTCTCTGCCGGGAACACAGTCGCCCTCCAGGGGGGTCCATTAGGTGGCCTGCAGGCCACCTCTTGGGCCCCCTCATGACAGGGGAAACACGGGGGGCAGCATCCCAGTCTGACAGGAAGTGCTCTCTTAGTGAGCACTTCCTGACAAACCGCTCGGCCATGCTACACACAGGCAGGAGGGGAGCAGCACAGCTCTCCCTTCCTGCCAGTCACCCACGGACCTCGGCCTGTGTGGCTGTCCACCAGCCCAGAAGGTATCCAGGTGGCCCACGATCGCAGGGGTCATGGCTGCGGCTGGGCCCCCTGGAGTGAAGGGCCCGGTCGCATCTGCGACCCCTGTGGCTGTGGTAGGTACGCCACTGGCCACAATCTGGCATTCTGCTTAGGACCCTGGGCAATCTTAATCTGTCTCTGCTGGGATCTAAATGGCGCTGCTTTCCACCTCCACTTAAGCTATAGGAGCGTCTGTTCTCTTGAGCTAGCCCATGCAGTGTAGGGCTGATCACTCTCAGTCAAAAACTTAAGCGCTGCACTGCCGAGTGTAGTTCAGACAGAAAGCTTCCAGTCCTCCAGTAGCTGTAGTGGAATAAGATCCCAGGTAAGAACTCATACCATTTTAAAAAGGTTTGACTCGACTCCTGCAATACTGGATTCTCTATCTTGAACACTGCTGTAAAAGCTATCAAGCCGACATCTTGCTTCTTATATTGTAGCCCATTCTTGTACCAATGCTATTGCTTACATCTCCTTTATTTTTTGTTTTCTCTGATAATTTTTTTTTTTTTTTTATATTATATACAAAAACTTGATGGTTGGTTCTGATATCATCATGTGGAACACTCTTTGAACCACCTACCTTTATGCTCCAGGGGTGTATCATTTGACATGTATCTTGGCCTGATTGTGGTCCTAGCATTATGTTATGTATACCATTCAATATTGTGTACATGACATTGTTCCTGTATCTATTGTATGGAATACCATCATTGCAAAAAATTTAAAAAATAGACTATCACAATGAAGGGACACCAGGGCGCTCCTATAGTACATGCTCTAGTGGTTATTATACTTGGAGTGTTCTTCCAAAACATGAATGACAAAAAATTATTGGTAAAATATACAGGTTGTGACTGTAGCCCAGGTAAAGACTTTTCCAGATCAGTTATTTTTGCCTACATTTTGCAATCTTTACTTAAAATCTCTACAATGTGTTCTTAATGGGTTACTCCAATCATCATGACCAGTTCCACTTTTAGTACTGTTCATGGTAATAGGAGTCTGTATGTACAGCATTTCTGCTTTAAATTCTGAAATATTTCCACTTTTGTGCTTGTTGCCCCCCACCCTTGGCACACATGATTTGTGTTACAGGCTGCCTAATGTCAATTCTGTGCACAAAATAGTGCATGATGACATAGATGTTTTCAGCTCATCTATGTCCCAATCCGTCTTTTGTTTCAGCCATCTTGCCATCCCACAAGCAGGCAGTGGTGATGTCTATGGTGGTGGAAACCAGCAAGGGGGGCTTTGTTGGGATTCCAGAGGGGGACCAAATGAATAATGCCCAGTAGGGCTCTTTAAATGAAATAGAAAATATTATACCATGGGTTCAATTCAGAAAAAAACTCAGTGTTTACATTACAGCCTAGTGATAACTCCACTGGCGACTCCTCAGATGGCTGCTTGAGGTAGTTCCTGGGGCAGTGCTGCAGAGTACGCAGCACTGCCATTCAGTGTCTCCACCCTCTGCATGGAGACACTGAACGTTCCTCATAGAGATGCATTGATTCAATTCATCTCTATGAGGAGATGCTGATTGGCCAGGGCTGTGTTTGACTTGTACTGGTTCTGCCCCTGATCTGCCTCCTTGACAGTCTCAGACAATTCTATGGGGAAGCATTGTGATTGGCACAGACCTCCACTTCTGATGATGTCAGCAGTCAGAGACAGTATCAGTGGCAAACAAGGACAGAGCTAGCAGCTGCAAACTTGAATACAAGTACGATTCTACTATATTTAGGGAGGCAAGAGGGGGCAAGGGAAGCTAGATGGTGGTTTTAACAATATGGGGTCAGAAATATATATGTTTGTGTTCCTGACCCTACAGTGCTCCTTTAATAAACCTCGGTTAATTATAGCTTTCCGTGAACCATCTACTTTCACATCTATACTGCAGCATAAATGGTCCATGTGGGAAGATGATGTGAAAAAAAGAATACTGATTTTAACCATGTTCCCACCTGACTGAATACTTGTTCTGCTTACTGTTTTTTTGTTTAGTACCAGGCTATAACAAATTTATTTTTACTTCTGTACATATTTTACTTGTCTCATATTTTATTTTTTATGTGTTTTATTCGACCACGATTCATAAGTGAGTGTATATATATGTCATTATTATGTTAACTGTTATTCTATTTTACACAAAAGATTAATAAATATATTAGACAAGGAAAATAAATTACAAAAACTAAGTAGGAAAACAGTCTAGATTTCTCAAGCATTGAAAGTGCCCTTTGTAGGCCTTTGTATAAGAAAGCTTTATTAAATACCCTGAAAATTATTGTTTCTTTGCCAGTAATGAATATTCTTAAAGAAAAATAAAGTGAATGCAATAAAAGTTTGAATACACTTTTTCTACTCATGTTAAAAATGTTAATCTAGCCATTGGAAGGTCTCCACTCTGCAGAAGCTCCTCCTCTGATGAAGTAATCAAATCTAACTTAAAACTTTTATCCTAATCTAATGTGTTTCAAAACAACTACTATAAGACTAATCTATGAAGCAAAACAAAATCCCCATGTAACTGCAAACGATCTGTACAGGAGCTTCACAGCTAGGACTGAGTTATTGTCTAAGCGCCGGAACCCAGAGGGCACTCGTAAAGTGATCTATACCTGATATGGGTACATACAATGGAGCTTTCCCACCAGACAACCAGGGATTCTGCTCACCATCCACTGGACCACCAGAGAAGGTACGGAAAAAATGGTGGGGGAGTAAAATACACATACAGCCAACATACTCAGACTCTCCAACACACACACACATCTAGTGTTCCATTAATTTTTTTTTATCTAGCAAATTAACAAAACATGGTATTTTGCCAGGTGGCCAAATGTTTGCATACAACTGTAAAAAAACAATTGTCCAAAATACCTGCAATTAAGCAAATGTTTTGTGACATCGCATGCAGTGGCGTACATACCGGGGTCGCAGGGGTCGCGGCTGCGACCGGGCCCGGCCCACCAGGGGGCCCGGCCGCCCCTGCGACCCGGTATGTAGCCACAGGGCCAGCCTCTTCTCCTGGGGGGCCCAGGAGCCCGGCGGGCGGGCTGTCTGTCTCGGTGGCCGGCGCGCGAGGGAGCACTCAGTTATTCCTCTTCAGCTCCCTCGCGCACCGCACTGATACCGGAGCCGGAAGATGACATCATCTTCCGGCGCCGGCATCCCCACGTGGCGCGCGAGGGAGCTGAAGAGGAAGCACTGAGTGCTCCCTCGCGCGCTGGCCACCGAGACAGACAGCCCGCCCGCCCAGCAGCACCACTGGACCCCAGAGAATCCCCCCAGCACTCCAAAAGGTAAGGAGGCTGGGGGGATTAAATTTTGTTTAAAAAAATGTGTGTGTGTGTTAGTGTATGTATGTATGTATGTATGTGTGTGTGTGTTAGTGTGTGTGTGTTAGTGTATATATGTGAGTGTGTTAGTGTGTGTGTTAGTGTATGTGTGTGTGTATGTGTGTGTGAGTTATAGTGTTAGTGTATGTGTGTATATTAGTGTATGTGTGTGTTAGTGTGTGTGTTAGTGTATGTGTGTATGTTAGTGTGTGTGTTAGTGTATGTATGTGTGTGTGTTAGTGTATGTATGTGTGTTAGTGTATGTGTGTGTGTTAGTGTATGTGTGTGTGTGTGTGTGTGTGTGTGTTTTAGTGTTTGTGTTAGTGTGTGTGTCAGTGAGTGTGTCTGTTATTGGGTGTGTGTCTGCTAGTGAGTGTGTTACTGTGTGTGTCTGTTACTGAGTGTATTTGATGTCTGTTAGTGAGTGTGTGTTTGTCAGTGAAAGTGTATGTTTTGTAAGTGAGTGTGTATGTATGTCTGTCGCTGAGTGTGTCTCTGTCAGTAAATGTGTGTGTCTGTTAGCTAGTGTGTATGCGTCCGTTCGTGAGAGTGTGTGTGTATGTCTTTAGCATTTACCTTTCTCCAGCGTCGGACTCCCTTGGCGCAGGCGATCCCTCCGCCTCTCAGCTCCGAATGCACATGCGCGGCAAGAGGCGCACGCGCATTTGAACCGCCCATAGGAAAGCATTACTCAATGCTTTCCTATGGACGTACAGTGTCTTCTCACTGTGATTTTCACAGTGAGAATCGTGGAAGCTCCTCTAGCAGCTGTCAGTGAGACAGCCACCAGAGGCTGGATTAACCCTCAGTGAAACATAGCCGTTTCTCTGAAACGGCTATGTTTTCAGCTGCAGGGTTAAAACTAGCGGGACCTGGCACCCAGACCACTTCATTGAACCGATATGATCAGGGTGTCTGTAGTGGTCCTTTAAGTGTGTGTGCATACCGCGGTCGCGGGGTCGCAGCCCTGCAACCCCTGCGACCAGGTGCCCGCCGCCATGTGTTGCGGCCCCGACCCGCGCCGAGTAAGCGCGGGGGGGCCCACGGATCAATTTTCGCACCGGGGCCCCATGGATCATGTGTACGCCACTGATCGTATGCCTATCAACGGGACAGTTTGTTATTTTGTTATTTGCTATTTTATATCCTCATGAATGATTGTATTGTTAACAAAAGTAATATTACTACTTATCTCTTCCCAGTAGATATTTTTATGTGTTTATAAATTCCCAGTATTTATTGTAAAGACTTAGCGAAAGCAAAAGCATTGTGTGGATTCTTTTTTATGTTTTATTTATTTAGACTAGAGCTCTGTTTTTTTAAAGCCTTTGTTATCTATAGAGAGCAACCGGTCTCCCATCTCTTAAACATCATTCAAATTTACAATTAATAGAAATCTATATTTATGCTACGGTTTTGTTATTCTACATACAAAATAAAGGATTGTTCATTGTTTATGTTTTTATACAGGACATTTAACCCCTTAATGATGCAGGGTGTACTATGCCACCCTACAAAAAGTGGACTTTAACACCATAGGGCAGCATAGCACGCCCTAATGATTGCCACCCCTCGTTCCACATACTTACCCTCCGTGGTAATCACGATTCGGGGGGACTACCTGACAACTGAGGCGGCCCTCCTGCAGCAAATCCTGCCTATCTGTGTCTAGTAATGCTGATAACACCTGAATCAGAGGACTTGGATCAGCTTGTTTGGCAGATCAACTTATAAATAATAAAAATAATGGTAATATACTGTATATAAATTAAAAAAAACACACCTTTGTACTCAAATTTTTTATATATATATATATATATATATATATATATATATATATATTCATTCTAATGGTATAAGGGTACATACATATACATAATATATATATGTTGTGTAAATCCTTACACTCAGGCTGTATGTATTTCCATGGCCGGGTGCACAAATACCAGGGCTTTAAATATCTAAAGGTTATACAAAGGTGGCTGCACGGTCTTCAAATAAAATGTCATACTTTATTGTAGTCTCATTAAAAATCAAATTTCAGTCCTTCTAGGGGACTTTCTTCAGGATCAAAGACCACATAACCACATTTACCCATGCTCCATTTGTGTTTTAAATAGCCTTCCTTCCTGCTGATGGCCATCAGGGTGATTACCAAACAAGGCTGAGCATGACATCATCAAGCTCAGCATTGTTCAGTAGGGATCGACCAATATGGATATAATATAGAGCCGATACCGATAATCTGTGAACTTTCAGGCTGATAGCCAATAGCTTACCGATATTCTGTACATTTACTGTTTTGAGAAAAAATACTTTTTTTTTTTTGCAAATCTTTTTTTTAATTAAGTGGTAAATGCACAAAATATACATGCCAGTCAGATTTTTTTTGTTTTCAAGAATATTTATGTGTGTGCAGTGGATGCAGGGAGAGTATTCAATTAGAAATGCAGTGTGTGTGTGTGTGTGTTTGTGTAGTGGATGCAATGTGTTTGGTAGATGCAGTGTGGAACTCCCCTCCCATTCCCGTTAATGTTCCTCTCCCTTATCTTTTAGCCCCACCCTCTACCCCAGTGCTCCTTTTCCCTTCCCTGTACCTTAGTGCCCTCCCTTAATGTTACCCTCTCCCCCCTAGTGTTCTTTCCCCCTTTCCCTTGTCCCATAGTGCTCTCCCCCCTCCACCATAGTGTTCTTCCCCCCCCTAAAGCATAGTGTTCTACCCTCCCCTGTCCTATAGTGATCTTTCCTCCCAACCCCTCCCCGTCCCATAGTATTTTCCTGCCCCTCCCCTGTCCCATAGTGTTCTTTCCTCCCCCTCCCCTGTCCTATAGCATTCTTTCCTCCCCCCTTCCCTGTCCCATAGCATTCTTTCCTCCCCCCTCTCCTGTACTATAGCTTTTATTCCTCACCCATCCCCATCCCATAATGTTTTTTCATCTCCCCATCCCATAAAGTTTTTTCTCCCCCTCTCCATAGTGTTATTTCCTCCCCTCTCCTGTCCCATAGTGTTCTATAATACCCCCTCTCCCTCCCCTGCCCCATTGTGTTTTTTCCTCCCTCTCCCCTGTCCCATAGTGTTCTTTCCTCCCCCTCCCCTGTCCCATAGTGTTCTTTCCTCCCCCCTCCCCTGTCCCATAGTGTTCTTTCTTTCTCCCTCTCTCCCCTGTCCCATAGTGTTCTTTCCTTCCCCCTCCCTCACCTGTCCAATAGTGTTCTTTCCTCCTTACCTTCCCTTTCCCGAGTGTAACTTCCCCCTGTCATGTCTCCCGTGGTACAGGAGATTCAGTCTCCTGTACCCGGCCGGACTAACAGAAAGCGCTCTCTCAGTGAGCACTTCCTTTCAATCCGGCCAGGTACAGGAAACATAAGTTCCTGCACCACGGTGCGCACTGCTCCGCTCGGCCACACTACATAGAGTGCCTGGCAGGAAGGAGCCCACCTCCTGCCATTCACTCTAATCTAGTGCCCCCAGGCCGACACGCCCTAAGGCGGCAGCTTGTGCCGCCTTATGGACGAACCGGCCCACCTCATTATTGGTATTACTGCTGATAATTGGCCGATACTTACATAAAATCGGCATATCAGCTGATAATATTGGCAAAACCGGTAATCGGTCGAACCCTAGTGCTCAGTTAACATCCTTTATGAACATGATGATGTCATGCTCAGCTTCATTTTTGTAATCACCCTGATGGCCATTAGCTGGAAGAAGGGCTATTTAAAACACCAATGGAGCATGGGTAAATGTGGATATCCCTTGAGAAAGGCACTAGTAGCTGTGCGGAAATGTTGGGGTTTTGTTCTGTGCATGTGTCCGGCCCTATCAGGTAATATGCAAGTGAGCTTTTATGCCTGTTTGATTTAGAGCAAATTTTATAGCCTCTGTCACTGGTTGTTATTGCTTTTATGTTGCCAACCACATGTTTTAAGGCCAGAGGCCTGTAATTGTGGGAGGGGTTTAGCAACCTATTTACCCTTATTTCTCCATCTTACCTTGGCCATTCGGTGCTGGTTATGCCATCCACCTCTCCCCCTTACAAATTATTTACCTTGGGCCTGCTATTATTTACAGGCCTATCCGAACGTCGGTTTCGGCACACCATAACCGTCTTAAACCACTAATAGTCTAACATCACGTTTTTTTGTTGTTGCCAACTTCAAATATATATAGATGTAAAAAACAGATAAAACTTGTATCTTGTAATACCTTTTTTATTGGACCAACAGAATTTTGTAATAGCATGCTTTCAAGAGAACCTCCCTTTCTCAAGTCTAAAGCATTTCTGAGACGACACATAGAATTCAAAGCTGACTTGTGATTCAGGGGTTAAAGCGACATGAGTGCATATAAGACACAGGTTTCAAACTTCTTTTTTTTTTTTGGTCTAGCACCCAAAATACATGGATGTTATTTGCTTGGCAACCGATTTTTCAATTGGAAAATATAATAAGTGATGCATTCTTCAAGTGCAAAAAGATGAACAGTGAACAAAACTTTGCTAAAAACCTTAATTATATTCTTCTAATTGTAAATTTACCGAGGAAGTGTCATTAAGGTTAACATTGTCTGTTGTAATTACTGTAAGCAGTTACCTGGATTCTGACTTATATGTTGTGCAAATTCCAATTCAAATTACAAAGGGACCCACTTTTTGCTGTTAACCAATGAGTTAAAAACCACTTGTTTACTTCTTTATACTTCTATGCTAAAGAATAACTGGATTGTATAGATTATTTTCACACTTGTATAATGCATATGATCATGTAGTCTACAGTACTTTATCTGTATCCTCAATGGAGAAGCCATTTACACCCTGTTCCAAATTATTATGCAAATTCTATTTAAGTGTCAAAGATTAAATATTTTGTTTTTCAGTTTAACTCATGGATGGCATTGTGTCTCAGGGCTCTTTTGATCACTGAAAACAATCTCGGACACCTGTGATAATTATATTGCCAGGTGAGCCGAATTTAAGGAAAAACTACTAAAGGAGGGTGTTCCACATTATTAAGCAGAGCACCATTTTCATGCAATATGGGGAAGTAAAAGGATCTCTCTGCTGCCGAAAAGAGTGAAATAGTTCAATGCCTTGAACGAGGTATGAAAACATTAGATATTTCACGAAAACTTAAGCGTGATCATCGCACTATTAAGAGATTTGTGGCTGATTCAGAGCACAGACAGGTTCGTGCAGATAAAGGCACATTGATGAAGATTTCTGTCAGATCCATGCATCGGATCAAGAGAGCATCTGCTAAAATACCATTACATAGCAGCAAACAGATATTTGAAGTTGCTGGTGCCTCTGGAGTCCCACTGACATCAAGGTGTAGAGTCCTCCAGAGTCTTGCAACTGTGCATAAACCTTCTATTCGGCCACCACTAAGCAATGCTCACAAGCAGAAACGGCTGCATTGGGCAGAAAAATACATGAAGACTAATTTTCAAATAGTCCTGTTCACTGATGAGTGCTGTGCAACCCTGAATGGTCCAGATGGATGGAGTAGTGGATGGTTGGTGGACGGCCACCGTGTTCCAACAAGGCTGCAACGTCAGCAAGGTGGTGGTGGAGTCATGTTTTGGGCCAGAATCATGGGAAGAGAGCTGGTCGGCCCCTTTAGGGTCCCTGAAGGTGTAAAGATGACCTCTGCAAAGTATGTGGAGTTTCTGACTGACCACTTTCTTCCCTGGTACAGAAGGAAGAACTATGCTTTCCATAATAAAATCATCTTCATGCATGACAATGCACTCTCATGCTGCAAAGAATACCTCTGCATCGATGGCTGTTATGGGGATAAAAGGAGAGAAAGTCATGGTGTGGCCCCCATCCTCCCCTGACCTCAATCCTATTGAGAACATTTGGAACACTCAAGCAAAAGATCTATGAGGGTGGGAGGCAGTTTACATCCACACAGCAGCTCTGGGAGGCTATTCTGACATCTTGCAAACAAATTCAAGCAGAAACTTCCAAAAACTCAAGTTCAATGGATGCAAGACTTGTGAAGCTGCTATCAAATAAGGGGTCCAATGTTAAAATGTAACGTGACATGTTAAAATGTTTAAAAAGTTAAAATGTTGTTATGAGTTTGATTGAAATAGCTTTTGATTTCAGTAAATATGCTGCAAACACACAAATGACAATTTTCAGTTCTTTACAACCTATAAAGTGTTTTGAAACTTAATATGTGTAAAAATTTGGAACAGTGCATTGTAAGTTTTTTATGTTTAAAAAATATACTGTTATCATTAGGAGGTTTGTTCAATAAAATTTTAATTGTACTCTTAATAGTTGATAGCATGATAATTATGCTGACTGTTATTTACATCAATTATTTAGGTTAACGAGAAAAATATCATTTGCATAATAATTTGGAACAGGGTGTATATCTCAATATAATATATCACTATATCTTCGCACAGATATTGCTATGTGCCACAAAACTTGGGGACAAAAGATGGGGATGTAATAGACCCCATCTTTTTCAACCAAATATTTAGAAACAGTAGCATTTTAAACCAAATGTACAGGCTCCAGACTGTTAAAAAAAGTAATGTTAATAGAAAGTGGGTTGGTATCAGATCGATGTTATGGTGTTTTTTTTCCCTTTAAAATTAATAGACCACACAGACAGACTGAACCAGCCAATCATATTATTATGAGCCTTAAAACTGCATCTGACCTTAGTGATAGTTTATTGGTCATGCTAATTTGGGCACTCAAGGGGAGGTTTAATAAAATTTTATTGTTTCCAAGGTGATTAGATCCCCCATTTAAAACCTATTTCTTTATTATTTCAAATTAACTCAATCTAGCCTTCATTAAAGTAAATGTCTTCACGAGAACATCATTAAGGGAAAACGTTAAGATGCTTCTGAAAATTTCATTCTGCTGTATTGTATTTTTCATAAGTATCAAGCGGGGGACTGACCTCTGGTTATTACTCATGGGCGTACTTATGACACAGCACGATGCTTTAAAAATGGATAAGCCCTATCTAGTTACAGTCAAAGCTTGCTCTTATGAGAATAGTGCAGTTTTCAAAAGATCGTATCAAATCTTTCTATGGATTTTTTTTAACCTATATGTATATTGTGGCGACTTTACAATCTAAGAAATACCTACAGCCATTTATTATTTTGTTTATAAAACCTAACTAAAAATATTCTGGCTTTAATGTTTTGTTAACTCACTATTTAGTGAATAAATTCACTCTTTAGTCAACAAATCCCCTAGTTATTTTAAAATGCAACTCATCGCACAGTTTATTTTTGCAAAAACTGGAACGTCCAATTTTGTACTAATTATTGGGATAAATGGAAAAATAACGAAAAATCCAGTTCATCAGTCATGTCTTTATTCTCTAAGTCGTTGTCCCAATCCAATTTCACTTTTGCCCTTTCATAGATATTTGTAATTAAGACTACCGTGCTGAGTTTACTGTTTTGAAAGATTTTTCAGACCTCTAGGTGGCACTGTGACACTGCCTCTTTCACAATGATAACGCACAAAGTTTTACCTGTTAAAACTATTTTAGAAGATGCTTTTTGGAAGTAAAAATTGAGAACAGTTTCAGTTAGATAAGAATCTATTCTATGTGATTGAATATTGAGAGCAAGAGTGTACATACTGGTACAGTTAGCCAGAGAGCGAGTGCTTGTATTAAGCAATTTAAAACTCTTAAGATCTTCATTAAATTGCTAACCAATGTATTACAGTCAACATTACAGTAGTAAGCATGGTGAAATATACAGCTATACGAGACAAGGGTACACAGTGGAATAAGAATTAACAAGAATACAAAAATAAACGAAAGAAAATCTGTGAATTTATGTATGTTTCTTATTTACTGAACAATGAGTTGCGCTGTTTTGATAACTGATTTCTTCAATTAAGATCAAAGGATCAGGATGAGAAAAAAAATGAATTATGTTGATCTGGAGACTTTTTTCTATCTCTATTTAAAATCAAATGCAAATACTCCACAATGCATTGTTTCGTGAATAAGCCCTTTGTGTTGAGACATATGTCACATGTCAATGAGCTGGTTTTAGTCAGACACATTTATTAGAAGAACTGTCACTTCCCAGTAGAGGTAATATTAAGTTTACTTATCCACTGTATATATGTATTTGTAAGGTCTGAAAATTAAAAGTAAGTGTACAAATCCACATTTATTTATCATGCTTACGAGGTGCCTCCATCTTGACTCCCTGTCAATCATTGCTATAAACTCTATTATTAGCACCCAACAGCCAGTTTAGAGAGGAAACAAGAAATTAAACAATGTTTCTCTTTATCCTCTTCAATGTCTGCGCTCTCTGTACCTAAACTGAACTTGATTGTGATGTCATTTGCTATATCTCATGTAAACTTAAAAGAAAATGGAGCATCATTTGAAAAAAAAAAAGGTTTACTCAAGTTATAGGTGATTTTCAATGGTTTCTTCAAAGGTATAATTCCAAGAGATGTGACATTTCCTCTTTAACTAGAACAAATAATAATAATAATAAAAAAATAATAATCTAATTTTTGTGCTACTAATTGTTCTGTTCAATATATTTGTTTCTCATTGTTCACATTTAAGAACTGAACTGAAAGCATGGCTGACAGCTATTTTTCTCCAGTTAAAGTATTTTGATATTAAAAGTAAAATTCACGTTGAATTCACTATAATTTCTCACTTTAGTGAATACCTCTGATAGTCACTATGTAAAGAGAGATCTAATGTTTAAACTTTCTTTATTGCACAGTCTGTTTAATTTAGAATTTCTTAACTCCAGTACTGTTAATAGCCTGCAGGAGACTCCTGTGTGTAAGTTCAATGAATAGAGCAGGAGATAAAAACTTCTAAAGTCACCACTGTGCTGTCAGATCTGATCGGAAAATTAAACCATTTTTCATGCAGGCTGTGTGAATCACAGCCAGCGGAGTTGTGACCAGCGTAGCATAAACAGAAACAAAATTGATTTACCTTAACTCCTAAATGGCAGATATATGAGCAATAAGACAGCAGAGGCATGATCTATACACCAAAACTGCTTTATTAAGCTAAAGTTGTTTTGGTGTCTAGATATCCCTTTAACGACAATACATTTTCACATTTAAATAAAACAGGAAAGTACTTCTTGCTATTATTTTGTAATGTGTTATCCTATTATAAAAAAAGCAAATTGGGAATTGCACACACAGTCTGACCATGTATTTGGTAGAGAGAGGTTGTCTCCATTTCTTAATAAGCCTAATAAAGCAATAGCACTCAAAGAATTCACACATTACTTTCCCGTTTGTCTTACCATCTGCTTGTATCGAGATGATAATTAACATTTATTTTTTTGAACATAAGTCATGTTGGAATGCAAATGATTAATATCATATCAAACAATGTACATATGTAATTTGATATTTTAAACATTTGATGCAGACCTATAAAAAAGGCTCCAATAATTGAGTACACATTTGTTGGCAGATGTTTAACTCGACCTTAAGTTATTATGCACAGATCCTTTCATAGGAAAAACAAAATAATGTTTGGATTCAATATGGTGCAAATATTGTATAGTTAATGGGATTAACTGTTGATTCTCTACTGTCTCTTGAGCTAGCTATATAAGGTTGCAGAAATGATGTCTCAATCTAGTGCTGATATTCCCAGTAAGGATGAGCAGTGTTTAAAATGCAGTGTAAACTCTTTTCTGGCTACACTTTCAAACAGAAATATGTGTCTTTGATAGGCTCCCAAGCCAAGTGAATTCATACAGTGTGAGTGGCTTGCTAAAACAGTAATACCCTAATTGGTAGTTACTCATGGCTTATTGATGAATGGTAGCTGCACAGCTCAAGATGTTACATGAATTATATAAAAGACACAGGGGAACATCGCATAACCATGTTTCTGAACAGACAGACACAAGCTGTCTGTTGTGCAGAATTCTTAAAGTAATCAGTCCGTTCTGGGTAAACTGATTCACAACTAAAGACAGTGAGATCTGAGTTAATTCAGCAAAGTCACAAAATAATACTTATATATACTAATTTCTCAGTAGACAAAAGAAAATCAATGCATTGTGATACTATATTTTTCTTTATGCATTATCATTATTTTTTTTTAGATGTATTGAACAACAAGCATAGTGCTAAAATGGAAATGTACCTAAAACATCATTGAACACAACTTCCAGCAGATTTCTAAAAAAGCTTAATTAGCCTATTACATCCAACTAAAAATATATTGACATAATTTTATCTGGATGTAATAGGCTAATTAATTTGGAGTACTGAATTAGTGTGTATTTCACACCCTCTGGAAATGGAGCATATGACATTAGTAGTGCCCCCTTTCCCACTAATCACTAAACCAGGATGCAGCCCATTAAATCGTTTATTGTTTGCTGTAATGATCTAAGTCCATGCACATTGCTCCTTTTTCTCTTGTGTGGTAGAGAACATTTTAGTCTTGATTAAAAAGAAAGTCCCTTTCTTGAATATGCTTAATGAGCTCCTAAAACCCAATGACACCCACAGGGACTGTAAAAAACACAGCAAATTTCGTAGGAAGATGGCACCCATCACACCTTCCTGCTTTAGCTTCTGACTATCTTTAGAAAAAAAAGTGTATGGAATAAAAAATGTATTACAAGCTATTTAGTTATGCCTATAACATGTCAGGTCATTGGCGACATTTCTGAAGGAGCTAGATAATTTTGACTTCTCTGGACAAGTTAACTGGACTGAAGTGATGTCAACAGCCAAAGTGACAAATATTCTTCCAATACTAGTTTGACATGTTCTAGTAATAGTCAACAATTTAGTTCAGGGTTATCGACAGGAATCTCAAAACTGGCAACTCCACATCTTAAAAACACGTTATCTTCCATATATAAAATTACACTACCAATAAAGTACATTAATAGGTTCATTCATTAACCCCTTCAGGATGGAGTCAATAGTACACGTTCTGTTCAAAACAAAACGTAAACAAAAACTGGAATTTGCGCTATATGTCTGTTCAGCCGTAATCCACCTCTTTCATATAAGGTACACCCACACTTATTATATATCATTTTGTTCAGGATAAACAGGGCTTTAAGTTCTCATGAACTATTCATATATGAAACATAATTTATTAAGAAATTAAGATTTATTTTTTTGAGATTTGTAGTTCCGCCTGACATTTTAGCTGTAAATGTCATAATACTGTTAGCTTTTACTGCAATAAAATGCACATATTTGTATTCAGCAAAGTCTCACGAGTACAACAGTATCCCCCATTAACAGATTTTATGGTGTTTTGGAAAGTTACAGTGTCAAATATTGCACATTCCATTTTTCCTTTTTTTTAACATTAAAATTTGCCAGATTAGTAATGTTACCTTTGAGACTGTGTGGTAGTCCAGGAATGAGAATTACCCCCATGATGGCATACCATATGCTAAAGTATACAACCCAAGGTATTCCAAGTGGGGTATGTCCAATCTTTTTTAGTAGCCACTTAGTCACAAACGCAGGCCAAAAATAGCATTCATATTTTTTTTGTGTGTGTGAAAAAAGCAAAACACAAATATTTGGCCATTGTTTGTGAGTGAGTGGTGACTAAAAATGACATTTGCAATACCTTGGGATGTCTACTTTTGCAAATGGTATGCCAACATGGGGGTAATTCTCATTTCCGGGCTACCATACGGTCCCAAAGGCAACATTACCAAACTGGCAAATTTCAATGTAAAAAAATGAAATGCAAGTCTTATATTTGACTCTCTAACTTTCAAAACACCATAAAATCTGTACAAGAGGGGTGCTGTTATACTTGGGAGACTTCACTAAACACAAACATAAGTGTTTTAAAATAGTAAAACATATTACAACAATAATATTGTCAGTAAAAGTGCAGTTCGTGTGTGAAAAATGCAAAAAACTTAACTTTTACTGAAAATATCATCGTTCTAATACAATTTATCATTTTGAAACACTAATATCGGCAAATATATATAAATAATAATAATAATAATAAATAATATTCAGCAAAGCCTCCCGAGTAAAACAGTACCCCCCATGTACAGGTTTTATGGTGTCTTGGAAACTTACAGGGTTAAATATAGTGCTTGCAAATTAAAATCTCTGCACTTTCTGCCTGGGTTGTCAGGCACGTCAATCAAATTTTTATTAATTAAATCACATAATTATGTTAAAATATTACTTAAATATATACATAGAATTTTAATATGTATACATATATATGTATTTAAATTCTACGTGCATACTTATGTAATCATTTATGTAATTATATATATATATTTATCTATATATATATATATATATATTTGCAGTTATTTTTATTTTATACATATATATATATGGATATATATATATATAATGTCATTCTAAGTGTATTTTGTTGCAATATATATATATTAATAACAAAATACAGTTAAATTAAATTACATATAACATATATATATATATATATATATATTATTTATTTATTTATTATTTTATTTATTTATTATTATTATAAGTATAAAATATATATATATTATATATATATATAAGATATATATACATATACATATATATATATATATATATATATATATATTTTATATATATGTAACTTCATTCTAAGTGTATTTTAATACTAATATATGTAATTCTATTAACATTAAAATACGTTACACATACAAACATATATATATATATATATAAGATAAGAGGAGCTTAGCCTTTGAAGCAACCGGTCGCATGTCCCTGGAGCTCGGGCCTCAAGCTGTAGAAAACACACTTTCCGAAACAATTATCGCCTGCTAAGGGGACCTGGAGACCGACACCAGTCCGTCCAAACACCATGGGGCGAAAATCTAAAAAACCCAAGCCAGATAGACCGAACATGGGGCTAAATATCGGAGAAATGTGGCGGTAGGTGCAGGGCACACACAGACCTAAAAATGCCGCCCTCTTGGGAGGATGGTCGGATTTCTCAGACGGGCTCTCCTTGGATGAGGAAGAAGACTGCATACCTGCCACCTTGAGGCCGAAGACAGGTCCAGCGACACCGTACACAGCCCCAGTCACCACAGCTGTCCTCAAGGAGCTCCTGGCAGACTTGAAAACCACCCTCCAGGTGGACATAGCCACGATCCGCGGAGGCTTGCAAGGCCTGACGGGCCGCCTCGGAGCCCTTGAGGAGGCCACACAAACAGGCACACAGCGCATGAACACGATGCAACAGGAGATTAGAGATCTACAAAAACAAAATCAACTGTACGACCGCCATTTCGTGGCACAGGATGCTGCCCCACGCCGAAATAATATTAAAATCAGAGGGATACAAGAGGACATAGCTGAAGCTAAACTGCCACACTTACTAAGAAGATTACTGAGTGCCCTGCTGTCACCGCGTCAAGCTAAAGCTGTCACGCTGGATGGCCTCTTCTGCATCCCCAAGCCGACCAAGGCACAAACTGGTGTCCCTCGAGACCTGGTGGTACAATTCCGGTCTGGGACCGATAAAGCAGCGGTCCTCCAAGCCCTCAGGGAAACACCCCAATTCCAATTTGAAGGCATGGCGCTAGCCTTTTACCAGGACCTCTCGAACAGCACCCTGGCCTGGCGGAGATCTTTGAGGCCACTTACTGCACTCCTGCAATAACAGAACATTCCTTACCACTGGCGCATGTCACGCACCCTCATAGTATCCCAGGGAGAATCCCGCGCACACAATCCAGGACATTCAGGACTTGGCCACACTCTTACAGGCCTTAGGCCTGCCTGGGCAACAGGAACCCCACTAACACCTCCCAGCATTCACACAAGTGGAACCCGGTGACAGACGCCCCATTCTATCCACAGGGGCACCGACCAGACCCTGCCGCAGCAACAACGACCTGAAGCAGAACCTGCCCAACTCTCTCTTATGGGACTCTGTTTAATATTTAATGTTTTTTATCCTGCCTTAGTTACACCTGATTTTCCACCAATGCGATGCTCCCTTAACTCTCCCCACTCCTGACGACTGAACGAGGCAGACATGACACCTACACAACATCCCCCCCCACACTCGGGGGCCTCACCGACCGGACCGTTTCACGACTTAGACACGGGAGGCAATCAACGCTTTACCAAACACATGCGATCTCACGCTAATACACCCGACACACAAGACAGAAGTGTTTTAGTCCCGGTAAACCCACTCCTGGGCCCAACGCATACACCTGACCACACGCAAACACTACCTGTACACTAGCAGGCTAGTCACACATACAATACTGCATAGCTGCAGACTGACGGATGAGACATGCAGAAACCATCATTACCACACCGAAACCATCATTACCACTGTATTGCTTGTAACAAGCTGGTGCACTCTATTGCAATTTAAAATGTTATCAAAGCTCTTCTAAACAACAAAAATTGTAGTGCTTTAACTGATTGCCACGAAAATGTTTATGATACATTGTTTCTTTAACTTGTACCCTCTGTTGTGGCACTACTAGCATGCTTGTTATATCCTAAGCACGAAAAAATAAAGAATTTAAAAAAATAAATAAAAAAAAATTATTTAACATGTTTAGTAATATTTTTTTTTTACACTACCCACCAGCAGTCAATTTTCTTATATCCCCACAAATGGTGAATTACCGTATTTTTCGCTCCATAAGACGCACCTCACCATAAGACGCACCTAGTTTTTAGAGGAGGAAACCCAGAAAAAAAAATATTCTGAACAAACTGTTCCATAGTGTTTCTTACCATGGACAGTTTGTTCAGAATTTTTTTTTTTTTCTCCCCTGTCCCATAATGATCTTTAACCCCCCTTTCCTCTGTCCCATAGTGATTGTTAACCCCTCCTACCCTGTCCCATAGTGATTGTTAACCCCTCCTACCCTGTCCCATAGTGTTCTTTAACCCCTCCTCCCCTTGTCCATTAGTGTTCTGATCCCATAGTGTCCCCCCCTCCCATTGTCCCATAGTGCACTTTCCCTCCCATAGTGTCCCCCCCTGCTCTTGTCCCATAGTGTCTCCCCCTCCCCTTGTCCCATAGTGTCTCCCCCTCCCCTTGTCCCATAGTGTCCCCCCTCCCCTTGTCCCATAGTGTCCCCCCCTCCCCTTGTCCCATAGTGTCTCCCCTCCCTTTCTCCCATAGTGTCCCCCTCCCCTTGTCCCATAGTGTCTCCTCCCCTCCCCTTGTCTCATAGTGTCTCCTCCCCTCCCCTTCTCCCATAGTGTCTCCCCTCCCTTTCTCCCATAGTGTCCCCCTCCCCTTATCCCATAGTGTCTCCCACTCCCCTTGTCCCATAGTGTCTCCTCCCCTCCCTTTCTCCCATAGTGTCCCCCTCCCCTTGTCCCATAATTACTTACCTGTCTTGGAGCGTGGGCCGGCTTCACAGCGCGCTCCGCGGTCCAGGAACTAATATTTCAGGTTCCGGTTTCCGGCGGGACTGAAAGGAAGTGTGCACACTCGGTGTGCACACTTCCTTTCAGTCCCGCCGGAAACCGGAACCTGAAATAGAAGTTCCTGGCCGCGGAGCGCGCTGTGAAGCCGGCCCACGCTCCAAGACAGGTAAGTAATTCTTCACATTCGCTCCATAAGACGCACAGACATTTCCCCTCACTTTTGAGGGGAAAAAAAGTGCGTCTTATGGAGCGAAAAATACGGTAGATATAATACGATTAGAACTGAGGAACTTATTAAACAAAAACGCCTCTGCAACTTACATGATACCATAATATGTCTATGTACCTTTGCCAGTGCAACACATGATCTTTAAAGTGGTGTTTTTTAATATACGTTGTTATTTGATTTTTTACGTATGTGTGGATTGCACATCTCTCCCATTACTGTTCCTCTTATTTGTCAGGTAAGTCTGTGGATCCTCAAACATTACAAGGAACTTTGATGAAAAGATCATAAAAATGTCTCTATTGACAGATGCAGTATGTTTTAAGTGTTGCTTATCAAAACTGTTTACTGGAAGGCCATATGTGCAAGATTTAAGGAGACATTGCTGGATGTAAGAAATGTGTATCAAATACTCTTTATTGGTTCATTTGAGCTCGCATTCCTGTTTAATATATGGTATTGAATGTGTTGACAAAAGTCCCTTGTAAAAAAGACTTGTAAAAACCATACCTATAATCGCACCTATAGCTGGAATTTAATCTTGCATAAAAAAGAACCTGTGAATCTATAGGTGCCTTGGGAGAATAATGTAATTTACTACATAGAGCTTATTGGAAATATTGTGAGAGATTTATCAGAATGACACTAATAGAGGAACATAAGCTACTATGAAAAAAAGTGTTATGTAAACGACATTTATGATTATTTATATTTTTTTCATGATTATCTGATAATTAAAAACAGCAGCAGATCAATATTTCATAGTGGAGATGGTGTCACCTTTGGTAAACAAAATATATGTGCACACACACAATTCTAAACACACAATTTTATTTTTGATTCCTTCTAATTTCTGTTATACATTTCATATTTTTTTTAATATGAATACTATGTAAATATGTGAAATGGCTATAAATAAGAACATATCAGGAATCGGGTAAAAAAAAAAAAAAAGGAGGAAACTATTTACATGTATTAATGAAACTTTGCTACTTGATACAATGGAGTAGGCACTAGGCAAATTCAACATCGATGTTACAACTACAACAATGTGTCAAGGCTAACTTAACCTTAAAACAAAAACCTAGACAAAGACAGGATACAAGTGTTAACCGGTCATAAAGTGGTCAGGCTAGGACTATGGATTGGCAAACAAGCCAAACAAGCCAAAGTCAGGAGAACAGAGGGAAAGTGTAGGCAAACAAACCATAGTCCATAAACCAAAAATCAATCAACACAAGTAATCCACCTGGGTATACAGGAACCATGACAGGGCAAGGAACCATAAAAAAAAATCCATATATATACATCCCATAAGGTTTAATTCCATTGGTCCACGTCACGCCAGTGATTCCAGAACATGAGTGATTCCAGAACATGAGTGATTTAGAACGTAAATTTGAAACAGGTTCTTTTGACTTCAGAAAAATGACGTGGGTTAAGGGCAGCACCAGGGCAGCACCAGGGGCATTATTTATCAACCGTTCCTTATCAAAATTGATGTCAGATTTGCGTGGGGCATCATTGAAAGTACTGAAATTAAACTGAAGGTCGTTAAGTGCAAAGGACTGATGCCTAGTGTTATATAGTGGGCAGGGATGGTACTGCACAGTAGAAGTGGTTAAAAAAGGACGCTAGGAGCAAGGTGCCTGAGAGAGTGGGCACAATTTTATAGGTCACTTATGTAATAGTTATTTATTAGTTAATATACCTACTGCCTTCATTGCTGCATATAGAGCTCTATACAGTAAAATTATGCAACCAGATAGACGGAGATATGTTTATTATTTTTGCATTGTGTCTTATCTGTATTCAGTACATTTTTCTTGTTTATTATCTGTATTACTATAGTATATGTGGGGTACTCCCTGTCTCGTGGATGCGATTTCCCCCCAAATAATTTTCACTGAATCAAGATGTCGCAGTATCCCTGCCCCAGCGGGGTCTTTAATCAATTCCATCAAGCTACAAGGTCAAAGCTGACTGTGCAGTCTGCTGAAGTCCGATAAGTTAGGAATTACACTTTCTACTTCTCTATAACTTTCATTTAACACAGTTATGTTCTGTTAGCTACCTGAGAATCTTCCAAATTACCAGCCAAGTTAGATTATATTCTAGAAGTGTTCCTAAGAAAAAAAAAACAGTTATTATGTGATGATAAATATACAGCTAAATAAAAACGTCTTGAATTCAACTTCTTACCAGTAATAAACGTTAAGTACACAGCAAAAACACATTCAGAATATTTTTTTAATATATATATATAAAGTTTAAGAAATAATCGGTCATTGAGTGAAAATATGCCTGGCTGAAAATGTCTTTACAAATGATAAATAAAGAAGATGCTATTTCTGGCTGTCTATCATTTTTCTTAGCTGTCTCACTGCTGAATTATTAACAAAGATTTCTATTTCCACATCAAAGCTGTACTTCAACAGATTTTGTAAAACGACCAACTAATTGCTTCTTAAAGGCCAAAATAACATCTGTGGTTTGGCATATTTTCTCACCGATAGAAGCAATATGGAATTATTTGAGTGAGTTAACACACTTGCTCTTCCTTATTGAAATTAAAGGAACACTTTAGGATTAGGAATACAAACATGTATTCCTAATGTTAGTGCTATTTAGATTATTGGCACCCACATGTGAGCATTAGAAAAGCAGTTTTACCGTATTTCCTCTGGTGCGCTGATATCTGTATTGCTGCCCTGCCTGCCCAGGTGAGATCATCAATCCTGATGGTCTCAGTCAATGCAATGCGTCCCCCCCAATAAGCATCTTCTAATAAATGTGCATTGAAGCAATGTATTGCTATGCGGAGTGTTCAGGGTCTCCACGCAGAGTATTGAGATGCTGAAAGTCAATCCTACAATCCCTGCAGGTCCAAACTTAGGAAGTCCAACAGCCGCTAGATGTAGTCAAAGACAGCAATGTAAACATTGCCTTTTCTCAGCCGCAGCGTGGATTGGAAAGTCATTTTAACCAGTTATATTCACTTCACCTGTTAGTGGATTTTATTTTGTGACTGATCAGCGTATATATAATATTGGAATGGCCCTGTGTGTCTGTGTATCTATATGTGTATTTCTGTATCTGTCTGTGTGTCAATGTGTGTATCTATGTGTCTGTGTATCTGTATGTGTTTCCCTATTTTTGTCTGTAACTCTTTATGTGTGTCAGTGTTTGTATCTGGGTACGTGTATGTGTGTCAGGAGCTGAATCTGTGTATCTGCATGTGTGTCAGTGCGTATGCCTGTTTGTCTGTGTATCTACCTGTCAGTGTGTATCTGTGTATCTATGTATTTGCCAACACTACTAATACATCTCTGCATTCAAATGTTAACACTACATACAAACACACCCCTGTATTCAAACATAAACTCTACATAAAAACACACCTCTGCATTAACCCCTTAAGGACTGAGCCAAATGATCACGTTGTGATCAAAACAAAACGTAAACAAAACCTGGAATTAGCGCTATATGTCTGTTCAGGAATAATTCACCTCTTTCATATTATGTGAACCCACACTTATTGTATATCATTATATTCAGGGAAAACAGGGCTTTCATTTATTATGAATAAAATATAAAAAAATGAGAGAAAATAAGAATTTTAAAATCTTTTTGGTTTTACTTGACATTTTAACTGTGAATGTCATAATACTGTTTGCTTTTACTGCAATAAAATACACATATTTGTATTCAACGATGTCTCACATGTAAAACAGCACCCCATATGTACAGGTTTTATGGGGTTTTGAGAAGTTACAGGGTCAAATATAGCATGTAAAATTTTTCAGTTTTTTTCACATTGAAATTTGCCAGATTGGTTACGTTGCCTTTGAGACCGTATGGTAACCCAGGAATGAGAATTACCCCCATGATGGCATACCATTTACAATAGTAGACAACCCAAGTTATTGCAAATGGAGTATGTCCAGTCCTTTTTAGTAGCCACTTGGTCACAAACACTGGCCAAGGTTAGTGTTAATATTTGTTTGTGTGAAAAATGCAAAAAACTAATTTTGGCCAGTGTTTGTGACTAAGTGGCTACTAAAAGAGACTGGATATACCCCATTTGCAATACCTCGGGTTTTCTACTTGTTTTCAAGTATGTCCTGGGTCTCTTCAAGTTTCAACTATGTCCTGGGTTCTGGGACATTGTTACAATAAGATACAATATTACAAAAATGCAATATACAAACTATACATATACACACATATATAAATTTAATACATAACAGGTAATAAATATATTCAACCATGACAGGTGCATTCTGTGCTGAGGTATATTGCCACAGATCTCTTAAAAGATTTTAGATTGAATGAAGCTTTCACTGTGTCCCTGAGGTTATTCCATAATTGCGGTGCTCTGTAGGAAAAGAAGGGTCGAGCCACTTTATTTTTGTGTCGCGGTATGCTAAATATTGTGCTTGTACTGGATTGGAGGTTATAAGAGGTGGGAACAGCTGTGGAGAGCATTCTACTCAGGTAGGGTGGGAGCTTCTCAGAAATGCTCTTATGCACAAGGCTGGAAAGGTGAAGAGTGCGTCAGGATTCCAGCGACAGCCAGTTTAGCTCTTTTAACATGTCACAGTGGTGGGTAAAGTAATTACATTCTAGTACAAAGTGGCAAAATGAATTATCTAATTATCTAATGTATCAATGACTGGCATTAGCCTTTGTTTCACTATCTGTTTCCTTACTGTAGGGCTTAGGCAAGATTTGTTTCTGTACAGGGCACCTAGTTTTGGGTAAAGTTTTGAAGATATTTTTTTCAGTATGAAGGCCAAAGGATAGATTGGGGTATAGCAACATACCTAGATATTTAAAAGAGCAGACTGCTTGTCAGGGTGCTATTTGAATTTGTTCTGATTCACAATCGTTGATTTTGTAGTTTACGTAATTTAGGTACAGTTCCAAAGATCATTGTAACGGTTTTGTCAGTGTTTAGGAAGAGTTTGTTATCCGCTATCCACTTGTCTACCTCTTTGAATTGGTTTTGGAGCACAGCCTCAAGCTGCGGTAGCTTGGGTTTACTAGCGTAGATTACAGTGTCGTCTACACACATGTGTACAGTTTAGGATTTGCAGTTTTTAGGCAGATCATTTATAAATAATGTGAATAGCAGGGGGCCGAGTATGGAGCCTTGGGGTACACCACACGTGACTGGAAGTTATTATGCAGTCCAGTTGTAGAATTGACTCTTTACATTTGTTAGAGCATCTTGATGATTGTGGACTACAGCTTTGTCTCTCTCAAGTAAAGTATCTAGGATTTGTCCTTACTGCTGGTCAGAGGACATTATCACCTGAAATGGTAAAGATCATTGCCAGTCTCCCTAAGTCTGAAACCTAATGTCTTTTCTAGGTATGGTGACTGCAGGCAATGGATACCTGGTTCTTCTTACTTTGATCATATACTCCTCTCTGTTATTTGCAAAGATGACCCGGATGTTATTTAATGGACCCTGCATGAGGCTTATTACCAATTCAAGAGAGCACTGTACACTGCTTCTGCACTGGCACTTTCCAATTACTGTCTGCCTTTCAATCTGTATTGCAAGGAGGGTGGAAGAAAGGCTTTGGGGGTCCTGACTCAGGAACAAAGTAGTGGTTCAGCGAAAGCTTGCATGCTTGATAGCTACTGTTGCATTAGTTTTATCTCATACACTCATACTGCATACGTAACAATAAGATATACAAGTACTCAATAATCTCACAACACAGAACGTGAATATGCAGCATAGGTCAGGCTGTAAAAAAAATATTCTTATATGAACTACAAATCTTACAATCATATACAATGGTCCCTGATATCACTCTTACATGCCATGATCAGTTCATATCCTTCCACCAGGCATACATCTAGAATTCACACACAGAAACATCTCCTAAACCAGGATTATAAATCACTCCTTTGGATGAAGATGAAGTAGTGTTTGGTGATGGGTCATGTTTATGATTATGTAATTGGTGCTGGCACATTATCATTTGTCTCAGCCCAAGCAGTGGAATTGGAAGGCCCAGCCCAAGCAAGGCTTGTGATAAGAGCTTTTTCCCAGTTAGTAGAAGTCAAACTTAGAAAAGGCACTAAAGGTACATTTACTAATTGGCCTGATCATTTACCAGCAGTCTTGTCAGAGATCAGAATGATCCCTAGTTCCACTGCGGGTTACTAACCCTTTGAAATTTTAATGGGTAGACCCTTTACAACACTTAGACAAATAAGTCTCTTCTTGCGGTAAGGGTAAGAGGAAACCTTCAGATTATTAAGGATGAATATGATTTGCATTTGATTGAAAAATTGAATGGCATCTATGGTGTACTCTTCTCTGGCTTCTCCTATACACTCATTCAAACCAGGAAATGTTTTGCTGGTCCAAGAACAAAAGCTTTAACCCACCTTTTGGTGTACAAGCTGACGTGATTGCCACAACACGCAACACAGTTTCAACAGGAGGTAGTCAAGTATGAATCCATGCAAGCAGAGTAAAGAGGGCACCTGGAATCGAAAGCCCTGGTGTGGAGACTCATAGGGAGACTCCCTATGATGTATTCAGAAATTAATTCCATTAGGTGCTGGCATAGCAGGACTAATTATCCTGTTTTCCCTTATTCCTGGTGTGCCCCTGCACGCTCACCTGTATGATGGTTGACTCCTCACCCAGAATTACCCTGCTCCAACAAATGTTTTTCTGCATGCAGGGCGTCCTACATTTGTTCCCATGGCAATACTTATTTTAAGGCCACAAGAAAAGTGTTCCAGTCTGAGTCTATGGGCACACACCACATTTGTTAACCTGTTTTTAGGACACCCTGGACAATTAACTTTCTAAATGACAACACATCCTCAGAAACACCTATTATGTGCATGTAGGAGATAATCCACCCAAAATCCCTCACCAAACTATTACCATTCTTCTCTGCCTTCTCCTATATACTCATTCAAACCAGGAGATGTTTTGCTGGTCCAAGAACAAAAGCTTTAACCCACCTTTTGGTGTACAAGCTGATGTGATTGCGACAACACACAACACAGTTTTAACAGGAGGTAGTCCAGTATGAATCCATGCAAGCAGAGTAAAGAGGGCACCTGGAAGCGAAAGCCCTGGAGACTCTAAGCCTTCCTCCCTATGATTTATTCAGAAATTAATTCCACTAGGTGCTGGCATAGCAGGACTAATTATCCTGTTTTCCCTTATTCCTAGTGTGCCCCTGCACGCTCACCTGTATGATGGTTGGTTCCTCACCCTGCTCCAACAAATGTTTTCCTGCATGCAGGGTGTCCTACATTTGTTCCCATGGCAATACAAATTTTAAGGCCACAAGAAAAGTGTACCAGTCTGAGTCTATGGGCACACGCCACATTTTTTTTTACCTGTTTTTAGGACATTCTGGACAATTAACTTTCTAAATGACAACACATCCTCAGAAACACCTATTATGTGCATGTAGGAGATAATCCACCCAAAATCCCTTACCAAACTATTACCATACAATGACCAATCCAGCTTGGAGGAAGGGTGACAGCCTACATTGTCAGGACTGAGTTTATTCTTTTAGAGAATATTAAGAAAAAATGCTCAGACACCCACTGTGTAAAGTTTCAGGCAGAGTTTAATGGATCATTAACTGCACAGCAACGTTTTGACCTGTACCCAGGTCTTTGTCATGCTTGACTGGGTGCCTGAGCATTTTTTCATAATATTACATGCATATGGGGAATTTTGACCCAAGCTCAGTTAGCACCCTGTTCTCTTTCATTTAGTGCAGCCCTTAACTTCATTTTTACAATGTTCTTTTAGAGAAAGCTGGATTGAAATGGGATACTGAGCAATGTAGTCAGTACAGATGATAAGCCTAGCATAGATAAGCGTGCTTTGCTAAAAGGTTATCTACAGACAGCTAAAATTTGAGAATGCACTTGTTTTAAATAAACTGGAATGTAAACTGAAACCGCCCCCCCCCGCCCCAAACACCTGCTTATCTGTTTATTTACTGTTGCTGCAGAATTGTGAAGATCCCACAGTAATTAAATATCCCCAGAAGGCATAACTTTTACTTTATGGGTAATTGCCAGCCATAGGTTTGCATTGATCTGGCAGCTTTGCTATCAACCATAGGAGACTTACTGGACTACAGAGGACACTGGCCACCAACCACCTAAACTCCAAGAAGGCATGTGGTAAGTGCTGTAAAAGGTGCCTTTAGGTTTGTGCCTTCTCTGTCTAATGGAAAATTCGGTCCTTTTGATATCAGGACATTTTTTATTCACAGTGTGGCAAAAGTAACATCGCCACTGTTTCTTGGAGGGGGTCTGTTGCCAGCCTCCTGCCTCAGGACTATGGGCCATGCAAAAAGGCTCATAAAAGACCTTGTTCATGCCTTTTTGCTATCCTGTTTGGGAACCAAACAGACAGACAAACCAGGGACCACCCGGGAGCTTGTTAACACCTAATAACACCTTGGAATGGTTCTCACTGCAGTGTTCTAATTGTTCGTCTGGGTGGCCGCAATTCCTGTGGACAACCACGAGGTGGCGGCCATCTTGTTTGCGTGAATGCAGGCAGCGATGTTTGGACAGAAACTCCCAAACACTGCTGGACTTCCATCATCAACTGCTTTCGGTTCTATGCAATTTAGAAGGGCACTGTTTTTTGGCAATTTAGAAGGGCACTGTTCGGTGAAATCGTTCGTCTGGATGAGGTGAACAAGCTCCAGGATAAGAACATTGACTATGTTCGGTAGTTTGTTTGTTTTCCAAACTACCAAACTAGACCGACTGCAAGCCCTGATTCTATGGAACTGTTTTGGACATGGGACCATGCGTGCGGTCGGTCAAAAATAAGACTTCCAGGAAATTCCTGAACCCCTGAACTGATCTGGGTGATTTTTGGATATGTTGGTCACCCAGATCAGGGCTATCAGGGGATGTAACTGAACTTGGTGCTCTGACAAAGATATATAGAGAATATTTTAATTATCTGGAAAGTTTCAGTAGATTTGTTACAAGAATTATTATTTTTTTATTAATAGTAATGATCAGTCCCTAATTTTTACTCCAGAAATAAATTTCTATAACATTAACTTTCTTGACTAATCAATTTATATAAAGGACTCCATTATTAAAACCAAGATGTATTTTAAGCCAACTGACTCCAATTCTGTTATCGATACAAGAAGCGCTCACCATCCTAACTGACTACGCAGTGCTCCTCGTAGCTAGTTCACTAGATTAAAAAGTTGTTTTTTTTGGTGTGGGGGGGGGGGTGTTTATAAAAATGTGTGTTTTTGTGTCTGGAGATAATTGAGTTAATACAGTACTTGACTCAATTATCTCCCAGGCAGAGGGGAGGGATTGTATGATTATGTATAGGAGTGTCATGTACTTGAACAACTTTGTCATTGGTCTGTAACTTTGTACTGTAGTCTTCCATCAGGTCCAGGTGGGAGAACCCCTTGCATGGGGACTTGCATATAAGGCCAGTTGTGGCTACCATTAAATGAGTTCCTGCTTACCCTCAACATAGAGTCTCATCTCATGTGTGGGGGAAACGACTATATCTACCCTGGGGATTGCTATATCACTACACTCCCCTGGGATTATAATCATTTGCTCTTGTTAGAGCAGCGTGCTTTGCTCTCTGGACTAGGAGAGGTCAACCCACTAAAAACTGGATCCTGGTCTTGGGTCCAGGGTGGGTGGAGGACAGCGAGACCCCAACCAAGCTGCAACGCTGGAAGTGGGGACTACAGTGCTGATGGTGTCTAGTTCAGTGCTTGCGGTACTCGGTAAGCACTAAGGAAGCAGCGATTGGCGGAGGCCTCCGGTCAGGGTGCCAGGCGGTCCGCCACACACAGTATTATTTTTTGGCAGTTAAAGCACAAATAAAAGAATTTAGATGTAGCAATCATTGATACTACTTTCTCCTATGTTTTCATTCTTATTATTTTCTATTAAGTCTGATTAGGAAAGCTTCCCAGGTCTGGTTTACAAATGTTTATTCTAGTTAAATACATTGGATGTCTTTCTAGTGAATTCAGAGCTCTGTAGCATTTTAGCTCACATTGACTAATTTAACAATGGCTTTTGTGGACCACAGTAGTCAACAAACCTAAACATTTCAGGAATTAAATGCATAACTTTAAAACCTTTTTTTCTTTACTTAATATTTTCCTTTTTTATTTCTTCTTGTATCAACTCACTGTACAGGGTGCTAGGGTAAAAAAACCCCATAAAACTAATAAAAAGAGTTATTATTAATTTATCTGTGTGTCATCTTTAAATGAAGAATGACAGGGTATAAAACATCCACTCCTAGTAATGGCTAGACCAATTTTATTAAAGTTTAGGGCCTTCTTAGAAAGCAATAAAAGCACGGCTCTGTTACTCATTTGGGAGTCATCGAAGTGTTAATGAGAACATAAATTAACTTTGCTTTATAAATCAATTGAATAAAACCGTTAGGGCTGCAAATAATGCAGAAACACAAACAGTTTATTTATTTGGTAAAAAACAATTAACAAAAATTGGAGGTTTATTTTGTTTTCCCGTTATTATCCCAATTTTCTAGTAATATATAACAGTGATTGCATGAAGCTCAAGGCAAGAAATTATACAATAATTAGATAATACAATATATATATATATATAAAAAATAAAATATATATATATATACATGGACACGTGGTATTTGGTATTATTATTTTCTATATATATACACTAAATATACACCATATCTGAATATGTACTGAAGAAGAAACTAATTTAAATATCAGAAATTTTAATGGATTCATTTTGTGCAAGGTTTTTTTTTCCATTCAAAACATTAACAGAATACACTGAACATGGATGAAATGAGTACATTTGCATTTAGATGACAAGTGGTGCATCTCGTGTGTGTTAGTTATTTCTATGTGTCCTACTTGAAGGCATGATTAGGCAGACTTTATAATAATACTTGAGGAGATCTGAAGAGACCAATGCCTTAATCTGTTAAGTGCCATTTGCATTTTCAACACACTTGAGAGTGGCTTCATTAACCCATTACACATTATTTGGTTAAGTCTCATTTTAAGGATGCCGTTGCACAGTGTGAGTTAGTGAGGGCAGAGTATGAACCAAGTAGGAGTGGTTGGAAAAGGGTAATTGAGGGCGAAGTGTCAGTGCCGAAGTTAAAGAATGGCAGAGGAGAAGTATGGCAACGGGGGAAGGGCAGGTGGTTTTGAATGGGGAGCTAGAAAGAAAGGAGGTGGTGAGCAGGAAGGCAAATAGAGGGTGAAAAACACACTAGATAGATCAGGGCCAGCGCTTCCTATAAGGCGAACTAGGCAGCCGCCTAGGGCGCCCATCGCCGGCCCTTTAAATGCTGCAGCCGCCTGTGGAGGTGTAAGAAGAAGAGGGGAGGGGAAGTAAGAAGAAGAGGAGGCGGGAGTAAGAAGAAGAGGGAAGGGAAGTAAGAAGAAGAGGGAAGGGGAGTAAGAAGAAGAGGGGAGGGAGAAGTAAGAAAGAAAGAGGGAAAGGGAAGGTGGGTAAGAAGAACAGGAGAGAGGGAAGTAAGAAGAAAGAAGATGGGAGAGAGGGGAAGTAAGAAAGAGGGAGGGAGTATTAAGAAAGAAGAAGAGGAGGGAGTAGAAGAAGGGAGAGGGGAGTAAGAAAGAGGTAGAAGAGGAGAGGGGGAAGCAGAAGAAGAGGGATAGGGATGTAAGAAAAGAAGAGGGAAGGGAAGTAAGAAGAAGAGATTATGTAGAAGAGAGAGTGTAGAAAGGGAGGTGAGTAAAAAGAAAAAAAGCACAGGGAGGGTAGAAAGAGAAGGGAGAGATAGAACACAGGGGAGGTAGAGAACACACTTAGGGAGGAGAGAATAACACAGGTGGGGGAGGAGAAGGGAGAGAGAGAACACAGGGAGGGGGGAGGTGAGAAGAGCACAGGGAGGGGGGAGTGAGAAGAACACAGGGAGGAGAAGGTGAGGAGCACACAGGGAGGGTGGGGGGGTGAGAAGAACACAGGGAGGGTGGGTAGGTGTGAGAAGAGACCGCTAGAGGAGGGTGGGGGAAGAGGAGAGACCACTAAGGGGCAGGGGAGAGCTCTAAGGGACAGAAGGGAGAGCTCTATAGGACAGGGGGCAGGACAGGGAGCTCTTTCACACTACGCGCACACACAATGCATCCCTATACACACAGAAACACAACATGATTCCCTTACACACAGAGAAACACACAATGCATCCATTACACACACACACACACACACACAATGCAAACCTTACACACAAAGACAATGCATCCTTTGCACACATACACAGAAACAAACAATGCATCCCTTACACACATGCAAACACACACACACTGCTTCTCTTACATACACACAGAAACACTATGCATGTCTTACACACACTCAATGCACACACTTACAGACACACACCTTGCATACTTTATGCATACAAACACAGATTCACACAATGCATCCCTTACACACAACCTGAAACACACAATACATCCCTTATTCACAAACACACACTGCTTCCACTACACACAAACACACTGCATCACCTACACAAACTGGTATCCCTATACACTACATTCCATAAGCACACACATTAGATCCTCTACAATAACACATAACACACCCCCTACACACTCCACTCCCTGTGAGTGAACTCATGGGTGGGTGGAACATATAAGTGGACTTAGGGTGGGCCTTATGGGCATACTCACCATCAGGCCCTGGGGCCCAGACCTTGAGCTGTGTAAGGGGCCCCAGAAAATGGAGCTGCTTTCCATTCTCCCAGAACATTGAATTTTGTGACCACAGTTACAAACAGCCTCCAGAGATCATATTCTACACCAGACCAGTGGAGCCAAACTGCAGCCAGAACCCATCAACATCCTCATCTGGTTGTAAGTAGGCAATCTAGTATATTATTAGTGACTCTAATCTCTAATTTACCTCACATTAAAGGGACACTATAGTCCCCAGAAGCACTGCAGCTTAATGAAGTGGTTCTGGTGTCTATAGTCTGTCCATGCAGGCTTTTTAATGTAAACACACACTGTGTGCAGCACTGGCATTAGTTCATATGGCAGATCATATGGGTGGGGCATTGTGATGTCACATGGGGGGGGCGGCAAATTTTTATTTTGCCTAGGGGGGCAAAAATCCTTGCACCGGTCCTGGACAGATGAGTGGGAGAGCGAGTGAAGTATGGTGGGAGGCTGGTGAACATTCCATCTACACATCGACAGTTAGTGCATAGACAGGGTTCAAAGGCTACTTATCAGGGCTAACCTTTAATACCTGGGATGAGATGATTCACAGGAAAAAACATTCAAGTTATGCAAGGTCTTCATTGTTAAATACATTCTGGAGATACCAGTACTAGCTACTTCAATGTGAAATAATACTTCTGCTGTATCTTTCCCTTCAAAACTGTATTCTTTTATTCCATGATATAACTTTATCCATCTCTATACCTAGAAAAGCAGTTATTAAAGGGTTACTCCAACCACCATGATCACTTCTGCATTTAGAAGTGATCATGGCGGTAGGAGTCTGAAAGTGCGGTGTTTCAGCTTTAAACACTGCACATCCAGAGTTATTTGTACATGTGTGCCGAGTTGCACCTTTGGCCTGTGTGACTTAGCCAGCCCAGATCTCAATTCTGGACTGCCTAATGTCAATTCTGTCTATATTTTCGTCTGATGTCAGCGTGCAGTGCATGCAGGTGACAAACATAATTTGCTTCTCCCTTGCAGTCAGAGCCTGCAAGGGGAAGCTCATGTCTCCCATCCCATCCTCTTTGTCTGCAGCCCTCCCTGCCTCCATCATATTTGGTATATTTTTTCCCACTGCCCTTCCTTCTCCTTCTCTCCCTCCCTCCCTCCCCCAACCCCCTCATCATGCCAACTCAGTGTGCATGCATGCGCTCTGACCCAGTTAAATGTCCAATCAATGGTTCACTTTAAAAATTCTTTGACTGGACCTCTGCATGGCTCCTGTGACGTCAGACAGGGCTTGCCGAACAGCACCTGGAGCTGACCTAATACCAATAGGTCATTATTCTAATAAAAACAAAAAAGGGTTGGAGAAACCCTTTAACTCAAGCAAGTTCCATTTATCTTGTGTACATTGGTAATGAAGATGTATTCAAATAACGTATATACTCGAGTATAAGACGAGTTTTTCGGCACATTTTTTGTGCTGAAAAACCTCCACTCGTCTTATATTCGAGTCAAGGTCTCGAATATAATACAGACCAGGACCGCCGAGCTCATTACATTTAGAAAAATGTTAAAACAAATTTAATATTAAAATAATAATAATAAAAAAATTAATAAAAATGCCCACCCTCCTACCAAAGTTACACACTCTGCATCACACACACAAACACACTCTGCATCACATACACAAACACACTCTGCATTCATACACACACACACTCTGCATCATATACACACACTGCATTCATACACACACACACTGCATTATATACACACACTGCATTCATACACACACACTGCATTATATACACACACACTGCATTCATACACACATGCTGCATTCATACACACACTGCATTCATACACACACACACACACTGCATTATATACACACACACTGCATTCATACACACACTACATTCATAAACACATACACATTGCATTATATACACACACACTGCATTATATACACACACACACTGCATTATATACACACACACACTGCATTCATACACACACTACATTCATAAACACATACACATTGCATTACATACACACACACTGCATTATATACACACACACTGCATTCATACACACACACACACACACACACTCTGCATTATATATATACACACACACACTCACTGAATTCATTATATACACACACTGTAAATACATATTCAATTAATATAATTTTTGGGGATCTAATTTTATTTAGAAATTTACCAGTAGCTGCTGCATTTCCCACCATAGTCTTATACTCAAGTCAATAAGTTTTCCCAGTTTTTTTTGTTTAAAATTAGGGGTCTCGACTTTTATTCGGGTCGACTTATAGTCGAGTATAAAATCATTTAGCAAATATTCATCTTTAAAGTAATAATGGGATTCAGTTTTTAAATGTGCAGGAAATGTTTCAGTAACTACAGTGCTCATGCTAAGAATAGATGTGTAGTGTTGTGATACTGATATATGAATGTAGACTATGTACATAGTCCCGTGCTATCTTTTGAATGCTTGCCACTTACATGGCAACTTTTTCCCTTCCGCACTAAGGCTGTCAGAGGCAACAGAGGCCTTTGGAGGAATACAAAGTGATAAAAGCTTGGTTGGTCTGTTATATATTTCACTCATACGAGACAACAATCAGCAGCTAAATTGTGAAGAAGTGTGTATGTGTGTGTGTGTGTATGTGTGTGTATGTGTGTGTGTGTGTGTTTGTGTGATCTCTCTAATTCTAAGGTAAATTATTTTTCATGAGGTGTGCATAAACAGAATTGTGGGTTCCAAAGTTAGATGAAAAATGTCAGGTGCTTAGTAGAGCATTGCACTTGATGACCTATATACTTTTCTATTTTTTTCCATTGTTGAATTCTCTGTAAGTTGTTGTGTATGTTAGGTTTGAGAAATACATTTTATGGCCAAAACTATATTTTTTTGCGTGGCTCTATAGTAAAAAGATCACTAAAAGGATCATTGACTTTGAAGTTTTGTGACATTTTGATTTGTTATTTTGGCGGAACCAAGGTCCACACACTGTAGATTTGACAGAGTTTTTATATCATTTCTTTTATTGTCACTCTCATAGTTATCATACATGATATACTTTCTATGAGGTAGATGATGTGGGGTCCAATATAAATTATAAGAAATCACTGGCAATACTTGCCCTGTACTTCATGACATAGCACACATGTTTGTCAGAAAGGTAACAAGTAACAGTACTAAGAGAAAATATGACTTAATAATTGCTTGGTAAAACATTACTAATTTTATTTATATTTATAAGTGGGTTTCTGGATTTTCTTAGACATTTGTTTTAAAACCACCAATAATCATAGTCACTATCAGGTTCAAAATATATTCTTATGAATGTAGGGAAATCTTTATTATTATATTAACTAGTTAATATTGCATAGTTAGTATTATTCATATATGTTTAATGCACAAATAGTATTTAGTAGTGAGGTTATATAACTTCACTATGAAATATTCAAAAGGGATACAGATGAAATGTACTGATTGTTGATACTCACATGTGAAGTATACCTGAACGACCCTGTTATATATTTCTGTGGACGTATGTGTCTGCCTCAGTGATAGGGATGCTGGATGAATCTAATGGCAGTGTATCACCCAGTATTGTGCAACAACAATGAATACAATATGCAATGATGGAAGTACACGCCTTATTGTTTTCATATTGAAGAAATTTTCACCAGTACGATACAGACATCTTGGCATGGTATTTAAAGGACCACTCTAGGCACCCAGACCACTTCAGCTTAATGAAGTGGTCTGGGTGCCTGGTACAGCTAGGGGTTAACCCTTTTTTTTATAAACATAGCAGTTTTCAGGTTAATCCAGCCTCTAAAGCCTCTAGTGGCTGTCTCATTGACAGCCGCTAGAGGCGTGTGCGTACTTCTCACTGTGAAAATCACAGTGAGAAGACGCAAGCGTCCATAGGAAAGCATTGTAAATGAGACTGGCTGAATGTGCGCGCAGCTCCCGCCGCGCATGCGCATTCAGCTGAGGAGGAGGAGAGGAGGCGGAGAGGAGGAGGAGAGCTCCCCGCCCGGCACTGGAGAAAGAGGTAAGTTTAACCCCTTCCTCTCCCTAGAGCCCGGCGGGAGGGGGTCCCTGAGGGTGGGGGCACCCTCAGGGCATTATAGTGCCAGGAAAACAAGTATGTTTTCCTGGCACTATAGTGGTCCTTTCATATCCCAAATATCATTTTCATAAATGCCATTAGTATTGCTGTAGTTTGTAGCACCTATCCTACTGTTGCTTTAGTCTAACTATATGCTTCATTGTAGCACATAGCTTGCATCTTTTGTGAAATATAAAGATAGTGGGTGAATAGTAGTGAGATGTATGACACATATATACATTTTCTTCACATAAATCCTTTAGTCTGCCATAAAAAATGACCTGATGGAGACAGTATTATGATATATACGGAAAATAAATATTTCCTGTATAGCAGCTATAACATGTATGCTAGAATATATCATTAAATTAGATATAATTATATATTCATTTTGTATTTATTCTGCATTTGAGAGATTGAGTTTGCCTAGTGTGGATAGCGGAGGTAATAAAACTGATCAGGATTCTGTATTTAGCATGGAATCTCTTTAGTCGCTCTGTTTGTTTTTTTTTTTTTTGTTCATGTATTTACAAAACCCGAAACTATAGCTAAAAAAAACAAAAACAAGGAAAATAAAAAAAGAATAAAAAAGGGGAAAAAAAATTCTTAAGACACAATCTCCGCAAACAGAGAAAAACCAAAGGAAGAAAGAGAACTAAAAAAGTAAAAACAAAAAGGAAAGGAAAGAGAAAAAGAGAAAAACAAAACATGTGAACAGGAAAATAAAAATAAAGGACAATTGGTCACTTTTGCAAATGAGTCAATAAAGGAAACATGGAGTGGCACAGACTCCTTCTTCTTGTAACCTCACTTTATTGACTCCTTTTTCTTTTGATGGCTCATGCAGTTTCCTTCCCTTGAGATTTATCATTCCTTTGCCTGATATCTAGAGTACTCCCGCTACCGACTGGAAACTGTCCATTTTCTCGGGTTGGCCGTTGAAGACTGTTATAGAGACTTCCTTCTCCGAAATCTTTGTGGCTGGTAGCTTCTCAAGTTTTCAGTATTATTGACTATACTTACTTGAACCATGCTTATGTTTCTTTTTTTGTGGTTTCATTTTTGTTTGTCCAGCAATCCTTACCATTTAGGTATTCCACATTCGCACTACCTCCTCTGCTCTCCCTTATAATTAATATTATGGTTTGCCCTTTGTAGATTTTCACTGCAAACCATACACCTATGCTTCCAGATTAAAACAAGATCTGGACATATGGAACAAATATGCCATCTCCTGGGTGGGCAGAGTACACAGAATGAAGAGAAACCTTCTCCCTATGCTTGTACGTATTTCAAGCCCTTCTATATCGTATGTGCCTCAGACTATAAATCCTTTAAAACAGCTGTAGATTACATAATTTGGATATCCTAACGCATTGCCCTCTTTTGATCAAAAGTCCATCACCTGTGTGAGCAGATCGAGAATGAACCTATGTCACTGAATCCTTGGTCCTTTTCACTCTCTCGATCTTTTGACTCTTCAAAAACATTTGAAAAAAACTTATTTTTAAGAAACATGTAACAAACATTTTTATGAAACACGGATTACATGTTGTAATAACTAGGCCTTCATTCATTCTATTATCACCTGCTTAAAGGACCACTATAGTGCCAGGAAAACATACTCGTTTTCCTGGCACTATAGTGCCCTGAGGGTGCCCCCACCCTCAGGGACCCCCTCCCGCCCGGCTCTGGAAGGGGGAAAGGGGTAAAAACTTACCTTTTTCCAGCACTGGGCGGGGAGCTCTCTTCCTCCGATCCACCTTCTCTCCTCCCCGTCGGCTGAATGCGCACGCGCGGCAAGATCTGCGCGCGCATTCAGCCGGTCGCATAGGAAAGCATTATCAATGCTTTCCTATGGACGCTGGCGTGCTCTCACTGTGAAAATCACAGTGAGAAGCACACAAGTGCCTCTAGTGGCTGTCAATGAGACAGCCGCTAGAGGGAATGGGGGAAGGCTTAACCCATTCATAAACATAGCAGTTTCTCTTAAACTGCTATGTTTATAAAAAAATGGGTTAATCCTAGCTGGACCAGGCACCCAGACCACTTCATTAAGCTGAAGTGGTCTGGGTGCCTAGAGTGGTCCTTTAACTACTCATCCAGATGAAACCTAAATCACACAGAACAAATGTTTTTTTTTGGGGGATGAATTGAATCAGATGAACCGAACTTGCTACATCATGGATATTCTTCATTCTAAATAATGATTTATGAAATGATAGTGATAGTAATAATGTCAGTTTCATGCAACAATATGCAAATTCAATAAAAAGAGTGAGCAGACTTACAATTGGACAGAAACAGGGAGAATGCTAAAATCAGGGAAGTGTGAAGGGAAGGTCAGTGTTAAATTTTTATAGCTAACAATTTGAACAGCTCAAAGAGTTACTCTGCCATAGTTAAGAACACAAACAGAAATAGGAAAAACTACTTCATGATTATTGACAAAGTGGACATTGTTGGAAATTCAAGTGAATTCAAACTAATGTCAAATTTTAGGCCAACATAACTGAACTTTAAGCATAGCTGATAATTTTAAAATCAATTATTTTGGCTTAAAATTTTGGCTTAAATTCACTTTGAATTTTCAGCAATTTCCGCATTAGTAAATACCCCAATTGTTTGGTCTCTTGAATTAAAGCATTATACATGCTTTACTGCTGGGATGCAGTATATCGATACTCAGCTAAACATTGTGTGTTATGTTTAATCTGTAAAAGAGACAGTCTAATCACATTTTTTACAGCCTCATCATTCTACAAAAGTGATCTGTTACAAACAATAAACAGAAATTAAGCCTCCATTAGTTTAGTTATCTAACTGAAATCAGTAAATGCCAAAAACAAACTATGCATGATAATTTATTTTACATAATCTGGTAATTTTATCCTTTTACGGTTATAATACTTGAGGTATGTAAAATGTAAATTAAAAGAGATAAGATATTAATTTAAATACAAACAGTCAGACGGACAGACAGATAGACAGATAGATGATAAATAGATAGATAGATATAGATATTATTTTCCAACGTGTCAGTACTCTAAGTAAAAATGTGGGTTATTTTCAGATATAGAAGCAAGAGAATGATTTGAGTTTCAAATCTTAGTAAATATACCCAAGTGTGTTCTGATTAAAGTTTGTTTGAATGATGCTACTAGCACAGCAGTCTGATGACATGCTGGCATACTAATGAATGCAGAAAGACAACTTCTCCTTCATATGGTTTTCTTTTTTTTTTTTAACTTGTTCTAATAAGACCTTTCAGAAATGGATGTCTGAGCCCTAAAATTTCTACGACATATCAAAGAGCCAATTTAACTCATGCTGAGGTACAATGTCGCACAGTTATGTTTAAGGCAATAAACCCACTATAGAAGCTTAAAAAAATAATTATATTCCAGCAATAGATTAATCAGCAACGCTGATCAAGACTACTGATTTATGCCAGATTACTGCTGTAACAAAGCCTGTTATCTTCAGAATCTGATGTAAAATGAACCATCTTTACTTTTTACCATTTTTGTTGATTAATTATGTATGAAATGCATTGAAAGAAGCTCACGTCTTATATATATTTTTTTTAAAAGGAAATGGTCACTTTTCTGGAATTTACAGCACTGAATAAAACATTAAAAATCACATAAAACTTGCGTTAATCTTTTTTTACGAGATGCTCTTTTTTTTACCCTTTTAATTTCTATTAAAGACTTAGTGAATTATCTTATATTCCAGTTCAGACTGGAAAAACTAGGTCAGGGGTGCAAAAAGGTAGATCCCCAGATGTTTTAAAACCACAGCTTCCATGATGCCTTGCCATTTTAAAGGTATTCTAAAGGCATGCAAAGCATCATGGGTGTTATAGTTCTACAATATCTGGGGCTCTACATTTTGGGCACCCCTGAGCTAGGACAAACAGTGCCAATAAAAAAAGGAAAAATAGAAACATCCGGGTATATTTATCAAAGTGTCGCTACTTTTCATGTGTCAGATATTTTCATCCGTTACCTAACCATCATTTTTTAATATGTGCCATTTTTTCACCAATTCACCTATGCAAAAGATTAATTAAATATTTTGACTACTTTTTTGGACAATATAAGTTACAGAGTTTTTCCACCGCTATACATTTGATGGTCTTCTGAAATAGAAATTTCTTCAAAAACTGAAAGAATTTACTAAGAAAAAAACTGTCACTTTTTAGGTCACTTTAATGCAATCAAAATAATGATGGAATTTAACCGCCTCTTTTCAGAACACTTTGATATATATTATATAATGTGATTTTATACTTCCTCATCTCTGTATGCTTTCTCTGGGCTGCCGGCCCACAGAGGTGCAATGATCAGAGCTTAGAACAACAACTGATAGGGAGCTAAGATGGAGGAACCCAGTTGAAAAATGGAGAGGTACAGATTTCTACATTTGATTTTATTTTTCACCACTCACATATTTGTCAAATAGAGCAATAGTAATACATATTGTTAAATAATGGATACATAGTCATTCAGGGCTAAATAGATCATTTAAAGAAAATTTCTAATTTAAGGTCACAATAGCCAAACAGAAAAAAATATTAGTCAGGTATGCTTTCAATTCAGCTACTCTGGCCCGAATTTGAAATTTACTTTGAATTCTCCCTTTAGTAAATAAACCTGTTAATACTAAAACTCCTGGACAGTTCCCTTTATTATTACTTATTTTATTTCAAAGTCAATTAAATAGCAATGATAATTCATACAGGTATAGCTGCCACACTGGATGGTATTAGTTCCCTAGTAAAAGTTGTTTCTCACTACCCATAGAATATCACTGTGCATGAGCAAAATATTATCATAGCCCACGTAGGCCCATATTGCTGTACCAGTGATTTCTTTATGTATTTTAACATTAATCTTATAGCAGCTCATGTTTCTGTGTAAATAGTGTAGCTCTAACACTTTAATAATTGAAGTGTTTTAATAACAAAAGGAGTTTATATATATTTTTTTATATGTTTTAAGTAAAGCTTGTAATTGCACGACGTACTATTAAGTGACTTGATTCCACCGTGTAGTGAAAATGCAAAAATATATGTGTTATTGAAACGACGATGCCGAGTATAATTATATAAAGTGCAATAATAACAAACTCACTGTAAATTAAATCTTATCCTGCACAATGAGGTGGAAAAAAAAACTTTGTTGAGGACTTAACTGCAGTATTTATTCAGAATGAAGCTTTTTCAATCTGGTTCACAGGGCTATTTTAATTCCATTTAAATCTAACGGTAGTTTATTACATTTTAACCTAATGAAGCAGATACAGTAACGTCATTTCCACCATTTTATCTACCTTGTTTTAAGTCGGCCTACTTAACTTGTGGGGATGCTGATAACTTCTGTTGTTACTAGAACGAGCTGTAATGCTCTGCTGCAAAACACATAATGACTTCCTAAGAGACAGGGGAGCATCTCCGTTCTCATAATCTATAATTGAAGGAATCAAATACAGCAATTATCCCACTGCTATTATTGCTCACACAATTTGTGCCCTCCACATGATATCTGCTTTTTAGATTTATCAAATAATATATCTGGATTTCTGTGCAGGTATTTAAGTCTTTTGATTTTTTTTCCCTTTTTGGGTTCATTTTGTTTGAAATTAACCTTTTAAGTTTCATTGTGCTGAGAGAGGCAATGAAGCATGATGGGATGTATCCTTTGAACATTAAGTATAGTAATTGTTCCGGTCTATAGTTTGTGTTACGCTTTTATGTATTTTCTTTTTTTTTTTTTTTCTTCGGCATTAAAAGAAGAGATATATTTCTTTTTTTTATTCTTTATATATATGAAATGGTTGCAAATGCAAGTAATCAAAATGTTTTTTTTTCCCGATCAGACCAAAACATATATCCTTGCGAATTTACATGTGGATCAAAATTGCTGCTGAGCTTCATTGTGCAATATTCAATTTTCTGAACTGCATTTCCCTGTATAATAGAGAATATATATTTTTTTAAATTTATTTATTTTTTTAGAGAATTCTTATTCAAGAACATTTTATTGTAAATAAGTATGAAGCAAGTTCTGTTTGGTTCACCTCTATTTATATAGATAAGTGATGTGATTCTGCTGAAATATTCATGGTTTGTCAGAACACTGATAAATTCAGTTGGTTTTGAGTTGTATACACTAACATTTATCTTAGAGGATTAAAGAAGAGTTAACAAGGTTACAGGCAGTAATAAACTGAAATTCACGGATAGAGACTGCAGTGGATTGTACGAGGAAATGAAAGCCACATTTTGCCAAAAAAAAAAAAAAATATGGTTCAAATTAAATAATTCACGCCCCTTTTAAAGCTGAATATCTGAATATAGCAGTATTTTTTTTATAATAGTGTTTACTGTTAATTAAAAAACATAGCACCCCTAGACTTGTTAGAGCCAATACATGGGCAAGGCTGTTCAGCAGAGGGTGTATATAATTTGGACTTTGTCAAGGCAATATGTTTGTGAGCTCTAATTCATGTTTGCATAGTTAAAACATATTACAGGCAGATTCACAGAGTATAACAAAAATATTTTTAATGTTAGAAAGTATATTACTTTAGTTTCCAGCTGAGCTAGTTTTCATGCCATGCCACCATAAAACTAGCTTATAGGTGAGACTTGGGAACTTATTCAATGACCGAGGTTGTGGAGAGCAGACAAGGGAATTGTAAGGCCACGAAAGGCAAATTTATAAAAAAAAATAAAGTAAAAAAAAAACATATCTCCACAACGGCCGTTTTTCTATCCCAGCAAATTTGGCCTAAAACTTTCATATCTGTTGTTCTCTACAATTTCTATTTTAGAAAAAAAACAGTGAAGTACCAAATGGTAATATGGTAAAAGGTTTGGAAATATGGAAAGGGTGACTTTATAAAATATCAAATTTTAAAAATAAGAATTAAACAGGTCAACAGGTCATTTCAGGTGGCTGCAGTATCAAGTTTTGAATTTTAGATATTGTATTAATAATCTAATTTTTATAATGTAAATATATGTTGATTTAAAATATTCTGCCTTTTTGTAATATAAGGAGTGGGGAGTCTGTTCCTTTAATTTATTTTACATTCGATTAAAAAGTATGCAGTCACATTATGTGTGGGTCGAATGGTTTCCGTAAAAAAAAAAAATCGAAGAAGCAGTCATACGCTCTTGACCAAAATTGTGTGATATTAAATGAATTCTGTTCTTAATCTCTGATATTTGTACATTAATCTAATTGCCTCGTTATGGCAAATTAAGTATCTTGTATGCACATTGAGCCATATTTATCAAGGGACATGTGAAGCAATTCGGAGAGCAAATGCTAAAATGGGAGCGATCATCAAGAACATGCCATTAATTTCTGTGGTGATTGTTTGCAATTTACCATTTTATACTAAGTTGTTCCATTTCTGCTTTGCTAAATAAAACATGTTGTTCCAGTTCATGGAACAGGAATTCAGTCATGTTCTAGCTCCATAGAAATCTAAATAGCAACCTTTTTACTCTCTGAATTTATTAATTTTTTTTAAAAAAGCAAGCCATGCACTGTGGGACCTTGCAGCAATTAAATAGTTAAAGTTGGTATATTTTACATATAATGTAAGTACATGATGTTAACCCATTGTTTACCAGAAAGCCATTTACAGTATTAAAATATTATCTCGAAATTTATATGAAATCTCTTTATGTTTATATGTAAGCACATGATGTTCACCCATTGTTTGCCAGAAAGCCAATCACGGTATTGAACATTTTTCTCAATTTATGTGAAATCTCTTTATGTTTATATGTATACATATAATTGTCACTTTTATATAGTGATGCAACCTATTTATCAAGGCTAGTGTACAAAGGAAAGCTAAAAGCACAGGCATTTACGAAAGGTGACAGATTACGCTATCTTGATTTATTGGGGCAGATAGCACAACTGTTTTTTTTTCTGAAGAGACCTGACTGTAAGTGCATGTATAATTACATTTCCTCTCACACCAGATTTGCTTTGCTCCCTTTTAAGCAAGGCAACACAGCTTAATACATTCCAGTCTCTGAGTTCTTTCGAGGAATTTTCAGTAAAGAATGAAATACTGATGTCTATTGTTAGACACAGCATTTTCACAGAACACAATATTTTTTCAAGGTTAACAATAATGAAAATGTGTAGCCATTTTTTCTAAGGGATTTCTTCATTTCTGAAATCACAAATACAGATAACAGTGTGCAGAAATTTAGGAGTATATTCACGAAAAAGCCTAGAATCAAAATTGCCAAATAATATTTCTAGGAAAATTAGATGACCTAAACCATTACTGAATAGCTGCTTTAAATTATCCAATACTTGCACTATTCATTAACATTCAGATATTCAATGTATAGAATTTACCGACTTTGCTAAATTTTTGCTGACTTGAACGCAGCACTCCTTGTACTGAGTGAGTTTTTACTAGCACTTCTTTTTTTAATTAAAGTTGACTGTTAGAGAGTAGCTTTACAGTTTTAAATGTTATCAGAATAATTACAAACATAAGTACTACCATCCACTGTCAAAAACACTGCAACAACATCCCAGTGCATATTTCTAAAACTGTACATAATTATTAATATAAATACGGTATATTTTAGGCATGTTGTCCTCCCCTTTTCTCCATGGGCAGATTAATATTGGTAGGTGATGTGTTTTTGATTTACTTTTTTTTTCCTCTCTCTTTTATTTGTCTGCTTAGTTAACTTACATCAAGCTGCCGAGGGAGGAAGGAAGAGACGACTTATTCATACTCCTGATGATTCTATATTGCCCGCTATCTCTATGTTTGATTGTGACACTTATTATGACCATTATGATCCTTTATCGTACCCATTTTGGGACCTGTGTGTCTCTTACTGTTTCTGTATCTTATTCATGAAAATCTTCAATAAAAACTATGATTTACAAAAATAAATAAATACTTATAATAATTACGAACATAAGTGATTGCAAATAGCTTGCTTTTATTTAATAGCAAAGTTGAAATTGTTCTTTCATCCTGACAATTTTAAAAATTCTATTGGAAAACAGTTTGTGAACAGACCTTCTAAATATTACTTTTGTTTTATGTAAATGAGTATTATTTGAATGCACAGCAATGAAACCAATTGTTGTCAGGCAAAAATGTTGACTTTGAAGCACCTCTGTTTTCAACCTCATGATCTTTTCAATAAACCACTAACCCTATAAATGTAGTCCAATGATGCTCGTAATGCATTTGCATAATCCCATAATAGCCTCTTTACATCTTTTGTTTTGAGGGTAATTTTTTTATTAGAATTTTCTATTTTCAGTGGAAATAGAGGTGTCTGTACATGTTATTCATAACTTCTTTATTGGTCATGATTAAGGCTGATAAATACTGTGGCCAATAGTATCTGCGATGCTATTAGATCTTAATCTCTGCATCTAGAGCATTTTGTCTCCAGGCAAAGTTTATTCTACATTTATTGGATATTATAAGGGGGAGAGCAATATAATTTATTATATGCTCAATCTAGCTATTTTATAAGATGTTTTTATGTGTCAAATTTAGTAAACAAACCAGCATTTATGCAATTCGATTTTGTTTTCTTTATATTCATGTTACTGTTGTCTCATATGAATAATTAACGATGATCACATTGTGCTAAATCTTTTCATAATTTATATGTTCAAACAATTCAAAATATAAAGTATAATATATTCTATGATATGTGTGAGTGTATATTTTAAGAAGCAAAAAGAAGCAAGTAATTTTAAAATAATATACAATATTTTTAAAACAGTATAGAACAGTTTTAAGACTAACCCTACAATTATATAGTTGTTAAAACAAATGTTTTTCAATGTTGTAAGTTGCTATCTTATCATGTCGTATCTAGGCCTCGATGTAACTTTTTTTGGTAAGCTTTTTTAAATCATTTATCATTTTGAAATATGTTTCAATATTTAGAAATATTGTGAATTGTTGATAAATGTTTTTACATATGATATACTTTTGATAATTTAATATTTTTTAAAAATATATATTTTAAAAGCTTATCCAAAAATATTAAATCATTCGAAAATCTTATCCTAAAGTATTAAATCGAGGCCCTAATTAGCTATCATGTCAGTTATTTGAAAATAAATTTAAAAAATCTTCCTACCACTTGATGGCAGTGTTTCTCAAAACACAACAGAATTGCTTTTATTTGGGTAGCTTTCTGGTACTGGATATAGTCAGCATTTCAAGGTTCATATCAATACATAATGTAATCTTTCCAGTTTTGCAAAAAAAAAGTCAAATTATTTAGTGAGACATTGTTCATCAATAATCATAACTACGCTCTCTGCGATGAAGTAGATATTTTGTTGTCCTTTCTATGTAGTTCCTTACATTCCATGTAATGTTATTATATGTGTATTTTAAAACTGTGCAGATAGAAAATAGGGCTCACTCTAAAGATTAGCGATTAACATAATGTAGAAGGGCTGGTGATGTAGCATGAATTTTATGAGACACATTTATATTCAGACGCATAGTGTGATTGTTATCGCATTGATTTGTTAAACATGAAAACTCCCCAGATTATGAGAGTCAGTGCAAATCTGCTCAAATATATTTTATTACTTTTCTTCTAAACCAGCATGAGATTCTATATTATGGCAGCAAAATATACAGTGCTTCATCAAAAGCTTAAAAACCCAACAAATCAAATGTTGACATTAGGAGCTATTTATTGGTGTGCAACCAATTTTTAAATAATAGATGCCTTACAAAATTCCATAAAACAAGGAGGTTTTAATTTTAAACAATGGATTTAGTTTATTTTATCTACGGAGCAAAATTTTTAATTCTGCTTTTTTTATTTACAGATTACAAAATTTAGAACTATACGGACACAGAAAATAAACAGAATAGATCTCATGATATCTGTCTAATGGCATCAATGGCATATTTACAAGAAGATAATTGGACTTATTCACTGAACAGTTAGTTGTGGTTGATTTGTAACAGACGTACCTACTCTAGGTCATATTGTGTAGGAAAAAAAAAATCTCCAATAAAGTTAAGCTATTTTGGGCCATATTTCACAAATGTTGTGCTAATTGCATCTATCAATAATAAAAATAAAATCAAAGTAAGAGTTAACCTTAGAGATAAGTGCAGTGTTCTAAGAGAATGGGTAAATAATTGCTTAATGTCATATATGTAATTCTGAAGTGAATATTCTTAAAATAACAATTATTATAATTACAAATACGAAGCATTTTAGTTTACTTATTATTGCTTTTGCATTAGTGTACCAAACGTCTTAATTCTTAAAATGTACTAATTTTCTTAATTATGGTGAAAATTACAATTGCTATTCTCCACTGGTAAGTCGTCATCCCCCCCCCAAAAAAAAAGAAATTTGCAAATAAAAAAAAATACTGTAAAAGATGTAATACCAAGTGTTCAAAAACAAAATAAGCTTACATTATATTATATAACAATATTATTTTCATGTTTTAAGTATTGACAGTAGTTTGTTGTGTTATTTCTAGTTATATTGGTTTTGTTTATGCTATCGCTATATCTGATTTTACTTATCTTTCCCTTCACTTAAAACACAGATTTTCATGGTGAGTTGACAGCAAACTAGTAAAATGCTGACATTGTGTTTTATGTGCAACATCTGCATAGAAATGCATTTTTTTTAACAATTAAAAATTCTTAAAATTTTTTTCAAACTTTTATTTTTTACAAGATGGATATACATTGAAAACGGTAGACTGGCTTTCCATTTCTTATATAATAGAGTCTTTTAAAATATAAAATTATTGGGAAAAAAATTAAATGACAGAGGAATGACCTAAGAAACCTTCCTTTCTACTCCCACATTTTATTTATCAGCAGTAAACTTTCTCTGTATCAGTAGAGTTTCCTTTTCACCCATCAACTGTGCTGAACAATGACATATTATGGGGTTCCAATTCTAATGCATATACACAAATCAATGCCATGCCATATATTAATAAATAATTCTAAAGACTACATAGATAGACCACCAACATTCGCAGAGTTTGTTTAATTGCATTTTGGTAGTCAACCTACTACAACCTGCTGTCTGACTGATAAACTCCTTTTCAAAACATAATTTTGTAGAAAATAAACACAAATTGTAAATGTTCCCACCACAACAAAACGTTAAGTATTGGAAATAAATATTTTTCCATTTTACCTTTGTATAGTAAAATAATTAACTAAATCTACTCTGTTAAATGGACATTTATTATTTATTTATTGTTCTTTACTATAGACATTTAGTCATTTATAAATAGGCCAACAGTTCATTCTCAAACAAAATTTTGCCATTTCACCATAGTTGTGCACATCCAGGCCTATGTTTAATAAGTTACTTGTGCAATATTATTTTTATTACATACCGCCATATTCTGCTGTAGTTTTATAAAGTGGATGAAACAGTGTCAAATACAAACTGTCACAAATGTAAACAAGAACACAATGTTAATTAGGGCCCTAGACATAGTGAAGTACAACAGCACGAATTGAAAAGTAGTGTTGGGGATAAAAATTATGTCATCCACTCTAATCCTTACATTAATTATATTTATATATATTTATATATTTATTATATGAAAATATATTAGCATTTAGAAAAAAATTTTTTTATTTTTTTTTGCTTCAAATTTAATGCCAATAGAAAGGAAAAAGTTACTTTAATTTGTGAATTTTGTTGAAAGTCACAAAGGTAACAAGTTCCCATCCGGTCTAAGATCAATATAAATATATGATCAATATAAATATATAGATATATATCAAATTTCATTAAACTGTAACCTTTTGAATGTTGTTTCACGTTACAAATTGCTTATATTTCCATCTCTTAACCTCTTTTATGAAACATAAATGTGGCTTTGTAGCAGTAAACCATAGAAAATATGTCTAATCAACGATATATCTATAAAAATACATTGTGTATATGAGTCTCCAAGGGACTCATTGACCTCTCTCTATAACAGTTATTGAGTAACTAAGTCATAAAAATATTTATAGCTGTTTTACTATTGAAAAATCAAGCACAGCTTGCATGGTTATTTATCTAGCAAATATTTCGAGTGCGACCTAAACTGCTAATAAATGCTACTTTGCTTGTAATATCAATGTACTTTATGATTTAATAAATATTTTACATTCACAAATAAAATCTATATCATGATATTGGTGATTTAAGAGTAAGTTAAATGGACATGTTTGCCTGTATTCAAATATCTCTAAAACATATACAAACATCCATAAATATTTGCATATATTTATGAAATATGGCCCTGATTTAACATTGCTGGATACACTTTCTAAATTATTTAATATTTTTGCAAACACTTTTAAAATGTTTTGATATTATAAGTATTTTCATTTTGTAAAATACTTTTTGATATATTGATATATTTTTTCTATTATTTTAATGTTGAAAAAAATCACTTTAAAAGTTAATCCAAAAATATTATATTAAATATTTATATCTTCTCCATTGAATATGCATGGTAATTATACACACGTTCTGTGATTGTGGCGCCCCCATCTGGTATGTGTTCTTGAACTATACTTTTTGTGCAAAAATATTAAGTCATTAGGAAAGTTTATCCAATAATGTTAAATCAATGACTATGTGTTTTACATTTTTGAAATTAGATGACTGTGACAGACAGATGGAAGGTTTTTTGTTTTTGTTTTGCTACACACACTAATACCAACAACAGGAAGCTTTAGCTGTAGTTTATAGACGATAGGTAATGGGTTCACAAAGTGTTGTTTGAGCACTAAGCATATAGCTTTGCTGTTTCAAAAACTCGAACCTTCATTCTGGCCATATATTGTTTTGTTTCTAATAAGAAAATGATTTTATAAATCCCAGTTCATCAGTATTTAAATTTTATTTTCTATAATTTTATAGTGAAACATTGAGTAATAAAATTCCCGCTGTTTCTGAAAATTGGTGTTGCTTGCTTACTCACAATGTACACACTTGGCTCTATTAAAATGGATTTAAACAATCTCTACATTTAAATTTTGTGAAAAAAAAGAAAGTAGAAATATTTTTTTAAATGTCTGTTTCATGCTTGTGAAAAATAAATGTGATCATAAAAACTACGTTTGTTGCTCTCTTCTTGACTATTTTTTTTATTATTGCTTACTTTAATATTCTGTTTAGCAGTCATGAAAAGGGTAGCAAATAAGCATATTTCTATGACAGTTGCTGCATAGAAAGATAGGAGATGCGATACATTGAATGCTGCTATGAATTATAGGCAGTCACATTCAGAGTACATAGAACAGAATTATCTAGCTTGTTACCTTGATTGTTGCTTTACCAGCTGTATTGTATCATTTTTATATGTAGCATATAATTTATAAGCTGCATTTATGTATAGTTAAAGAAACACTATAGTCACCAGAACAACTACAGCTTACTGTCATTACTGTCTAGTAACACCTCCAGTGGCAGTCACTCAGACGATCACTAGAGATGCTTCCTGGGTCAGTGCTGCACAGTGTGCAGTACTGTCATTTAGCATATCTTCGCTCTGCATGGTGACGCTGAATGTGCCCCATGGAGATGCATTGATTCAATTAATCTCTATGACGAAATGCAGGTTGGTGCATCACAGTGTTGAGCAATAGCCTTCCCATGCGTTCCTATGGCAAAGCATTAGTTTAGCTGAGATTGTTAAATTTGATGATCTCAGCCATGAAGGCGGAGCCAGCTACAGCCATCCCTAGACAGAACTGGAATCACCTATTTAAGGTATAATGGCATTCATGTACAAATCATGTTATGCTTGATAATTCTCGTTTGGCACTGAAACATTGTTCATGGTTATCCAGTAAATCTGCCTTGTGTCTTTCCCAGTTCTGTGCTCAGTTCATTATTGTATTTTGAAATTGGAGGAGCATGCAAAAAAAGACAATTTGGTTGGCTATTCCAAATGTTCAAATAGTTTAATGTTTAATTGAAAGACTAAACATCATTCTGACTCTTTAACTTTGTGGTGGTGATACTAATTAGTACAAAAATGAATGGACAACACTCTGTGCTATTGTTTTTGGCTAATGGACAATAGTTTGTTACTGTTGTGTTTGGTGAATGGCAATATTTAGTCATAGAGAAACTGGGTGGTCCTCCAGCTATCTAACTTTGGGCAGGTTGTCCCTATATAATTGGCCTTGTGTCGAATAATAATTTCATTATTTTATGTTCAGTTTTATAATGGTAAACTGTACGTGCTTCTGTACCTCAGCATTTAGTTTTGCAAAGTAGTAAATTAAAAATGTTTAGTATATATACTGTAAAAATTGCTTTTTGTATATTATAACCATGTACAATGCATTCATTTTCTGTAATTGCATCAATAAAACATATATTAAAAAAAAAAACACCTAAAAAGAGATCTGTAAAATGTAGATCTAGAGATATTTTTAGGGTCTAGAAGCTATTCTAATAAGAACAATTGAAGATAGAGAAAGAAAGAAAGAAAGAAAGAAAGAAAGAAAAAAAGAAAGAATGAGCCAATAAGAAGAAATCCTCCTAAATGGAGGGTAACCCCTAATATTAATTCCAAACAAGAAAAGAACAGGGAGATTCCTAAATGTATCGAGAAAGTGATGCACACTAGTAGCAAGACAGGGATAGTATATTTTTTAAGGGGTGCCTTCGAAGGCACAATAGGGATATCTTAGTATCAAGGTTATCATACTAATATTACCCTGCTCTTTCCCTCTGTTGGTTATCCTATTAGGATGCCACAAGATATGAAATATCATTCTAGATACATTGTTATACCCAGCAAGTAACTGTATTGCCCCAGTATATATTAATACCCCATGGATTTCAGCCACAGCTGGAGCTTCGCTTGCCGGAGCTTTGAGTGTTTTTGATCAAAATACTAGCGATCAATTATTTTCTTTGAGGTTATCTCCCTCTATTATTTTAATCCTTTATGGGGTGTTAGGTTGTCTACCTTATATATATGTCATACTACTATATATACATATATAAATCCCAGGTCCCAGCACTCGATGCTCCCGGTCTTTTGCTGCTCCAGTGCTGTCTCCAACCAAATTATGTACAATCCCAGTAGAGAGCATTCAGGAGTCTTTATGGTAAATTACAACTGTTGCTTTATTAAGCAATAACAGGAATACACACCATATAGGTCAACGTTTCAGTCTGTGAAGACTTTTTTCAAGACCATCTTGAAAAAAGTCTTCACAGACTGAAACGTCGACCTATATGGTGTGTATTCCTGTTATTGCTTAATAAAGCAACAGTTGTAATTTACCTTAACCCTTTAAGGATCAAACTTCTGGAATAAAAAGGAATCATGACATGTCACACATGTCATGTGTCCTTAAGGGGTTAAAGACTCCTGAGTGCTCTCTATTGGGATTGTACATATATCTATATATTTATTTTGTACTAATTAATAAAATACTTTTTGACACTATTTAGTAGACCTACACCTCATATTGTTCTAGTATTTGTCTTTGGTTTGTCAATTAGGTGAGAAGTCTCACCTTTTTATCTAAGAGTATGAAAAGTAAAGTTTTATTTATCTAATTCGTTTTTTGAATATTTGAACCAATAATCTTTCCACTTTCACCTTGGTATATATATTGGGTATTTATCGATTCTCACTAGTCAACCTTGATATATATAGGAATCCCCCTGGTCTTTTCTTGTTTGATATTCTAATAAGAATATCTGGAGGTATTATAAAATCACCAAAATAATAATAGTAGTAGTAAAGTAGTTTTTGTAATATAAACCTTACAGTCACAAAAATGTAGATGGCAAAGTTGTTAAAACATTTCTGTATTAATTTCAGTAATACATTAGAGAAAAATGCTGGTAATTTTTACATATATCTGCCTATTCTGCTGATGACTCCCTTTGAAAAAATGAATAATAGAGGGCAGAATTAAATGCAGTGCCATGTATTGCTTTAGGCTCCCTAATTTATCCTAATTACCTAGATAGCAAGAAATCTAGGAGCCAAACACTGCTTCATTGCTGGAATTCATTTCAATGCGTCTTCTACTAAAATAGAAGATGGCATTAATCATTTTATCAATCGTCATGGAAAGAATAGGATCTACCTCATCCTATGCTTCTAGTTCCATATTCAGTAAATTGGCAAAACCAAACACGAGCTCAAGGAGTATATGAGAGAGCATTGGTTAGATATTAAAAATGAAAAAATCGCTCCTGTTAAACACTTTCAAGCACATAGTGGAGGTCTTTATAATTTTCTTTTTCTTTCAGGGTATATGTGTGATTACAGAAAAGTGGGAGACATATACATTCAATTCTTTAAAATACATTTGAACATTTTTAAGTTAAAAGCAAAATGCCCACAGATTTACGTACATGGGACATTAAATGTTCCCTCTCCCTGTCTGTCTGTCTGCCTGCCTGTCTTTCAGTCTCTCTGTTTGTCTGTCAATATGTATATATATAAGAAATTATATTACACACACACACACATATATATATAGGCTACAATACCTTGGCCGGGTGCAATACCAGGGCTCCAACATCCTGAAGAAAGTCCCTATGGGGGACTGAAACGTTGATCAAGTTTTAAACTATTTTGGAATAAAAGCTTATTTTTATTGAAAGACCGCGAGTGCAGCCATCTATTTGCATATTATATATAATATATATATATATATATATATATATATATATATGTAATGTGAAATTGCTCCATTCGGTAATAATTGTCTCTTCTCCTGCCCAATTTATTACTTACATTATGTGCCTGCCCTGTGCTTCTCAGGGTTTATTCAGTTTGACATTAGATTAATTTTTCTTGCAACATATGGATTTTTATGCCATAATTTGGATTTAGAGTACATACAAATACAGATATTCAAATATTGTTGTTAAACATTTTTTATGTATTATGTTTTTGAGTCTATTATACTTTTTTGTTTTTCGTTACCTTTCCCACTTTGTTTATCTCATATAAACATATTTTATATGTGTCTTTATGAGTGTAATTTATTATGTTTTGGTCACATTAACAATTGTTTGCTTTTTTTTTTCTTTATAAAAAAAATTCCTGAATAGCTATCTCTATATATCCCTTCTATGTCCCATGTAAAACGCGTTATATCACAAAAACTATGGTCACTTTTCATTGCAAATTAATACTTAACCTAGCAATATCACTGGATAAACTAAACTCTAGTTAAAAGTCAAATGATAATAAATTCTCTATTCGTTTTCTGCTCTACTTTGTAAATACAGTGAAAGCTATGAACATAGGACATTGATAGATACCTATGTATGAGAGGATGGTAGAGCCATGTAAAGGCAAGTCAAGCCTTTAATCGTCTCCCAGCCAGAGCTATACTTAATCAAGATGTTTATTTTTGCATTTGTGATGTTAACTATAAATAAAAGCACTTCGTACATTTGAACTCTGTAAGACGTGGTAAAGCTCATCTTATTTCCCATGTGGCTAAAGCACTCTTCTCATGTTGTGAGCCTATTTAAATATAATGACAATCATGTTTTCACTTGCAAACATTACATTTGCTTTCAATCAATATTTTCCACTCATTCAGATATCTACCTTTGCTTTACGTGCAAAGACAATTTTTCTTTTAAAAATGTGTGGTGTCATTCTACATGTAAATGTTTGCAGTATTCATTGTACTTAACCATATTCCTTAATACTTACATCTCACATTAGTTCTCCAGAGCATCTATTAAATTTCTCAAATCATCACTATATATGTATATGCCTTGTTCTATGCAGAGACACAATATAACAGGGGCAAACTGGCATGTTTAACCCCTTAAGGACACATCTTCTGGAATAAAAGGGAATCATGATGGAATATTTCCATCATGTGTCCTTAAGGGGTTAATTTGTAGGAATGGAGGTAAATTGACTAATTTCTTCTTTAACTTGATGCTTTAATCACCACTTACAAATGGACTACCGCAAAGTAGTTTTGATATACTGAATAAATAATAGCATTCATTACAATAGGTTGTACAAATAGTACATAGAATAATACAATTATCTAGTCATTGCAACAACAGAATATAAGAAATGTTCACAAATAGCATAGATAACATAAAATATAGAATAAAGAAAAGGTAACAATTCATATCAAAGATATGAAAACTACAAGAGATAATGTAAACAAAGATCTTTTAACTACGCAGATTACGATAGTTAATACAAATTGCAAACAAACTGTATATTTAGTATTAAAAGGGAAAGAAAGGTTTACAGAAAGGAAGAAAGAAACCATAGCAATAATACTCTGTGACCCATGAAACGATTTTATTGCATATCAGATGCCTGCAGTGTTCAAATGATCAAATATTGGATAACAACAACAACAGCGATGGTCATAGGCCAACATGTTACAAATTAAAGTAGCATTTTATTTCCACAACACTAGATATGTTTTATTGTATTAGAGTCAATAACCATGTCGACTCGATAAATGTAGATTCCTCCTCTTTTACATCAACAGAGGAGCATCTGCCAGCTAATTGGAACCTGAGATGAGATTTACAAAGTTCATCTGAGTTTCAGCATTGTTATGTGCAGGTAGAGAGGAAATTTACGGATTGAATGCTTGATAATACAATGGAATCCTCTGGGCCAAAAATAAATCAAATAAATTACAGGAAATTAATTACCATAATTCATTCCCCAAAGAGTCCGGTCCAAATTTTGCCCCTGAAAATGTAAACAAAAACAAGCAAAGTTCAACCTAAGATCACATTTCTGTATTTCTTATCAAAGGCGGTGGCATGTTAAGATCCACTTTCCTGGTGTCAGTTTTGGAGAGAGCGGTGTGTGTTGGAGAGCAATTCTTTAAATAAGCCCACATGTCCAGAGTAGTTTTGAAAATTTTAAGTTCTTTTTTTTTTTTTTACTGTATGCAAGCAACAATAAGGAATCTTGGATATCCTGCCACTGGTATCCTTCTGAATTTGGAATCACAGATAACATGGATCTCATCCTCCCTCTGCAAAGTAGTTTGAGTGGCGCTGTACCACTCTATATTTATGAGTTTGTTTCAGAGGGGGTCAGGGGAACATACTAAATGTTGTTAAAGTGTTACATTATGAACATTATGAATTATATGAATAATTACATAAGTATAATTGTTTAGCGCACCAATTTATTTTTTTATTGATTTTTGAATTAGTGTTTGAGTGATGTAATACTTACTGGTTGCATCTTAATATTTTCTTTCACACACTGGCATACATATTGGCATTAGTGTCACATTCTTTTGCATTTTCTGTAGTTACTAAATAAAAATACTATACTTACAAGCTTCGACCATCAGTGCCAGATTTACCATTAGGCCAAGTAGGCAGTGCAGGTACATGTCCTCTAGACCAATGTTTCCCAAACCAGTCCTCAAGACCCACCAACAGTCCAAGTTTTGTCATTATTCTATTGGAATAAAACTGGGAAATGCATAAATCATGGTGTGTTAGTGGGCCATGAAGACTGGGTTGGTAAGCACTACTCTAGGGGAAGAATCTAACATAAATAAATATACTTAATTTTAACCTTAGAGGGTCCTTGTTAAGTTAGATTTAGCACCACTTTTATTTAATGGGGAAAAAAAAAAAATTATTAAACCCGTAATCCAGCCCCAAATAAGTCTCCTTGTAGCTGCCTGATCTGCATACTGTGAGATCATCAATTATGACGATGTTTGTTAGACTTGGAGATTAGATTTGTTACAAACTGCAATTCATCTGAATTTGGGCTTATTGGATTGCACTCTTTACGCTATTGGTCACTTTTTCTCACTATATCTATGAGCCTAGAGGCAGGGAATATTTTGCAGTACACTAATTAGCCCACTTTTGCTCCATTTTGGTTTGTCTGATTTGTTTTCCTGAATCAGTGGATGAAAATTCTAATGAGCCGAACTGCCACATGAACGAAATTATGCTGTCCTTAAAATATTTTTGGATGAAGGTGTTCTGTCGAACTGAATTTTTTTGCCATGCACAGGTCTAATATTTTTCCAGTACAATGCTTCTCGTAAGAAAGTGTTGGGGACACATGATGAAATTTCTCTTTGCTAAAAATCAAATCATTAGAACGTATTTGCAGATGATATATGTATCACAATGCCAGATCCTGAACAATTTTACTAATTATGATATCAGAGCGTCTATGTTACGACTGTGGATCTTACTAGAAACTAAATATCACCAAACCCAAATAAGAAATTCATTGATGTACTTCTGTTGCTAGAACATTTCTAGATCCCTTCCAGAGAATTACAAAGTGCATCCTTAAAGAATTAAGAAAATCATCCTATTAATCCTTAAAAAGTTACAATTAAGCCATCACTACAGATAACAAATAGCCATACATTGAAAGTCCTCAAGCTGAATAAATCAATGTGTCAGATATCAAAAGAGCGTGATCTTGCCATTGGCAACGAGTGTACTAATAAGCTATCTATCTGATTGGTACCAGGGTGTAGAATAAAAGACATTTCCATCTTCTGTTACAATTTTTTATTCATGTCAAGGTATGATAATACTTTCCTGTCACTGTCAATTAATGACTCTCAAGCCGGTAAAAGCTGTACTGTAGAGAAGGCTACTCTAAATAATAATGTTTCATAATCACATAAGATTGCTTTGTGTGGACTTTAAATTATCCTTTCCAGGATGTGATTGGTCCAAAATCTTATAATGATTTAAATTTATGAAAGATACAGAATATCTAAGCTTATATATTATACATAAAAAGGAAGAAATGCATATCATTTGTATTTTATTATCCAGGCAACAGGGCCAGTGCAAGGATTTCTGCAGCCCTAGGCAAAGATCCATTTTGCGGCCCCCTCATGTCACTAACTCACTGACAGACACACACTGGCAGACACACACTGGCAGACACACACACGACACTCACCGTTTAGTATGCCGGGGCCGGAATGACGTCATATTCCAGCTCCTGGTATCACAGAGGGCACATGAGGGAGGAGTGAGAGGCTGCAAGAAAAGCCTCCCTTGCTGCCTTCCTACTCCGTCCACCTCTCCTCTGGTTACCATTTCCTGGCAGAGCAGGCAACTTCCATCAAGGTAAGCAGGTGCCTGCTCTGCCTTACCTAATACAGGTTCAGGGCCACCTCTTGGGCCCCCTGTGAGAGGGATCCTCTCGGCGGCCCCACCTTTGGGCGCCTTGATGATCGGCCTGGTGCTGGGGGCGGCTCAAGAGCTGAGCTCCCAGCACTGAGGCCCTAGACAGGGGGAGCCCACTAGGAAACATCCCGGTGGGTGCCCCCAGCCGGCCTAATTCGCCTAACGGTGGCGCCAGCCCTGCCTGGCAAATATATACATACCCAACATTGTGTAACAGTACTGTAGAACTTACTCTTCTACCTCACATGTGGAAACTATTTAAATTGAAATCATGGTTTGCAGGTTTGGACATGACTACAATAATCTACAAAGAAAGAAAATGAGGATATGAGGAAACTTTCCTTAAACATTCATCCAAAGAACCACTTTCCAGAAGTGATCATGCAGGAAAAGGCTTAGAGAGTCTTCAATTTCTTATGATCATCAGGAATATGTACAGTTAGACAAAAGGCAGAAACTGACCAAAGACTTATTTGAACAACGTGTAATAAAACAAAACTACTGCAATTTAAGAAAACTTTCTACAATGTAAAAACATTCCTGTGGAACCAGTAAACTAACAAATAATTAAGCATGTCAATAAAAAATAGTTTCTTCATGTTTCTGCTCACCTAGTGGTAATATAGCTCATGGCAAACCATGTCTTCAAAGCTGGATGATGCTTGAGATTTTAATATTTCTTTAAACTTCTTTAAGGAAAATGGCAGCAAAATCAAACAATAATTACATTGTTTTAAGTGTCACCTTCCTAGTTTTTTCATATTATCACATTTACAAAATACTTGAATTTTTAAATCTTTCAATCCTGTAAGTGAAACTTTATTTTGAATATTGTCATTAAGCTATCCGTGCAACACAATTTAGTTGAATTCACAAAGCTCCAAATTGAATTGAATTAAAATTCATATTACAAAAAAATCTAACAATGCTGTGACGATAGTTGAGTTGTAGAATGCTTCCCAACAGCTATTCATGACTATAATTTGCAAAGGTGGAGTTCAGAATTTAATGAAAAAATCCCAAATTCAGATTGGACTGTCTTCCTCCATGTCAATGGGATGCAAACCATGATTTAAATTTAAATACTGGACCGGAGAATTCTGTCACCTGGGTGTTCCCCTTGTGAGACCTTTATAAATTTGCTCTCTATCAGAGGGCAGTATAAAAAATAATTTGTAAACATTTAAAGAAAGATTTGAAAACATTTTTGGTTCCTACCTGTAATGAAATAGAAAGTAAACCTTGGCAACATCAGATGACAGTGTTATCAGAGATCTGTGTCATTAAAGGGTACCAGTCATGTTCCAAATAATTTATGCTCATTAGATGCTAGCAAATGTATAGACTAGGGAAAATAAACTATTTAAAATAAACCCTGGCATAGCTTTATTTATTTGGTAAAATACCAACAATATTATCCCTAAAATGGTCTAATATCGTTAAAGCAATATTCGAGCTGTCCACTCTCTCTGCTCTCTACAGATGTCCTTATGTCGTATGTGTTGTTTATGTTATGCGTTGTGTAATATATACTTTTTTGAAGGCAGTATTTTGGATAAGCAATTTATTCCAAGACTATAGTAACTTTCTAGATACTCGTACTTAATGACCATCCATTTAAGAACAGATTTGAATGGAAATGTAATGGAATAATTCAATCTACTATATTGGTAAACATGTTTAATATTTGTAAAATTATAATAAAAAATATATATAAAGAAAATAGCTTTTTCTCCCACTTGTTAGTCAATGACTTGGTGTACCGATGTGCCGACTTCAATGACAAGATTTGCCCTGCTTGGAGATGAATCCCAAGAAGGGCATATAAAAAAGAGAATGATAGGAGACTAGGCAGATTAGAGGATGGCTAGGAGGTGAGTGTAACATGAAGAATAACACCCACAAAGCAGTGCTGGAATAGTGGAAAGGTGAGTAGATCTTTATATTTGACATTGAATAAACCATGTATCTTTATGATAGAATTCAATAAAGTTACAATGCTCCCCTCTCTCTATTTCTCACTTACACTAATTGGATGTATTGATATGAACCATCATGCTATGGCAACCTCAGTCACTGAGGAACATGTAAAAAGAACTATCAAGACAGACCTGCACCCGCAAACTTTTCTTTCCTTTCTTTACTCAAATAAAATTATCTTCAATGGCCTGGGTTTGCCTTGAAACAAATCTTAGAATTGTAGAGTAATTTGCAGATAAATGAAAACATTTGCTACACAATATTAAAGGTTTTCTTCATCCAACACCTCTTTTGGAAATAGAATAATGCTAAGCAATTCCATTTCTAAAAACCTTTGTAAATGTTCATTTGATAGCAAGATTCCAGTTGGAAGGATTGTACTATTTCTAGAGAATACTTCTTGACAGAATCCAATCGAAATCGAGGACAGTGCAAATTAGATACAAAGTGCACACCATATAAAGAATACAAATATTTCAGGTTCACCATTTATCAATGCATAATTCCCCTGTCATTAAAGGACATTATGCATTGATAAAGGGGTGAATCCGAATAATTTGTATTTTTTAGTATATCCTTCAAATACTTGTGTGTAGCATTGGCGTGCACTTTGCATACAAGGTGTAATATCCTTCAACTATTTTTCACTTTTGGCTAAATATGCAACCCACTGACTGAGTAACAATGGGAAGGAGAGTCAGCAACACAGAGGAAAATAATTTTTGCAATATCAGTAGGTACTGCATTCTTCTATCCAGTTTTCTTTTTGGCTACTACATTTTAGAGAGGTTTATTTGTGAAAAAAAACATGTTGTAATGTAGTTTGCTGCCTTGATGATTTAATTTTTATTGGACACATGTAGCTGCGTTGATGATTATTATGACATCCCATTGACATGGAGGAAGACAGTCCAATCTGAATTTGGGATTTTTTCATTAAATTCTGAACTCCACCTTTGCAAATTATAGTCATGAATAGCTGTTGGGAAGCATTCTACAACTCAACTATCGTCACAGCATTGTTAGATTTTTTTGTAATATGAATTTTAATTCAATTCAATTTGGAGCTTTGTGAATTCAACTAAATTGTGTTGCACGGATAGCTTAATGACAATATTCAAAATAAAGTTTCACTTACAGGATTGAAAGATTTAAAAATTCAAGTATTTTGTAAATGTGATAATATGAAAAAACTAGGAAGGTGACACTTAAAACAATGTAATTATTGTTTGATTTTGCTGCCATTTTCCTTAAAGAAGTTTAAAGAAATATTAAAATCTCAAGCATCATCCAGCTTTGAAGACATGGTTTGCCATGAGCTATATTACCACTAGGTGAGCAGAAACATGAAGAAACTATTTTTTATTGACATGCTTAATTATTTGTTAGTTTACTGGTTCCACAGGAATGTTTTTACATTGTAGAAAGTTTTCTTAAATTGCAGTAGTTTTGTTTTATTACACGTTGTTCAAATAAGTCTTTGGTCAGTTTCTGCCTTTTGTCTAACTGTACATATTCCTGATGATCATAAGAAATTGAAGACTCTCTAAGCCTTTTCCTGCATGATCACTTCTGGAAAGTGGTTCTTTGGATGAATGTTTAAGGAAAGTTTCCTCATATCCTCATTTTCATTCTTTGTAGATTATTGTAGTCATGTCCAAACCTGCAAACCATGATTTAAATTTAAATAGTGGACCGGAGAATTAAATACGTTTGATTGCAGTGTAGGATGGAGAAAAATTTCTGGTGATATAACACCAGTTTCTTCGAGCACTTAGCACATCTAATCAGTTTGCATGGGGCTACTTAATTTGGATCTTTCTGTAAAAACTACGTAAACACATTCAGGTACAAAACATTAAATCTAAAGACTCCAGAAAGCAGGAATGCATGAGGGAATCCGATTAACCATATTTACTCACAATATTCACCCTTTTCACTAAAATAAGTATTTTGAAGTATTATATCTTTGTATGAATAAACTTTATAAGGTCTATTGAGTAAATTGTGAAATAAAACATTTCTTTGAATTTTAGAAAACATATGTTATATAGAAGTCTATAATATTGGACTTTTTCAGTTTTAACATCAATTAATTTAATTTACATTCTCCATAAATATAATTTTATCCCACAATTAGGGCCAACAAAGTAATTATATTTTATATAAGCTGTTAGATATATTACTTGGCAGAGTACATTTCTTGATGGAAGGAGGGTGTCTCGAATCCTTTGCTGGCTTTTTCATTTCCATTTTTTCCTTCTTAAGTAGTTCCCTTGGACATAATTGACCCTCTGCTGTGCCTTAAATTCACATTATATTCAGTGAAATAAAACCAGCTTCTGGATAAGTACATGTGCCCAGTAGTTAGTTGTAAGTTTCTGTAATGCTTGAAATACCTGTAGTCATAGAAAAATAGTATCTCACTTTATGTCTGAAAGCTTATAGGAGCCTAGAAAAAGTGTCCTCCTCAGAGAGGCAATTCAATTATAAAGCAAATTGAAATAATTAGCAAAATAGCACTAATTGTAACATAATGGAAAACAAACCATACAAATCCTTTTGTTGCAATGTGAAAGAGTGGAAAACATTAAAATCATTTGGCTGCATGCAGGTTCATTAAGTGGACCTTTCTTAAGATGTCATGTCCATTGTGGGTAAACAACAGTAGGCTCACAAAATGCCTCTCTGATGCATACTGAAATTAAGAATGTAATGATTATTTTAATGATTATTCCTGCACGGAGCTGTGAATAAGGCGATAGATATGTAATTTGATTGCAGTAAATTACCTCTGAAATTGCCCTAATTTTAATAGAAGGAAATTTACTTATTATCAGAATTTTAAAGTATATATTGACAGCTGTATTCTAACATTGGGTCTTGTGCTATGCATTATTCTTTGTGTGCACTATAGTTTAGTAATGTGCAGATGAAATGGACTCTTTGCTAAATCAATAGACTGTGAAATACATAGTAATATAAACGTACTTGCTGAACTCCCAGCATTCAATTTGATGAATTTGCACGAATTTGCATGAAATCACTTTGTTTAGCATTTCAAGTCCTTTACTCTACATCAGGGTTGGCCAAAAGGTAGATCCACAGATGGTGTGGAACTACAACTCCCATGATTCCTTGAATGGCTTTAGAATGACAAAGCCTTATGGAAGCTGTAGTTTCAAAACATCTGGGAGTCTACCTTTTGGGCACCCCTACTCTACATGTAGATCTAATGTAGGCCTATACCCTACATGTATGCCCTAGTGCTGACCTTACAGTAAATTCTTTCTACACAATCTATGCAATCATAACACATTAAACTACACATTAACACTACACAAAGCTGTTACCACTAACCATTAATCCCTACATTATTCTAAAACTAATGCAACACCATTAACCTTTAGCATCACTCTAACACCATTAACCTCTACTCTGCTACATGCGTTATATCCAGCTCTGTGTATAAGATGAAGTGTATTGCTTTTCTATAAGTGATTCTCCTTCCTCTTTGAATTTACTTTCCAAGGTGCAGATTCACGGCAATATGACAAAAGATTTTTTTCTGCCATTTTAAATGGTATGTTAAGATTTTAAAAAAAATACAATCAAAACATTTTTTTATGTAAAGATCTATAATGTACTAGTTTGATTACATATACAACAGTTCCTCATTTCCTCCAATTTGTTTCTATGGCACATGCCTAACAATAATTTAATTTGTATTACCTGGCTGAATTCTAATTGACTGGACATAAAACAAAATAATATATAATAAAAACAAATGCACTCTGCAAATTCTGGTAACACATATATACATGAGATAATTTTTGTGGCATTACATCATCTTAAAATACAGTGCATCGTGTGATCAAGTAATAATTATTTAACTTGTTATGTTTTAATTGCCATATGCTGGAACATTTGGCTAATTAAGCAATATCACTTTTAAAATCAGTTGGGGAAAAAACAATCTCTGAATTATATTTGATTAAGAACATTATTTTTTAGAGTACATAAGGAGAAATATTCAACTGTATTTTCTATGCTCCAGATTTGATGTACCTTGTATAAATGATAGTGACATATTGTACAGATCATAAACTCAATACAAGTGCCTTGCTTGTGCCACACAGCAGACATTGCTTGCTGGAGTTATCAGTCATTGCAGTCCGAATCTTTCAAGCTTGCAGAATTAGATAAACTACCGCATGATTCTTTTTCTTACTTTGAGCAACACAGCCTCATCTAAAATCTAAAATATTTTATGGTGATTTATTAATTTAAATCACAAAAATATGTTGTGTAATAAAAAATATTAAATACACAATACTTTCAATTGTGAAATGCAACTGACTGTGTGTTTGTACACTATGAAGTAGTAAAAATGAGTAGGTTCCCCTTTCTCTCCTGGTCTTCTTTTCCCCCTTCACTCTTGTTTCATAAAGAGATTTTCTTTATCCCCCATAAAAGGTTAATTGTTAGCTATAAGCGAAGTAATAATATAATGATGTAATTGTATTATTATTATATTTTTGAATATTTGCTTTATGTAAATTTATATACGACTAAATATCCTTTGTAATAATTATAATTTACTGCATATATTGGTATAAAATGTAAAATGTTTCAATAAAAAATTTTTGGAAAATAAATCAAATGATAACTCCTACTATAACAATAGTTTTAACTTTAAATTTGTACATCTGTCCATATATATATCCATTTGTCTGTCTTTCTGTCCATCTATATGTCATCTATCTATCTGTCTATCTTTCCTGTCTGTCTGTCTTTCAACTGCAACATGGTAATTTATTCTTATAGCTTGCAATTTTTTTTGTTGTACTCTGAGTATATATTAGTCATCTCCACTAAGTAGAGCATTGCAGCCTGTAAAAGAGTGTACTCAGATGCTTCTATGTTTCTCATCCTATCTTACTACACTACAGCTTTGTAGTTTGACCTACAAAGGCTTCTGTATAGACAGGTAGGTGGACAACACTATGCAGTCCCTCTGCATGGATGCAGAGAGACGGGATGGATCACTGGCAAGGAAACAAAAACCTCACTGATTTTGTTTTTGCATTCCTTTTGTGCTGAAATATACAGTTGCAAGAAAAAAGTATGTGAACCCTTTGGAATGATATGGATTTCTGCACAAATTGGTCATAAAATGTGATCTGATCATCATCTAAAGCACAACAATAGACAATCACAGTCTGCTTAAACTAATAACACACAAAGAATGAAATGTTGCCCTGTTTTTATTGAACACACCATGTAAACATTCACAGTGCAGGTGGAAAAAGTATGTGAACCCTTGGATTTAATAACTGGTTGAACCTCCTTTGGCAGCAATAACTTCAACCAAACGTTTCCTGTAGTTGCAGATCAGACGTGCACAACGGTCAGGAGTAATTCTTGACCATTCCTCTTTACAGAACTGTTTCAGTTCAGCAATATTCTTGGGATGTCTGGTGTGAATCGCTTTCTTGAGGTCATGCCACAGCATCTCAATCGGGTTGAGGTCAGGACTCTGACAGGGCCACTTCAGAAGGCGTATTTTCTTCTGTTTAAGCCATTCTGTTGTTGATTTACTTCTATGCTTTGGGTCATTGTCCTGTTGCAACACCCATCTTCTGTTGAGCTTCAGCTGGTAGACAGATAGCCTTAAGTTCTCCTGCAAAATGTCTTGATAAACTTGGGAATTAATTTTTCCTTCGATGATAGCAATCCGTCCAGGCCCTGACGCAGCAAAGCAGCCCCAAACCATGATGCCCCCACCACCATACTTCCCAGTTGGGATGAGGTTTTGATGTTGGTGTGCTGTGCCTTTTTTTCACCACACATAGTGTTGTGTGTTTCTTCCAAACAACTCAACTTTGGTTTCATCTGTCCACAGAATATTTTGCTAGTACTGCTGTGGAACATCCAGGTGCTCTTGTGCAAACTGTAAACATGCAGCAATGTTTTGTTTGGACAGCAGTGGCTTCCTCTGTGGTATCCTCCCATGAAATCCATTCTTGTTTAGTGTTTTACGTATTGTAGATTCGCTAACAGGGATGTTAGCATTTGCCAGTGACTTTTGTAAGTCTTTAGCTGACACTCTAGGATTCTTCTTCACCTCATTGAGCAGTCTGCGCTGTGCTCTTGCAGTCATCTTTACAGGACGGCCACTCCTAGGGAGAGTAGCAGCAGTGCTGAACTTTCTCCATTTATAGACAATTTGTCTTACCGTGGACTGATGAACAGCAATGCTTTTGGAGATACTTTTATAACCCTTTCCAGCTTTATGCAAGTCAACAATTCTTAATCGTAGGTCTTCTGAGAGTTCTTTTGTGCGAGGCATCGTTCACATCAGGCAATGCTTCTTGTGAAAAGCAAACCCAGAACTGGTGTGTGTTTTTTATAGGGCAGAGCAGCTGTAACCAACACCTCCAATCTCATCTCATTGATTGGACTCCAGTTGGCTGACATCTCACTCCAATTAGCTCTTGGAGATGTCATTAGTCTAGGGGTTCACATACTTTTTCCACCTGCACTGTGAATGTTTACATGGTGTGTTCAATAAAAACATGGCAACATTTCATTCTTTGTGTGTTATTAGTTTAAGCAGACTGTGATTGTCTATTGTTGTGACTTAGATGATGATCAGATCACATTTTATGACCAATTTGTGCAGAAATCAATATCATTCCAAAGGGTTCACATACTTTTTCTTGCAACTGTAGGTACCTGTATAGTAAAAAATAAATAAAAAATAATAATCAACAAATGTGTTAGTCCATTTCAAGGAAATAAAACTGTTTTAAAATAAAATGTATTATTAAATGGAACATTGTGTGATGAACTCTTTTAGATAATACATTTCTTTCTTTGTTAACATAAAGCATATTAGTATAGAAATTGATCTAATCTATAGAGTATATAGTGAACAAAGTAGCTTTATGGAAGAGTGTAACATATTTTCAGTGGGTTTTTCACGATATAGACAGACACATCTGTTATTGACCTATTGCTATGTTCTTCTATTTATTCTTTTATTTTAGAGTTTTTATTATTGCATTGCTATCTGTTAACAAGTTGTACTGTACATAATTATTCAGAAATATCACAAACCAGTAAAATAAATAAACTTTATACAAATAATCATATCACAATCTCCCTTAAACTCTGCCACATTTAGTATGTTTGTACATTTTATTGAACAAATAAGCACATTTAGGTATGGTACATTCTTGCATGTGTAGTTTATTGATTGAACATGATATATCTGTCATTAGAATATGCAGTTTCACTGATTAGATAGTTAACTTAAGAACTCTACATGTAATAAAGGGTAGAGATTAAAACAAAAAGGAGATTCATATCACTTATAATCTTTGAAGTACAAATATTAGCAGGGAATTTGCAAACATAAAGGAACCACTGGATCTGGTCACAAAATTTGAGGATTTATTCTTCATTACAATATGTTTTCTTTCCCAAAAAAGAAAAGAAAAAAAAAAGAAAAATACGTTTAGTCTTAATAATGTTAATATAGCGGCAAGGTTTTGAAAGAATAGAAGCGTGCTTAGATTATAATAACATATTTTAAGCACGCTGAGTTTCTGATCACTAAAACATTTCCCTATGAATCAAAGTGAGGATTGATATGTCTTTTTTGGAGTTTTGCAGTGTTGAAAGTTTAATAAGGATTAAAAGGATTTCGGTTCATTGCTATGCAGCGCTTTATATATCAAATGTAGTTGTTCTGGAGAATTGGGTTTTGGCTGCAATCCAAACATGATTAGATCGTAGAGCTAGTAACAGGTTAAGAAATGTATGCAGTGGATTCTTTGCATTTGACAATGCAGTACTGACTGTGAGGCAGTACTAATTTTCTAGTGGGTTTTTTAAAAGTCCGAAAACTTTGCGTTGCTCACTAAAAAACAAACAGATAAATAAGGAATGATATGTGCAGGTATTAAAAACATTAAAGAGAAACTATTGGGTAAAGAACCCACTATCCTTAATGCGAAATATTATTATTATTACTAATGGTGGATTGTCAAGATATTACATTAAGAAATAATGAAAAAACATTAAAAAAAATTATAATCAAAAAAACAAAACAAAGATATATAACTTCCACATCAGGGGTTTACGGTATAACTAGTTTATGCGCCAGAACAGTTTCACTCATCACTTGATGAGGAAGATAAAGATCTCAGACTAAATTGCGCATTATGCATATTGACATTGTACACAGAACTTAAAATTAATATAGTGATAGCCTGGAATTCTTGTTATGGGATGGCATTGCAAGTCATTATTGCAGATTGAAAAGAATCCTGTAGTGTACTAGATGTGCTTAAATCATGTTCTCTCTCATCCTATTCAACTGTTCTTTAGAATGTACCCACATGTGACTTAGAATTATTATAATAGAGTGTAATTAGTTGGATATTGTGTTCAGAAGAGAAATTCGTTTGCAGCATGAAATCTGGTAATTTGCTCAAAGAAGTAGGTGTTTGTGGGCTACAGTTTGTTTTAATATGCAAAATAAAAGTTAACTCAAGTATTAATTTGATGGCAGGACATGGATAGGTACAGCTCAACAACTTGTCAATCCAGTTCATAACCATTAATTAGAGAACAATCATCTCATGTCATAATTAAACACCATTCACATATAAATACTCATGTATTCAGTCTGAAAAAAGGTATAAAGTTTAATATGATTTTAATAATCCCGACTATATGCCATTTTTATTAATTCCATTAACTGTGATATTATTCAGAGAGTTCAGCAGGACTCTGACAAAAGACTTTCAAGACAAAAAGAGGTGAGATTAGGTGAGATTACACAAACTTTAAATTTCCAAAGTTACCACTTGATGGCAGAAAAGGAAAAAGTAAGCAAGAGGCAAAGTATAGCAGCACTAACAGCAACAAACACTCAAACAATGATTACTGCTGTTAATGGAGAGATTCCTTCTTGCTCCTGTTGCTGTGCACTACCACTTGACCTGTTCCTTTAAATGTCATTGATTTCTATTTTTTTTCCTACATCTAGCGGTATGTCTGATCAGAAAAAAAATGTCTTGGAATTCTCATATTGCAGGTAGTATCTGCGGATACCTAATATAGAAAGGGCTACTTGTCTGCTAAAATAACTGACACTTACTATATTTTTCTAGAATGGGATATATTAACAGAAGGATATTACTTTATTTTCCCATTTAGTGAATGACAATTATATATGTAGATATAAGTAAAAGTCATATAACATTTTTACTTTTATGGTCAGTTCAAGAGATTGTTTTGCATTTGATTAGCAACTGCCAGTAGTTAAGTTCTGATTGGCTAACAGTGCTAAGAAGACATTCTCAGCTCAGTGGAGCTCTAACCGGATTCTCCTGCAAGGTGAATCTGAAAAACATGGCTCTGGCCACATTAATCAGTTTAATAAAATTACTCTGGAATAGCATCAAGGCACACCGGGCACCACAACACCGGCCTTTGTAGTTATAGTGCCTGCAAGTGTTCCTTCAAGTCTCTACCTTGCTGTTTCATTGCAAACTGCAGAGATGTTCTCAAGTTACCCATACTTCTGGCAACTGAAAGGTTATAAACTGTATCTTAGCTAAATGACGATATAATTCTGAGTTATTAAATGTGTAACTTAAAATACCTACAAGCTTTTTTTTCTTTGTACAGTTTCCTGCAATTACTGATATTTAAGTTGCAAGCTTAGAGCTACTTGGAATTTCTATTGTAATTCCCAAAGCAGACGTTTCATTAAATTTTGTTTTAATGTCTCTCTCTACCAGCTAGTTATTGTAATAACCTCTTTTCTTGACCTATTGGAATGTACATTGCCGTGTAATTTAAAATTTCTCTTCACTGTTTTCAAAGTGATAGACAGGATATTACACCGTTTTCATTTTTTCAGTGTTCAACCTCTGGTGAGACAGTGGAAAAATTAAACAGTGCTTTGGATTAATGTTTTAGGCATTGCCAGTGACAGTGATCCTTCAGCCTAGACATGAGACAGTAGGGCATATTAATAAAGGAAATTGACAGTCATTTATACATGCCAACATCATCAGAAATCTCAGCAAAACTGCTTGCAAAAGGTCACAGCTCATCTGCCACCAGATCAACCGAAAGGTAGGGTAAAAATATATTAATTTTCATACATGAGTTAAAGGATTTTATTCGTAGTAGATAGAAGGGCATTATTTTTAGAACACAGAAGGAATAAATCAGTGGGTTTAAGAAGCTTCGTCCAGCAATAAAGATCGATTTCACATGGAAACTGAAGTATTGGTGATAGAATTACAACTGCCTGTCAAAACATGGGAAATAGATCCCTGACAGTGACAAAGGGCAAATCAATTGCAAAAGACCTTCTTTTTTTTAAATTAATTTATTTTTAGGAAGCAATAATGTGAGATGTTATTAGGGTAACTACAGAGATATTTCCTACAACTACTGACTTCCAGTTTCTGTCAAATTGTATTCAAGTATTGTGTTTTAGTAACATTTTACAAGACAGAAGAAAAAGATGAATTTTACTATTCTTAAAAAGACTGTTAGTACCAATGATACACAATTAAAAAAAAAGAAAACCTAAGCCTATATACTTTTCAGCCACAACATTAAAACCATCTGCGTAATATTGTGTAAGTCTCCCTTTTGCTGCCAAAATAGCTCTGATGCATCAAGGCATGGATTCCAAAAGATCTTTGAACGTGTCCTGTGGTAGCTGACACCAAGTTATTAGCAGCAGATCCTTTAAGTCCCTCAGATTGCGAGATGGACTCTGCATGGATTGGATTTGTTGTTTCAGCACATCCCACAGATGCCCAATTGGATTTGGAGGCCAAGACAAGACTTTGAACTCTTTGTCTTATGCCTCAAATCATTTCTGAACATTTTTTATAGTGTAGCAGGGTGCATAATCCTACTGAAAGAGGCCACTACTATCAGGGAACACTATTGCCATAAAAGGGTGTACATGGTCTGCAACAATCTTTAGGTAGGTGGTAAGTAACATCCACATGAATCCCAAGGTTTCCTGCAGAACATTGCCCAGAGCCTAACACTGCATCTGCCAGCCTGCCTACTACTCACAGTGAATCCTGCTGCTATCTCTTCCCCAGGTAAATGACACACACACACCTGGCCACTCTGACCAAACTATGATGCACTGTGTGTTCTGACACCTTTAAAACTAGCGTTAAGTTTTTCAGCAATTTGAATTATAGTACCTCTTCAGTGTGATTGGACCACAGGGATTAGCCTTTACTCTGCACGTGCATCAGTGGCCCTGATGCCTTCTCACAGGTTGTCCTTCCTTGCCACACTTCTGTTAGGTACTAACCAGTGAAAAATTGGAAATTCACATCAGACTTGCCTTTTTAGAGATGCTTTGACCCATATGTTATTTTTCCCTTGTCATAGTCACTCAGATCTTTTCTCTTGCTCATTTTTCCTGGTTCCAACACATGAAATCCAAGTACTGGCTGTTCACTTACTGCCCAATATATCCCACTCCTTGACAGATGCCATTGCAACAATATGTCACCTGTTAGTGGTTTTACTGTTGTAGCTCATCGGTGTATATTTTGCTTATATTAGTAAATGTCATTTCTGGAATATTAGTGTTATAATTATCAAACCGAAAAGTACTGATCTTATCATATGGTTGAAAGGCTGAGTAAGCGTTTTGTACACCTTTAATCCTTTATTATCTTTATCATAGGCATGGGGTATTGACTTATAGGACAAGTGGACGGGCAAGGAGCAGTTACAGAAACGCCACCCCTCCACCATCCGCTGCAGCTGCAGCCACTTCACCCCCTGCAGCAACATACAAATCACATACAGATCACTGCTGAAAAGTACTCATCTGTCAGTCTCAATTCCTGACACTACACATTCTGTACCAGTATTAAAAGGCTTTCACCACAATCTAAATATCCAATGACAGTCATCCACAGAAACAGAACAATTAGATTTACAAAGATACACAGGTAGCAGAATAAGAAGAGAAACAAGATTGGCCAATATTAATGATTAATTGAATTAATTCAAGTTAATTAGTTAAAAGTCCACATTCTGGTTTTTTTTTTAATACTGTTCCTGCAGAACTGGGTCCCGGGGATGAGTCTTGAGGGTAGGATTTCAAGATGAAGGAATGGACTGGGCACTAAGATCATGCACAGAGTGCTACAGAAGCTCCCAATGCACGATATGTTTTGAGGGGGCTGGCTATCGGTAAGCCTAGCCACCATCTTCACAGGTAGACACACCACTTGCACTGTACCCTGGGTGGCCTGCTCTCTTGCCTACTCACCTCCATCCCAGAGCCTCCAGAAAAGATGTATGTTAGAGAGCATCCAGTAACGTTTATTCAATATCTAACGGAAGCTCCAAAGCAGGAATTTCTGGCTTTCTGTTGGCTGTAGGAGTAGGAGTGGCACCTTAACAATTAAAACTGTTCTGAAATGGTTTAACTACTTACAATGGGAGGTGCCAGGGCACTCATGGTACCAAAACCAAAAACGCTTTCTTTAGTAGTTATAGTGTTTGGAGTGTTCCTTTAACTGAGAAAATACAGAGTACATCGATAAAATACATGTTCTGGATGATTTTTCTCTACTCTCATTTTCAGTGTCGGATGACATTACCAACTGAAAAGCAGAAATAGAACTTGCAATTAAAACATTTTAGACTTCTCATGTAAGAAAAAGACAACATTAAATAATCCTAAATTTACGATTTTCAAAGGGAATTTCATGAACAATATATTGGACTTAGAATTGACCTGCTACTTAGTGAAAGGACAATGTGTTAAAACAATATTTAGGAAAACTTTCAGCTACAATGAACCATTTGTAATATAATCAACTGTTTATTCTATATTCGTAGCCCTTTAGGAAATATCTCTTTGGTAATTAATTAACTCCATCATTAGATGAGTCATCAAGATGTTTTCATATGTACAACTGTTCTGGAATCCATGAAACATGAATCCCCAACAATGTCTTAATTCTATATAATGAGCTAACATACAACTTAAGCAGGCACAAAAATATAGATTTAGTTTTGGGTCATACAAAGTTTATATTTTCGCTGATAAAGTTTATGATATAAACTAAAACACATTTTAAGAATAATGTAATGTAACATATTTTGTGAAATGTGTACATTAATTAAATAAGATCTCTTATGGCACATCCCTTCCATGTTGTTTAAAAAAAATCCCATTTGCTCCAAAGTTTGTTGTATATGTAGCTTTGTATTTTTTTAATGTTCTCCCCTCTTGCTGCCATAAATTGCCATCTATTTACCAAATGGTTAAAATTAAGGGGGCATTAAATCCAGTGTAATTATAATTAGTGATGTCGCGAACCGTTCGCGAACTTACCGCGAACCGTTCGTGGCGAACTCCGGTCAGCTGACACATCCCTGCCAATCTCCGGCAGACCCTCCCTCCCAGACCCTCCTACTTCCTGGACAGCATCCCACAGGGACTCTTTCTGGCCACAATAGTGATGGAAAAGTTGTTTTAAGGGGACTAACACCTGGACTGTGGCATGCTGGAGGGGGATCCATGGCAAAACTCCCATGGAAAATTACATAGTTGATGCAGAGTCTGGTTTTAATCCATAAAGGGCATAAATCACCTAACATTCCTGAATTGTTTGGAATAACGTGCTTTAAAACATCAGGTATGATGTTGTATCGATCAGGTAGTGTAAAGGTTACGCCCGCTTCACAGTGACAGACCAAACTCCCAGTTTAACGCACCGCAAACAACCACAAACAGTCCATTTGCACAACCGCAAACTCCCCGTTTACACAAGGTTGGATACCAAGCTAGCCATGTCCCATTCCTTGTCCTCATTGATGTCATTGAAGGTCTCTTCCTCCACCCAGCCACATACAACACCAAGGGTCCCCAAAAGGTGACAACAAGCCCCCTGGGACGCCTGCTGTGTTTGGTCTTCCACCTCCTCAAAGCCACCTTCCTCCTCTGACTCCTCTTCTTCAGACTCCTCTCTCTGCGTTGCCTTTCTCTGCGTTACTATAAGGTGTGTTAAGTAGTACTATTCCTATCAGTTTAATCCCTGTTACGTCCACTATGGCATCGATTTTAGGAACCGGGAGATGGAAAAAGATGCTTGGTCGGTCCTCCTACTTCAAATTTGGGGCACTGAGACAGAGAATGGTCAAAGGGAAAGCCGAGGTCAAGGAAGCCAGGAAATACACAATACCGTTTACACAAGCCAAGTCAGGGAAACCAGAATTCAGAATAACCAGGGAAAAGCCAAGATCAGGATACCAGGAAATCAGATTCACAATGATAAAGCACTCTCAGGAAACCAGGAACAGGAAACCACGACAGGGCAAGGTACTGGGGTGAGCTAGGGATTTAAATATCACGCGGCGGGCCGGCAGCCGCGACACCCTGTTATGTCCCCCTCATCAGGCCTTTTTTAGTCGAATGTATTGCCCACTGTCAGTCCCTTCGGGATCCATCCCTCATTCATCTTAATAAAGGTGAGGTAATCTAGACTTTTTTGACCTAGGCGACTTCTCTTCTCAGTGACAATACCTCCTGCTGCACTGAAGGTCCTTTCTGACAGGACACTTGAAGCGGGGCAGGCCAGAAGTTCTATCGCAAATTGGGATAGCTCAGGCCACAGGTCAAGCCTGCACACCCAGTAGTCAAGGGGTTCATCGCTCCTCAGAGTGTCGATATCTGCAGTTAAGGCGAGGTAGTCTGCTACCTGTCGGTCGAGTCGTTTCTGAGGGTGGACCCCGAAGGGCTGTGGCGATGCGTAGGACTTAAAAAGCTCTGCATGTCCTCCATCAACAACACGTCTGTAAAGCGTCCTGTCCTTGCCGGCGTGGTCGTGGGAGGAGGAGGATTACTTTCACCTCTTCCCCTGTTAGATTCCCGTTGTGCTGTGGCATCACCCTTATACGCTGTGTAAAGCATACTTTTTAATTGATTTTGGAACTGCTGCATCCTTTCCGACTTGCCGTAATTCGGTAACATTTCAGGCACTTTCTGCTTATAACTGGGGTCTAGTAGCGTGGACACCCAGTACAGGTCATTCTCCTTCAGCCTTTTTATTCAAGGGTCCCTCAACAGGACGCCGAGCTACTCATGTCCTGTTCCTCGTCCTCACTGATCTCACTGAAGGTATGTTCTTCCCCCCAGCCACGTACAACACCACGGGTACCAGATAGGTGACAACGAGCACCCTGGGATGCCTGTTGTGGTTGGTCTTCCTCCTCCTCCTCAAAGCCACATTCCGCCTCTGACTCCTCTTCCTCACAATCCTCTTCCAGCGTTGCTGCAGGTCCAGCAAGCGATGCTGATAAGGCTGTTTCTGGTGGTGATGGTGACCACAACTCTTCCTCTTCACACTCATCTACGGCCTGATCCAGCACTCTTTGCAGGGTACGCTCCAGGAAGAAAACAAATGGTATGATGTCGCTGATGGTGAATTCGGTGCGACTGACTAGGTTTGTCACCTCCTCAAAAGGACGCATGAGCCTACAGGCATTGCGCATGAGCGTCCAGTAACGTGGCAAAAAAATTCCCAGCTCCACAGAGGCTGTCCTAGCACCCCGGTCATACAAATACTCGTTAACGGCTTTTTCTTGTTGGAGCAGGAGGTCGAACATTAGGAGTGTTGAATTCCAACGTGTCGGGCTGTTGCAAATCAAGCGCCTCACTGGCATGTTTTTTCGCCACTGGATATCTGAAAAGTGCGCCATGGCCGTGTAGGAATGCCTGAAATGGCCACACACCTTCCTGGCTTGCTTCAGGATGTCCTGTAAGCCTGGGTACTTATGCACAAAGCGTTGTACGATCAGATTACATACATGTGCCATGCCCGGCACATGTGTCAACTTGCAATGCCGCCAACAAATTTCTTCCGTTGTCACAAACCACTTTGCCGATCTCCAGTTGGTGCGGAGTCAGCCACTGATCCACCTGTGCGTTCAGGCAAGTCAACCCCAAGACGGCGTAACACTGCCGTATCTGGGATGTGGAATAGTACCTGGGGAGCTGGGGGGGTGCCGTTGATGTGGAGCAAGACAAAGCAGCAGAAGAGGACTCAGCCGAGGAGGTTATGGAAGAGGATGGAGTAGGAGGAGTAGAGGAGGTGGCAGCAGGCCTGCCTGCAAGTCGTGGCAGTGTCACCAACTCCTCTGCAGAGCCACGCATTCCATGCTTGGAAGCCGTCAGCAGGTTTACCCAATGCGCAGTGTAGGTGATATACCTGCCCTGCCCATGCTTTGCAGACCAGGTATCAGTGGTCAGATGGACCCTTGCCTCAACACTGTGTGCCAGACATGCCATTACTTCCTTTTGCACAATCGAGTACAGGTTGGGGATTGCCTTTTGTGCAAAGAAATTTCGTCTGGGTACCTTCCATGCGGTATCCCAATAGCTACAAATTTTTTGCATGGTAAAAGCTGGCGAGCTAAGAGTTCAGTCAAGCCAGCTGTCAGACGCCGGGCAAGGGGGTGACTTTGTGACATTGGCTTCTTATGCTCAAACATGTCTTTGACAGACACCTGACTGTGGGCAGATGAGCAGGAACTGCTCAAGGCGAGAGACGGAGGGGCGGATAGTTGAGAGGGGGCACAGAGGACAGCAGTGGTTAACGTGGCTGAAGATGCTGGACCAGGAGGAGGATGGCGGCTTTGAGTTTGTGTGCTGCTTGTACTCATGTGTTCCCATAGGCGTTTGTGATGTGCGATCCCACCTAGGTACAATTGCCTTCGCAAAGCAGTTGTACCTAGGTGGGTGTTGGACTTCCCACGACTCACTTTCTTTTGGCACAGGTTGCAAATGGCATCGCTGTTGTCAGAGGCAGAAACACAAAAAAATGCCACACTACTGAGCTCTGCAATGATGGCATTCTGGTGGTGGCAACAGCATGCGTTGATTGGCGTGCTGTCTGGCTGACCCCGGGTGCCGATGCATGCTGTCTGACTGTGCCACTAGCTCCTTGCGACGACCTCCCCCTGCTTCCAACTCGTCTCCTCCTCCTCCTCTCTGTCTCCCCATCTGAACTTTCCCCCTGTTCTTCTTCTCTTCTAGCGGGCACCTACGTGACATCCACGGACACATCATCATCATCAACCGCTTCACTTGTATCTGACAACTCAGCAAAGGAAGCAGCAGCGGGTACAACATCATCATCATCACACCGTACGTCCATGTGTGTAATGCTGCCTGACTGAGACATATCCCTGTTATCTACATCCTCTGGCAATAATGGTTGCGCATCACTCATTTCTTCCAACTGATGTGTAAATAACTCCTCTGACATACCAAGTGAAGCTGCTGTGGTGCTAGTGTTGGTGGTGGCGGCAGGCGGGCGAGTGGTAACTTGAGAGGTGCCCGAAGCTAAGCTGGAGGAGGATGGTGCGTCAAGGTTCCGAGCGGAAGCTGTAGAAGATTGGGTGTCCTGTGTTAGCCAGTCAACTATGTCCTCAGAACTTTTCAGTTCAGGGTACGTGGCCTCTGAACACTGGGCCAAAGGGAATCACAGCACCAGGACCACGACGGCCCCTGCGGGGTGGCCTGCCTCTGCCTGTCATTTTTTTTTGATTAGTGATACTATGCGTGCAAGCTACTGTGACAACAGATATGAGTGGCACTGTACAGTGGCAGAAGTTGGCAGAGTAGACGCTGTAGGCCTGACACACACGCTTGCAGACAACTAACTGCTATTCAATCTATTACAGTCAAACATTTTTAAATGTACACTACTGTTACACCAGATATGAGTTGCACTGGTGTGACACTGTGCCCTGGCAGGCCCTGAAACGCACACGCGAAGGAAACTGACTGCTATTATATTACAGTCCAAAAAGTTTTGTTTTTTTAAATGCAAGCTATTGGGACACCAGTGAGTGAGTGGTGGCACTGGGCAGGCCCTGAAACGCACACTCGTGAAGGAAACTGACTGCTATTATATTACAGTCAAAAAAGTTTTTGTTTTTTTTTAAATGCAAGCTATTGGACACCAGTGAGTGAGTGGTGGCACTGGGCAGGCCCTGAAACGCACACTCGTGAAGGAAACTGACTGCTATTATATTACAGTCAAAAAAGTTTTGTTTTTTTTTAAATGCAAGCTATTGGGACACCAGTGAGTGAGTGGTGGCACTGGGCAGGCCCTGAAACGCACACTCGTGAAGGAAACTGACTGCTATTATATTACAGTCCAAAAAGTTTTTTGTTTTTTTTAAATGCAAGCTATTGTGACACCAGTGAGTGAGTGGTGGCACTGGGCAAGCCCTGAAACGCACACTCGTGAAGGAAACTGACTGCTAAGCAAAGACTGACAGCGCTGGCAACTAGACTGAGCAGATACACCAGAGAAGCAGAGGATAAGAGAAGCAATGCTTTACCAAAGAACCATCCAATGTGTATGCACAGCTACAGGGTAACTACCACATCTCCTCGCAACACAAACCCAGAGCTGAGACTGTATAGTACTGGAAGAATAACTGGGAGCAAGAAGCATCTCATAACACCAAGGCCCAGTGGCTGCTAGATCTGAAAGCAGACCACTGCATGCTGCCAGAACAGAAACCAGTCATCATCACAATCAAAGATATCCAACAGAGAGCAGCACACATGAAGAGCTGGTCAGCCCCAGGACTTGACATGATCCACAACTACTGGATAAAGAAGTTAACAGCGCTGCATGAACGCCTAGCAGCACAAATGAACCAGCTACTAGCAACAGGCTCCCACCCTGACTGGCTAACACAAGGCAGAACAACACTGGTCATGAAGGACCCTCACAAGGGAACATCACCATCCAGCTACTGACCAATAACCTGCCTCCCCACAACATGGAAACTCCTGTCAGGCATCATAGCCTCCAAGATCCAATGGCATATGAGTCAATATATGAGGAATACTCAGAAGGGGATTGGAAACAACACCAGTGGATCAAAACATAAACTACTGGTAGACCAAGCAGTCACAAGGACTGATAGAGACCAATCTGTGTATGGCCTGGATTGACTACAAGAAAGCCTATGACACAATGCCACACACACATGGATACTGGAATGCTTGGCTCTCAGCAAGTCTATACAAGCCTTCATCAAGAACTCATTGGGCAAGTGGAAAACAACTCTAGAAGCCAATTCCAGGACTCTATAATGACCAAAACCACTACAGCTTAATATAGTGGTCTAGGTGTCTGTAGCCTGTCCCTTCATGCTCTTAAATGTAAATGCTGCCTTTTTGGTGCCAATATCAATACAAATTAATCTTATTGATGTTTTTATAGTGCCAGCAGTTCTCCCCCTACCCAGACTTACCCCCCCAATACCATTTATTTCAGTAATTAGAAGGCTTGCAAGTGCGGCTTCAAGATATGTCTACAAACTATCTGGGTATGAGAGCAGGCAATCTTCACTTCAGGCTAGCACAGTGCAAGGTGCTTTAGGGCTACAGAAGAGAAAGCAACTGTGGACTGTGGCAATTATGGTGCCTTTAGTGTTCGTTTAAGTATTAGTGTTCCTTATCCAGTAAACAGTGTTTCATGTTTAACATTAATATACATTTGGCAATGCACAGTATATTCACTGTATTTTAATTTTGTGACACATTAAGTGGATTATTGCTGCAAGTTTGGGTTTAACCCTTGCTGGTCTATTTAAGTACCTTATTTTGCATCTATTTGTATGTAGTTTTGGTTAAACATCCCTATCTAAGAAAGTATATAGTAGATGCAATCCAGGAAAGAGATATAAAGAGGTGAAAAAGATAAACATAGAGTGGTATGAATATTGTATTACACCAGAACTCCAGGACAAAACATGCATTCTGTCTCTACCACTGAACTTATTTAATTTACTGTGAAAAAAACACTCTTGGCAAAGTCCCTCTAGTTTGTCCGCATAAAATGCCTGTGTTGGCATGACATTCAGAGTGAAGCTAGAGATTTAAGAGAATGAAGGAAGAAATAAACAGGAATGATACAGAGTACTGAAGGAGAAAGGATCATTTACACAATGCAGTGGCATCGCTAGGGGGGGCAGAGGGGGCCATGGCATCATGCCGTGCCCCCCAAATGGGCTAAAGCACCCAGAAGACATGCCAGTCGGGGTTAACTGCTGCCCAGGAAGGGGGAAGCAGGAAGCAGTCCCTGCTTCCCCAACATCCAGACTCCAGGAGCTGTCCTGCCTCCACACCTCCCTTCCAGTCCATAATGGACAGAGGTAACTGTGTGTGTGTGACTGTAACTGTGTGTGTTTGACGTAACTGTGTGTGTGACTATCTACCTGTGTGTGTGTGTGTGTGTGTGTGTTTGGCTGTCTGCCTCTGTGTGTGACTATCTGCCTCTGTATGTGACTGTCTGCCTGTGTGTGTGTGTGTGTGTGTGCGACTGTCTTCCTCTGTGTGTGACTGTCTGCCTCTGTGTGTGTGTGGCTGTCTGGCTGTGTGTGACTGTAACTTTGTATGTGTGACTATCTGCATCTGTGTGTGTGAGTGTGTGACTGTAACTGTGTGTGTGTGAAAGTCTGCCTCTGTGTGTGTGACGGTCTGCCTGTTTGTGTGTGTGACTGTATGTCTGCCTGTGTGTGAGTGTCTGCCTCTGTGTGTGTGTCTGTCTGTCTCTGTGTGTTTGGCTGGCTGTGTGTGTGTGACTGACTGCCTGTGTGTCACTGTTACTGTTTGTGGCTGTAAATGTGTGTGCGTCACTGTCTGCATGTGTGTGTGACTGTAAGCATGTGTGTGATTTTTCGCACAGGGCGCCTAAAGGCACAAGACCAGCCCTGGCTGTATCTATCCCAAAATGACCTCATGGATATCCCCGGTGCGTACTCCTGTCATTGAAGAAGCAGTTTATTGACCCCTATGGCGGGCGGCTGTGAGCACATCAGAGGCTGCAAGGGAGCTATAAACCTCCTGTTCTGCTCCCTCGCATGCCATCTACTGATGCCGGGAGCTGGAATATGACATCAAATTTCGGCTCCCTGCATCTGTAGATGACCTGCGAGGAAGCAGAGCAGGAGGATTACAGCTCCCTCACCGCCTCTGATGTGCTCACAGCTGCCTGCCTCACAGCTGCTCCAGTGGACCAGGGACAAATCCACTCCAGTTCTCTGAAAGGTAGGGAGGCTGGGTGGACAACATAGAAACATAGAAACATAGAATGTGACGGCAGATAAGAACCATTCGGCCCATCTAGTCTGCCCAATTTTCTAAATACTTTCATTAGTCCCTAGCCTTATCTTATAGTTAGGATAGCCTTATGCCTATCCCACGCATGCTTAAACTCCTTTTACTGTGTTAACCTCTACCACTTCAGCTGGAAGGCTATTCCATGCATCCACTACCCTCTCAGTAAAGTAATACTTCCTGATATTATTTTTTAAACCTTTGTCCCTCTAATTTAAGACTATGTCCTCTTGTTGTGGTAGTTTTTCTTCTTTTAAATATAGTCTCCTCCTTTACTGTGTTGATTCCCTTTATATATTTAAATGTTTCTATCATATCCCCCCTGTCTCGTCTTTCCTCCAAGCTATACATGTTAAGATCCTTTAACCTTTCCTGGTAAGTTTTATCCCGCAATCCATGAACCAGTTTAGTAGCCCTTCTCTGAACCCTCTCTAAGGTATCAATATCCTTCTGAAGATACGGTCTCCAGTACTGTGTACAATACTCCAAGTGAGGTCTCACCAGTGTTCTGTACAATGGCATGAGCACTTCCCTCTTTCTACTGCTAATACCTCTCCCTATACAACCAAGCATTCTGCTAGCATTTCCTGCTGCTCTATTACATTGTCTGCCTACCTTTAAGTCATCAGAAATAATCACCCCTAAATCCCTTTCCTCATATGTTGAGGTTAGGACTCTATCAAATATTCTGTACTCTGCCCTTGGGTTTTTACATCCAAGATGCATTATCTTGCACTTATCCACATTAAATGTCAGTTGCCACAATTCTGACCATTTTTCTAGTTTACCTAAATCATTTGTCATTTGGCTTATCCCTCCTGGAACATCAACCCTGTTACATATCTTAGTATCATCAGCAAAAAGACATACCTTACCATCAAGACCTTCTGCAATATCACTAATAAAAATATTAAGAGAATGGGTCCAAGTACAGATCCCTGAGGTACCCCACTGGTGACAAGTCCAAGCTTCGAATATATTCCATTAACTACAACCCTCTGTTGCCTGTCACTCAGCCACTGCCTTACCCATTCAGCAATATTTGAATCCAAACTTAAAGATTGCAGTTTATTGATAAGCCTTCTATGTGCAACAGTGTCAAAAGCCTTACTGAAATCTAGGTAAGCAATGTCTACTGCACCACCCTGATCTATAATTTTAGTTACCCAATCAAAAATCAATAAGATTAGTTTGGCATGATCTCCCTGAAGTAAACCCATGTTGTCTCTGATCTTGAAATCCATGTGTTTTTAGATGTTCATCAATCCTATTCTTTAACATGGTTTCCATCACTTTCCCCACTACTGAAGTAAGGCTAACTGGCCTATAGTTGCCCGACTCCTCCCTATTACCTTTCTTGTAAATGGGCACAACATTCGCTAACTTCCAATCTTCAGGGACTACTCCTGTTAACAATGATTGGTTAAATAAATCTGTTAATGGTTTTGCTAGTACACCACTAAGCTCTTTTAATAGCTTTGGGTGTATTCCATCAGGCCCCATTGACTTATTTGTCTTTACTTTTGACAGTTGAGATAGAACCTCTTCCTCTGTAAACTCACGTGTAATAAATGACTCATTTATTCTTTTTCTCAACTGAGGTCCCTTTCCTTCATTTTCTTCTGTAAATACAGAACAAAATATTCATTGAGGCAGTCAGCCTGACCTTTATCCTCTTCTACATACCTTCCTTCTTTTGTTTTTAATCTAACTAATCCTTGTTTTACTTTTCTTTTCTCATTTATGTATCTAAAAATGTTTTATCCCCTTTTTTTACTGACTGTGCTATTTTCTCTTGTGTGTGTGATTTGGAAGCTCTTATAACTTGCTTAGCCTCTTTCTGCCTAATCTTATAGATCATTTTGTCTCCCTCACTCTGGGTTTTTTTTATAATTCCTAAATGCTAACTTTTTGTTTTTAACTATTTTGGCCACATCTGCGGAGTACCACAGTGGTTTCTTGAATTTTTTGCTTTTACTGACTAGCCTAATGCAATTTTCTGTTGCCTTCAATGGTGCAACTTTTAAATAATCCCATTTTTCTTGGACTCCATTTAAATTGCTCCAGTCTGATAATGACTCCTCTACCCATATTCTAATTTTAGAAAAGTCTGTTTTTCTAAAGTCTAAAACTTTTGTTTTTGTGTGGTGTGACTCAGTCACTGTTCTTATATTCAACCACACTGACTGATGATCACTGGATCCTAAACTTTCACCTACAGTAACATCTGATACCAAATCTCCATTTGTTAACACTAAATCTAGTATGGCCTCTTTACGAGTTGGCTCCTCAACAACTTGTTTTAGAGACAATCCCAGTAGGGAGTTTAGAATATGTGTGCTCCTGGCACAAGTAGCTAATTTTGTTTTCCAATTTACATCAGGAAGATTAAATAAATATTAGTAATTTAATTTAAATAATATTAGTAATTTGTGAGTGTGTCTGAGAGAATGTGTGTGTGTCTGCCAGTGAATGTGTGAGTGTGTGTGTATGTCTGTCAGTGAATTTGTATGTGTTTGTCTGTGACATCTGTGTGTTTGTCACTGAATGTGATACACTGTGTGTATCTTTCAGTAGGTGTGTGTCTGTCAGTGAGTGTGTCAGTCAGTGAATATGAGTGTATGTCACTGAGTGCATGTGTCCCTGAGAGTGTGGTCGTGTCAGTGTGTGTCTGTCAGTGAACATGTGTGTTAGTTAAACAGTGTGTGAGACAGTGACTGTTTGTCAGTGAGTGTGTATCTGTGAGGGCATGTTGTCTGTCTGTCTGCCCATCCACACTGTCATCCCCACACTCTGCCCCCCATACTGTTGCCTTCCTACCTACTGCACTCCCACACTGTTTAATACCTACATCCTGTCCCCCACACTGTCACCTTCCTACACACTGTCCCCCCCTTCCACCCCACAGGTAAGAGGCAGGGAGGGGTGATAAGTTCAATTTAATTTAAACAGCTCACCCCCCCAGCACTTATCCAACACGACATGCACTACACAGAAAATAATACATCCACTACACAGACACTACATCCACTACAAAAACACTAGATACACTACACACACTGCATTGACTACACAAACACAAACACTGCATCCACTATATACACACACACAATATATTCAGTACGCACACTGCATGCAATACACACTACATCCACGACATGGAAGAAGGGCGGAAAAAGACATGAAAGGGAAGGGAAAAGAGACATGGATAGAAGGGGGGGTGGGAGGAGTGGGGTAGAAAAGACATGGACTCTTCAATCCATGAGGTAGATGCGAGCTGAACGGACAGTGCGGCCACATCTAAGGTGTGCACATTACCTACCTGGCTGAGACTGCACTTTGCAGAGGGATTAAGGGAGTATCTGTGTGTGTGTATATATATATATATATATATATATATATATATATATATATATATACACATACATACACTTTTTATAATCGTCCCCTACTTTTATCCCTGCCCCACCATATGCCCCCCTAAATATGAATCCTAGAGACGCCACTGCTTAAACACTTTGTGCAGGGCCAGGTTAGCATAGGGGCTGATGGAGCTGCAGCTCCAGGCCCATGCCCATGCCCAGGCCCATTGATTAAAAATATATATATATTTTTTACTACTGTTCAAATGTTCTTGCTTAAGTATGGAAACTTAAGAGGAATGTAGGGGAATAAAATTGATGTGGGCTGGCTGACAATGAAATTAGTCACTATGCAAATGCTATTGCTGCTTCTGTCTCTCTAACACTTTGGCCTGTTCCCTTTATTTTACACTCACTGCATACATGTTTTCTCTGTCCCCTTTTTGGACATGTTTTTCTCTTTGGCAGGTTCTGGTTGTTATTTATTTATTTATAAAATATTTTACTAGGAAAAATACATTGCGATTTTTCTTCTTTTCAATATGTCCTGAGTTCATAAAACATTGCATTGATACAATAGGGTACAATAAAATACAAAAACAATATTAATACACAATATATACAAAATTTTACATAGAACAGGTAGGAAATAAAATCAACCATGGCAGGTGTATTCTGTTTTGAGGTATGCAGAGAGGGATCTCTTAAAGTATTTTAGGCCGGGGGAAGATCTTAAAGTGTGCTGGAGGTCGTTACACAATTGCAGCACTTTGTAGGAAAAAGAGGATCGGGACGCTTTCTTTTTGTATTGAGGTAGACTAAATAAAGTACTGGATCGGAGCTTATAGGAGGCAGGAATAGCCGAGGAGAGCATTCTGCTCAGGCAGGGTGGGAGTTTCCCAGAAAAGCTCTTAAACACAAGGCTGGAAAGATGAAGGGTGCATCTGGATTCCAGCGACAGCCAGTTTAGTTCTTTTAGCATGTCACAATGGTGGGTCCTGTAATTACATTGAAGCACAAATCGGCAGAAAGAGTTATACAATGTATTGAGTTTATTAATGTGGGATTGTGGTGCAGGTGCATATACTACATCCCCATAATCAATGATTGGCATCAACATTTCCTGTACAATCTTTTCCTTTACTGTAGGGCTTAGGCAGGATTTGTTTCTGTACAGGGCACCTAGTTTTGCATAAAGTTTAGATGCAAGTTTTTCTATGTGGAGGCCGAAAGATAGATTGGGGACTAACAACATATCCAAGTATTTGAAAGAGTGGACTGCGGTCCATGTGCTATTTGAATTAGTTTTGATGGATAGGTGGGAATTGTGTAATTTGTGTAATTTAGGTACTGTTCCAAAGATCATTGTGACAGTTTTGTCAGTGTTCAGGAAGAGTTTGTTTTTTGCGATCCACTTTTCTACCTCTGTAAACTGGTCTTGGAGCACAGCCTCAAGCTGCGGTAGATCGGATTTGCTTGCATAGATTACTGTGTCATCTGCGTACATGTATACATTTGAGGATTTGCAGACATTAGGCAAATCATTTATAAATAATGAGAATAGTAGGGGGCCGAGAATGGAACCTTGGGGAACACCACACATGATTGGGAGAGAGAGGGAGTCGCTGTCAGAAATGGACACATATTGTGATCAATCCGATATATATGATCGAAACCAGGTTAGCGGACAATCACCAATACCTGAGTTTTTGAGTTTGTGCAGTAGAATGTCGTGGTCTACTGTATCAATGGCCTTTGCAAAATCAAGGAAACCAGTTAGGTCTCCTTATTCAATGCCAGTTTGGATGTCATTGCAAACCTTTAAGAGGGCAGTTGTATTGGAGTGTAACGGACCGTTTTGCACACAAAAGGGGTAAAAACCATTTAGGCGATCGGCCCCCTTTCCAGAGATACAGGCACAGCTACTGCAGAACACCAAACTCCCAAACTGGATACAAAATAGGACTCCAACTCCCGAACTGGAACCTCCCAAATAGCTGCTAGCAGACGAACAGGAAAAGCAGACAATCAGCTTACACTCCTGGCAATCAGTCTCTAACAGCATACAGTGAATCCCCCCAAGAACGAGACAAGGCTCCGTGTTGAGGGTCAAGCAGTGGTCTGAGGTGCTAGCACACCCAGCCTGGTTTTTATTACAGTCTTGCAAATACAGGACCGCCCACAGGGAGGTATAAAATATCCAGTAACATATTAGTTACAACCCACAGATTCCCTCCCCCTTATCCTGAGAGGTAACCCAATACACATACCTTTTACCACAATGCATCCTGGCTTCCTCTCCTCTGCCCTGGAGATAAGTGAGAAGTAATTCAATTATCTCCCAGGACAGGGACAAGACTCCATTATGCACATGGTGACACAAAGACAGTAAAACACTTTAAAATACATAAAGTCACCTTTTTACATAACACACAGACATTTAACATATCCCCAGATAGCTCAGGTCTGAGCGAACATTATTAAGCGAATGGCGCTCAGACCACACGAATACAGTTTAATCGCCATGGAGCCAAAGTCTTTACAGTCAGTTTCATACGAATGGGCTCTATGGGATTCCTATCTGGGGTATAACACATTCAAACAAATCTACCGAACCCCAGGCAGAAAAGCACGAATGAAGCTTTTCTGCGGGTAAAAAAGATGTCTTTTAACAGGGGGCCATAGTCCAAAGGCAGCAGGCGAGCAACCAGGCTTCTCCAATGCAATGTGGCGAGATTGGTCTCGTCACATCTCTCCCCTTTTCCAAACAGACTAACAGGGTATCTGACCTCTTGCCGGTCATTGCCCTTGTTAGTCCAGCAGCCCACCCACAAAACACAATCAACAGCACAGCCCACCCACAATAAATGGTTACTGCACCTGGGTAGAGGAGAAGCTTGTCCATGTCCAGGTGCCTCACCACGGCTGTGCTGGGTACGGGTACGCTGACTTGGTGGGGTGCTGCGTGGGCAGAGACCAGCGTCACTCTGCCCTGTTGCCAGCGCTACTGGGAGGGTAGCCTGGTTGAAGCCTGGTTGTTGGAGGGGGAGACTGACTGTCTCCCCTTTAAATACACCGCTCTGCTGCTGGAGACCGACTGTCTCCCCTTTAGATACATAGTCCTGCTGCTGGAGACTGACTGTCTCCCCTTTGGACACACAGCTCTGCTGCTGGAGACCGACTGTCTCCCCTTTGGCTAAACAGCCCTGTCGCTGGGGGGCAGAACCGATCGTCCATACCCCCTGTGCTGTATGTGCAGAGACCACGGTCCCATCTGCACAGTTGTGGGGCTTACTGTCTCCCCTGGGTACATTAAGCTGCCGCTGGGGAGAGGGGGTAACAAGCTCCTCTCCCATATATACTTCCAGCCGCGGGGGAGGGAGACCGACTGTCTCTGCTCCCAATACAGAGAGCTGCTGCTGGGGAAAGGAGACTGGGCTCTCTATTCCCGGTAGGACACTCTGCCGCTGGGGAATGGAGACTGGGCTCCCAATTCCCGGCACATCACACTGCCGCTGGGGAATGGAGACTGGGC
>OW240913.1:284958904-285214225 GCA_933207985.1 Pelobates cultripes
CAGCCGCTGTATATGAAATCTTTTTGAATTTTTATACATTAAAATTTTCACTCTTGATTTTCTTTGGTTTATCTGATTAATATTATTAATATATATATATATATATATATATATATATATATATAGTTACTGATTGAGGGTAAAGTAACTCATTATTATTATCATTTATATAGCTCGCCAACATATTTTGTAGCGCTTTACAATAATACATTGGGGATATAAGTAAAATGTGCAGGCTCCTTTTGTTGTAGAATTAAAAAGATGCCACAATCTCACTTTTCAATCAAAGGCCCAGACTACTTGAGACTCCATATACTAAAAAGATTTGTCATACATACAGCCTCCAGGTCTCCAGGTCTCCAGAGAGTGGCGGACCAAGGGGGGGGCAACAGGGCAATTGCCCCCCTGAGATTCTCCCCTGCCGGCTGATGCAGGGCTGGCTCTGTCCAAATGCCAGCCCTGCAGTGATCTCCCTCCCTGGTCCGCAGGCACTGTGTGGCAGCAGGCAGGGAGGGTGAGGGGGGGAGAGAGGACCCAGGAGCTCTTACCTGCAGCTGGAGCACGGGCTAGAGTTCACCTCACCACTGGGACCACAAGGGAATCCACCACCGGACCATCAGGGCTCCAAAATGTCCCCCATCCTCCCTCAGTAAAGGTAAGAAGGGAGGGGGGACATAAGAATATTAGTTTTAATTAAATTAAATTAAATTAATAAAAACCATATAAGAGGGGTTGGGGGGCTTTTTTATATGTGTTTGTTTTTTTAAATTGAATTATTATGTATGTATGTATGGGGACAGTGTATGTGTGTGTGTGTTGGAGGGGCAATGTGTGTGATAAGGGGGCTTTTTTATAATCACACACACATTGTCCCCCCTTCCCCCCACACACATTGTCCCTCCCTCCCCCACACACACACTGCCCCCCATACACACACTGCCCCCATAAACACACACTGCCCCCATACACACACACTGCCCCATATACACACACACTGCCCCCATACACACACTGCCCCCATTACACACACATTCGCCCCCCCATTACACACACTGCCCCATACACACATTGCCCCCATACACACACACTGCCCCCCATACATGCCACACTGCCCCTACACATTCGCCCCTATTACACACACACTGCTCCCACACACACAGTGCCCCAATGCACACACACCTGCCCCATACACACACACTGCCCCATACAAACACTGCCCCCATTACACACACACACTGCCCCCCATACACACACTGCCCCATACACAGACTGCCCCTCCTCCATTACACACACTGCCCCCCATACACACACACTGTCCCCCTCATACACACACTGTCCCCATTACACACACTGCCCCCTATACACACACTGCCCCCATACACACCTCCTGCCCCCCCATTACACACACTTCCCCCAATTACACACACACTTCCCCATTCACACGCACTGCCTCCTATTACACGCCCCCATATTACACACACTGCCCCCTACACACACACACTGCCCCATACACACATCTCCCCATTCACACACACTGCCTCCCATTACACACACACTGCCACTATACACACTGCCCCCATACTGCCCCCATACACACACCAAGTTCCCCATACACACACACTACCCCCATTACACACACTGCCACCCATTACACACACTGCCCCCAAACACACACTGCCCCCATACACACACACTATCCCATACACACACACTGCTCCACACATACACTGCCCCACATACTAACACATACAGTGCAATCCTCACACACACACACACACTGCAAATGTCACACACAAATACTGACTCACACATACACTGCCCCCCTAGCACACACACATTGCACCCCTGACATATACTGTGCCCTCACTTACACACTGCAACCTTTACACACACACTACTCACACACTGTCCCCCTCACACACACACCGCACCCCTTACACATTGCACCACTCACACACACCACTGCTCCTATGCCCTACAACAGCCCTTTTCCCCAGCAGACCTCAGGTAAGTTGTCAAACTGTTCTTGAACGGTTTGACTACTTACTCTGGGAGGGGGTCTCGGCACTATTGACACCATAACCACTACACTGAGCTGTAGTGGTTATTGTGTCTGGATTATTTTTTTAAATAATCTACAAGTGCCCCTCCTGAGATCAGGCTCTGAATCCACCACTGTCTCCAGGTCTACAGGAGACAGTAAAATTTCTTTCCATAAATCAAAAGAAAATGTTATTATGTTTAACTTTGCTAGCAAGCACTGAATGCTTGCTTTGAGAACGTATTATGCTTATTGGGAGAAAGAGCATTTGTATAGTCTCCCATCTGTTTTAGTGTCAGAAACTATTCCCCAAATCTCAGCAGTAATGATTTCAAAATGCAAGGATAAGGCTGAGTTAGATAAACTTGCAATGAACAGCATAACTGAACTATGTTTTCTAAAGGGTAAAATATATTAGTAATTGGAAAAGCAGTCAAAAAGGAACATGATGTAACACAAAAGAAAAAGAAATGTATTGGATCATGAAGACAAAAAATATAACATGCAATTTTGTGGTCTCCTGGCCTTAGTCATGTATAAAGTAACATGAACCAAACACACAAAAAAATAACTGTGGCTTATAGGTAGAATTCTGCCCAAGCATCTGCCACTGCTTCAATGTATGATGTCACACAGTGAAACGGATACTGTAGACATCCAGACTACTTTATCTCATTAAAGTGTTCTGATTGCACTGTCCCCTTAATCCTGCATATAAAACATTGTAGTTTTGCACGGGTTAAGATTGCCTCTATTGGCAGGGAAATGATGCTGGAAATCCTCAAGCTTTGCATGAGTACATCTTGCATCCCTATAAACCCTAAATACCCATAGAAAAGCATTGAGTACATTAAGAATTTAGATTCAAAATGATTGTGTAAAAAAAGAAAAAGACAATTCCCATTTTAATATAATCAGGAAATATCAGTAATAGAACAATCTATTAATAAGGGGAATCTGCTCTATGCCCACCACTATTTAATACGATCCAGGGTTACCCAATCTCCTGGTATGATTTACGATGAGCCCCTACCTGAACACAGAGATACTTAATCTTTATGTCAATTGTGACAGATTCACCTATATTGCTGGTTCATCTGTCTCCCCTTTATTTCGCTGGATTCCCTGTTCGTATGCCCCTGTTCGTGAAATTACAAAATGCCGATTGAAACTACCGAACGAACGACCACCCAGGAGAGGAGTGTGCTGCTGGTTAACCTCTTGGCCCCAATTAGAACGTTGTGGTTAACCGCAGACACCTCTGCATTCCATTTGTACGGGTGGTCGTCGTTCGCATGTCGACCACGAGGCAGCGGCCATTTTGGGACACGAGAAAGCGGTGTTCGGTACAAATTCTATGGAACTAAAAATGGACACTTTAATCTACCGAACACCGCTGGAAGCTGATGCCCCCCTTCTATTTCGACGAGGCATACGAACGCCGGTCTGTTCGGGAGTTTTATGCATTCGTATGGACCTTTACCCAGATAGCCGTCCCATGGAGTCATTCGTATACCGAAGGACTGGTGAAAGACTTTGACTAGATACATCGGATCTGAGCGCTATTCGGTGGAAATATGCACTCAGATCCAGGCTGTCTGGGGATACGTTATACGAACTATATTCATTCGGTATTTTCTAAGTTATGTATTTTAATGTATTTTTATTACTGTATTTTAAAATGGCGATGGTCTCTATCCTAGGAGATAATTAGGTTTCTTCCCAATTATCTCCGAGGTAGAGAATATGGATTTATGGGTAAGATGGGAAGGGCTTATATTGAAGCCACTGCGATTGGCTACTGTACAATATGTTTTACAGTCTTCCACAAGGTCCCCTCGGGGAGTGTCCACCTTGTGGAGACCTGCATAAATACCGGGCAGGTAGCCCCCATTAAACAGAACCTTATTTGACCCTCAAGACGGAGCTTGGTCTCGTTTGTGGGGGAATTACTACTGGGACAGCGCTTTCGTTATTTTTAGCTGTGGAAGGCGTTCGACTGTTTTGCTGATCGGGAGTTGCCGTGTTCGTGGACTTCGTTCGGGAGTTTGGCGGTCGGCTGGATATAAACTGCATTTCTGGAGAAGGGGATTATTCACTAAACGGCGGCTTCATCTACCTGGCGGTGAGTGTCTTAACAATTGGTGGCAAGCGACGGGATGAATCCTACCGCCCAGAAGGCCAGCTACACATCCCAGGTTGGAAATGCAGTATGAAGAGTTAAGGCGTGCTACCCAGGGGCGTTTTAGCCGTGAGGCAAACAAGGCATTTGCCTTGGGCGGCATTTTTCAGGGGGCGGCAAAAAACGCCGCCCCCCAAATGCCCAGGCAAATGCTTTGTTAGCCTCGCGGCTAACTGACCGGCTGGGCTGGCGGGCGGCGCTGGGCAGGCGGCTGGCGGGGGAGCTCTTCCCCTGAGCGGTCCGCTCAGCTCCCTCGCGCGCCGCAGAGTGAGGCTGGGAACCGGAAGATGACGTCATCTTCCGGCTCCCAGCCTCACTTTGCGGCGCGCGAGGGAGCTGAGCAGACCGCTCAGGGGAAGAGTTCCCTCGCCAGCCGCCTGCCTAGCCCAGCCAGCATCCACTGGACCACCAGGGAGGTAATGAACCCCTCCCCCCCAGCACTCCCAAAGGTAAGGGGGGGGGGGGCTAAATAAAAATAAATAAAAAAATGTGTTAATGTGAGTGAGTGAGTGTGTGTCTGTTAATGTGTGTGTGTTTTGTTAGTGTGTGTGTCTGACTGTGTCTGTTAGTGTGTATGTGTGTGTGTCTGACTGTGTGGCAGTGAGTGTGTGTTTGCCTGTGTGTGTGTGTGTCAGTGAGTGTGTGTTTGCCTGTGAGTGTGTGTGTGTCTGTTAATGTGTGTGTGTTTGTTAGTGTGTGTGTGTGTGTCTGCTAGTGAGTGAGTGTGTCTGTTTGTGTGTGTCTGACTATGTTTGTCTGTTAGTGTGTCAGTGAGTGTGTGTGTGTCTGACTGTGTGAGTGTGTTTGCCTGTGAGTGTGTGTGTTAGTGAGTGTGTGTCTGTTAGTGAGTGTGTCTGTTAGTGTGTGTGTGTTTCTGTTAGCGAGTGTATGCGTATCTGTCAGTGAATGTGTGTGTATTTAGAAGGCGGGGTTGGGTGCAGGGGGGCGTGGGGAGAGGCCTGCGTTTGTCCTGCCTAGGGCAGCACAAAACCAGGATACACCACTGGTGCTACCCTTAAAGATATATTGGAACGCAGAGGACGATCAGCGAGTAATCTCAAGAAAAGGGAGATTATTGCCATATTATTGGAAATGGATGCAGCACAGGGAACGGGAAGAGCTGATGTGCCTGGCATACTGGAGTTAACACCCGAGGAGATACAATTTAACCGGGCAGTTCAGATCAGGCTGGCACACTTTGGCCCCAACCCCGCAGCAGATATTGTGGTTCAAGTGCAAGCAGCAGTAGCAACACAACAGGCGCTTCAGGGAAGAGGAGCAGCAGCAGCTGAGGTACCCTATAATAATAATGGAAGGAGGAAGGTACCCTTTGCTGCATTTAGAAATTTTGTAGAAGCCGAAGGAGAGATTGATGGGTTCCTGGCTGACTTTGAAAGGCAATGTGCCTTACACCAGGTAGCTGCAGAGGAATGGGTCAGCTCTCTGGGAAGTTATCCGGCCGGGCCAGTGAGGCGTTTCGGGCCATCCCAGAGGAGGAAATCACCAGCTACAGTAAAAGATGCCCTTTTGGCCAGATACGCTGTAACCCCTGAGGCGTACCGGCGGCGATTCCGGGACACTAACAAACAAGCTGGCGATTCTTATGTGGAGTGGGCATGCCGAGTGCACCGCACAGCAGCCCACTGGATGGCAGGGTGCCAAGCGGTAACTGGGGAAGAAGTGCTACAAGTGTTTTTGTTGGAGCACTGCTTTGATCGCTTACCTGCAGGAGTCAGAGAGTGGGTTAGGGACCGCAAACCCACTACCTTACCCGAAGCTGCTCGTCTGGCTGATGAGTACACTGATGCACGGAAACTGGACCAGACAGCAACCAAGGTCCCTACCCGAGTGGAGTACAAACCAGCAGCCCCTCCAACCACTGCAGTGTATCAAACCCCAGCACAACGCAACCCCACAATGCCCACAGCGAACAATTATTTTCAGCCAGCCCGGTTCAACGCCCGGGATTACTCACAGCCTATCCGGTGCTATTGGTGCAAACAATTGGGGCACAAAAGACCGGAGTGACCATTGAACAATTCCAGCCAAGCCCAGTCGTGGAGAAGACCAGCCGGCGGAAATCAGCAGCCACCCCAACCTTCCGCTCACTGCCTTGAGCAGGAGGAATTTTGGGGTATACTACATGAGGCGGATCCGGTCCAAGCAGCGCAGCAGGATAACCGGCAACAGCACAGGCAGACCGTTAAACTAAATGGCAAAGCAGTAACTGGTCTGAGAGACACTATGACCTTGCTCCAAAAGAACCTTGTTTCAGAACACCAGCACACTGGAAATACTGTGGCAGTGAGGGTAGCGGGAGGTGCAGTGTTCCATCTGCCTGTTGCCCGAGTTCATTTGGATTGGGGAGTGGGCTCTGGACATGTGAATGTGGGGGTCATGAAAGACTTACCTGCTGATGTTTTGCTCGGGAATGACTTGGCCCCTTTGGTGTCCGCTTAAGCTCCAATGGGACCTGCTGATATCAACCCTGTGACTACCCGTGCTCAGACCCGTGCTGCTGGAACCAGCCCACCTGCTGCTGAGACCCAGGTAAGACCCGATTCCCCGACTGGTACCCTAGAACAGACCTTTGTTAGCTGGGATTCCCCAGAGGAGTTTGGGAGGGAAACCCAGAAAGGTTGGACGCTCCAGAAGTATAGGGACAGGGCGGATACTGGAGAGGAAGGAGTAGATGGGGAACGGTATGAGTGGGTGGGGGACAGGTTGTATAGGATCCCCAAGCTTTCCCCGAAAAGTGTTGCCCCTCCGCCGAATCGACAGCTGGTGGTGCCCGCAAAATACCGGCAGGAGATTCTGCGGATAGGGCATGATGTTCCGCTAGCTGGACATCTAGGTTCTCGCCGGGTATATTGTAGTACGTGTGACACATGTCAACGGGTAGGAAAATGGGGGGACCACCCCAGAGCTAGGCTTATGTCTATGCCTATCATTGGGGAGCCCTTTGCCCGTATAGCCGTTGACATTGTGGGTCCACTGGCCAGGGCTAGTCCATCCGGTAAGAAATATATTCTCACCGTGGTGGACTATGCCACTCGCTATCCAGAGGCAGTAGCGCTGTCTAATATAGAGGCAGAGACAGTTGCTGATGCCCTGGTTAGGATTTTTACCAGAGTCGGGTTCCCCAAAGAGATTCTCTCTGACCAGGGAACCCAATTTACTGCTGTGCTCACCCAGCAACTGTGGAAGGTGTGCGGCATTAAACCGCTGCTTAGCTCACCTTACCATCCACAGACTAACGGTCTCTGCAAGTGATTTAACAGGACCCTCAAACAGATGTTGAGGACCTTTTCTGACACTTGCAGAGACTGGGAGCGATTCCTGCCTCATCTGTTGTTTTCCTACAGAGAGGTGCCCCAGGAATCTACTGGGTTCTCCCCCTTTGAGTTGCTATATGGGAGGAGGGTCTGCGGACCCCTAGATCTCATTAGAGGCCACTGGGAGGGGGAGACAGAGCAGGAAGGGACCCCCATAGTACCGTATGTTCTGGAACTCCGGGACCGCATGGAGAAACTGTCTCTAATGGTAAGGGAGAATCTCCAGGTGGCTCAGGGGAGACAGAAGAGATGGTACGTCGGGGTGCCCGACAGCGAGTCTTCCAGGTTGGGCAGAAAGTGTTAGTGCTCAAACCTGTGAAGGCGAACAAGATGCAGGCATCCTGGCAGGGCCCGTATAAGGTGTTAGCGCAGGTATGTGATACTACCTACCTTATAGCCAGCTGTTCGGATGAAAGGATCCAGCGAGTATCAGGAGAGACCGGAGAATGTCGCTGCAGTATGTGCCCCTGCTGCAGATGATACAGAAAGTTTACCCTTACCAGACTTGTTAGAGAGGGACTCCCAGACGGATCTTACTAGCCTGGTACAGCTAGGGGACAGATTGAGCCCCACCGAGAAGGACCAGGCAAGACAGCTTCTGTGGGAGAAGCAGGCGACGTTCTCCCAAGAACCTGGCTACACTACCCTAGCTGTACACAAGGTAGAAACCCCTGGACAGAACCCTCTACGACAACCCCCTTACCGTATCCCTGAAGCAGTCCGAGAAGGAATGCGGAAGGAGATACAGGAGATGACCCAGCTTGGGGTCATCGAACACTCCGATAGCCCTTGGGCTTCGCCTGTAGTCCTGGTGCCCAAGAAGGATGGGACCACCCGGTTCTGTGTGGACTACAGGTGCCTCAATGAGCGGACCACCACTGACGCCTACCCGATGCCCCGGGTAGACGAATTGTTAGATCGCATTGCCAGGGGACGCTATCTGACCACTATAGACCTGTGCAAAGGCTACTGGCAGATTCCCCTGGCCGAGGATGCTATCCCCAAGTCGGCCTTCGTCACCCCATTTGGCCTGTACCAATTCAAGGTCATGCCATTTGGGATGAAGAATGCACCGGCTACCTTTCAGCGTATGGTGGATAGACTTCTTGATGGATTCCAGGAATTTGCTTGTGCCTACCTGGATGACATTGCGATCTACAGTGAGTCCTGTGAGGAACACCTGGTACATGTAGGGGTAATACTGGACAAAATTCGGGCCGCTGGCCTGACATTGAAGCCAGAGAAGTGCCATTTAGGTATGGCTGAAGTGCAGTACCTGGGTCACAGAGTGGGGTGTGGGAGCCAGAGACCAGAGCCAGCCAAGATAGAGGCAGTAGCTAACTGGCCCACACCTATCACTAAGACCCAGGTGTTAGCCTTCCTAGGGACAGCAGGGTGCTATAGACGCTTTGTCCTCGACTACAGCACTATTGCTAAACCCCTGACTGACCTGACAAAGAAAAATCTCCCTAAGCAGGTCCTGTGGTCTCCAGCTTGTGAAGCTGCCTTTCAAGCACTCAAACAGGCTCTTGTGAATGCCCCTGTCCTGGCTGCCCCAGTCCCTAACAAACGTTTTCTCGTCCATACAGATGCTTCCATGTATGGACTGGGGGCTGTGCTGAGCCAGGTCGGGGAGGATGGAGGAGAGCACCCTGTCGCATATCTCAGCAGAAAGCTGTTACCCAGAGAAGTGAGTTATGCGGCAGTGGAGAAGGAGTGTTTGGCCCTGGTGTGGGCATTGAAAAAGTTAAGCCCTTATTTATATGGACAGGAATTTTCCCTTGTGACGGACCACAATCCCCTCGTCTGGCTTAACCGGGTCTCAGGAGACAATGGCAGACTGCTGAGGTGGAGTTTAGCACTACAACCATATAACTTCACCATCAGGTATCGACCCGGTAAGCAGAACGGGAATGCAGATGGGTTGTCCAGGCAAACCAACATTCTTACCACCTCTTAGTCTGGTCATCCCCATGTTGACCCGCCAAAGGGTCAAGCCGGGTCTGCCGGAGTGTCCCACAAGGGGGGAGCCGTGTGACAGATTCACCTATATTGCTGGTTCATCTGTTTCCCCTTTATTTCGCTGGATTCCCTGTTCGTATGCCCCTGTTCGTGAAATTACAAAATGCCGATTGAAACTACCGAACGAACGACCACCCAGGAGAGGAGTGTGCTGCTGGTTAACCTCTTGGCCCCAATTAGAACATTGTGGTTAACCGCAGACACCTCTCCATTCCATTCGTACGGGTGGTCGTCGTTCGCATGTCGACCACGAGGCAGCGGCCATTTTGGGACACGAGAAAGCGTAGCGGTGTTTGGTACAAATTCTATGGAACTAAAAACGGACACTTTAATCTACCGAACACCGCTGGAAGCTGATGCCCCCCTTCTATTTCGGCGAGGCAAAAAACGCCGGTCTGTTCGGGAGTTTTATGCATTCGTATGGACCTTTACCCAGATAGCCGTCCCATGGAGTCATTCGTATACCGAAGGACTGGTGAAAGACTTTGACTCCATGGTGATTCGACTAGATACATCGGATCTGAGCGCTATTCTGTGGAAATATGCACTCAGATCCAGGCTGTCTGGGGATACGTCATACGAACTATATTCATTCGGTATTTTCTAAGTTATGTATTTTAATGTATTTTTATTACTGTATTTTAAAATGGCGATGGTCTCTATCCTAGGAGATAATTAGGTTTCTTCCCAATTATCTCCGAGGTAGAGAAGATGGATTTATGGGTAAGATGGGAAGGGCTTATATTGAAGCCACTGCGATTGGTTACTGTACAATATGTTTTACAGTCTTCCACAAGGTCCCCTCGGGGAGTGTCCACCTTGTGGAGACCTGCATAAATACCGGGCAGGTAGCCCCCATTAAACAGAACCTTATTTGACCCTCAAGACGGAGCTTGGTCTCGTTTGTGGGGGAATTACTACTGGGACAGCGCTTTCATTATTTTTAGCTGTGGAAGGCGTTCGACTGTTTTGCTGATCGGGAGTTGCCGTGTTCGTGAACTTCGTTCGGGAGTTTGGCGGTCGGCTGGATATAAACTGCATTTCTGGAGAAGGGGATTATTCACTAAACGGCGGCTTCATCTACCTGGCGGTGAGTGTCTTAACATCAATAAAAATGGACTCTCAGTCTCTCACTTGCCCAAGGTGCTAATGTTGAAAGCTAATCCATCTGGTATAAAAAAATGATCACTTTCTTCCAGAAAATGTATTTTTGCATAAATAGATATCTCTATTTGCTACATGTATAAATTATTGTGTTAGATATTTGTGGTGGCCACTCGGTAAGGGATCGGGGCAGTGGCGTACACATGACTCATGGGGCCCTGGTGCGAAAATTATCCGTGGGCCGGACCGCAACACCTGGCGGTGGGCACCTGGTCGCAGGGGTTACAGGGCTGCGACCCTTGCGACCGCGGTATGTACGCCAGTGCATGCAGATGCACACACCCTTAAAGGACCACTACAGACACCCAGATCATATCAGCTCAATGAAGTTGTCTGGGTGTCAGGTCCCTCTATTTTTAACCCTGCAGCTGAAAACATAGCAGTTTCCCTGAAACTGCTATGTTTCACTGAGGGTTAATCCAGCCTCTAGTGGCTGTCTCACTGACAGCCGCTAGAGGAGCACACTGAATGTCCATAGGAAAGCATTGAGTAATGCTTTCCTATGGGCGGTTTGAATGCGTGCGCGGTCGCATTCGAAGCTGAGAGGCTGAGGGATCCCCAGCGCCAAGGGAGTCCGGCGCTGGAGAAAGGTAAGTGCTGAAGACACACACACTCTCACTTACAGACGCATACACACTAGCTAACAGACACACATTTACTGACAGAGACACACTCAGCGACAGACATACATAAACACTCACTTACAAAACATACACTCTCATTGACAAACACACACTCACTAACAGACATCAAACAGACTCACTAACACACACACTCAGTAAGACACACACAGTAACACACTCACTGACACTCACTAGCAGACACACACACTAACACTCAGACTCACTCTAACACTCACACACACTAACACTCACTCTAACACTCACACTAACACTCACTAGCAGACACGCACACTAACACTCACACTCACTCTAACACTCACACACACTAACACTCACTCTAACACTCACACTCACTCTAACACTCACACACACACTAACACTCACACTAACACCCACACTAACACTCACTAGCAGACACACACACTAACACTCACTCTAACACTCACTCTAACACTAACACTCACACTAACACTCACACTCACTCTAACACTCACTCTAACACTCACACACACTCTAACACTAACACTAACTCTAACACTCACTCTAACACTCCCATTAACACTCACACTAACACTAACACTCACTCTAACACTCACACACACTCTAACACTCACACACTCACACACTCACACCCTCTAACACTCACACTAACACTCACACACACTCTAACACTCACACTAACACTCACACACATTCTAACACTCACACACACTCTAACACTCACACTAACACGTTTTTTTTTTTTATGTAATCCCCCCAGCCTCCTTACCTTTTGGAGTGCTGGGGGGATTCCCTGGGGTCCAGTGGTGCTGATGGGCTCCTGGGCAGGTGGCCGGTCGGGCAGGCGCGCGCGAGAGGGAACACTCAGTGCTTCCTCTTCAGCTCCCTCGCGCACCGCGTAGGGATGCCCGCGCCGGAAGATGATGTCGAGGGAGCTGAAGAGGAAGCACTGAGTGCTGCCTCGCGCGCCCACCTGCCTGACCGGCCACCCGCCTGCTGGGTGTCAGCAGGGCCAGCCTCGGGGGGGGGCCCTGGGGTGGTCGGCTCCTGGGTCCCCTGGGGAAGAGGCTGGCCCAGTGGGTACACACCCTGGTATGTACGCCACTGGATCGGGGTAAAGTTCTGACTGGCCGGCCACGAGGCTGTAGCCCAATACAGTTCCCAGGAGAAAGAGGTAGTGGCCGGTCAACTTTCCGGAGTTCCTGTGCGAATAAAACTGAATGCTCCCTCTGGCTCTTAGGGAGTGAATGTTCCTCTCAGACGAGTACCCAGAATTAGTTCCAGGAGTTCAATGACCAAGTACTGCATTGGCGAGAAAAATGGCCACCATTCCATAAAGCATGTGCGTTCAGTCATACGAATGGCGGCCAACCAGAGAGAGCACTTCAGTTAATGACTTTTTTTGAAGTTAATGAGTCAGGGGGTGGTCTGGGCTTGGGAGATATAAGAGGGGAAATGAGTCTTTGTTAGGGAAACGAACAAAAGGGGGTACGGACAACCGAACGGAGAAGGTATCAAGTCTGTTGGGGTGGAGGGGAAGGTGACGTGAGCCAGGGATAGTGACAACAGTCTTTTGACACTAATGTGGGGGTATAAAACAAGTGACAGGGTGTTCTATCACACTGCTCCACCCTTGCATATTGCATCGGCAGACATGGTTTGACCCTTTTGGGAAACTTGGGGATGTCCGGGAAGTAGTCTTAGTTTGCGAGTTCGGTCTAATGGGACAACCCGTCGGCGTTTCAATTTTGTTTACCGGGCCGGTAGTGTATGGTGAAGTTGTAGGGTTATAGTACTAGACTCCACCTCAGCAATCGTGTATTGTCCCTGGCCACCCTGTTAAGCCACACCAACAGGTTATGATCAGTTATCAAGCTGAAAGCTCGTCCGTATAGGTTTGGAGTCAGTTCTTCAAGGCCCATACAAGTGCCAGGCATTCTTTTTCCACTTCTTGTAGCTCACTTCCTGGGTAACAAATTCCTGCTGAGATAGGCAACAGGATGCTCTCCACCATCCTTGCTGATTTGGCTTAGAACTGCCCCCAGTCCAAACATGGAAGCATCTGTATGGACGATAAAATGTTTGTTAGGGTCTGAGGCGGCTTCAGTGACTGGAAGCACTATGGTGACCACAGGACCTGCCTAGAGAAATTTTTATTTGTCAGGTCCATCAGGGGCCTAGCTAGGGTACTGTATTCACGGACAAAGTGTCTATAGTAGCCATTTGTTCCTTAGAAGGCCATGACTTGTGTCTTGGTATGGTGTGTGGGCCAGTTTGCTACAGCCTAAATTTAGCAGCATCTGGTTGTTTTTTCACACACCCTACTCGGTGTCTCAGATACTGTACTTCAGCCATACCGAGGTGACATTAAGCATGCTTCAGAATTAAGCCTGCTGCCCTCATTCGGTCAAGGACCATTCCCACGTGGGTCAGATGATCCTCCCAGTTGTCACTATAGATCGCTATGTTATCCAGGTGCGAACGTGCAAATTCGGTCTATCCACCATGCATTTGGTATGTGGCTGGGGCATTCTTCATCCCAAACTGCATGACTTAAAATTGAAACAAGCCGAATGGGGTGACGAATGCCAACTTGGGTATAGCTTCCTCGGCCAGGGAAATCTGCCAGTAATCCTTGCAGAGATACTGTCCTTACAGAAAAACTGACCCTAGGCAATGCAATCTAATACCTAATCCACCCTGGGCATGGGATAAGCATCCGTTACTGTCCTATCATTAAGTCGCCTGTAGTCCAAACAAAAGCGGTTCATCCCATCTCGCTTCGGTACAGGTACCACAGGTGAAGCCATGGGCTGTCTGAAGCTTCAATCACTCCTAGTCGGCGCATCTCATGAATTTTCTTCCGCATTCCTTCCCGGACTGCCTCGGTGATACGGTAGGGAGGTCGACTCAGGGTGCTTGTCCTGGAATCTCTACCTTGTGAACATCCAGGGTAGTATAACCAGGCTCTTGGGAGAAAAATCTGATGCTTGGCTTCCAACAGTTGGTAGGCCTGAGCTCTCTCCTGGGTATTCAGTCGATCTCCTAACTGTACTTGATCTTTGGGGTCAGCTTGGGGATCTCCCTCTAACAGGTTGGGTAACGGGAGAATGTCTAGGTCTTTAGAGGTTGGGGCACATACCGCAGCTACTTCATCTTCATCTTTCATCTCTTTGTATTCTTTTAGCATGTTAATATGGAAGCTGTGTTTTACCCTCTTGTCTGCACTGTTGGCCACCACATAGGTGGTGTTGCAAATCTGCTCTACCACCCTGTAGGGGCCTTGCTATGCAGCCTGCAACTTATCGTGTCTGTAGTGGAGCTCCCTGTACTCTGGCTGGGTACTTCCAACAAGGATCACATCCAATCTGTAACCGAGGAAAACCTCAGCACTTCTGTCCCAGTCGCTTTTGCTTGACTAGGGTCTTCCTGGAGCCAATCCATTGTGGAACAGGTTAGGGGACTAGCTCAATTCCCTTCTAGGGACTGGACAACACACAGTCTTGGGAGCTATAGTCCTTACAAGAGCTTTCCCTGCTGAGTCCTCAATGATCTGGAACAAGATGTTGAGGCCTTCCCCCTCCCAGTAACTAGATGACACATAGTTCTGGGAGTACAACTGATTTTAATGAGCGAAACTCTGCCTTTCATGCACAGACATCAGCAGGAGAAAGTGCCTGGAAGATAATTGAATTAAAGCCCGGTAAGTTATTTATTCCCCGGAAACTCCCAGGAGAGTCAAACATAAAAACATAAAAGTACCCCAAAACATTATAAAAACATACAATAACCCCACATGTCCTACATCCCCAAACAGCACAGATTTGAGCACCGAAGTTGTCCAAATATCGCTCAGATCCATGCAGTGTAGGTGAAACATCACCGGGGCAAAGTTTTGACCAGCCGCACACATGATCCTATGACCAAAATAGTTCCAAAGCAACTTTAGGGAGCTCCTGCGGCCAAAATACAGGTTGCTCTGCCTGCTCTCAGGAAGCGTTTGTTCCTCTTAGTCTCAGGCACCTTCCCACCAAAAAGTCCTCTCCTGGCGGGTTGCAAAGTGGTTCAAAACACTGGACCAAGTTGCCTTGAACGGCAAGGTCACATAGCCAAAAACAGTTCCATAACATTTGCCGCTATGTACCACTGAGGACCGTTTGTGGGTTAGTGTGCATGAACGTTCCGAGGTGACCGGGAACCATGAAGTCCTCATGCTGAAATTAGTTCCATAGTGGTCGCGACTAAGTACCGCTGAGGACCGAGCACCATTTGTGGGTTGGTTCAAGCGAACGGCCGCCAGGGAACTAGTGTTCCCTTTACTTCATAAGAAGGGAACGTGGCGAACCAGGGGCACCGAGGAAATTTGCTAATGGCTGATGGGCAGAGTAACTCCCGAATGGTGTCTTCGACCTGGACCATAGTCGATGGGCAGGAGGCCAGCTTCCACACTCCTACAGGAATTTGTGGCAATACTGTCGGACATCTCGGGATATCCCAGACCAGAAAAAGTTTTGGGCTACCTGATAAGAGGTCCGGTGAATGCCTAGATGTCTGGCATTCACCGGACAAGGCATTCACATTGGGCCCGATTCACAGGAGCTCCAGCCTGTATTTTCTAGGGACCACAAGCTGGCCCTTCTGTGCTGGTGCACTAATGTTAAAGTAGCTCCAGTCTTCCCTGATCCCAGGTAAACCTCTCTTTTTATAACCCCCCCTTTCTTGGTGTCTGCCCTGACCCTATACTTTTGTAGCATGGGGTCCTCCCTCCCTCCCATCCTAAACTCATCTGGGGTGTCCCAAGATAACAGGGCTATCTCTAGTGTAGGGGTCAGGGAATCATGTCTTACCTGGATCTCCTCAGAGTGTGATCCAGACTCCGCAGTCTGGGCTTGCCGTCGGGTGGTGACAGGGTATACTTCAGCAGGGCCTTGGGAATCGTACGCCGAAGTAAGGGTCCCAAATGGTTTCTGAGCAGGACCTCGGCCGGTAACTCCTTTATAATTCCAAGATTCACAGTACCGGATCCTGCTCCCCAGTCTAGGTTAACACGGGCTGTAGGCAGCCGGTTGATAGCACCACCGGCTACTCGAACAGCCACGGAATGTCCAGTTTGTTCGGTGTCCCGAACCAAGTGCCTCTGCACTAATGTTAAAGTAGCTCCAGTGTCCCGCAATCCATGAGTGGTCTGGCTCTTCACTAGGACTAGTTGCCAATGCTGTTGGGGGTTATCCATGGTAGCTGCATGGACCAGATCTGCTTCATGTAGAACTCCCCAGGAATCTTCTTGTATGCTGTTGGAGGTGCTGATCTTTGGGGTTACTAGACAGTGAGCCAGTGAGTCATCGTGGCTCCAGAGGACAGTTGAGCCTGACGTGTCCCACTTCTTACACCGGAAACACCACAGGCCAGTTTTAGCTGGGGGAGCATGGTGTTCTAGGGGCCCCTGGTTGGTATTCCGTGGCTGTGAAGCGGTTCCGGAGAAAGCAGGCTCTGTCCAGGGCACGGGCCGGGCTGGTTGGCAATCAGCTTTTCAGGCGTCGGCATACTCATCAGCCAGCCAAGCTGCTTCTGGTAAGCTGAGGGGTCTTCGGTCCTGTATCCACTCTTTGATTTCAGAATTGATCAGGTTAAAGAATTGTTCTAGCAGGTTCAGTTGTAAGATATAGGTCATAGAAGTTCCAGCTCGCTGTATTTCAGCTAGCCTTACTTGGTACTCTTGCTTTTCTTGGGCAGCTGCATCTGCGTCAGCCAATATCTTCAAGATCACCTCAGCTGGAGGATTTGGACCGAATAAAGCTAAACGAGTCATTATTTCCTGTATCTCTTTGGTCTCCTCTGAAGCAGATGAGGATGTGGTTGAGGCAGAATTGGCTCTGTCCAGTTCCATGAGTTCCACTAGCAAAGCTCTCTTGGGTTGGTTGCAGGCGCTGCATCACCAGCTCTCCAGCAAGTCTTTCAGCGTGGATCTTTTTAGCTCTTCGTATCTTCTCTGCATCCACATTTGATCCTGGGCAAAAGGACCATCTCACCGCTGCCACCACATGTGGTGGCCACTTGGTAAGGGACTCGAGTCTCACCACCAAGGTCGTCCTTTTGCCCTTTTGCCCTCACAGTATCTCCATCAGCATGGTCTTCATTAGCCAAAACTTAATGCTGGGAGTATATACGGTTTATTCAGACAAGGCACACATAATTTATACACAGACCTCCAGCATGGGGTCTCCATACAAAATATCACAAACCCCTCCCATATGTCCCTGTATTTGGGAAATAAACTGAGTCAAAGAACGGTATACACCCCTGCATTTAAAGTTGAACACTATACACAAATGCACCCCTACATTCAAATGCAAAGACTACACACAAACACACCACTGCATTCAAGCACCAACATTACATACAAACACACCCCAATGCATTAATACATACAAATACACTCTCACATTCACACAAACATTCTCTATACAAAACCATGCTTACATTCAAACACAGAAATACTTTTTACAAATATAACCCTGCAAGAATGAGAAAATGATCGATCCCTAGCAGGCAAATCATTGTGACAGTTGCACAACAGTTGAGGCACCTTTGAGCTAGGGGGGTCAACAAAAAATTGCAAGACAGATATCATAGTACTTGAAGTATCTCTTTAAATCATTTGATAAGTAGACCAAATACATTCTCCTCTCAATTGAATTTCAGTGTTCTCATAATTAAATATAATGTAATATTTCTATATTCCTTTTTTATGCATTTTGCATTATTCAACAAACTTTTTCTTATTATTTCTCAGAACAGTTACTTATTGATATGCAGTTTGATGAAGTAGATTGCATTAAATTGCATTTTATTATGCTGTAAACAACAAGGACAACTTTCAAGCGAAACAAATGTGCCATGGAACAATTTACTACCTTGAACATAAAGAACTTCACGTACAGAATAACAGTTTACTTTTAATCCTTTGAGTGATGACAAGCAAAGTTTTCCTCTGCCAATAGCTCTTGCAGTTGAGGCAAGTACTATATCCTTTGATGATTTCTATAAGCAGTGTGTTTAAGTCAGAGCGAACACACTGAGCTAGATTTCAGTAGGCAATGCCATTCTGTGTTCGACTAATAAGTTATACTACACAGTAACAACAGGGGAGCTTAAAGCATCTGTGAGTTAAGGTTGCAGGACAAAACCACTTCGATTAGGCGACTACCACTCCATCAAAGAGCAAACGACCTCACCGAAGAAGAGAGTAACCTTTTACTGTCAGCTCAACTCATTACGAAGAGGCAGCAAAAAAAAATAAAAAAAAATCCCATTCTATCTACCGTGAAATATCAGCAATGATCTTTCCTACACAATACCATAAAATATAATACATTCCCCATATATGAAGCCCATGACTGCTAAATTAGGCAATTCCTACAGTTACAGTTGCTCCGTGCACAGTTTATGGAAGTGTGGGGGTGTTAAGGTTGTGTTTGGGAGATGAATCACCATAAATAATGTTTTGCGGTGATGATCGAGTACAGATGCCTCAGTCATGATGACCTATGATATAAGATTTAAAAAAAAAAAAAATAGTAATCTAATTTACCATTTAGTGAGAGATAGGCCATTTGTCAGTAACTGGATATTGTGTCTCTTGTATGTTGACACAGTGTTAAGTATTCTGACACGAAGGACACATTGTTCCAGTTCTCATGTCACACTAGTGGTTGAATATTTTTGGCTTGAGAGTAGCTAAATTCAATTTGAATAAGCCATTTATTTCTTTATAGTGAGAGATGAGTTCTCTCCTCCCTATGATTTTTATTATTTGAGGTCACATGATCTATATCACGTCTGTATTATTTTTCTTTCCTTTCTACTGATTCAAGACTTTTAAAGGAGCACTATAGTGCCAGGAAAACATACTCGTTTTCCTGGCACTATAGTGCCCTGAGGGTGCCCACACCCTCAGGGTCCCCCTCCCGCCGGGCTGGATGGAGAGGAAGGGGTTAAACTTACCTCTTTCTCCAGTGCCGGGCGGGTAGCTCTCCTCCTCCTCTCCTCCCTCTTCTCCACCTCTTCGACTGAATGCGCATGCACGGCAGGAGCTGCGCGCGCATTCAGCCAGTCCATAGGAAAGCATTTACAATGCTTTCCTATGGGCGCTGGAGTCTTCTCACTGTGATTTTCACAGTGAGAAGCACGCAAGCGCCTCTAGCGGCTGTCAAGAGACAGCCACTGGAGGCTGGATTAACCCATTTATAAACATAGCAGTTTATCTGAAACTGCTATGTTTATTAAAAAAAGGGTTAACCCTAGCTGGACCTGGCACCCAGACCACTTCATTAAGCTTAAGTGGTCTGGGTGCCTATAGTGGTCCTTTAAGAATTAAATTAAAGTGATATTTTTACTTCAGGTGATTATTGGAGTTAAGCTCTTTGTTGGGCCTTGACTTTCTTGGTAATTATATTTGTAACTCAGGTTAGACCCTTTAATTGCCTTGTTGACCACCAATTTGCCACATTGGTTTTATACTTCTGTGGAAAATAATTTATTTTCAGATATTTCACCTTTCTCTTTTAAAAGAAGGGCTGGATATCCAAGTCAGGTACCTGAAGGCACTAAATTCTGGGGTGCCCCATTCTTTCCAATCCCAAAATAAGGCAGATAAAGTAAGTATAATGAATGTATTAACTGGGCATTGCAGGCATTAAAACATATTCATATTTGGAAATTGTATATATATATATATAAACGTATGTATGTGCATAAATCTGTGGGTATAGTGAGTATATTAAGCTGTGTTAGAAGTGGTTAGGGCAAAGGGGTGTTTAAGGTCAGTGTAAACACCCTGCTATCACCTCCTAGATAGCAGATATGCGGAGACACACAGGAGAGAGCTGGAGAAGGCAGAGAGGAGAAGGTGCGGACAGTGGCGTCTCTAGGATTCATTTTTAGGGGGGGGCACATGGTGGGCCAGGGACAAAAGTAGGGGGGCACATTTAACCCCGCCCTCGCCGCAGTTGGACCACGCCCCCTGCCACATGTTAAGCCCCGCCCCCGACACAATGTGTTTGTTTTTGTTTTTTAATAATCCATGGTGGAGGATTCATTATTTTCCACCAGGGATTATTAAAAAAACAAACATATTTCACCTTGATATAGTGCCATAGTTGCCAACATTTAAAAACAAATTCCGAGGACATTTTGCAGCACAGCTATCAATTATTACATTGAAAGTTTACCACACCCACTGCCGCAAAACTCAATACATGTATTATACAGAGAGCAGCACTATACAAGGAAAACTGACTGTCCCGGGATATTATACACAGACCTGTATTATACAGAGAGCAGCACTATACAGGGAGCATTGACTGTCCCAGGATATTATACAGACACAAACCTGTATTATACAGAGAGCAGCACTATAAAGGGAGCACTGACTTTCCCAGGATATCATACACACAGTCCTGTATTATACAGAGAGCAGCACCATACAGTGAGCACTGACTGTCCTGGGATATTATACACATAGCCCTGTATTATACAGAGAGCAGCACTATACAGGGAGCACTGGCTGTCCCAGGATATTATACACACAGACCTGTATTTACAGAGAGCAGGACTATACAGGGAGCACTGACTGTCCCGGGATATTATACAGACACAGACCTATATTATACAAAGAGCAGCACTATACAGGAAAGACTGACTATCCTGGGATATTATACACACACAGATCTGTATTATCCAGAGAACAGCACTATAGTATTATACAGATAGCTGAGCATATACACCTTGTTCCAATCTCTAGACTACTAGTACCTGTCAATCGCAGCTTCCAGGCACGTGTAACAGGGCTAAAATGTGCGGCAGCTCACACAGATGATTCAGGGGTAAAACGCACTCGCTGGCAGAGCCAAACTGGGAATCCAAAGCAGCCCTGGAAAAAAATGTTTGTCATTCCTACAAGTCAATATATATATATATATATATGTGTACAGTGAGCACACAAGCTCACTGACATGCGCAAATAGGCTCACTGACAGATAAAAAACTCTGACTCACACACAAGCTTAATACAGACAAACTCACTTGTATAAACACAAGGCTCACTACAAAGAAGTTCAGGGGGACACACAAGCTCACTAAAGACAAACTCACTAAATAGAAGCTCACTGACACACACAAGCAGTACCATCTTAACAGCGTTATGTGCCACCGGGCAAAGCAGTGCACTGGGGCCCTTCCTACACAACAACTCACAGGAATTAAAAATTTAATTATTTATAGACTGCTGAGTACATACACACAGTACACTGAATACGAACACAGAGAGACTGCTGAATACACACACAGATTTCTGAATGCACACAGACTCCTGAATGCACACAGGCTGATGTATACATGTGCACACAGGCTGATTTATACACATACACACAGACTGCTGAGTCCATACACACACACTGCTGAGTCCATAGACACACACACACACAGACTCCTGAGTCCATACACACACAGACATACACACAGACTGCTGAGTCCATACACACACAGACTGCTGAGTCCATACACACCCAGACACACAGCGTGCTGAGTCCATACACACACAGACACACAGCGTGCTGAGTACATACACACACACACACACACAGGCACACAGACTGCTGAGTCCATACACACACACAGCTGAGCCCATACACATACACAGACTGCTGAGTCCATACACACACAGACTGCTGAGTCCATACACACACACACACAGACCTAGAGTGTTCCTTCTTTCTACTGTGCAGGTGAAATTCATAGCAAAAGTAGTTATTCAGCATATGTGACAAAAGTTGTTACAATATGAGTGAACTTCTACCGTCTCAGATATAAAAAGGGGGTTCCAAGAAGAGCTGAAATTATCATTACTGGAAAATTAGTAATCTATAGCATATCCTCCCTTTCCCAGGGTGGAGGATACAAATGAAGGACTAGCATTATCTTAATAGGTTATTAGGTTATCATTATATATAAACAGAGGTCACTGCTTTCCATTAGCCTCCTAATCCTTTATAGAAAACAGAAAAAAACATCCTCAACATTTGTAATGGGCATACAATGTGACTTATACAGCGCAAATTAAATAATATTAGTTATTGTTGCGCACACAGTTCCTTTCTGCTTTAGACCGCACCAGAAGCATTACTTGTTATTATTACAGTGGTTATCAAACATGGCAGTCATTTCCTGTATGATACATATGCCAACCAGTCCAGGTAGGGACACCAAGTTATTTAAAATAAAATGAATAATCAGAACACCGTGGTTTCTTGCAAAACTATTCAGGAACTAGCTGATTCTCATTACATTACAAACATTACACTGAAATGTTGCTCCATGTGATATTTTAACACAATGCAATACAAAATCATTTAATCTGCAGTGTATTTTGATTATGTATTTTATATAAGTATGCTAAAATAGTTGCATGTTTAATATTCACATTGTTTGGTAATACTCACTACACTATGGCCTCTTCAGACTGCAGCAAGGTCTGCTGCTTTACTGTGGGGGTGGAGCTTGGCAGGAGGTGGATGTGTGGGTGGAGCTATCATAGTGGGGGCGGAGCCTGCACACGCGAGGCAAAGCTGGAACCTGTGTGCAGGGGAAGCTGCTGGGAATTCGGAAGGGAGACTGTCAGTGCTCCCTCCCGCCCCCAGCAGCCTCAATGCAGCTGCTCCAGCACACAGCAGCTATCCACAGCCCCCAGCACCTCTCTCCAGCAGTGAGCCCCTCTGTCCTGAATTCCCCCAGACTGTTACAGGCTGTTACAGTCTAAAGGGGAACATAATAAAGCCCAGGGAGCAGTAACTTTCATTTGGGGGGGCACAAACGGGGGCACAGCCTGATCTAGGGGGGGCCATGGCCCCCTCTGGCCCCCCCCTAGTGATGCCAATGGGTGCGGACCGGGAGAGCCAGCCTCTAACTCCCAACAGCCTCGGCCTGCAGACTGGACCCAAGGAAGGAAACTGGAGGGTGTCAATAAAAGTCACCAGCATGTGTGTATGCATATCTATCAGTTGCGTCTATGTGTCCATGTGTACAGTTAGGTTTGTAAATATTTGGACACTGACACAATTTTTATAATTTTGGCTCTGTATGCCACCACAATGGATTTGAAATTAAACAACCAAGATGCAATTGAAGTACAAACGTTCAGCTTTAATTTAAGGGGTTGAACTAAAATATTGTATGAAACGTTTAGGAATTACAACCGTTTTCATATACAGTCCCCTTATTTTAGGGTTTAAATGGAATTGAACAAATTAACACATTCATAAATAATATGTTATTTTTAATACTTTGTTACAAATCCTTTGCAGAAAAGCAAAGTTTTGACTGCATGGACATTACCAAATGCTGGGATTCCTCCTTTGTGATTCTTTCCCTGGCCTTTACTGCAGCAGTCTTCAGTTGTTTTTGGTTCGTGGTTCTTTTGCCATAAGTTTTTTCTTCAGCAAGTGAAATGCATGCTCAATCAGCTGAGATCAGTTGATTAACTCAGCCATTGCAGAATATTCTACATATTTTTCTTAAAGACACCTGCGTTGCTTTCACAGTATATTTTGGGTCATTGTTCATCCGTAACGTGAAGCTCCATCCAATCAACTTCCCTGACTTTGGCTGAATCCAAGCAGACAAAATATCCCTATACACTTTAGAATTCATCCTGCTGCTTGTGTCTTCTGTCACATCATCAACACTAGTGACCCAGTGTTGGAAGAAATTCATGCCCATGCCATCACACTACCCCACTGTGTTTCACAGATGATGTGGTATGCTTCAGATCATGAGCCGTTCCAAGCCTTCTCCATATATTTTATTCCCATCATTCTGGTACAGGTTGATCTTATTTTTATCTGTCCAAAGAATGCTGTTCCAGAACTGGGCTGGCTTTTTAGATAGTTTTTGGCAAAGTCTAATCTGGCCTTTATATTCTTGAGGCTTATGAATGATTTGCACCTTGCAGTGAACCCTCTGTATTTGCCCTGTATTTGTCTTCTCTCTATGGTAGACTTGGACAATGATATGCCTACCTTCTGGAGAGTGTTATTCATTTGGCTGTATGGAAAGGATCCTATATTCATTCATCAGTGTTGTTTTCCATGGATGTCCAGGCCTTTTTTTGTAGAGCTTACCAGTGCATTCTTTTTTTACCTCAGAATGTACCAAACTGTTGATATGGCCATTCCTAATATTTCTGCTCTCTCTCTATTTTTTGCAGACTAAGAATAGCCTGTTTCACTTGCATTGAGAGCTCATTTGACTACTGGTTGTAGGTTCACATCAGCAGTTTCCAAATGCCACATCTCCAGACCATTTACCTGCCTAATTGATGAAGAAATAATGAAGTTATAGCCCACACTTGTACTGAAACATATTTTGAGTCAATTGTCCAATTACCTTTGGTTCCTTGAAAAAGAGGGGGCTACATAATAAAGAGCTGTAATTCCTAAACCCTTCCTCCAATTTGGTAAACAGCCGAGTTAAAAAAAACTTGTGGCAATATCCAAATGTTTCTTAAGCCAAATGTCTCTATGTCTCTTTAAGTTTGTGTATCTGTGTGTCTGTATGTGAGTTTGTTTATCGGTGTATCTGTATGTTAGTGTGTTTATCAGTGTATCTGTGTGTTGTCAGTATGACTATCTGTGTGTCTGTATGCATGTCAGTGTGTGTGTATCTCTAAGTGTGTGCTTGTGTATGTTGTTGTTGTGGAAATAAGGTCTGCACATATTTCCTAGTTAGTGAAAATGTCTATTTACTCATTTCGCGATATATCATATATGAAGCTGAGCACACGTTTTAATCAAAATGGCTGCTAGAAGCTTCTAAACCCTCCTTCCCCCCCCTTCCCTTCTTAACACCAACTAACTACCTTGTGCAGCAAGATGGCTCCGGGAAACCGTGGGAGACCCTCATGGTCCCGGTGACATCACTCCAGTAGGCAGAGCATTAGAGCAACCACTTAACACCTAACCAATAATTGATGTATTATTCTATGTTATCTCTGACAATGCTTATGATGTAATTTTGCTTTAAAAGGGACCTGCTGTCCCCTCTGAATAAACTTTCCTCAAGTTATTCAACAACCTGGAACCTGTATCTGGTGTGAATTACTTCAGGGAGCGTGCACGCATTGTTTCATTGATTTGGCCAGGGGCAGATACACAAAGAAATAATCAATATATTGATTGATTTTTCCATTTCAATTGGCGCCCAACGTGGGGCTCACCGGAGAGCCGGTTCGGAGGGCCGGAACCAACGGACCGGAGAGGACCTCCGGAAAGTGGGACAAGCGGAGCCTGATCACCTCCATAATACAGCCGTTGCCTGTGTTGTTCTCCTGTTTTGTGTCGGTCTGTCTCCGAGTCCACTTCCGGCTTCCAGAAGGCTACTAGAGACAGGTAATTAATTCATCCGGTGTGCCCTTTTAAAGTGAACCTGTCGATTGTCTATCTGCCTCCTGTATTCATCTGTATGTTTCTGTGTCTCTCCTTCTTTTAAAAGATGTTAGCTTGACTGCCTAGCGGGCAGGGAACGCATATTTTATGTTAGCTTGACTGCCTAGCGGGCAGGGTACGTATTACAGCCGGTGGGGCTGGGATTTTATGTTAGCTTGACTGCCTAGCGGGCAGGGTATGCATTACAGCCGGTGGGGCTGGGATTTTATGTTAGCTTGACTGCCTGGCGGGCAGGGTACGCATTACAGCCGGTGGGGCTGGGATTTTATGTTAGCTTGACTGCCTGGCGGGCAGGGTACGCATTACAGCCGGTGGGGCTGGGATTTTATGTTAGCTTGACTACCTGGCGGGCAGGGTACGCATTACAGCCGGTGGGGCTGGGATTTTATGTTAGCTTGACTGCCTAGCGGGCAGGGTACGCATTACAGCCGGTGGGGCTGGGATTTTATGTTAGCTTGACTGCCTAGCGGGCAGGGTACGCATTACAGCCGGTGGGGCTGGGATTTTATGTTAGCTTGACTGCCTAGCGGGCAGGGTACGCATTACAGCCGGTGGGGCTGGGATTTTGTTTGATTACTGCAAGGTTTCATTGGTACTTGTGTTATAACGGGGCTGGGGATTGTTACATTGTGGATATTTGGTGCCAGTGGTGTTAACATGTACATGGCCATTTTACTCTCTATCATTCTGTGGTTTTTGTTTAATTGTTGTTACAGTGTGGGTACCCTTGGTGTGTGTGTGTGCATTGTGTGGCTAGTTCTGGATTCCGGAGTCTACGCTCATTTATATGTTTGTGATTTTTGCAAATGTCTTCTCATTAGCGCAGCCACGTTCATCTTCTCCTTTGTTCTTTATCTTTCCTGTGCCTGTTGCCCAGAGCTGTGTTAGTCACCCACGCTCATTCGCTCCCGTCCGTGACCACCACCCGGGTGGGCGGATTTCTGTGACTGGTCTACATTTGCGGAAGACGCACGGGGCTCAAGTTCCCTTGTACCTCCTCTATTTATCTGTCTTTAGCGCGTGGCACGCTTCGTTTACTCAAAATGGGACAGGAACACGCTAGACCTGCTAAGGGCTTGTTGGCTTGTGACATTGTAAAAGAAAGGGCAGGGGAAGATGCAATGTTGAAACTTAAAAAGATTGCTAAGGTGTGTGGCTTTCAGATGTTGCCCAGTGGAAGATTACAGCCTGAGTTTTGGAGGAAGTTACTCATAGACAAGGAAGGGTTGTTGTTGGATAACGGACTCACAAAGGTTGCAGAGGCTTGGTATCGGGTAGCTAGAGGTTTGAAACGAGAGGGATGGGTCGAGGAAGAGTTGGAGTTTGAGGGGCAAATCGTATATGTTTACCATAGGAGTGTTAACAATGATGATGTTGTTTCTATTGTCCCACGACCACCGCCCTATGATGGCGCTCAGAGCGCGACTGTAAATTCCCGCCCCGCTTCCCCCGTCACAGTGCAGACCCCACCCCCCGGGGCCCGTACTTGGTGCGGATGGTGCTTACTATTACCCAATGCCGCTTCACTCGTTTACACCCACTCCCATGCATCAACCCTCCTGTGATCCCGCCCCCTCCATTAACCATTCCTCCGTCATGTCCGTTGAAGTCCCCTCACCTCCCCCGCTACCACTCCCAGCACCTGTACCCACTCCGACTCCTCGTCAGGACCCTATCCCATCTATTCCCGTTTCACCCATCGAAGTACCCTCCCCTTCTTCCTCTCCCTCCATCTCCACATCGAGTACCCCATTCCTAGCACTACCCGCTCCCTCACCCTCCTTATCTGGTCCCCCGACCCTTGCCCGCTCCACCGACCCCGTTCCTCAGGACTCCTGACCCCCCACGGACCCTCCTTCTCCCGTACCCCCGGACCCTGACCTCTCCTCCTTCCTTGCTAGCCTTTCGAAGGTGCTTGTCCAGCCCGTTAATCCCAGTCCCCTTGCCTCTGCTCCCTTGTGCTCAGACACCCCTCTCACCCTCCAGGACCCTCCCGCTAACCACGCAGCGTTACCCCCTCTACCTCATTACCTCCTCCTCCCTCGGCTGATTTGCCGTCCCTAATCTCTGCCCTCGCCGCCCTGACCCAACCTCCCGTTACCACCCCTTCTCCAGTGTTACCTCCTCCTCCCGAAGTCCCGGCCCCCTCTACCTCGTTGCCTCCTCCTCCCTTGGCCGATTTGCCGTCCCTAATCTCCGCCCTCACCGCCCTGACCCAACCCCCCGTTACCACTCCTCCAACCCCATCTCCAGTGTTACCTCCTCCTCCCGAAGTCCCGGCCCCCTCTACCTTGTTGTCTCTTCCTCCCCCGACTAGTTTGCCATCCCAACCCTCCACCCACGTTATTACGACACAGCCCCCTGGTCCCATCCCTCCGACCCCTCCCCCGGTGACCCTTGACCCATCCACGGCCAATGACCTGTCTAGCTCGATATCCGCCCTCTTCTCTGCTGTTACTTCCCTGGTTAATTCTTCGATCCCTGTGCCGCCTCCCACTGATTTACCTCCTCCTCCTCCTCCTCCTCCTCCCCCCGAACCTCCGACCCCTCCCTTGTCTCCCGCTAACATCCCCGAGTCTTCCGATCCAATCTCTGCTCTTGCCCATGTCCTAAACACTCACCTCTCACGCCCAACCCAACCGGCCCCCATGACAGCCCCTTCCACGGCTTTGGTTCCTCATGTCCCTTCCGCCAGTTCTAGTTACCCAATCATGGTGGTTGGGTCCGAGGTGTCTGTGACATCGGACCAACCCTATGCGATGGGTGCCTCCCCCCAGGCCTCGGGTTTCCACCCAACTACCTCTCCTATCACCGGCCTCCCAGTTGCCCCCGCTACAGCTACCCCCGAGACTACTCTTCACCGTGGCCCGGTGGTGCCCGAAGAGGTCGTTGTGGTGGACCAGGGCTCACCCCACCTGGGGGGGAACAGGCTCCCCCAACGGCGCTCGATCCCCCAGGGGTATACCCAGATTAACCATGGTGCGGATGGTGCACCACCTATGTACGTTACCTTCAACCCTTCCCAAGCTGCTACCCTTGTGACCTCACTCCCTGATCCTGAGAAACACCCCATGCCCTTTTACCGCAGGATGGCTCAGATCCGTAAAACATACTCCGCTGCTTGGTGGGATCTTATTAGTCTATGTGAAATAAAGGCTGGTGATGCATACTGGCCAATCATGGAACGGAGCTTTAGCGATGCTCCACTTACTTCTGATACTGATTTTCGTTCTGGTGAAATTTTCTGTGAACAGCTTCGAGCCTGGGCACAGGATAAACTGGCTGATCAGGCTACCTACATAAATGACATAATTCAGGATAAACTTGAGACAGTTGAAAAGTATCACTCTAGGTTGACTCAGACTTTTTCAGACTTAGGATTCAGCACCTATAACAAGGCACACACCCAGATGCTATCTGCAGCTTTTGTGGCAGGTCTTAGGGAGCACATTCGTAAGGGGTTAATTTTAGCTCGCCCTGAGTATAGAATTATTCCACTGGACACTCTTTTGTTGGTAGCTAAAGGCTTAGAATCTGTTTTACAACCCACACAGCGAAGAACCAGTCCTCTGATGTACACTACCTCCACCCCAATTGCGGGTTCTAACCAAGCCCCTCAGTTACTCCCCCAACAGTACACTCAGTCACCCCAGACTCTGCCTGCACCAATTCCCTTCTCCCGGGATCGGACTATCACGACAATCCGGACCTGTTTCAATTGTAATCAGCCAGGTCACTTTAGAAGAGATTGCCCACATCCTAGAGTGTTCCGCCAACAGGCTCCCCGGTACCCAAGTCCCCAAGTCACCGGCTATAACTTCCCCTCCACTGGTTACCTCCCTGCCCTGCCCCATCCACAGTTGCCACAGCTTCCTCCTCCTCCTCCTCCTCCTCCTCCTCCTCCTCCTCCTGAGTACACCCAAGCCCGGCTCCCTGCATCAGAAACTCGTGCATACGCTTCGCCCTCTGCTGAAGGGTATGACAACGATGATTTCCAAGACAGCCAGCCACAGCCCCACCACGCCATCCATCCATCCCGTCCTCCCATGCATTCTACTAACCCTCCCTCCACTTCCCGCCGGTACCAGGGACCAGACCAGGCCCATCTAGATTTGTTACAATAGGTAACTGGCAAGCCTGTGTCAGCAACCCCTGCCATGGCAGTGTCTGCGGGGGATGGGGGAGGGCCTTTGGCTACTGTAGTTCTCCCCGTGGAGGGTCACCCAACCACCTTTTCTAGTTGACACAGGTGCAGCCCGTAGTGTCCTTAGGGAACAAGACCTGCCAGACCCTTCCTTCTTATCTGACACCGATGTTTCCTGTGTTGGGGTGGATGGTACACCACGCAGTAACCCCCTTACTAAGCTCCTACACGTAGGATCACACATCCTCTCCCGGTTTGTTGTTTCCTCCACTTGCCCCATTAACCTCCTAGGTGCCGATGTTCTCTCTCGGCTCCAGGCTTCTATTACCTTTACTGCAGATGGTCAAGTTGAGTTGACAACCCCCTTATCACAAAAGGATACCTCTGTCCTCTGCTCACTCCCCATCTTGTTGAACCTGACTGACAATACAGGGAATGCACGGGTCTCACACACCCCCAGTGCTCTGGATCGTATTCCCCAAGAACTTTGGTCCACCGGCCCGCATGATATTGGGCGCTTACATGTACCCCCTGTCTTGGTCCAGCTCCTGCCTGGAGCACTACCTCCTCGTAGACCACAGTATCCTCTGAAGCCAGCACAAGCTGAAGCTATTACCAAACAAGTTGAAAGCCTCCTTGCCAAAGGTGCCCTCATCAAGTGCACATCTCCATGTAACACATCTCTTTTCCCTGTTAAAAAGCGAACTGTCAAGGGTCAACCCGACCAGTACCGCATGGTGCAGGACCTCCGTGCTGTTAATGAAGTAACCATAAAAGACACTGCTATTGTTCCAAACCCTCACACCCTCTTGTCCCAAGTCCCACCAACTTCCACAATATTCACTGTAGTGGATCTAGCTAATGCCTTTTTCAGTGTCCCCCTGGACCCTTCCTGCCGCTTTCTCTTCGCCTTCACTCATGAAGGACAACAATATACCTGGACTGTTATGCCCCAGGGGGCTCAGAATTCCCCCACACAGTTTGCTCATGCCATGTCCCTGGTTCTGGATCCCTGGCAGAAATCTCATTTGGATGTTGTCCTGCTTCAATATGTTGATGATCTCCTTCTCTGTGCTCCTGATTTGCCCACTGCAGAGCGTGACTCAGAAGATCTCCTATGTTTCCTCGCTGCAGCTGGTTGCAAAGCTTCAAAATCAAAGCTACAATGGTGCCGGCCCTCTGTGGTCTTCTTGGGACATTGCCTTTCCCATGGCACCAAACATCTAACTTCTCAACGTGTGCAAGCTATTCTGCAACTCCCTTTACCTGCAACACATCAGACTCTTCATGCCTTTTTGGGTCTTATCATATACTGCAGGTCCTGGATACCCGAAGCATCAAAGCTCATGCAGCCACTCTATGATGCCCTCAGGAGTGAGCCTTTTCACCTCACTGAAGAAACTATCACCTGTTTCCACAATCTGAAAAGAGCTATTGCTTCTGCACCTGCTTTGGGCCTACCCAACTACCAACTTCCTTTCAATTTGTTTGTCTCTGAAAAGTCAGGACATGCTTCCGGAGTCTTTACCCAGAAACATGGGTCAAGGCAACGACCTATTGGCTATTTTTCCTGCATGCTTGACCCTGTTGCGAGGGGTAGCCCCTCTTGCCTCAGAGCGGTGTTTGCCGCCAGCGCCCTCCTGGACAAGACCAATGATTTTGTTCTTGGCCATCACCTCACAGTGTTGGCCCCTCATGACATTACTGCAATCCTGCAACAAGTTCAACCTAAACACCTTTCCTCCCAACGTCACCTCCGTCTACAAACCTCCTTACTTCTACCTGACAATGTGAGACTCCAGAGATGTCTTTCCCTGAACCCAGCCACTCTTCTGCCACTTCCCAAGGGGGGAATTGTGCATCACTGGTATAGCCTGGATATCAACCCAGAGGTTCGAGCAGATTTGCAGCTGCCTGCACTTGCACCTCCACATGATGAACAATCAGTGGCCCTACTTCACTGTACCTTGTGGTTTAAGGACGTACCAGACCCTGATATGAACTATGAGGAAGAACTATTCCAACTCAAAGAAATTCAAATTACCCTGACTGACTTATTCTGGGACCCCACCGGTACCATGCTCATCTTAGTACATCTTCCAGAGAATGTAACACATCTCTATCATCATTGGGAAACAGCTATCCCACACATATCTCTCTCCAGATCCCCCGACATCTCATGGAAAGACCTAGGCCCGATGGCCAAAACCTGGAGCCAAATGACCCAAGAACAACTGACTTCTACGGGGATCAACAAAAAGACTATTAATTACTGTACAGCAGGGTACCCAAGGTACCACACAGAAGCCTGTGAAGACCCACTCACCACAGACTGTGACCTAGATATTCCTCATGATTGTTTTGAACAAATGAAAATGGAAACTACACACCTACCAACTGTCTATGAAGCTGCATTACTCAACCCGGACCAAACACTATTTGTGGATGGGTCAAGATTTGCTGATGAACAGGGACAATATCACACTGGGTATGCAGTTACCACAGGATGTCAAGTATTACAAGCAGCTGCCCTACAACCAACTAAGTCTGCACAAGAAGCCGAGCTAATAGCTCTAACTGTGGCCTGCAAATTGTCTGAAGGTCTACGTGTCAATATTTACACGGATTCAAGATATGCCCTGGGAGTAGCACACGATTTTGGCCTAATTTGGAACACCAGAGGATTTCTTACGGCCACCAGCACCCCAGTAAAACATGGGGCAGCCATTGCAGAACTGATGGATGCATTGGAACTTCCAGCAGAGGTGGCAGTACTGAAAGTAAAAGCCCACGGAAGACTAGACACAGAAGAAGCACGTGGCAACCACTTAGCTGATCAGGCAGCTAAGGAAGCAGCACGGCAAGGATGGGAAGTGGACAGAAGAGTGGCCACAGATACATTACCCATCTCTACTATGCAAACACTACCTACAGATCTTAGGCTTCTGAAGGAACAACAAGCTGCTGCTACTCCCCAGGAGAAACAAAGTTGGAAGAATAAAGGAGCTGTACTCCGTGATGATGTTTATACCATCAATCTCAAGTTCTGCTTACCCAGAAGTATGTACTCAGCGGTGGTCCAATGGGCCCATGGGCCAGCTCACCTGTCGAAACTCCTGATGAACTCACTGATTGACAAGTATTTTGAAGCACCAGGCATTACTACCTTAACACAGAATTACTGTAAATCTTGTACTATATGTGCTAAATGCAATCCTGGAAAGATTATAAAGACTGCACCTAACCATCTAGCTAAACCACAATACCCCTTCCAGAGGATCCAGATTGATCACATTCAGATGCCAAAGAGTGGACGTTATGAATATGCATTGGTCATAGTGGACATGTTTTCAGGATGGCCAGAGGCCTTCCCAGTGACTAATCTCACCGCGAGGACTACAGCCAAATATCTTTTGACAGAAATTGTTTGCCGCTATGGAGTTCCAGAAGTAATTGAAAGTGACCAAGGGACCTCCTTCACTGCCTCGCTAACACGGGAAGTCTGGTCAGCACTGGGGGTGACCCTTGCATTCCACACACCATACCACCCACAGAGTAGCGGTAAGGTAGAACGCATGAATGGCACTCTGAAAGCCAGAATGCTTAAAATGTCACAAGAAACTAGTATGCCCTGGCCCGAGAGTCTCCCACTAGCGTTGTTTAGTGTGAGGTACACTCCCAGAGGAAAATATAGCTTGTCACCTTATGAGATTTTGTTTGGTACAGCACCCAGGTTAGGTTGCTACTTTCCCCAACAGCTTCAGATTCAGTCAGATGCTATGGTAGACTATGTGACTGCCCTCTCACATGCCTTGACCAAGATACATGCCCAAGTGTTTTCTTCTATTCCAGATCCTGAGTCGAATACAGGTACACACAAGCTGCTTCCGGGTGATTGGGTTATGGTCAAGAAGTTTCTCAGAAAACACACCCTAGAACCGAGATTTGATGGTCCTTATCAAGTGCTCCTGATTACAGCAACGTCAGTTAAACTAGCTGGAAAGAGTTCTTGGATACACGCTTCACATTGCAAAAAAGTGCCTGCTCCAGAAGAGGCTGATCCTGTTGCAATATTAATTTATTATGTGTCTTGTGTTTTCTTATGTTGCTACACTTTGCCTGGGCCCAACAAGTGGCCATAACCAAAGATAATCACGTTTACACTTTCTGGTACAATTCTTCTGATACTGATGTAGCCACGTACACCTTTGATTACTGTGACATAGTTACTTGTACATTTCCACAAACACAATATGCAGCCATATACAAAGACATACCTAATAAAAAGGATCCATACATTTGACTGGAGGAGTTTGGGGACACCATTGTAGTTCATGGAAAGCTGCCGGGTGGAATACAGGTAGACCATGGGGCTACAGACCTCAAGTTGCACTGGACAGACTTGACAAAGACGGGAAGCCCTTACTTTCTAGAATGACGCTGAGTAAACCCATAGGATCAACTCCCATTAAACTTACCCTGAATATAGAACACCCTAGCCCAAGGGATGCAGGGGAATATGTGATGGGAATGTACTGGAAGGGAGGTGGTTCACATAATGCATTGGGGACATTTTACCTATAAGACATGCTCACCTCCCCAGACTGGGTAGGAACCACTCACATGATCATTAACCCATTAAAACCACATATTAAGACTATAGCTATAGCTAACCCCACATTTGAAGATACCATGGCAGTAGAGACTGGGTTTTCAGACACTAATTTGTGGCTAGAATGGATGAGGTACAACGCCAACTCACATAATAAGACTAACTGTTATGTATGTGGAGGAGCCAGGCCCCATCTGGGCACAGTACCTCTGAGCCTACCTCCTGAAGTAGAATTATGTGTTCTGAGTCTTTATGCACAATCCGCCACCAACTCCTCAACATGTGAATCTTGGAAGAAAGTTTACCCAATCACCCATGGACATGTGAAACCACCTGACGGAGTCACCATCTACCCAGGTAATTACACATGCTATTCAATACCTAAGAACACTGGGTTGTATTTGGGCAAATTCCCATCAGGATACTGCTCAACTTACCATAATCCACCTGCATCACTGCTAATGAACCACACAAAGACAATCGGGGATATCTATTGGTTATGCGGTGACAAACAATTGAGGTCCCAATTAACTGGGCAATGGTGGGGGGAGTGTGCCCTAACCAAAGTCATAATGCTTATCCACATTATTCCAGATGGTAGTCATAACACGTTAAACCTTACATATGCACACTCTAGAACCAAACGAGAGGCTCCTATCCGAGGGAGCTTCGACCCCCACGTGTATATTGATGCCATAGGTGTGCCAAGGGGGGTGCCTAACGAATTCAAAGCAAGAGATGAAGTGGCTGCAGGATTTGAATCCCTAATTTCAATGATAACTGCTAACAAAAATGTCAATTGGATCAACTACATCTATTATAATCAGCAGCGCTTTGTTAACTACACAAGGGATGCCCTACAGGGCTTAGCAGAACAGTTACAAGCCACTACTCAAATGAAATGACATTTCAGAACAGAATGGCCCTAGATATGATTTTAGCTGAGAAAGGGGGAGTATGTAAAATCCTCCCTGAGACCATGACATGCTGCACATACATTCCAGACAACACTGGGCCCAATGGTAAGGTGACTATGGCCATAGAGAAGCTAGATAGTCTTGCAGACGAGTTAAAGAAAAATTCAGGAGTCACTGACAATTGGGACAGATGGTTTGGATGGATGAATGGTTGGCAAAGGACCCTCTTCCAGGTGGGAACAGCTGTTCTTATAATGATCATCATCTTCTTATTTTTAACCTGTTGCATACTCCCTTGCATACAGAAGTACTTACAGAAAGCAGTAGATAAGACTGTAGATGAGGTGACCCCTACTTTCCTACATCAAGATATCACAGACCTTGAAGATGACACTCCACATACACCCCTACAATCACATCAGTTCAAACAGATGACTGCTTTCCTGTAGGGATAGTGTAGGGAAAGCGTCTGTCTTAACAGGTAAATCTCACGTGTGGAGATGTGGTGGACTAGCCACTGCGGGTTACCCGCGGAGTGAAGTGTTCGATGCTTGTTAAGACAGATAGGTTGCAGGCAACTAGGGACATATTAGGGACAGTAGCAGTTGTTATGGTAAATAGCCATTTTAGGGGGGACTGTTGTGGAAATAAGGTCTGCACATATTTCCTAGTTAGTGAAAATGTCTATTTACTCATTTCACGATATATCATATATGAAGCTGAGCACACATGTTTTAATCAAAATGGCTGCTAGAAGCTTCTAAACCCTCCTTCCCCCCCCTTCCCTTCTTAACACCAACTAACTACCTCGTGCAGCAAGATGGAGCCGGGAAACCGTGGGAGACCCTCATGGTCCCGGTGACATCACTCCAGTAGGCAGAGCATTAGAGCAACCACTTAACACCTAACCAATAATTGATGTATTATTCTATGTTATCTCTGACAATGCTTATGATGTAATTTTGCTTTAAAAGGGACCTGCCGTCCCCTCTGAATAAACTTTCCTTAAGTTATTCAACAACCTAGAACCTGTGTCTGGTGTGAATTACTTCAGGGAGCGTGCACGCATTGTTTCATTGATTTGGCCAGGGGCAGATACACAAAGAAATAATCAATATATTGATTGATTTTTCCATTTCAGTTGTCAGTATGCATGTCTGTGTATCTGTATATGTGTCTGTGTATCTGTGTGTATCAATAAACATCTGCATGTGTGCCAGTGTGTGCATTTGTGTGACAATCTGTTTGTATGTATGTCAGTATGTGTATCTGTGAGTCTGTAACTGTATGTGTGTGTACCTGTGTGTCTTTATATCTGCATGTGTGTCAATATGTGTATAAGTGGTCCTGCCTATCTGCATGTTTTTCGGTGTGTGTATCTGTGTATCTGCACATGTGTCAGCATGTGTGTCTGTGTATCTGAATATGTATCAGTCTATACATCTGTCTATATATGTGTATCACAGTGTTTGGTAGTGTAAGTCTATATCAGCATTCAAATGGCAACAATACACACAAATCACTCAATTCAAACATTAACACTACATACAAACACACCTCTGTATTAAAACACCAACTTATATATAAACATACCGCTGCATTCAAAAACCTAAACTACACACAAAAATGCATGCTTGCATTGACATGCCAACACTTCATACAAACACACCCCTACATTAACACAAACATACTCCATACAAAAACATGCTTACATTCAAACACACAAACACTGCTCAGTGCTAAATACAACCTTGGAAGGATGGAAAAATTGTAGAGTGTCAGCTGTCAAATCATTGTGAGAGTTGTACGACAAATCGGGTTATACCTTTTGGTCACCCTTGCTATGTGATGAGGGAGAAGATTCTTGCAATATGTATATATATATATATATACATATATATATATATATATATTTGTAGTCGGAACTTAATTCGTATATGAAAATAGAGAAGTTGGTAGTGGTGTGCCGATACCAACGTATGAGTAGGCCTGTAATAAAGAGGACCCACCAGAGGTAATGTAATGATGATAGTAAATTTATTAGAGGGAGTGGTGGGAGGGGTCACTCTTACAGGAACCAGCATAGGTAAGTAGGGGGGTAGAGCTTTTATAAGGAAAACTCCTCCCACAAATTCAGGACTATGGCCTTTTACTTGTAGTTGGAACGTAATTCTTATATGAAAATAGAGAAGAGGGGGGAAAGTTGGTAGTGGTGTGCCGATACCAACGTACGAGTAGGCCTGTAATAAAGAGGGAAAAAGATATTGCGGAAAACACACTTTATTCAAAATTTATTACAATGCTAGACATTTATGCTTTCCTGAGTTCTTCTCAGGAGGTGAAGTAAAGTGCTATAAACAGAGGATTCTATCTGCCCGGTTTTTGAAGTTTAGGTGGGAGACTGAAGTAGTGGATAGAATGAAGTCGAGTATATTTAGCCAGGACACCAGAGGTTCTCTGTAGAGACAGAGGAATTGCAGTGGATAGTTTGTTTTGGAGGAGAGTCAAGACGTAACGTAGTGGTTACCGTGAATGGTTCTGACAGATATTTTTAAGCAGGAGCTGACATCCATTTATGGATGAGAGTGAATTCTCGGGGTCTGAGGAGGTCGTAGAGTGTGATGTAAATGGCTACTAGATGACCCAGTGATATGTGCTAATTTTAAGTGTAGGTGGCCAAAAAAGAGGCATAAGCCACCGTGGTCTCGAAGGAGCTATTGTCATAAGACTTGAAATTCCCTGCCCAATACGTGTAACTCAGTCACAGCCCTGTTGTAGGCTGTTTTAGTGTTGTCAGACAGAGTGTTACATGAAAGAAACCATGCGTGGGTCAATAATCTAGTTAATCCATAATGAATCCATAATTAACTCTTGAAAAGTTGGTATTCTGGATGGGAGCTGGTTGGCAAAGTTGCACCTTGTAGAAAGCCTGAAGGTTTGATCAAGATGCCTGGGATGTGTTCACAAACGAGAAAGAATTGTAGTTTGGCGGCCAGCCATGTCAATCTCTGTATTAACTGCATAATGGTTAAGGAGGAAGAGCACCCTTTATTTATGATATTGCAAGCTGCCAAATTGTCTGAGAAACAATTGACTGCCTTACCGGCTCACAGATGACCCCAAGTATGTGCTGCTGCTACAATGGGATAGACCTCGAAAAGGGCTGAAGTTTCCCTGAAGGCCAGCAAGGCAAGTGCCTCTTGAGGCCACACATCCCTGAACCAGTGGTTACCAAAAATTGCAGCGAACCCCGAGTGGGCTGCTGCATCAGTCCAAATAACAGGAGAGTGCTCGTCAGTGGAGGAATCAACATGGAGATGCTGTTCCACTCTGCTAGGAAGTGCTTCCACATAATTAATTCGGCTATGGCTGGCAGGTTAAGGACTATGGTGCCATCATCAGGCAGCCTGGAGATAAAGGATCTCCCTTGTGGAATGATATGCATTGGAAAATTGAGGTATCCCAGTAGAGACAGTAAATCCCTCTGAGAACCAGTAACTTTCTGGTCCAATTCTAGTCTAATGCGTACCAATTTTACATCGGGGAGGTGTGCCTGCATGGACACTGAGTCGAGTAAGATACCCAGGAATGCCAACTGTGTTGTGGGGCCTATTGTTTTGTCAGGGGAAAATGGGACACCTAGTGCAGAAAACAGTGCTAATGATACTACGTGGGGTGAGGGATCCTGCCTCGACCAGTAAAAAATCATCTAAATAGTGTATGACCGTGGGGCATCTGACTGTATTCAGGAGCAGCAAACAAAGTGTTTCTGCAAATATATTGAACAGCTTCAGCCTTGTCCTGGAGCCGAATGTGAGCCCGGTGGCGAAGTAATAATTATCTCTCCATTTGATGCCGTGGATGTGCCTAAGAGATGGATGGATTGGTAGTAATTTGAAAGCGTTAGTTATGTCCGCCTTACTGAGCCAGGCTTGTTTGCCGGCCAGTAGTATAGCTTGTATGGCATTGTCCATGGAGTCCTAATGGAGAGAGAATTCTTCAGCCGGTATGAATGAATTTAAACTCGGGTTTTTTGAAGAATGAGGTGCTGACAAATCGATGATTAAATGTTTTTTATTAGATGTGTTGTTGGTAACCACTCCGATAGGGTTCGTGCGCCATGAAAAAAAAGCAGGGTGTGAAAAAGGACTGATCATAAAGCCTGATGTGGTCTGTTGCAGATCTGTGCCTTGCCCAGGAATACTACTGGTCTGCCCAGCTTATCTCTCTGTCCCCTGTCCTGACTGACAGAGTCGTTGGAGGATGGGTAGGAAGTTGAGGGCTGAGATATAGGGTGTTCTGCTTCGCATGGACATAAGTTGGAGGAATGTGAGGTAGTGGAGCAAATTGCACAAGATGGAGGTCTCAGACCGGCAAAATGCCTTCAAAAAAACTCTGTGTCCAACTGACTCCAATTGATGCGAGTGTTGGACTGGGCCAGAGCCGCTGCTGCTTTAGATGAAATTGCTCTGTGATAATCATAAAAGGCAAAACCCCCTGTACTTGTGTCCGAAGTCCACCACCTTGTGTAGATAGGGGTCGAATTCCTCTTGCCTCTGAGGGTATACATGGCAGATGATGTCCCTGTATAGTCCGAAACTGAGAACTAATTTAGGGATGGATAGCTTTATACTGAGGCGTGAGTCCCTAGATATGAGGAACTCTGACCTATCTTCAAAACCAACAGCTTTATTCTCTAGAGTATCTTGTGAAGCTATAAGGAGGGAAATTAGGCTAACATCCTTGCCATCCAGAATGTCTTCCCTAATGGAAGCTGGAACAGTATATACAGGGTTGATGCCGTGTGGAGTGGAGGGAGTGATAGTAATCACCCTACCATATGTGTTTGAAGGTTCAGGTGCTGGGCCTGGAGTGTGAGGTGCTGTGGTAACCGTAGGGAGTATGGTTTCTATCTTGGATATTCTCTTACTTAGTGACTGGAGGTTGGACAAAATGGATGACAAAGTGTCTTGAACCTGTCCCGCACAGCTGTCTTTGGCCTCCTGAGAACTTGTGCCGGGCCTGGGATCGTTGGACTGAACCGTTAAAAACTTGAAAAGTTCTGATTTCCCAGCTGTGGCTGGGAAAGGAATGTCCCTAAGGTGTAGTTCTGCTGCCAATTTAGGAATGGTCCAAGATCTCAGAGACCCGGGGGTAGTGGTTATGGGAGATACGGCTGGTGAGATAAGTCTAATAGGTGTACTGGGCTCGGGGGGAGAGCCCTGGAGAGACAGGTTGTCTTCGTGGAGTGATTCTTGCGACATCCTATGAAGAGATTAGTAAACATAAAACTTTGAGCCAAAGGTGAAATACCGTACATAGAACTGGCTTGCTAGGTAGTACCAGTGATGAAGAACTTAAATAACCGCGATAGGCGAATCCCTACTAATTGGCAAGTGACGCAGAAAGGCTCTACCTATGATTTGGCCCGTGGGGAAATGTGGCCACCAAACGGTGTGGCGGAATGTTGGCCTCTCGGTGACAGTATAGAGAAAAACGTTTGGCCGTGGCATGTGACATTCTAAAACAACCCCTGTAGAAGGGATATGAGGCAATTATACTAACGTGGGCCGTGTGGGCGATACCTCCGCGTGAGGTGGGGGAGGTGGGGAGGCCTCATGGGAACTAGAACTTAAAAGTATTAGGGGCAGGTCCTGTCCCTTGCAGCCAGTTCTCTATTCCTGGCTGTGGCTTGTCTTATAGAAAAGGTAGCGCAAATGTAACTTAATTGAGCCTAATAGATAACTCTCACGGGATAGGAATCTCTTATATGCACCTGGAAGAAAATTGGGAATATCTGTAATAAGTAAAATGTATGAATGTAAAATGGAACAAAATAAGAGATTACATTTTTTTTTTATAATTGGTGTGTAGTAATTCTATGTGTCTAAAGTTTGTCAATGGTATTGCTAGCCCAGGCTGGAAACAGATAGCGCAACAAGAGATCGTAAGATCATAAGATCGTGTATAGAGGTTCCTGAACGTAGGATGAATTAAGACAAGCCCCTTAACTGAGTATTAACGTGTAAACGTGCAAGGCAATACGAGTCCTTGATGTACCGGTTATGATAGAATATGAGCGTAGGGAAATGGAAATACCTGAAACACAATTGGCTAGAAGAAAAACTCTGTCCCAGTTTAATCAGGAAACTTGCTAATCCTAGAAATAGGCACCTAAGATACACGTATGATATGAGGACAATAGGAGTATCGTGCAAAGGAACTCCGTATCTACAGATTAGTATGTAACTACGTATGGGCTATCTAACCGACGTTAGATATAGTGGCAGACGTATTAGAAATAGTATCCCAGACCCTTGCATTTACTGATTATGTAATAAACCAGGGCAGGTGTATTTTTTTTTTTTTTTTCACAAGTCAAATAACCGTGTAGGGGAGGTTGAGAAAATTAATGTGACTGGTCCTTAGGATCCAGGAAATTAACCTGCAGATATGTGCAATAACGTCCTGAAGTGTCTATGATATTTTAAATAATGTCTAGGAACTGCTTAGACGAATCAGTTTAACTTGTACAAATAAGTGAATTACCCAACATAATTGTGACTTATGCAAACTTCCCACAAATAGTAAGAAACCAATAACAGTGGTAGACTTTTATATTGTAGGGTTTTAATGGGCATATGATTTAGCCAACGTACGAATGAAATAGTGCAACCGTTTGGCTTAATTAACCGAATGTACTGAGACAGAGGAACGGATATACTGTGACTTAAATTAAATATATTATGAACAGTATTAAACAAATAGATTTAAACTAAATGAATTTAAACAAATTGATTTAAAATAAATGGCTTTAAATGAAATGGCTTTAAACAAATGCATTTAAACGAAAGGGGTTACATGAATGGATTTAAACGAAAAGTTTTAGACTAAATGCTTTAACAAAATGATATAAATGAAATGATTCATATGAATTGATTTAAACAAAATGATAGGTTTAAATGAAGTGATATAAATGCAAGGTTTAAACGAATGCCATATTAACAAATGGATTAACTAATGCAATGTAAACGAACGGAATTAGACGAACGGCATAATAATGCTAAACAGAGGGAGCCAATCCCAGCATATGTTAGGCCCGAACGTGGGAACGCTGTGAACGGGTTCCCACGTGTACATACGTGAGCACGCTGCGTCATGCGGTAGGAAGCCGGTTACAGAGAACGTGAACTGGGTAGGAGGCCCTGCGGGCGGATGGAGCCCCAAATGAAGGTGCAAGTCGGGTTTGGAGAGCTGCAAGCCGGGTCAGGGGCTGAAGTTGAATCCGTGGCTTGCTGCTGGAGCAATGGAAGGCAGAAAAAACTGAAGTGTTGGTTGTCGTGGCAACGGTCACTCTTACAGGAACCAACATAGGTAAGCAGGGGAGTAGAGCTTTTATACAGAAAACTCCTCCCACAAATTCAGGCCTATGGCCTTTTACATATATATATAGATAAACTTTTTAATTTACTCTTTCAATAAATTGACAAATATTTATATTTGTGTGAATGCTTTTGTGATTTTTTTTACTATGGTTATTTATAATTTATTAGATGATGTAATGAAAAAAAGAGTCATCTATATCAATCACAGTAGTTTATTTTTCCTGTGAAATTAAGGGTGATAGTAACACATAACAGGGTTAGCTGAGTCATGTATTATTTAATGCACAAAGGTAAAGGTCAATGGTCTCTAATTAGAAAAATCCAACAATGAACATTTAATTTCACACAAGAGATTTAGAATGCCTGACCTATTGGAATAATTCATGTTGATTAGTAGGAAATTCATCTACAGAAGGCAATGGAAGTTAAAGATTACATACTGTAACAGTGTAGTTCTATTGTTTTCCCCCCAGAAATACCTGTAAAATACTTATCTGAAAACTGAGGCTATCGCAAAGTGATATTGCTAAATGGAAAAATAATAAAAAAATACAAAATGCAAAAAAACCCATAAACAAATTCCAGCATTTGCAAACACATCACAAGTCGACATAAGAAAAATAAATTTGCGTATGATGGTGTGAGCCTAAAACATCAACATTAATTAGTTTTTACGATTTTTATATATGCATATATCAGCTTAGTACGTCATACACTGAGTCACCAGCAACGTTGTATGATTGTCCTTTACGTTCCTTGTGGTGGTACTTTGTTATCCACCTGGTGAGTTAATTTTATAATCAATGAGCTTGTTTCAGTCTTTTAGTTTTCATCAGCACAGATCATGGTTTTATTGTGCCATAATAACGAATCCTATGAAAGGCTTCTTGCTTCACACTGATATATGCTGTATTAAATAGGATTGGTACTATAAGTCATCCATGAAAAATGAAGATATAGAGACATCTCATTCATTATGTTACTCGATAGTGACAAATGATAACAGAAGTGTTTTAATAATATGATCCACAGTTTAAGACAGATAAGAAGTAATATTTCCTTCTCCTGTAGAAAACTGCATGGTTTAATATATGCTCCCTAAGTGGGCCTGTATTTATTATGAAAAGTTGCCCACCCAGATTTTCTTCAGTTCTACTCTAAATGCTGCACCACTGGATAGCCCCCCAACACTTTAATATCATAATTAAAAAACCCACACCCTTTAATTGGTGGGAGCCAGGGGAAAAGTAAGTTCCCCTTTTCTTATATTATAATAGCTCTCACTTGCTGGCCATGGGTGATCATAGGGGTGTCAGTGAGCTGTACACCCCCATTATTTTTTGAATGCCCCTAGCAGATGCCCATGAGTGGGGTGCACATGTAAGGGGTCTATGTCTTCCTGTCATTTCACAAGCCCCACCTCTATTTAAACAATAAGCAGATATGTCATATGGTGGCTTAGGAAGCTTTTAATCTTTCCTTATAGTAATATGGGGGATCTTGTTGATATGCCTTTTTTTATTATATATAAGTTTACTTTTTTAATGTGGTGGTTGGCTAGCAAGTGATAACCAGGTGCCACATATTAAACCCTCGCAATGCAGAGAATTTTTAACTATTTGCTTGCTGGCTGCTAGCACTGCCACTGGGCAGACAGTACTTTAAATTATCATTCAGTTGCTAAAAAGCAAGTGAATGATTTTCTACCTCCACTTGAGAAATCCACTTTGATGAAACGCGTTGTGGTTATTTTACATTGTTTGTTTTACATTGTATTTTAATAAAGGTATTTTGGCCTCTTTCCACTGTGAATGGTTACATTTTATTATTTTCTACTTGGCATCCGATTTTAAGTTCCAGTGAGAACTACTCCAAAAGAATCCACGGTGGGGATTATACCACATATGCCTACACATTGAGGAGTTAGTCTGCCCAATTAAATGTGAGTACCAGTTCATTATTTTATACTCCTGGTACCTTTTATACTGTAAGGACTATTGCTGTCTCTTTTATATTTTTTATGATCTTCTTATCGATGATACATCTGCCTACCTACACCATCCTACGTATCCTATAAGTGGGGATTGTACCACTGTACGCCATTCAGACTAGAGTTAGGTTAAGCCCTATCAATTGTAAATAGGACCATAGACATTTTATTTACTTTTATGTTATTCTGGGATTTTCTGCACCATTAGTTCTCTCTTTCTGTTGCATATGTGGCTGCCAAGAATACTCTGATCTGACCCCATTCCAGAAAAACTACCCTGACTCTTTGAGGTTTTATTTTCAAGCAAGTTTTTACATTTGGATTCACACTTGGAATTATATTTGAACTTTCTTTTACTTTTTATTTTTTGTATATCTCCCCGGTTTGACTTATCCTTGTTGTTTATAAGGCTTAGAGGGAGCCTTATGTTTTAAGGTGTGTCGCCTACTCTAATTTTTATATACATCTTTTAGTATGGTGTATTAGCGCTGATCCTTTTTTATCCTTTTGTCTACTTTTGTCCATCCAGACCATATATGAATAACCTGTAACGATTAAAACATCCCAAATATATAATACCTCATGTACGCCTCATTGATTTACCTTTACCAACTGAAAAGGTGATGCAGGCCACAGCTGATGCTGGACTTAGCAGGATGATGCTGACAGCTCTCTTCTTTAGATGCCATGATGCCAAAAGTCCCCTCCCTTCCATGAGTTCACATTAGGGGTCAGGTTGTGGTTGTGGAAGCTGCAATCATAGAGCTGGATGACAACTTCAGACACTTCAACAGTAGCAACGGGTACACTGCAGTACCTGTGGTGTAGCAAACCTGTGCCAACTGAGAGGAGTACCAGTTGTGGCATGGTGACATAGAATCACCATCACTGTTCTGCTCTGTTCTACTTGGAGTTAGGATGCATTGTTATCCTTATTTATAATTAGTTAAAGCATATCCACAACTCATATAGATCTGTGCTTATTTCTATTTCCCCAATGGTCTTGCATATGAATGTTCTATCTTTTCTATAGAAACTAAATTAATCTTTTTTGTGGCATATGTATCTAGTATTGTTTTGCCTTACTTTCATACAGTAATATATATTATTTCTGGTAGCAGTTATTACATTTGTCTGTGCTGAGATGTAGAAAACCTCTTGAGAATAATGATGGGAGGTTAAGATGTGCAAACAGTGTTAGTACATAATCTTATGTTCTTTAGTCTGTGCCAGGATTAAGAAGATGGTACATGGCTGTGAGGAAATGGTTTGCTATTCCAAATAGATGTATACTGTTAGATAGTCTAACTAAAACTCAAAGCACACTTTAAATACTTTACATTAAGATGTATTCTTGACATCGTGAACCCAGCACTTTACACTGGTATGTTTGGCAGACTGACATAATACAGCTACAGTAATTAGTGCTTTGAGTTACAATTTTGTGTTGCTATTTAGCACAGATGCAGCAGACTGCGTGCCTGTGTTCTACAGAATGGAACAATATATCTCATGACAAACTGGCATTGGGAACAATAATGTTTGTTTTTCACTATCTCTAAGGACTCTCGCAGCTATGTTTTCTGTGTTATCCCTCTTTTATAAACAAGAAACAAACAACTCACTTCAAAAAGAAAGAAACACATTACTTCATAATACCTTCTAAAAAGGTATAAACATACATGGGTGTTTTCGTTATTCCCTGTGTCTAGCATTTCACTTAGAAGACAATTGTCCTACTTCTAAACCCAAACAAAACCTAAAATTTATGTTATGTGTTTCTTCGGCCTTATAATTCGTCTTTCTAATTTAGTGCCCCATACACTTATTAAATTTATTATATTTTAAATGGCAGATTGGGATTTTTTTTAATATCAAATATTTATTGAAATGGAAAAATCAATTAAAGTATTGATTATTTCTTTGTGTATCTGCCCCTGGCCAAATCAATGAAACAATGCGTGCACGCTCCCTGAAGTAATTCACACCAGACACAGGTTCCAGGTTGTTGAATAACTTGAGGAAAAGTTTATTCAGAGGGGACGGCAAGTCCCTTTTAAAGCAAAATTACATCATAAGCATTGTCAGAGATAACATGGAATAATACATCAATTATTGGTTAGGTGTTAAGTGGTTGCTTCAATGCTCTGCCTACTGTAGGTGATGTCACCGGGGCCATGAGGGTCTCCCACGGTTTCCCAGCGCCATCTTGGTGCACGAGGTAGTTAGTCAATGTTAGGAAGGAGAAAGGGAAGGGGGGGGGGAAAAGGAGCTAGAAGCTTCTAGCAGCCATCTTAATTATAGCGTGTGTGCTTAGATATATATATATATCGTGAAATGAGTAAATAGACATTTTTCACTAACTAGGAAATATGTGTAGACCTTATTTCCACAACAGTCCCCCCTAAAATGGCTATTTACCATAACAACTGCTACTGTCCCTAATATGTCCCTAGTTGCCTGCAACCTATCTGCCTTAACTAGCATCGAACACTTCACTCCGCGGGTAACCCGCAGTGGCTAGTCCACTACATCTCCACACGTGAGACTCGCCAGTCAAGACAGACGCTTTCCCTATACTGTCCCTACAGGAAAGCAGTTGTTTGTTTGAACTGATGTGATTGAAGGGGTGTATGTGGAGTATCATCTTCGAGGTCTGTGATGTCTTGGTGTATGAAAGTAGGGGTCACGTCATCTATAGTCTTGTCTACCGCTTTCTGTAGATACTTCTGTATGCAGGGGAATATACAACAGGTCAGAAATAAGAAAATGACGATCATTATGAGAACAGCTGTCCCCACCTGGAAGAGGGTCCTTTGCCAACCATTCATCCATCCATCCAAACCATCTGTCCCAAGTGTCGATGACTCCTGAATTTTTCTTTAGCTCATCTGCAAGACTATCTAGCTTCTCTATGGCCATAGTCACCTTACCATTGGGCCCAGTGTTGTCTGGAATGTATGTACAGCATGTCATGGTCTCAGGGAGGATTTTACATACACCCCCCTTCTCGGCTAAAATCATATCTAGGGCCATTCTGTTCTGAAATGTCATTTGGGTAGTGGCTTGTAATTGTTCTGCCAGGCCCTGTAGGGCATCCCTAGTGTAGTTGACAAAACGCTGTTGATTATAGTAAATGTAGTTAATCCAATTGACATTTTTGTTAGCAGTTATCATTGGAATTAGGGACTCAAATCCTGCAGCCACTTCATCTCTTGCTTTGAATTCGTTAGGCACCCCCCTTGGCACACCTATGGCATCAATATACACATGGGGGTCGAAACTCCCTCGAATAGGAGTCTCTCGTTTGGTTCTAGAGTGTACATGTGTGAGATTTAATGTGTTATGGTCACCATCTGGGATGATATGGATAGGCATTATGACTTTAGTTAGGGCACACTCCCCCCACCATTGTCCAATTAATTGGGACCTCAATTGTTTATCCCCACATAACCAATAGATATCACCGATTGTCTTTGTGTGATTCATTAGCAGTGATACGGGTGGATTATGGTAAGTTGAGCAATATCCTGATGGGAATTTGCCCAGATATAAACCGGTGTTTTTAGATATTGTATAACATGTGTAATTACCTGGGTAGATGGTGACTCCATCAGGTGGTTTTACATGTCCGTGAGTGATCGGGTAAATTCTCTTCCATGATTCACATGTCGAGGAATTGGTGACGGACTGTGTGTAAAGGCTCAGAACACATGATTCTACTTCAGGAGGCAAATTCAGAGGAACTGTGCCCAGATGGGGTCTGGCTCCTCCACACACATAACAATTGGTCTTATTGTGTGAGTTGGCATTATACCTCATCCATTCCAGCCATAAATTAGTGTCTGAGAAACCAGTTTCCACTGCCATAGTGTCTTCAAAGGTGGGGTTGGCTATAGCTACCATGTCATGTAGGGTCTTAATATGTGGTTTTAATGGGTTAACGATCATGTGAGTGGTCCCTACCCAGTCTGGGGAGGTGAGCATGTCTTGTAGGTAGAATGTCCCCAGTGCATTGTGTGAGCCACCTCCCTTCCAGTACATCCCCATCACATATTCCCCCGCGTCCCTTGGACTAGGGTGTTCTATATTCAAGGTAAGTTTGATGGGAGTTGACCCTGTGGGTTTACTAAGAGTCATTCTAGAAAGTAGGGGCTTCCCGTCTTTGTCAAGTCTGTCTAGTGCAACCTGAGGTCTGTAGCCCCATGGTCTACCTGTATTCCACCCGGCAGCTTTCCATGAACTACAGTGGTGTCCCCAAGCTCCTCCAGTCACACAAATGTATGGGTCCTTTTTGTCAGGTATGTCCTTGTATATGGCTGCATGTTGTGTCTGTGGGAATGTACAGGTAACTATGTCACAATAATCAAAGGTGTATGTAGCTACATCAGTATCAGAAGAATTGTACCAGAAAGTGTAAACATGATTATCTTTGGTTATGGCCACTTGTTGGGCCCAGGCAAAATGCAACAATATAAGAAAACATGAGACACATAATAAATTCATGTTTCATCAGCTTCTTCTGGAGCAGGCACTTTTTTGCAATGTGAAGCGTGTATCCAGGAACTTTTTCCAGCTAGTTTAACTGACGTTGCTGTAATCAGGAGCACTTGATAAGGACCATCAAATCTCGGTTCTAGGGTGTGTTTCCTGAGGAACTTCTTAACCATAACCCAGTCACCAGGGAGCAGCTTGTGTGTACCTGTATTCGACTCAGGATCTGGAATAGAAGAAAACACTTGGGCATGTATCTTGGTCAGGGCATGAGAGAGAGCGGTCACATAGTCTACCATAGCATCTGACTGAATCTGAAGCTGCTGGGGAAAGTAACAACCCAACCTAGGTGCTGTACCAAACAAAATCTCATAGGGTGATAGGCTGTATTTTCCCCTAGGTGTGTACCTTACACTAAACAATGCCAGTGGGAGACTCTCGGGCCAGGGCATGTTAGTTTCTTGTGACATCTTGAGCATTCTGGCTTTCAAAGTGCCATTCATGCGTTCTACCTTACCACTACTCTGTGGGTGATATGGTGTGTGAAATGCAAGGGTCACCCCCAGTGCTGACCAGACTTCCCGTGTTAGCAAGGCAGTGAAGGAGGTCCCCTGGTCACTTTCAATCACTTCTGGGACCCCATAGCGGCAAACAATTTCTGTCAGAAGATACTTGGCTGTAGTCCTCGCGGTGAGGTTAGTCACTGGGAAGGCCTCTGGCCATCCTGAAAACATGTCCACTATGACCAATGCATATTCATAACGTCCACTTTTTGGCATCTGAATGTGATCAATCTGAATCCTCTGGAAGGGATATTGTGGCTTGGCTAGGTGATTAGGTGCAGTCTTTATAATCTTTCCAGGATTGCATTTAGCACATATAGTACAAGATTTACAGTAATTCTGTGTTAAGGTAGTGATGCCTGGTGCTTCAAAATATTTGTCAATCAATGAGTTCATCAGATGTTTTGACAGGTGGGCTGGCCCATGAGCCCATTGGACCACCGCTGGATACATATTTCTGGGTAGGCAAAACTTGAGATTGATAGTGTAAACATCATCACGGAGTATAGCTCCTTTGCTCTTCCAACTTTGTTTCTCCTGTGGAGTAGCAGCAGCTTGTTGTTCCTTCAGGAGTCTAAGATCTGTAGGTAATGTTTGCATAGTGTAGATAGGTAATGTATCTGTGGCCACTCTTCTGTCCACTTCCCATCTTTGCCGTGCCGCTTCCTTAGCTGCTTGATCCGCTAGGTGATTACCACGTGCTTCTTCTGTGTCTAGTCTTCCATGGGCTTTTACTTTCAGTACTGCCACTTCTGCTGGAAGCTCCAATGCATCCATCAGCTCTGCAATGGCTGCCCCATGCTTTACTGGGGTACCAGTGGCCATTAGAAATCCTCTGGTCTTCCAAATTAGGCCAAAGTCATGTGCTACTCCCAGGGCATATCTTGAATCCGTATAAATGTAGACACGTAACCCTTTAGACAATTTGCAGGCTGCAGTTAGGGCTGTCAATTCAGCTTCCTGAGCGGACTTAGTTGGTTGTAGGGCAGCTGCTTGCAATACTTGGCATTCTGTGGTGACTGCATACCCAGTGTGATATTGTCCCTGTTCATCAGCAAATCTTGACCCATCCACAAATAGTGTTTGGTCCGGGTTGAGTAATGCAGCTTCGTAGACAGTTGGTAGGTGTGTAGTTTCCATTTTCATTTGTTCAAAACAATCATGAGGGATATCGAGGTCACAGTCTGTGGTGAGTGGATCCTCACAGGCTTCTGTGTGGTACCTGGGGTACCCAGCTGTACAGTAATTAATAGTCTTTTTATTGACCCCCGTAGCAGTCAGCTGTTCTGGGGTCATTTCTGGGGTCATTTGACTCCAGGTTTTGGCCATCGGGCCTAGATCTTCCCACGAGATGTCGGGGGGTTTGGTGACGGATATGTGTGGGATCGATGTTCCCCAATGGTGATAGAGATGTGTCACACTCTCTGGGAGGTGGACCAAGATGAGCATGGTACCTGTGAGGTCCCAAAACAAGTAAGTCAGGGTAAGTTGGATTTCTTTAAGTTGGAACACTTCTTTCTCATATCAGGGCCTGGTTCATCCCTAACCCACAAGGTACAGTGAGGTAGGGCCACTGATTGTTCATCATGTGGAGGTGCAAGTGTAGGTAGTTGCAGATCTGTTAGAACTTCCGGGTTGATATCCAGGCTATACCAGTGGTACACAATTCCCCCCTTGGGAAGTGGCAGAAGAGTGGCTGGATTCAGGGTAAGGCATCTCTGGAGTTTCACATTGTCAGGTAAAAGCAATGAGGTTTGCAGGCGGAGGTGGCGTTGGGAGGAAAGGTGCTTAGGTTGGACTTGTTGCAGGATAGCAGTAATGTCATGGGGGGCCAACACTGTGAGGTAATGGCCTAGAACAAAGTCATTAGTCTTATCCAGGAGGGCACTGGCGGCAAACACAGCACGGAGGCAAGAGGGGCTGCCCCTTGCAACAGGGTCAAGCATGCAGGAAAAGTAGCCAATAGGCCGTTGTTGGGACCCATGTTTCTGAGTAAGGACTCCGGAAGCATGTCCTGATCTCTCAGAGACAAACAAATTGAAAGAGAGTTGGTAGTTGGGTAGGCCCAAAGCAGGTGCAGAAGCAATAGCTCGTTTCAGAGTATGGAAACAGTTAATAGTTTCTTCAGTGAGGTGAAAAGGCTCACTCCGGAGTGCATCATAGAGAGGCTGCATGAGTTTGGATGCTTCAGGTATCCAGGACCTGCAGTATGTGATGAGACCCAAGTGTCACGGTTCTCACCTGATAGACAGACGGCAAGACGTGGTCGCTCTTGGAGTTCCCAACAGGGGACTTGAACCGGGGATCTTCTCAGTCCTGGTCCTGCTTTCTACCTCTGAGCCACAGCAGCTATTTACAGTGAAGACTGATTCCAGTCCTGTTCATCCTGACATGGCTACTACTCTGGGGGCTGCACCTTGACTTGGCTGTGTTTCACCTGACTCTGATCAGTCATCAGCAGGGTATATAAACCCAGCCTCGCCCTGTGCTCAGTGTCAAGTCCTTGATCCTGTTTGTTCCAGTGTTCCTGTTTCATCGCTTCGCATTATTGACCCCGGCTTCCTGACTCGTTTATTCTGACTTCTGGCATCCCTTGACTTCGGCTACTCCTCGCTGTTCCTGTCCTCTGGCATCCTTTGACCTCGGCTATCCCTCGACCATCCTGCTGGTTCAGTCCTTGCCTGTCCTGCGTATTGGTACTGCATCCTGCACAGCCCCCGTGCACAGACCCACAGGCCAGGTGAATTCTTACCTGACCACCTCGGCCTGTGGCTATCTGCAAGGGTGAGCATCATATCTGCGCTACAGACTCCCAACTCAGGTAAGACCCTGACATAAGGACTTGACCATTATGGAGTCCGCAGAGATGTGCTCACCCTCGACCCAGCGTGTGTCCAGCCTGGCCCAGACTGTTTCGGAGCTGCAGCAAGAAATTTTATTCCTTAAAGGCGCAGTACATCCAGCCCCGGAACCAGCTTTTCCTGAACCGTTTGTCATCATGCCCGACCGATTTGATGGTAGCCGCACATCCTTTCAGTCTTTCAAGATGGATTGTGAGGTGTTGTTTTCCTTAAAGCCTCGAACATATGCCACAGAATTCATCAGGGTCAGAGCGGCTATCAACCTGTTGTCTGGACGCATCAAAGTTTGGGCTCACCAAATGTTGCAGACGAAGAGTCCTGTCCTGGTCAGCTGGGAATCCTTTAGTACTGCTATGGACTCACAATGTAAGACCACTGTGGCCAAGTCAGCTCCACGTACTAAAAAATCTCAGACTCTTCCTAACCAAGAAACCGAGTACCACCACTACGCCCCAGAAATGCCTCCTTATGTTCCAGCTCCCAGGAAAACTCCAGAGGTATCCGGTGTTCCACTTGACCCTGTGGAACCTATGCAATTAGGACTCGTCCACTGCAAAGTGACACCTAAGGAAAAAGACCGAAGGAGAAGCTATGGCCTATGTTATTACTGTGGAGAAAAAGGGCACTTCATCACGCTTTGTCCTGTTCGCCCTCCTAGACCTCCAGCTCTCCGACTTGGTACTAGTTTCCTTCGCCCTGTGTACACCGCATACCAGCCTAAAAAGCCAAATAGAAGCCGTTGTGCTTGCACATGCTTGGCTTCCGCGAGAAAACCTCCATCCCCTGCTCCAGAGCCTCCTGCATCTACTCCCGAAGTTGCTTCCTGTGATACCAGCACTACTTCCTGCCCGCCCGAAGAGGTTTTACCTGTGGATTGTGCCGTTGCTTCTAATGGCACTATAGTCCGTAAAGAAGACCTTGAAATGTTCGAAAAAGCATTGTTAGCTGCGAACACTGCTCCTGCCAAAGTTTTGGAAGTGCTTGCCACCTGTACCCGGAACCTAAAAGACCTGGACAATTCTCCAGCCGTACCAGAAGCTGGTACTGCTGACTCCCAAGCTGTAAAGGGAATCCTTGCTGGGGAGTTTGACTATGGGGACTCACTGGATTCAGATAGTGACCCTGGAGAGGTGTACTATGCTGACAATGAACCCATTCACGCCCGGAGGTCGTTTTTAAAGGGGGGGGTACTGTCACGGTTCTCACCTGATAGACGGCAAGACGTGGTCGCTCTTGGAGTTCCCAACAGGGGACTTGAACCGGGGATCTTCTCAGTCCTGGTCCTGCTTTCTACCTCTGAGCCACAGCAGCTATTTACAGTGAAGACTGATTCCAGTCCTGTTCATCCTGACATGGCTACTACTCTGGGGGCTGCACCTTGACTTAGCTGTGTTTCACCTGACTCTGATCAGTCATCAGCAGGGTATATAAACCCAGCCTCGCCCTGTGCTCAGTGTCAAGTCCTTGATCCTGTTTGTTCCAGTGTTCCTGTTTCATCGCTTCGCATTATTGATCCCGGCTTCCTGACTCGTTTATTCTGACTTCTGGCATCCCTTGACTTCGGCTACTCCTCGTTGTTCCTGTCCTCTGGCATCCTTTGACCTCGGCTATCCCTCGACCATCCTGCTGGTTCAGTCCTTGCCTGTCCTGCGTATTGGTACTGCATCCTGCACAGCCCCCGTGCACAGACCCACAGGCCAGGTGAATTCTTACCTGACCACCTCGGCCTGTGGCTATCTGCAAGGGTGAGCATCATATCTGCGCTACAGACTCCCAACTCAGGTAAGACCCTGACACCAAGAAAGCATGAAGAGAGTGGTGGGTTGCAGGTAATGGGAGTTGAAGGATAGCTTGCAACCGTTGAGAGGTTAGGTGTTTGGTGCCATGGGAAATGCAATGTCCCAAGAAGACCACAGAGGGCCGGCACCATTGCAGCTTCGATTTTGAGGCCTTGCACCCTGCAGTAGCGAGGAAACATAGGAGATCTTCTGAGTCACGTTCTGCAATAAGCAAATTAGGAGCACAGAGAAGGAGGTCATCAACATATTGAAGTAGAACAACAGAGAGACATGGCATGAGCAAACTGTGTGGGAGAATTCTGAGCTCCCTGAGGCATGACAGTCCAGGTATATTGTTGTCCTTCATGTGTGAAGGCGAAGAGAAAACGGCAGGAAGGGTCAAGGGGAACACTGAAAAAGGCATTAGCTAGATCCACACGTAACCCTTTAGACAATTTGCAGGCTGCAGTTAGGGCTGTCAATTCAGCTTCCTGAGCGGACTTAGTTGGTTGTAGGGCAGCTGCTTGCAATACTTGGCATTCTGTGGTGACTGCATACCCAGTGTGATATTGTCCCTGTTCATCAGCAAATCTTGACCCATCCACAAATAGTGTTTGGTCCGGGTTGAGTAATGCAGCTTCGTAGACAGTTGGTAGGTGTGTAGTTTCCATTTTCATTTGTTCAAAACAATCATGAGGGATATCGAGGTCACAGTCTGTGGTGAGTGGATCCTCACAGGCTTCTGTGTGGTACCTGGGGTACCCAGCTGTACAGTAATTAATAGTCTTTTTATTGACCCCCGTAGCAGTCAGCTGTTCTGGGGTCATTTCTGGGGTCATTTGACTCCAGGTTTTGGCCATCGGGCCTAGATCTTCCCACGAGATGTCGGGGGGTTTGGTGACGGATATGTGTGGGATCGATGTTCCCCAATGGTGATAGAGATGTGTCACACTCTCTGGGAGGTGGACCAAGATGAGCATGGTACCTGTGAGGTCCCAAAACAAGTAAGTCAGGGTAAGTTGGATTTCTTTAAGTTGGAACACTTCTTTCTCATATCAGGGCCTGGTTCATCCCTAACCCACAAGGTACAGTGAGGTAGGGCCACTGATTGTTCATCATGTGGAGGTGCAAGTGTAGGTAGTTGCAGATCTGTTAGAACTTCCGGGTTGATATCCAGGCTATACCAGTGGTACACAATTCCCCCCTTGGGAAGTGGCAGAAGAGTGGCTGGATTCAGGGTAAGGCATCTCTGGAGTTTCACATTGTCAGGTAAAAGCAATGAGGTTTGCAGGCGGAGGTGGCGTTGGGAGGAAAGGTGCTTAGGTTGGACTTGTTGCAGGATAGCAGTAATGTCATGGGGGGCCAACACTGTGAGGTAATGGCCTAGAACAAAGTCATTAGTCTTATCCAGGAGGGCACTGGCGGCAAACACAGCACGGAGGCAAGAGGGGCTGCCCCTTGCAACAGGGTCAAGCATGCAGGAAAAGTAGCCAATAGGCCGTTGTTGGGACCCATGTTTCTGAGTAAGGACTCCGGAAGCATGTCCTGATCTCTCAGAGACAAACAAATTGAAAGAGAGTTGGTAGTTGGGTAGGCCCAAAGCAGGTGCAGAAGCAATAGCTCGTTTCAGAGTATGGAAACAGTTAATAGTTTCTTCAGTGAGGTGAAAAGGCTCACTCCGGAGTGCATCATAGAGAGGCTGCATGAGTTTGGATGCTTCAGGTATCCAGGACCTGCAGTATGTGATGAGACCCAAGTGTCACGGTTCTCACCTGATAGACAGACGGCAAGACGTGGTCGCTCTTGGAGTTCCCAACAGGGGACTTGAACCGGGGATCTTCTCAGTCCTGGTCCTGCTTTCTACCTCTGAGCCACAGCAGCTATTTACAGTGAAGACTGATTCCAGTCCTGTTCATCCTGACATGGCTACTATTCTGGGGGCTGCACCTTGACTTGGCTGTGTTTCACCTGACTCTGATCAGTCATCAGCAGGGTATATAAACCCAGCCTCGCCCTGTGCTCAGTGTCAAGTCCTTGATCCTGTTTGTTCCAGTGTTCCTGTTTCATCGCTTCGCATTATTGACCCCGGCTTCCTGACTCGTTTATTCTGACTTCTGGCATCCCTTGACTTCGGCTACTCCTCGTTGTTCCTGTCCTCTGGCATCCTTTGACCTCGGCTATCCCTCGACCATCCTGCTGGTTCAGTCCTTGCCTGTCCTGCGTATTGGTACTGCATCCTGCACAGCCCCCGTGCACAGACCCACAGGCCAGGTGAATTCTTACCTGACCACCTCGGCCTGTGGCTATCTGCAAGGGTGAGCATCATATCTGCGCTACAGACTCCCAACTCAGGTAAGACCCTGACACCAAGAAAGCATGAAGAGAGTGGTGGGTTGCAGGTAATGGGAGTTGAAGGATAGCTTGCAACCGTTGAGAGGTTAGGTGTTTGGTGCCATGGGAAATGCAATGTCCCAAGAAGACCACAGAGGGCCGGCACCATTGCAGCTTCGATTTTGAGGCCTTGCACCCTGCAGTAGCGAGGAAACATAGGAGATCTTCTGAGTCACGTTCTGCAATAAGCAAATTAGGAGCACAGAGAAGGAGGTCATCAACATATTGAAGTAGAACAACAGAGAGACATGGCATGAGCAAACTGTGTGGGAGAATTCTGAGCTCCCTGAGGCATGACAGTCCAGGTATATTGTTGTCCTTCATGTGTGAAGGCGAAGAGAAAACGGCAGGAAGGGTCAAGGGGAACACTGAAAAAGGCATTAGCTAGATCCACAACAGTAAAAACAGTAGAATTTGGTGGCACTTGGGACAAAAGGGTGTGGGGGTTTGGAACAATAGCAGTGTCTTTAATGGTTACTTCATTAACAGCACGGAGGTCCTGTACCATGTGGTACTGGTCGGGTTGGCCCTTAACAGTTCGCTTTTTAACAGGGAAAAGTGGGGTGTTGCATGGAGATGTGCACTTGGTGAGGGCACCTTTGGCAAGCAGAGACTCAACTTGTTTGGTGATGGCTTCAGCTTGTGCTGGCTTCAGAGGATACTGAGGTCTACGAGGAGGAAGTGCTCCAGGCAGGAGCTGGACCAGGACGGGGGGGTACATGTAAGCATCCAATATCATCCGGGCCGGTGGACCAAAGTTCTTGGGGGATACGATCCAGAGCACTGGGGGTGTGTGTGACCCGTGCATTCCCTGTATTGTCTGTTAGGTTCAGCAGGATGGGGAGTGAGCAGAGCACAGAAGTATCTTTTTGTGATAAGGGGGTTGTTAACTCAACTTGTCCATCTGCAGTAAAGGTTATGGAAGCCTGGAGCCGAGAGAGGACATCGGCACCTAGGAGGTTAATGGGGCAAGTGGAGGAAACAACAAAACGGGACAGGATGTGTGAACCTACATGTAAGAGCTTGGTAAGGGGGTTACTGCGTGGTGTACCATCCACCCCAACACAGGATACATCAGTGTCAGACAGGAAGGAAGGGTCTGGCAGGTCTTGTTCCCTAAGGACACTACGGGCTGCACCTGTGTCAACTAAAAAAGTGGTTGGGTGACCCTCCACGGGGAGAACTACAGTAGCCAAAGGTCCTCCCCCATCCCCTGCAGACACTGCCATAGCAGGGGTTGCTGACACAGGCTTGCCAGTTACCTATTGCAATAGATCAAGGTGGGCCTGATCTGGTCCCTGGTACCGGCGGGAGGTGGAGGGAGGGTTGACAGAATGCATGGGTGGGCGGGATGGACGGAGGGCATGGCGGGGATGAGGTTGGTTGTCTTGGAAGTCATCAGTATCATACCCTTCAGTGGAGGGTGAAGTGTATGCACGGGCCTCTGCTGCGGGGAGCCGGGCTTGGGAGTACTCAGGAGGCGGGGGAGGGGGAGGTGGAGGAGGTAGCTGAGGCAGCTGTGGATGGGGTAGGGCAGGGAGATAACCAGTGGAGGGGAAGTTGTAGCTGGTGACATGGGGGTTATGGTACCTGAGGGTCTGTTGGCGGAGTACTCTAGGGTGTGGGCAATCTCTCCTAAAGTGACCTGGCTGATTACAATTAAAGCAGGTCCGGATTGTCGTGACAGTCCGGTCACGGGAGAAGGGAATTGGTGCAGGCAGTGCCTGGGGGGGCTGGGTGAACTGTTGGGGGAGCATCTGAGAGCCCTGGGTTGGACCTGCGATTGGGGTGGAGGTAGCATACATCAGAGGACTAGTTCTACGCTGTGTAGGAAGCAAAACAGACTCTAAGCCTTTGGCTACCAACAAGAGAGTGTCCAGTGGAATAATTCTATACTCCGGGCGAGCTAAAATTAAACCCTTACGAATATTTTCCCTAAGCCCTGCCACAAAAGCTGCAGACAGCATCTGGGTGTGTGCTTTGTTGTAAGTACTAAACCCTAAGTCTGAAAAAGTCTGAGTCAACCTAGAGTGATACTTCTCAACTGTCTCAAGTTTGTCCTGTAGGATATCATTAATGCAAGTAGCCTGATCTGCTAGTTTATCCTGTGCCCAGGCACGAAGCTGTTCACAAAAAAATTTCACCAGAACGAAAGTCAGTATCAGAAGTAAGTGGAGCATCATTAAAGCTCCGTTCCATGATTGGCCAGTATGCATCACCAGCCTTTATTTCACATAGACTAATGAGATCCCGCCAAGCAGCGGAATATGTTTTACGGATCTGAGCAATCCTACGGAAAAAGGGCATGGGGTGTTTTTCAGGATCAGGGAGTGAGGTCACAAGGGTAGCAGCTTGGGAAGGGTTAAAGGTAACATACATAGGTGGAGCACCATCCGCACCATGGTTGATTGGGGTATATCCCTGAGGGATAGTTTGCTGTTGGGGGAGCCTATTCACCCCCAGGTGGGGTGAATTCTGGTCAACCACAACTACCTCGGCGGGCAGCACTGGGCCACGACGGAGAGTAGTCTCAGGAGTAGATGTAGCTGGGACAACAGGGAGGGCGGTGACAGGTGAGGTAGCTGGGTGGAAACCTGAAGCCTGGGGGGAGGCACCCATCGCATAGGGCTGGTCAGATGTCCCTGACACCTCGGATCCAACCACCATGATTGGGTAACTAGGGCCGGCGGAAGGGATACGAGGGACCAAGGCTGTGGAAGGGGCTGTCACGGGGGCCGATTGGGTAGGGCGTGAAAGGTGGGTGTTGAGGACATTTGCGAGGGCGGAGATGGGATCGGAGGGCTCGGGGATATCGGCAGGAGACAAGGGTGGGGTTGGAGGCTCGGGGGGAGGGGGAGGAGGAAGAGGAGGTACGTCAATGGGAGGCGGCACGGGGATTGCGGAATTAACCAGGGAAGTAACAGCAGTGAAGAGGGCGGATATCGAGCCAGACAGGTCATCGGTCATGGGTGTGTCAGAGGTCACGGGGGAAGGGGTCAGAGGGACGGGGTCAAGGGGCTGTGATAAGGTCGGGGAAGCAGGGATGTCGGGGGGAGATAACACGGGAAAAGGGGCTGGAGGGGTGGCGGCATAGGGTTGGGTTAGGGCGGTGAGGGCGGAGATCAGGGACGGCAAATCGGCCGCGGGAGTGGGAGGCAACGAGGTAAAGGGGGCCGGGGTTTCAGGAGGAGGTAACACTGGAGGAGGAGCTGGAGGGGTGACGGCATAGGGTTGGGTTAGGGCGGTGAGGGCGGAGATCAGGGACGGCAAATCGGCCGCGGGAGTGGGAGGCAACGAGGTAGAGGGGGCCGGGGTTTCAGGAGGAGGTAACACTGGAGGAGGAGCAGTAGGAGAGACCTTGAGGATGGGAGAGGAATCAGTGGTAAGGGGGCGGAGGCAAGGGAACCGGGACTAGCGGGCTGGACAAGATTCATGAGAGTGGAGAGTAGGGGCGGGGGATCCTTGGAAACGGAGGAGGAGGAGAGGGGATGAGAAGGAATGGGGGAAGATGGGGGAAGATGGGGATACAGGGATAGGGGTCACGGGGATTCCTGAGGATACTGGAGAAGGGAAGTCAACCGGGGGACAGGGGTCCGGGGAGACGGGGTTGGTTGAGTGGGTAGGAGCGGGGGGCGTAGGATGTAGGATGGACGAAGAGGGTGAGGGAACGGGGTTTACCAGTGACGGGGTACTCAGAGGGGAGAGGGATTGAGAGGAGGAGGAGGATGGGACTTCGATAGTTGAGACGGGAATAGTCGGGGCAGTACTCGGAGTAAGGACAGGCCCTGGGAAAGGTAACAGGGGCATGGAGGTGGGGGAGCTCCGACGGGCAAAACAGGATGATGGCTGGAAGAGGGGGTTTGGTCACAGGAGGGTTGGTGCATGGGAGTGGGTGGGAACGAGTGGTGTGGCACTGGGAAATAGTAAGCTCCATCTACACCGAGCACGGGACATAGGGGGGTGGGGGCTGGAGACACACCCCCGGGGGGTGGGGTCTGTGCTGTGATGGGGGAGGCAGGGCGGGAAGTTACTGTTGCGCTCTGGGCGCCATCATAGGGTGGTGGCCGTGGAACAATAGAAACAACATCATCATTGTGAACATTCCTATGGTAAACATGTACAATCTGCCCCTCAAACTCCAACTCTTCCTCGACCCAACCTTCCCGTTTCAGACCTCTAGCTACACGATACCAGGCCTCTGCAACCTTTGTGAGTCCGTTATCCAACAGTAAACCTTCCTTGTCTATGAGTAGCTTTCTCCAAAATTCTGGCTGCAATCTCCCACTGGGCAGCATCTGGAAGCCACACACCTTAGCAATCTTTTTAAGTTTCATCATTGCATCCTCCCCTGCTCTTTCTTTCACAATGTCGCAAGCCAACAAGCCCTTAGCAGGTCTAGCATGTTCCTGCCCCATCTTGACTAATCAAAGCGTGCCACTTGTTAAGGACAGATGAATAGAGGAGGTATAAGGAAGGAGGGGAAAAAGAGTGTCTACAGTGCTCGACTGCCACGAGAACTTGAGCCCCGTGCGTCTTCCCCAAACGTAGACTAGTCACGGAGATCCGCCCACCCGGGGTGGTGGTCACGGACGGGAGCGAATGAGCGTGGGTGACTAACACAGCTCTGGGCAACAGGCACAGGAGAGATAAAGCACAAAAGAAAAGATGAACGTGGCTGCACTAATGAGAAGACATTTGCAAAAATCACAAACATATAAATGAGCATAAACTCCGGAGTCCAGAACTAACCACACAATACACACACACACACAAGGGTACCCACGCTGTAACAACAATTGAACAAAAACCACAGAATGACAGAGAGTAAAATGGCCATGTACATGTTAATGACACCGGTGCCAAATAATCGAAGTATAGCAATCCTCAGCCTCCACCCACCAGGCTGGTAACGGTATAACCCAGGTATTAATGGAAGCACAGTAATAAACAAACAAAATCCCAGCCCCACCGGCTGTAATGCATTCCCTGCCCGCTAGGCAGTCAAGCTAACTTAAAATCCCAGCCCCACCGGCTGTAAAATCCCAGCCCCACCGGCTGTAAAGTCCCAGCCCCACCGGCTGTAAAATCCCAGCCCCACCGGCTGTAAAGTCCCATCCCCACCGGCTGAAAAGTCCCAGCCCCACCGGCTGTAAAATCCCAGCTCCACCGGCTGTAATGCGTCCCCTGCCCGCTAGGCAGTCAAGCAAACTTAAAAGAAGTATGAGAAACACGCACCCACACATACAAACGAATACAGGAGGCAGATAGACAATTGACAGGTTCACCTTAAAAAGGCACACCGGATGAGTTAATTACCTGTCTCTAGTAGCCTTCTGGAAGCCGGAAGTGGACTCGGAGGCAGACCGACACAAAACAGGAGAATAACACAGGCAACGGCTGTATTATGGAGGTGATCAGGCTCCGCTTGTCCCACTTTCCAGAGGTCCGCTCCGGTCCGTTGGTTCCGGCCCTCCGAACCGGCCCTCCGGTGGCCCCACGTTGGGCGCCAATTGAAATGGAAAAATCAATTAAAGTATTGATTATTTCTTTGTGTATCTGCCCCTGGCCAAATCAATGAAACAATGCGTGCACGCTCCCTGAAGTAATTCACACCAGACACAGGTTCCAGGTTGTTGAATAACTTGAGGAAAAGTTTATTCAGAGGGGACGGCAAGTCCCTTTTAAAGCAAAATTACATCATAAGCATTGTCAGAGATAACATGGAATAATACATCAATTATTGGTTAGGTGTTAAGTGGTTGCTTCAATGCTCTGCCTACTGTAGGTGATGTCACCGGGGCCATGAGGGTCTCCCACGGTTTCCCAGCGCCATCTTGGTGCACGAGGTAGTTAGTCAATGTTAGGAAGGAGAAAGGGAAGGGGGGGGGAAAAGGAGCTAGAAGCTTCTAGCAGCCATCTTAATTATAACGTGTGTGCTTAGCTATATATATATATATCGTGAAATGAGTAAATAGACATTTTTCACTAACTAGGAAATATGTGTAGACCTTATTTCCACAACATTTATATATAAATCTATTTACTTTCAATAAAATGTAAACAAGTGTGAAAAAAACAAGAATTGAATTTAATTCTTAGGAGAGGTAGTTGTCTAACATTTATTTAGCTACTGCACAAGCACTGCTGCCCGGGGCTTTCTACAGTCTACGTTTCAGTATTCACCCTTTTAGCCGTGGTCCTTGCTCCCTGTATGCAAGTCTATATGTCTAAAGTTATTTTGAAGCATTATGCTTGTGTGTTTGCACCAATTTGGAGACTACCTTTCTGTTTGCATTTATGCTACAACATTTGGAATTGAGGAGATTACTCCAATTTGACTTTGACATTGAAGCATTTTTTTACCTGCATATATAGACCTTACCTTTTTTGATATTTACTGCAGTAGATGAAACACTTTTGCTTTTCGGTATTCTTATAGCAATTTTTCTTTCTTTTTCTCTATTGGTACCTGTGTAAAAAAAATATCTTTCCTTTTCTTTTCTTTTTTGCTAATATACTGGAATATCTAACAACTGAATACAACATATGGACATATTGACTAGTGATGTCGCAAACCGTTCGCTAACTTGCCGTGAACGGTTCGCCACGGTTCACCACGAACCGTTCGCGGCGAACTCCGGTCAGCTGACACATCCCTGCCAATCTCCGGCAGACCCTCCCTCCCAGACCCTCCCACCTCCTGGACAGCATCCATGTTGAAGCTGCCTTCAACATGGATGTTGTTCAGGAAGTAGGAGGGTCTGGGAGGGAGGGTCTGCCGGAGATTGGCACGGATGTGTCAGCTGACCGGAGTTCGCCACGAACGGTTCGCAGCAAGTTCGCGAACGGTTCGCGACATCACTAATATTGACTGCCCTATATTTGTTTGAAACAAAGATCATCAGCTAGTATATCCATATACCTGCATGGGATTGCCATTTACTCTAGATCTTCTAGATTCCTGGGATAGGGTATTAGGGGTCAGCATGTTTTTACATTGTGTTGATGTTGTGTCTGTATACGTGTATTTGTCCACTAATTTTGTATTTTCCTTCATATTACGGGGATTCCCCAGAGAGTATCTGTGTATCCGATATTTGTTTAGTACATTTATTTTGAGTGGATGTTTTTCTCTTTTTCTTTGCTCTAATGTAGTGTGCATGGTTCTTCCACTATTGCATTATATTAATTGATGTGGATTTGGACTGTCCGTGAACCTGATGCACCTCTACAGGTGGAGTGCTGGGGCTACCCATTTTCTCTTTGATTGATATCTCCATACTGAACACTATTTGTAACCAGCCAACTGCTGCATGCTGAAATACCTGTTACTGGTTTTAGCTAGTAGTAGCTCTATAACGTCTGACAATTTCATAAGTAGCAGTATACAATTACCAGTAGCTGCTACTAAAAAGCCAATCACTAACATATCCCATTGTTCTATATGGAAATACCTTAGTGACTTGAAATTGATTAATGGATAATTGCTGTGCAATTTTTAAAGCTTTAGACAGGAAAATGATTATACTACAGCTATATATTTACCTACTTTCCAATACCACAAGCCAGACGAGTAAATCTCACGGATCTTTAAAGAGAAATGCAAGCGTAAATTTTGTTTCTTGCTTACTTTGGTTTTTATGTGCGCTAATAAATTGAGCAGTTTAATATCAGACTTTTAGAGTGTCTCCCTCGGATAAAGAAAGGATACCACTCTATGGAATCATAAGCAAGAATGACGTAGGACTCTTCTATAGTATAGTAACACTCCATGTTTGCCTATTAACCTCTGAAGGACAGAGGCAATTTTCCAAGTTCTGAAACAAAGCAAAATCTAGCATTTGAGCTATATATATCTGCTCAACCATAAGTTACCTCTTTCATATTAAGTGCACCCACACTTACTATGCATCATTTTGTTCAGGAGAAATAGGGCTTTCTTTTCACATCAAATATGTACATATGAAACATAGTTTAATATGAATAAAATATGAAAAAGTGTGGAACATTAAGAAATTTTGTTATTTTCCAAGTTCTGCATTGCATTTTAACTGTGAATGTCATAATACAAGGCCCGGACTGGCCATCGGGCAAACCGGACCGATGCCCGGTGGGCTGCGATGGCCATGGTCCGAGGCCGGCAGGAAAGATCAAGAGATCTCTCCTGCCGGCCTATGCAGGGCAGCACCAGCCCCAAGATGGAGTTCTGTCCCATCATGGGCCAGAGGGGAGATCGGGCAGTGAGCCGGTCACCCTCCGTGCATGCCAGCAGCTTTCTTCTCTCCCTCTCGCAAGCTCCAAGATTATCAGAGCATTACCATGGTAACCTGAGGCAACGCTCTTAAAAACCAGCGCTCGCGAGAGGGAGAGAGCCATGGTCTGTACCCTGTGTGGTACAGACTAAATTACCTGCCGAAGGGACCACCAGGGATCGGTGTGTGGCGTGGCCCCTCTCACTGGACCACCAGGTATCTGAATGCTCCATTTCCCTCCTACAAAGTTATAAGGGGGAGTAAATGGGATTATTATTTTTTTTTAACTTTTTTGTTTGTTTAATTATTAAATTAATAATTTAAGGCCATATCCACTATATACACACACCCTCACATACACACACTGCACCCCCTGCACTAACACACAAACACACTGCACCCCCTGCACTGACACACAAACACACTGCACCCCCTGAACTAACACACAAACACACTGCACCCCCTTCACTAATGCACAAACACACTACACACACTGCACTAACACACTACACACACTGCACCTCCTGCACTAACACACAAACATACTGCACCCCCTGCACTAACACTCAAACACACTACACACACTGCACCCTCTGCACTAACACACAAACATATTACTCCCCTGCACTAACACACAAACACACTACACACACTGCACCCTCTGCACTAACACACACACATACTACTCCCCTGCACTAACACACAAACACACTACACACAGCAACCCCTGCACTAACATACAAACATACTGCTCCCCTGCACTAACACACTACACACACACAGCACCCCCTGCACTAACACACAAACACACTGCACACACTCTAAACCAATATATATACACTAAGGCCACTGCATTAGCACACAACACACACTCTTTACCCCTATATCCACACTACACCCCCTGCACTTACACACAAACACACTACACATACTCTATACCCCTTATATAAACACTATACCCCCGACACTCACATACACACAGTAAACACATTCTATACCCCCTAAACATACACTACACTCCCTGCACTCTCATACGTTATACCCCTATTAACACACACATTACACCCCTGCATGCAAACACACTAATTTATATCCCCTATAAATACATATTCTGCACCCCCTGTACACACTACACCACCTATGCATACATTACTGCACCTATACACATGTGATCTACAGCTCCTATATGCATACATACACTAGAGCCCCTAGATACACTCACAAACACACAGTACAGCTCCTTACACGCACTCACTACATCCCCTAGGCACACACACTCCACAGGCCCTATATAAACACACACACATACTTTATAACTTAGAAACACACCCACACTACAGCCCCTAACCACATGCAGTACGCCACAAACAGACCCCATTTACACACACAATACAGCACAAATAGTCTTCTCTATACACATGCAACTTCTAAACATATACAACACCACAGGGACCATCCCCACACATGCACAACACACTTTAACAGCCCTGTTCCTGTTTTGATCTTTGGTATCCCACTATTGAGGACACCAGAGACAAATCGCCAGCAAATGCAGCGCATGCTTACGTTGCACAAATCCCTCCCAACCCCCCCAAAAAAAAAACCATGGCATTTACTTCATCCAAAAGCAATGGATGCTCTGGAGGAGCGTCACATTAGCATGCTCATTTGGTGGGGGGGGGGGGAAGGGGTGTGTGTGTCAATGGTGGTGACATGACATGTCCACTTTCTGGCCCCACCACTAATAGTGGGCTGATCTGCCTTTAATTTTTGTCCCAGTCCGGCCCTTCATAATACTGTTAATTTTTACTGCAAAGAAAACTCATATTTTTATACTGCGATGTCCAGCGAGTACAACAATGATCCCCATGAACAGATTTCATGGTGTTTTAGAAAGTTACAAGATCAAATAAAGAGCTTATCCATTTCAGTTTTTACTTATTGAAATTTGCTAAATGGTTTAATGGGCCTCTGTTGCCTTTCAGACAGTATGGCAGCCCAGGAATGAGAATTACCATCATCTTGACATACCATTTGAAAAATTGACAACCCAGAGTATTCAAAATGTGATATGTCCAATCTTTTTTAGTGGCCGCTTAGTCACAAACCCTGGCCAAGTTAGTGTTCATATTTGTTTTTTGCATTTTTTACTCAAAAACCTAATTGCCACTTATATCATTATCATTATGCACTTACCTCCTCTAAAACACTCATATTTGTGTTCAGCCTGTGTATCAGTGTGTACCTGTCAGTCAGTGTGTATGTGTGTCGGTGTCTATGTACCTGTGTGTCTGTGTACTTCTGTGTATGTGTACCTGTGTGTATGTGTGTTCATGTACCTGTGTCTATGTGTAATTGTGTGTCAGTGTGCATGTGTGTCTGTGTGATTCTAAGTGTATGTGCATGTGTGTGTATCTGTGTGTGGCAATGTATATATCCCTGCATTCCAACACCAACACTGCACACAAATACACCCCAGCATTCCAACACCAACACTGCACACAAATACACTCAAGCATTCCAACGCTAACACAAGTTACAAATACACATGCCGCAGTCTGTGTGGAGGGGCGGGCATATGAATCACGTCATATCCCTGCTTCCTGTATTCCTCACTGTGAGGCTGGGCGCAGGCACTTTGTTATGAGGCTGGGCTGAGAGGGGTGGCCCCTGAGTTTGCTGTCCCTCTCAGCCCAGCCTCGTCACAAAGGGGGTGGCAAAAGCTCTAGCTATGCCACTGCCTAGCATGGCCCCTGCTTCTCTATGATTTTAATATGTTTTCAGGTATAAGATATAATTACACAGGAATACTGAGCAAGAATCAGTTTATCCAGTCGGATAGTTTAGCTAACTAGTAATTGTATCACAGTTTTACCGAAACCTGCAACTATCAGAAACATTACATGCTCAAGGGGTGGTTTACCAGACATCAAATTGTCCTAAACTGAAAACCAAATTATTATAGGTAAGAAAAATGCAGATTTTAGCTTACATGATGAAATATGGCTTAATGTTTCACTGTGAATAAAAACTTAATTCTTTCCCATCTAAATCTGATTTTTCCCAAATCAGTCCTTTGGGCAGTATGAATGAATGAGTGCTCCTGAAGTACACACACAATAATTGCCGGGGTCTCTGTGCTGCAGGCACAAGCTAAACTGTCAGTGAGATATATTCCAATTGCAAATAAATGTATTGACTGTATATAAATGCATGTCTTCTGCATTTTTCCCTTTGCCAGAGGCAATAAGGCAGAGATATACAACCATACACCTTACTGGAAAAAATTGGACTCCTCAATTAAAGGACATCTCTGGGCACCGTTTTTAAAGAGGAAATTGTTCACGAATGGATTAAACCCAACTTTTAAAGATGAAGCCTGTATGCTCTGGCCAGCAACTTCCTCTGACAATTGTGATATTTCTTGTTGCTGTTTATGTGTGCAGGTTTTACATCAGGCCCTGCTGCTGCCCCCTGCCCTTTGGAGCTGCATCAGAGTCTTCCTGACACTGGGGCTATTTCCTCCCCCCCCTTTTCTGTGCACTCCTTGCACTTTTGGGGGGCATTTTTCCTGTTTCCTTGAATGTTTGAGCACTTCACCACACTCTTCCCCTTCCCTCCTCTCTGCTTGTCAGTCCGTTTGGTCTTTCCTGAATGTGCACACATCCAAGCACCTTCATTTTGTCTCAAATTCGATCCGACTGAATGCACAGATAGCCCCATTTACCTCACTGTTACTCTTTCAGGTGGCCCAAAAAAATTCTTACCATGACTGTTTATACATTCACATGGCAGTTCAGATAAACCTAACACACCTTCAATACCTCTATTGAGCCAGCAGTCATCACATAAGGCAATGTGCACTTATGGGATTTTATTGTTTCACTTTAAGAGCGCATATGTGTGATGGGGTTCAGTCACGATGTGTTAGAATAAGAACAGTTGTGTGGTATTAATAACTACATTGAAAGCCTAATATTGCTAACATATGTGTTCTCTTTCTCTTTCTTCACATTTTGAAAATCATGTAGTAAAAATGAAATAAATGAGAAATATGCTGGATTGTAATTGTAAATGTATTTTATTGGTTGTGTATAAGTATTTGTTTTAATTATGTATATTAATTTTATGTCCTATATATAAAGATATTTAATGCCCTTAGGGGGACATGTATAAACCTGTGTATAAGGAGTTAAATCCCTATGAAAAACAAAGGTGAAGCAGCTTTTCATTTACAATATGATGTGCTTGCTGATCCAGATGGTCTCTCCGGGATACCGTACATATGTAAACTAGGACTGAGAGACTGAACCAATTATGCATGAGACCAGTCATATAAAAACTCTTGTAAATGGGAATGGACTCCAGCACACCACGTCCTGACGAAGCCGTCCGAGAACGGCGAAACGTGTAGACAGAAGCGTGAGTACGTAAAGGAGGAGGCGGAGCCTGATCACAAGCTGGGATTATGGAAAGGCAACTACTGAATGTTCATCTGCCGACCCGGAACTTGCCAATAAGAATCCTGCCGAACTCTCTGCACAGGAGACATCTCCCAATGTGGGACAGTCTTGTGAGTAACGGGAACATAAATCGTTTCACTCACCATCGTTTCTAGTAAGCAGTAATTTGTTCACACTGCTGTTTTAGCTGTATTTTATTGATTATTTTTATTTATTAATTATTTTGATTTTAGACATAATATATTGTATACAAATAAATTGTTACTTTTATATCCAGCTGATTAAGTGTATATATATGTGACAAGTACTATTGAAAGAATACAAATAGTCCATGCAGATTTGTACTGTGATCTTGATTTTTTCTTTTTCTACATGCTATATATGACTTTGAGTATCATCCAGCGAAAAATATAAGTATACTCTTTCTCCCTGTTTTATTTTTGTTATATGGTGAAAGGGGTTTATCAACTTCATATCGCTCCACTTCTTAATATTGTATTTGATATCTTGTATTTGGTGAAGGGAACACTTTGAAGTGTGGTAGATGCAATTGATAAATTACTTGTAATAATATATTTATTAATCCTATAGAAGCTCTAATTTTTGCCCCTATAGAGCTTCAGTATATTTAGCGCTCCAGTAATATTTATTTATTAAGTGTTCTTGTATAGCAAGACCATTTAATGTTATCTCACATATATATTATTCTTATTCTTATTATAGCCAAATTTACCACCCTAACTCCTCCCACAGTTTTTACACTACATAGACAGTAATATACCGAAAGGTGCGTATTGTTTCCGATCGGATTGCTATTACTTTGTGGAACGTTTCGCCGAATGGTTCACGGAATATCGTCGTTCTTGTGGCGAAATTGGTCCCATAGGAATGAATGGCAAAATTTTAAAAACTAGAGTGGGAGCTGGCAAAAGCTGAATACGACTGTTTGAAGATGGCAACCACCAAGATACTCTGACCTGTGCCAGACTGGAGCAGCAAGTGATGTCATAGACAGGGCCTTTTGTACACCTGCTAATGTTTTTATAAATGTATGGTTTAATGTAACTGTGAAGCACTTTGGGCAACAACGTTGCAATTAAATGTGCTATATAAATAAATAATAACAGTTACTCTGCCCACTCCAGTTGTAGACTACTGGTGGAGGCAAGAACACTTCACACAATTTCCCCAGAAATTGTAGCTTTTCTAATTATTATTATTCTTATTATAACCAAATTTACCACCCTAACTCCTCCTATAGTTTTTACACTACATAGACTGTAATATACCAAAACGTGCGGATTGTTCCCGATTGGATTGCTATTAATTTGTGGAACGTTTCGCCGAATGGTTCCCGGGATATCGTCGTTCTTGTGTCGAAATTGGTCTCATAGGAATGAATGGCAAAATGTTCAAAACTAGAGTGGGAGCTGGCAAAAGCAGAAAAATCTGGACATGATTTCTAAACTGCCACTACTCCCTCAATTCCAAGCCCACCTACACAAATCTTATATCAAAACGTTCAGCTATCCCTGCTGCCACTAAACATGTCCACGGCTAAGCCATAGTCCTGATAGTTTTCACAATATGACCATTTGTTTGCAACTCACGCCGTCCAATGACATTCATTGAAACTCCACTCTAGCCAGCTCAAACTTGAAGGGCAATTTCTAAACTGCGACTGTGCCTTCATTTATAATATTTCATAGACATATGCATCAAATTTCATAGACTATGCATCAAAATGTAGGTCTGGGTCTTGTGATTCTCACAATATAAAGCTCTTCACTGTAGGATTTATAGTTTTAAAAATACGACCATTTGACGATGGCAACCGCCAAAATACTCTGACCTGTGCCAGGCTGGAGCAGCAAGTGATGTCATAGACAGGGCCTTTTGTACACCTGCTAATGTTTTTATAAATGTATGTTTTAATGTAACTGTGAAGCACTTTGGGCAACAACGTTGCAATTAAATGTGCTATATAAATAAATAATAACAGTTACTCCGCCCACTCCAGTTGTAGACTACTGGTGGAGGCAAGAACACTTCACACAATTTCCCCAGAAATTGTAGCTTTTGTGGTTTATTTATTTATTGTTTAAAGATTGTACCATTGTGTTTGTAAATTGCCAGTGAATGTATTTCCAATAAAATATGCCAAAAAACTACATGAGGCTGAGGATACTATTTGTAGTCAAATCCACCAGTCAGTGACTCCAACTGGTGGTGCAATGTTGATGGAAGACCGGCTAATCTGTGAGGTACACATAAGCTTGATAGGTGCCTTCAATGAAACTGAATCAAAGAGATTTGCTAGTGAGAGAAAATGAGATATTGTAAAAAGTGAGAGTGTAGTGGGATATGTACCAGCTGGCTGGATTTTTTCTAGAACTCTCACAAATATAGTGTACTAAGCAATCTAATTTGTAAGAATGTGGCTATAACATTTTATTGTACACGGGAAATGAAATGAACAAAACATGCATCAGTGCACTGGAGGCTTTTATGATCTTGGATTTCATCTTCTGATCTTCTTGATTACATGTGCATGTAACATCTGCAGACTGCAGGTGCTGCTCCAATACAAAAGAATTGCTTAATTAACATATTATTGAGTAGGAAAAGGGGGCAATAGGGTTCTAACAGAATTATAATAAAAAGAATGTACAAAGCAGTAGAGAATGAGAATTCTGCACAAGTAAATTTAGAACCTTGGAAAAAAAAAATATATATTTTTAAAGAGTAATGTATTTCATTAGTTAAACATGAAACAAACTAATGTCTTACAAACTAATGTCTTGCATTGTAATCTGCAGTGTTTAAAGCTTTTAGTTAAATTTTGGATTACTTTGTTGTTCTAATCTACTAGTCTCAAGTGCAGGAATCAGCACTAACCAAAGAACGATGAGCAGATGTGATACACAAAAAACCTTTTCATTTCTTTCTCTAAGACTAAAGAATAATGACACTGCAAGACTGTGCGTTGAAATGAGCAATAATTTGATAAACATTGTCTCTCCATTAGATTAGATCAATTAATCTGATTCTAATTTGGCTGAAACATTACCATACTGAAGTCCCTAGAGCCTTGTGAATAATCTCTAAACACATTGACACACTCAGCAGACAAACATTATTTGTGCGCACACTGCTACTCCATATGGTCTCCTCCCATGGTGACGAGGAGCACCCTGCTGTTTCAATCAAATAAATGTCAATTATCTTAGATGAATTCTTAGTATATGAGTGTGTGATCCCATTTCAACCAGCAAAACGTCAGTGGAAAAGTACTCCAGAAAAGAATTCTTTAGTTTAAGAAATATTTAAGAAATATTTTTTTGGGATAGTAATGATATTACTGACAGGTTACAAAAGTAGTAGTAATAAATGTTATATTCAAAGAGGCTGCGTGAAAAAAATGATAAAAAAAAGCAAAATGAAGAGGATTGAAGTTTTAAAATTAGATAATCTTCCTATATTATTTAGCAGAGGTTGACTGAGTAAAATTAATATGTGATACATCAGATCTTGTAAAAGTTGAGTCCAGTGTGTTTTTAGAATATATTGTTGGTCAGTAGATGCAAGTAGATTGAAGTATATGTAGAGAATTAAAGGGGTATTGACAATTATAAGGAAATTTCCCCATTAAAAAACACCTATAGTCTTGGCAAATGCCTTAAAAATGCCAAGAGTATTCTAGTCTAGATGTGGAATCAGGAGAAAGGCTTCTTCCCTTGATTTTTTTCATGTGCTGAGTGGGTTGTACTAAACTATTCTTGATCCTCTAGGTCCTAGAGTCTAGGAGAATAAATATAAACCCTGACCAGAAAGTATTTCAAGGAAGAGAAGTGACACTACTTTATGAATGTCATAACTTTCTTCTAATTAAGTGGACACTGCATCAACCTATATTGGGTTTTAGTTTTTTTTTTGTAAATCTTTCTTTTATTATGGCATTTGCGTTATGGGGTACAGAATAGAAGAAGAGGCATTGTGGGGTAATACAAGTTAGTGATATCAAGATGACACATAGTACACTCCCAAGAAAGGTTGCCATATATTTTTTTTACATCAAGTGAACATAATAACACATTTTATAATCGAGTTAAAGGTTAACACGGTTAGAGCAGGCTTTTCAGTCAGGATTTAGATATCATGAAAGAGTACTTAGAGGAGGGACAAAGAGAGGAAAGACATGGTATGCACAATCATCTCTGCTGCAGGCAGTGGATCCGTGTCGGCTATGCAACTATGCAGGCGTATCATGCTGTGTAGTTTGGAATTTATAGTTTAGCAACACACATGCACTGAAGAGCATTGAGCTCAAAATAGAGAGCACATCTAGGTTTTGGGCCGAACATTCTGCAGGGTTCCTCAAGACTCATATATAGCAGGCTTAAAAGTTGTAAACCACTAGATTTGCGGGTCGCGTCTGCATCAAGCTAAGCATGTTAAGAGACTAATCGCTGGACTAAAGAAATACACTTTTTTAGTGAAACAAAAGCAAAATAAACATTGGTGATATCACTCTGGAGGCAATCTGTGTCTACCCATGTAGAGCTGCCTGTGTGTAAGTCCTGGTGTGCACGCTGCAGTACTGTCCAGGAATGTGGTCATGCGTTCATCCTATGCCCATGATCGGGAAGCTGCCAGCATGCTGGTCTAGGGACCTCATCTGATTTTGGCTATTCTGCCCGCCCCAGGCCTTCTCAAGGGCCCCCATGCAATTTCCACCGCTCCGGTCACTTTCAGTACCGCACGCGAAGTCCCAGGCGGTTGTAGGTTGGTATGTCCTGTCCGGGCATTTGGTATACGCAACAGGGTATTGCCCTCAGCCTAGGAAGGCAGATGCGAGCATTGGGTTTTACAGGCCGCAGCCTCCGCTTCGTTGGTCTGTGTCCCAGGCGCCATGTGCGGATTTTTCTTCCCGCCAGCCACTCCGGGTGATTTTTCCGGCGGTGATTAATGCGGTCTTTTAGGGTTTAGCGGCTCCCTCTGGGTCTGTGCCCCCTTGTTCATTCTCTGCCAGAAGTTGTCAAGGAGATCGTCCAGGCGCTGCTCCAGTGTCTGTAGTCGGTTCATTGTGTCTGCAGCAGGAGCATTCACTGCCATTTTGAGGCAGGTTGCGCCCCTCTATGTCTTCACTGAGAGTCAATGTGCCTGTCAGGGATGGTGCTTGGCTGAGTTGATGGTGTCGGGATAACCCCCACCGGCGGGGGGGGGAGCGGGTCTCGTTTATTGTCAGCTTATTCCGGTTGGAGATTATGTACCTCAGTAAAATGAGCTTACACTGAATGTTTTTAACTTCTGTTTCTGATGTTTCTAATATGTTCACTTACACCTAGCTTTCGATGGTCTAGCTGTCCTTTCTATACATTGCAATTTCAATGGGCAAGTGAGGAGGTAAATAGCATAATGACTATTGCACATTATAAATGATTCTATTCTAAAAAGCGTATCCATTACCGTGGATTTAAACTATTCTCTATTATTTACCAATAAAGTTTTGTAAGTCTCCATCTTGTTGTGAAAAGTGCAATTTTTTTTTATTTAAAAAAAAGACTATTTATATCACTAATAATAGGAATTGTTGAACTTGAATTTCCCTCTTTATTTTACCTTTTTAATTTAAATGTTCTCTCCTATCTTTTGATTTAACCTCCTTAAATTGGGCCTTCACCATTGATTTCTTATAACCTTTTTGATAAAACTGATCTTTTAAAATATTAGCCTAATCTATAAAAGTGTAGGTGCAGTAAAAAAAAACAAAAAACAACCCTATATTTATACATTATAAATGTAATATATAATATATACAGATTTTTTTTTATTGATACTTTTTTTTCTCATTTGGTTGCTTTGTCCCACTTGATCTGTGAACCAAATGGTGGTAAAATGCACATATCAATGTACTACAACATGTTAATATACAATTTATATTATGTATACATTTTGCTGTACACTGAATTGGCCCAATTTCGCTTCATCTAAGTTTACATTAATTATTTTGAATAGACTCTATTAAGATGATCTTAACGGCCACAAGGACATCTATCGGAATGGCAATGACTTATAACTAGCACACCGTGACCTGAGTAGAAAATACAATGCACTTCAGACGATATATCATAACAGAGTTCACCCAACAGACAGTTTTTGCCATGATGCAAAAATGTAAAAATAAACAATAAAAATGGAATGTTGTGTGCTTTTTATGGATATTATAAAAATAAAATTTGGGAGGGCAAAGTTTAAAGTGGACATGTAATTATTATGATCAGTCAATGTCATTTAAGCATTAAGGGTGTACAGACTTTTCCATCATCCAAGTGCCTACAATCTACCCCGTTGACTACTTTTTTTCTCGGGCTCCTTTTCATTTATGCTCTCTGCCTTTATCTAAACTTCTCTTGCAAGGTCAGTGACCTCAACATCTAACAAATTCTAAAAGTACACAGCATAGTATATTCTATTAACACAACCCATCCTCCCATTCAGCACCTCATGAAATAAGTCCACTTCAAGTTGCATATTTATTGCACTCATCACTGAGAAAAGCATTGTATCCCAAAATATTTACTGCAGCCTTCATCTGTCTACCGGCCCCCTCAACCATCTTTATTTTAGTCACCTTAACACTGCTATCAGATTCATCTATGTCTTCAAACTGTTCCACATCAGCTCTCCTATTATAAATATCCCTTCACAAGTTTCCTGTGGCCTCCAGGTATAAAGTAAAATCCTGAACTTTGCTGTGTTTGAAATATAATAAATAATGAAAGAGGCAAAAAGTGAAACTAGCATTGGAAAATGTATTTGCCATTATATACTTTTCCTTTTATTATGCTATTGCCAGTTGGATAACGTGTCTTAAGTCATCAGGAAAAATACTAAAGAATTGTAAATAAAAACTTGTATTTTGAAAAAAAAAAGTTTACATCTAAGCTCTAAGCAGGTTTTCCATGAAGAACTAGAAAACTGGTCCATGGTAGGTTGGTCCAACTGCAAGACCAATAGCAATTAATATTTCTACTATAAGGAATTGTAAACCACTTGCAGAAATACTGATATAATATTTATGGTCTGTACACAGAAATTGAATGAGAATTAAAAAAAATGGAAATCTCGGGTTTATAAATAATGTAGTTACAATCATGGCTTGTAATTAAAAAAGTAATTGCATTCCATACCTCATCGTACAGTACCAGCTAATGTGCGGAAGCAAATTTGTATTGCCATTACAATTGTTAGTGCACAATACAAAACTTAGCTCTTTGAAACATGATAAAAATCTGATTATTTTTGCAGATGCTAATGGAGTAAAAATGATTAGATATTTATTTTACAGTTCTAATATGGCAGTGTTATGCATGCAGCTTTAAATAGCAATGGTCATCAAATCAGATTAAATATTAAAATAAGGTAGAATCCCTTTAAATGTATATTGATTTTAGAGAAAGGAAATGTGGACTTAATGGTAATAAGTAGGCTGGTGGGAAGCAGGTTACAGTAGATGGATGTAACAAGGTCAGACAAGTAATATTAATGAGGAAAAACTTGAGAAGAGGAAGGAAGTATGGAAACTCAAGATGGCAATCCAGATGCAGTGGACTATTTCTCCCATAATGCTATTATAGCCATAATGTTTGCAAAGCATCAAGGGAGATGTAGTCCACAACATCTGGAGTTCCAAAGGTTACCTACCCCCGAACTAGCGTGTTTTAAGTGTTTTAATGTAGAGTTTCCAGATGTAGCGGGCATTGACATCTAATTGGGTAAGAGGTTGAGTACATGGGAGTACTAAATGCGCAGAGTCCAGCAAGTCAGGGGACAGAGTCTACCACCTCACCATCTTTAAACTTTATCAGCCGCCATGAGAGAATGAGAGCATTTGCAATAGCTAAACAAGAAACAATTAGAGATTTGTTTGATAGATAGAAGACATATTTGGCTATTACAAATGTAGATATAGCAAATAAATGATGGAAAAACATAAGCTATACTACAGAATAAATAATGGGAAGGAGCATGAAAGGACAAATGTGCATAGTTGGTTGTGTGGGAGGGTCATGGGGACACCTAGACACAGGGAATTAACACTTGCACTCAATGTACTGGACATCCTCTGGCCCTGTATTTCTTGAGGAATGAAGGATTATTAGCTTCTTAAAGAAGTGGACGCACACTGGTCCTAGGCTATTTTAAACAACAACCCACAGGCCTATGTGGTGAAGAAATGAGTAGGGTGTTTTTATGTCATTCTCCAACTCAAAATTTATTAATCTCCAACCCTCAGTACTAGGGGTGGAGAAGTTAGGCAGAATATTGGGATCATGGGAACACTATATATTTATATACATACAGGTGATACTCAAAAAATTAGAATATCGTGCAAAAGTTCATTTATTTCAGTAATGCAACGTAAAAGGGGAAACTAATATATGAGATAGACGCATTACATGCAAAGCAAGATAGTTCAAGCCATGATTTGTCATAGGTGCGATGATTATGGCTTACAGCTCATGAAAACCCCAAATCCACAATCTCAGTAAATTAGAATATTACATGCAATCAATAAAACAAGGAGTGTACATAGAACAATATCGGACCTCTGAAAAGTATAAGCATGCATATGGACTCAGTACTTGGTTTGGGCCCCTTTTGCAGCAATTACTGCCTCAATGCGGCGTGGCATGGAAGCTATCAGCCTGTGGCACTGCTGAGGTGTTATGGAAGACCAGGATGCTTCAATAGCGGCCTTCAGCTCTTTTGCATTGTTCGGTCTCATGTCTCTCATCTTTCTCTTGGCAATGCCCCATAGATTCTCTATGGGGTTCAGTTCAGGCGAGTTTGCTGGCCAATCAAGCACAGTAATCCTACGGTCATTGAACCAGGCTTTGGTGCTTTTGGCAGTGTGGGCAGGTGGATGCTGGAAAATGATGTCAGCATCGCCATAAAGCTTCCTGTGGAAGGAAGCATGAAGTGCTCCAAAATCTCCTGGTAGATGGCTACATTGACCCTGGACTTAATGAAGCATAGTGGACCAACACCAGCAGATGACATGGCTCCCCAAATCAACACATACTGTGGGAACTTCACACTGGACTTTAAGCATCTTGCAGTGTGTGCCTCTCCATTCTTACTCCAGACTCTGGGTCCTTGGTTTCCAAATGAGATGCAAAAGTTGCGCTCATCAGAAAAGAGGACTTTGGACCACTGAGCAACAGACCAAGTCTGTTTTTCTTTAGCCCAGGTAAGACGCTTCTGACGTTGTTTGTTGTTCAGGAACGGCTTGACAAGAGGAATACGACATCTGAAGCCCATGTCCAGGATCCGTCTGTGTGTGGTGGCTCTTGATGCACTGACTCCAGCCTCAGTCCACTCCTTGTGAAAGTCCCCAACACTTTTGAATGGCCTTTTCCTGACAATCCTCTCCAGGCTGCGGTCATCCCTGCTGCTTGTGCACATTTTTCTTCCACACTTTTCCCTTCCACATAACTTTCTATTAATGTGCTTTGATACAGCACTTTGGGAACATCCAACTTCCTTCACAATTACCTTTTGAGGCTTTCCCTCCTTATGGAGGGTGTCAATGATGGTTTTCTACACAACTGTCAGGTCAGCAGTCTTCCCCATGATTGTGATTCCTACTGAACCAGACTGAGAGACCATTTAAAGGCTCAGAAACCCTTTGCAGGTGTTATCGCTTACTTAGCTGATTAGAGTGGGACACCGTGAGCCTAGATTATTGCACCTTTTCACAATATTCTAATTTACTGAGATTGTGGATTTGGGGTTTTCATGAGCTGTAAACCATAATCCTCGCACTTATGACAAATAACGGCTTGAACTATCTTGCTTTGCATGTAATGTGTCTATCTCATATATTAGTTTTCCCTTTTACGTTGCATTACTGAAATAAATGAACTTTTGCACGACATTCTACTTTTTCAAATATCACCTGTATATATGTATATGTATATATATATATATATATTTATATATATAATCTTGTATCATTCAGATTGAGTGATAAACACTCAGTTCTCTTAGGGATTATACAGGGATCTTCTTATATATGATTTTAAGGGCTATGACCACAAACAATGACAATGTGGTGAGTTGCAATTTATGAATTAAGATATTCTGCGGGACAATGTGGTAAATAGCTTTGTATTTTTCTGACTTCTGAGTAAGTGTCAGTTAATAGCTTACACTCTGACTAGTTTATTGGGCCTTATATATGTTGCTGTGCTGGATAAAATGTTATTGGACTTGAATGTGACAACTCCACTCCTTCCAATAGCCAATATTTGCTAGAGACATTTTCTGTGGCAGTAATCCCCATCTTTTTTAGTTTTTTTTTAACTTCATTTTGTGGCAAAAGCAATGTATTTAAAAGATTACTAATTAATGAATCAGTGACCCTGAATGATCACAAAATGTAAATCTTTCATTGTTTTATTTTAAAATTCAAAGCCTTGTAAATAACACCAAGTGTACACCAAATGTAAAAACAAATGGATGCTGTGCCGCTAAAAAGGTAGCAAATGCTTTATTATTAATTTAAAACATGTTAACTATGGAGAACAGGGCAATTGTTGTTGTCATTTGTTCATGACATTAAGATTGTTAATACTTTACAATGGAAATGTATTTTAAAAATGTACTTTTATGAAACAGTTCTCCAGCAAACTCATTTGCCCTTTTTGTTTTTAAGTTCCATTTTTGAACTTGAATTCAGACAGACACAAGCTACAGGCACCAGCCTCATGGGGCGATATGAAAAGGCTGCTTTATACATTTAATTGCTGTTTCACCTGACTTTTCGCTTTCTTACACATAAATGACAAGTGCTGCAATGTTAATAGCACGGAAAATCCTTTATTGTTTTGAAACGTTAGATAAGAAAATGAATACCGATATAGATTTTTGTTTGTTTTTAAAATTCTAACATATCGATCCTTACTAAGAAAAATCTGAAAAAATTAGAGATTTAATTGGATAAATGGGATAATGTTAGAGAGAAATGCAGATATTTATATGCACATATTTAGTAGCTTTAGAATCCTGCAGGACACTTTTAACTAGCAAACTGTTTTAAACTATTTTAAATGATTTCTCCCTATTTGTAGAAGAATTCAGGAGAACATTTACCATAAACACTTTCTGCATGTATTGTTTCATGATTAACGCTTTTAAAAAGAAAAACTATATAAAAAATGTCAATCACCCTATAATTTCCTGCATTTACTGAAATTTTGCGTTATAAGGAACTATTGTAAATTATAATTGTTTTCTCTGAGCTTAGAAATCAGATATTGCATGATTACTGAGACTCTGGAGAGTCTCTTGCCAGTCTACCCAAATCTTTACAAGGTCACTCTATTGCCATTTTCTGTCCAAGTGTAGTGTGACATATAAGCTTTTGTATACGTGTGACATTAATGCCAAACCATAATATTTTCTAGGTCATGTCCATAGATATATTCAGTTGTCTGTCATTGCTCCATCACAAGTCATGTCATTGGTCCTTTTACAGCTTTGTCTTTATCAATATCTGTTATTCCAGACATTGAATCGTTCATATTCATTATCCACAAGTTGTTTCCCAGCATTCCCTGGGAACCTAGTTCTGGTTTTTGTTCTGTCAATTTAAGCACCACATAAAACATACTGTTTCTGACACAGATTCATTTATTAGGTCCCTAATTCCTTGTCTAACCTAGCTCTGCCATATTTCCTATTAACACTCATCTTCATTAAGATCCCAAGGATCCATTTTATTGATTGACAACACTAGAAGTACATCAACCACTGATACTCATAGGTGGATTTCCCTGATCATTCCCACTTCACATTCACATCATCTTCATATACTTTATAATTTTATTGCAGAGATTGGGTTTTGTAATGCTACACTAAAATAGAAAGATATGAGCTCCTGACAAAGTAATCATTGCATTAGCTATTTTTTTTCTCTGTTTTCTAATGTGGTAAAGAAATTGGTAAATCTGTTTAAAACCAGCTCTAAAAAAAATGTCACCTTCTCATAAGTCAATTTCTTACTCAGTTACAACAAACATATCTTCATCTGTAGTGGAGCTCCCATGAAGCTTTGCCTTGTCTTTCTAACTGAATTATATCTCAGTTACACATTCTGATAAATCCACATTAAACAGTTTTGCTACCACCTACAGCAATATTCAGTTTACAAAGATGCTTAGAAGCACATATGTGGATGTTTAATTCCAGTTCATTTCACTTAATTTACTAAACAATTATGTAGACAATGCCTAGGTGTGTAATGAAATGCCCACTTTTGTTGTGTGTGTATCTACAATGTGTATGTACCAGCAATAATTACTCAGGTAACACACTGTGTCAGCTGTGCTCATGGGATTAACAATAAATTAAGCCTTCGAAGTATCATACTGACAAAACAGGTGATTTTAGCTATCATTTGCCTTTAATGAACACACATTCCTGTACAAATGCTGCTCACCCAATTGCAATACATCAGGCAAGAGTCAAATAACCGAGTAATTAACAATTCCTGTCTGTGCAGTTTTCAGCACTGAACCCTGATGTAATATATCACGTGCTCTCCTGATCTTACTTCCTAAAATTAGCTTCAATCTTTGTCTAAAATATTTGGGACAATGTCAGCCATTAAATGCTAATTACACTAATGTTCTTCATGCATATTATTCCCTGGGTAGCAGCCAGAGAGATAGCTGACAACTATTTCTTTCAAAAATGAAGATGGTGAAATTAGTGTTTATATCAGCATCTGTGCAATAGCTGCCGTTTCTGTCCAAATAACAATGTTCCCTGCTCCATCTGATGAATGTGATGAATTGCAAATCATTTTGATTATTCCAACTGGGACTTGATGTAAGTGAGTTTTAATTTTATCTCTGCACAGGCAAAGTCACAGATTCACTGTTTGACATCGAAAATACCATTTCTTAAGAACTAAAGTCATTTAAACCCAGATGCTGGTGAGCTAGATCAGATGTGAATTGGGTAGGTGATTAGTCTGTGTCATGCAGCTTCATATAGCTTACCAATGGGACTCTGATCTCATACAAATTGCATGCTCTGTTATACCCAAAGAAAAGAAAAAAAGAGAAGGTACATTGGAAAAAGTAAGAAACCTTTGTCTAATATTTATTAACTTGTAACAGTGTTTAAATTGTGAATAGTAAAGTGTAAGAAGTCTTGCAAAAGCCCATCTATATGGCTTCTATGGACAATTAAAGGGGGACTATCATATTTCAGGATGTTTAATATTATGTTTAATTATTCCTACATTTACCAAACATTTATGGTAAGATGCGAATATCAAACTAAATGTAGAAATCCACAACTCTTTATCCTGCAACTCGGTGCCTCCATTTTAGCTCACTGGCATCCATTATTATAAACACTGTCATTTGCATTAGGCAGTCAACATATAAAAACATACAGAGAAGATGAGGAATGAAACAATATTGCTATTTCTACTATATACTATACACAAAAATAGGTGGAGCTGTAAATACTTCCCTGTCTTCAAAATACAGCCAACAAAGCTGAAACAGAAAAAGAGGGAAACACAATAGTGCAGATAATTTTTAAAATACAGTGTAATTCCATTAACTTTAAATTGCACACTCACAAATGTAGAGCCATAAAATAACCTGGCTCTGGTCTGGATGTCAGTAGGATCCTTAAGGGGAGATCCAAACCCCAATCCAGGGAAGATATTCAACTGGTATTTCCAGGAATAATAAATACTTTAAATTTCTATAAAAGTATATAATTTATTCCAAAAACAGGTCAGATAAAAAACAAAAGCATAATTAAAAGTCCAATAGTCACCAAAACGCGTTTTGCCCAATAAGCTTCCTCAGTTGGTGTATGCTATGCATCAAAGTCCCTGTGATTCTTTTATATCCGTCCATTTGCTATAGATTTGTGGTATTTTTCTCTGTGGAACGCAGAGTGTAAGCAATTGCCTTCCTGTTCAGCTTGATGTGCTCGTCATCAGATTCCTGTTTTACCGATCATGTGATCGGGTGCGTCGTTCGTGGAACGCACATGAGTTCCATTGATCATCCACATCTGCCTCCTACACTAAATGCAAACGGATATGATGGCTGTGGAGCAGCGAGACAACTAGTCCAGAAATTTTTAACAAGACAATGCAAGAGATCAATAAGAGAGTAGAAAAAGTTGAAAAAGAAGTGATAGAGATAGAAATACCTTAGAGATATTAATGATTATAAAATGGGAAATGTAAGAATATATCATAAGAATAAGCAGAATAAAATAAACTATCACAATAATGGTAATAGGAGAAATATGAATCATATGAATACCACTCAAAAAATTGGGACGTATACCCCAAAGAGAAGAGAACCCCAAACTATGAGAATATAGAGAGATAGGGAGAATAGACCATCCTATCAAAACCAAAATGCTAATAGAGATTTCAGTGAGGCGATAAATATGAATAGGAGTTACAGTGAGGTGGTGAGAAACACAAATAAATATCGGGGACCCACTAAAATGATACAGAATTCAAGATCTCGAGGAAATGACGATAGGACAACCTTTCCAAAAGAAACTATGGTAAATAATAGATTCCAATGTTTGGAAAATTCCTCGACAGATCCTTTTTTTCAACAGGATCTGACCCAACACCACCAGAAAAGACTCCTACACCCTCAGAGTCTCCAGGAAAACGAAGAAGATCCCTAGAAGAAGGAGAAATAAACGAAGACGAACTACCGAAGAAAGAAAAAAGAGGAAGGAATTAAATTTAGATGGCATCTTTAACCTTACAGGGTCACAATTAGAACAGGACCATATTCAAGTTTTGAATAAGGGCATTCAATTTGCCCCTACTATGGATTTCAATGAATTTAATTTTTTTATAGATTTAAATAAATTCATAAGAAATTTGTCACTTAAAACATTTTTTTTCAATAAAGATTCAGACCAAGCTGAGATGTTAAACACAGAATTTATACAAACAGAGTTGAAACAAAAGTCACAATTTAACCCTAAATTTATGGTTTCCAATTAAATGAAAACTTTTGAAAAAATGATTATGAAAGATGTACAAAAGATAAAGAAAACAAATACATTTCAAAAAAATTTGTCAAAGAAAGAACAGAAGGTTTTAAAGGCATTAAATAATGACCAACATATAATTACGCCAGCAGATAAAGGAGGAGGTGTGGTGATTTTAAATAAAGAAGATTATGTTAAAGAGGCAGAAAGAATTCTGTTAGATACCAGTACTTATAAAAAATTACCCAATAATCCAAGCCTTAATATACAAAACAAGTTTAAGGCGTATATAGATAAAGGATTAGAAATTAATATTATAAAAGAGAAAGAAGCAGAATATCTATCTATAAAATATCCTAAAATTCTGTTTTTTTATTATCTGCCAAAAATACACAAGAATAAAACAAACCCACCGGGAAGACCTATCATTGCTGGCATAGACTCTGTTTCATCTAGGGTTTCTGAATATATTGATGTCTTATTACAACCTTTAGTAGTGAAGATTTCTTCCTACCTTAAAGACACAATACACATATTACAGATTCTTAAAAATATTGAATGGAAAGACGATTATTTACTTGTGACCTGCGATGTCAGCTCTTTATACAGTATTATACCTCATTATATTGGCATAAAGGCAGTGCAATATTTTTTGGATAAATTGGGTTTTAAAGAACCACAAATAGATTTTATACTTGAAGGAATTTTATTGATTTTAGAAAATAATTTTTTCTGGTTTAAAGATTCATTTTTTATGCAAATTACAGGAACAACGATGGGCACCAAGTTCGCCCCCAGTTATGCAAACCTTTTTATGGCATACTGGGAGGAGAAGCTAGTGTTTCCACTTGCGGCAGCAGTGAACTTGGTGTCCTATCATCGATATAGCGATGATATATTTTTATTCTAGAAAGGAGGAGAAGAAAGTCTTAATTTATTTTTATATGAATTGAATAAAAATGATTGGGGGATCATTTTAACCTCTACGAATAGCACTAACCAAATTAATTTTTTAGATTTGGAAGTTTTTATTCTAAATTCTACTATCCATACTAGGAATCATTTTAAAGATGTTGATGCGAATAGTTACATCGAGATGAATAGTTGCCATTATCCACCATGGCTAACAAATGCACCTAAGAGCCAATTTTTACGGATACGGAGAAATTGCACGCAATATGTTGATTATGTTTCCCAAGCAGAAAAAATTAAACAACAGTTTGTAGAAAAAGGCTATGACACTGGAAAATTACAAAATTGTATGGAAGAAGTTAAGAAAATTGAAAGAAAAGATCTTATATGTTAAAAAAATAAAAAGATACATAATATATCCTCTAATAGCAAAACGGTTGACATACCCTTTATATGCAACCATAGTGGCAACAATAATAAAATTATCAAAAAATATTGGCTTATTTTGAAAGAAGATCCTGTATTAAATAAAATTCTACCTCACAATCCTAAAATGGTCTATCAAGGATGTAAAAATCTTAAACAGATTTTAGTGAAAAGTAGTTTTAAAGCACAACCTACAGAACATTTTCTAAATAAAAATAAAGGATTTTATGGATGTGGATCCTGCCTTGCTTGTAGAGAAACAAACAATACTAAAAGACATATTACCTCCTTCACATATAAAGATAAAAGAGAATTTGCTATTAAAGACCAGCTTACTTGTTTTTCAAAAATTTTTATTTATATTTTAAAGTGTCCTTGTGATTTAATTTATGTTGGTAGGACTATTAGGTGTTTACATGTCAGAATTGCAGAACATGTACGTAATATAAAAAAAGGCCTAGAAACACGTAGTGTTTCACAACACTACAAAATTTATCACAATAGTAATCCAAGAGACCTATTCTTTAGCGCAATTAAACTAGTACAAAAAAATTGGAGGGGTGGAGATTTTAATAAAAAAAATTGGTGAGGAGGAGATGAGATGTATTTATAATTTCAATACACTTATCCCTAACGGTCTGAACCAAGATTGTGAATTATGCAATTTTTTATGTTAATTCTTAGTATTGTTATATGAGTCATCTCTTTCATTTTTATGCATATATGTATATATATATATATATTGGAATTATATTTTATGTGTATACCTTTAACAAGATATCATTGGTAGAAGTGATCTTTATTGGTAACAAATCCTTTCTCATGTACTCTCTATAGGAGTGAAGATATACATTTTATAGGAGTACTCTATAGGAGTGGAGATATACATTTTATGTGTAGTTTTTTAATAAGTTACAATTGGTAGAATTGATTTTTACTGCCAAATATCCTTTTCTCATGTATTCTCTATAGGAGAGGTGATATATATGTTTTTTAATCACCACTCGTATCCTCTCTTCTGTTTATTTTATTGTCTTGTTTTTTTTAATCTAGTGAAGACTTCACTTGTATGTGATTATATCTGTCTATCTATATATATTTCTGTCCGGTATGCCTTTGCTTCAAGTTCCCGTTGGTGGAACGCATTTGCGTTCCACAGCCGTCATATCCGTTTGCATTTAGTGTAGGAGGCGGATGTGGATATTCAATGGAACGCATGTGCGTTCCACGAACGATGCACCCAATCACATGATCGGTAAAACAGGAATCTGATGATGAACACATCAAGCTGAACAGGAAGGCAATTGCTTACACTGCATTGTGGATGTGTTCCACAGAGAAAAATACCCTGAATCTGTAGCAAATAGACGGATATAAAAGAATCACAGGGACTTTGATGCACAGCATACACCAACTGAGGAAGCCTATTGGGCGAAACGCGTTTTGGTGACTATTCGACTTTTAATTATGTTTTTGCTTTTTTATCTGACCTGTTTTTGGAATAAATTATATACTTTTATAGAAAATTAAAGTATTTATTATTCCTGGAAATACCACTTGAATATCTTCAATATCACCTGGAGTGGGGGTTGGATCTCCCCTTAAGGATCCTTAAAAGAATATTAAATCAAGGCCAAAGTCAGCTAAAAATGTGCCACATCTCCCCACCTTCATACTGCCCCACCACACAATGCAGTCTCTCTCTACATTCAAGAGGACAAAAAAAATATTTTTCAGACAGACAAATTACACAATCCCCACCTATCCATCAAAACAAATTCAAATGGCACACTGACCGCAGTCCACTCTTTCAAATACTTGGGTATGATATTAGACCCCAATCTATCTTTTGGCCTGCACATAGAAAAGCTTGCATCTAAACGTTATCCAAAATTAGGTGCCCTGTACAGAAACAAAGCCTGCCTAAGCCCTACAGTAAAGGAAAAGATTGTACAGCAAATGCTGATGCCAATCATTGATTATGGGGATGTAGTATATGCGTCTGCATCGCAATCCCACATTAATAAACTCAACACATTGTATAACTCGTTCTGCCGATTTGTGCTACAATGTAATTACAGGACCCATCATTGTGACATGCTAAAGGAACTAAACTGGCTGTCGCTGGAATCCAGATGCACCATTCATCTTTCCAGCCTTGTTTTTAAGAGCTTTTCTGGGAAACTCCCACCCTACCTGAACAAAATGCTTTCCCCAGCTGTTCCCACTTTCTATAAGCTCTGATCCAGTACAAGCACTTTACTTAGTCTACCTCAATACAAAAAGAAAGCGGCCCGATCCTCCTTCTCCTACAGAGCACTGCAATTGTGGAACGACCTCCCGCACAATTTAAAATCTTCACTAAGCCTAAAGTCATTTAAGAGATACCTCAAAACAGAATGCACGTGTCATGGTTGATTATATATTTCCTGCCTGTTCTATGTTAAATTTTCTATATATTGTGTATTAATATTGTTTTTGTATTTTGTTGTACCTAATGTAACAATGCAATGATTTGTGGACCCAGGACATACTTGAAAACGAGAGAAATCTCAATGTATCTTTCCTGGTAAAATATTTTATAAATAAATAAAATAGTGAGTGTGAATCTTTTTTTTTCTCACAGGATGATTTATTAAAGGCTTGAATAAAAAGTATAGAAAAAAGAAAAAAGTTAACTGTTCGTGCTATATTATAAAAGAGTACCCAAGGTTTTAAAGTGTACCCTTACAAACACTTAAAACACAATAGTGAAAAAAAGAAAAAAACAAAGGTACAAAGCAATGTGAATCACCACACAAACAATAATAAATATATACCAACTGGGTATGTAGAAATATTCTGTCTCAGAAATATATCTGAAAATACATAAAAACTATATAGTGTAATATTGTTACATCTAAATAGAAGCAAAATGGTAGAGAACTCACAAAATTAAGGTGAAATCAGGCATATCTCCCACAATAAATAGGGAACTGCAGCAATATAGAGGACCTCCAGCGATGATCCTATAGATATGATTGTAGATCTTCTCATTCACTCCAAGTAAAGAGAGAGATAGATAGTGCAGATGGTACAAAATGTAACAATTTATTTTTAAAAATAAGTTGCACTTACAATGTTGCAAATTAAAACCAGCGTGTCTCCACACCAGGTGGTATCCACATGCAGTAGCTGATCCAATAGCAGCACAAGACTTCAGACAGCAGCAAAAATTGAATGAATGAAGAGTACAGATAAACAGTAAAAACAATAAATAAAAAGTTCCAACGCGTGCCCATTGTCCACTTTTTCAGTGGAATACCTTGATAGCAATTGGGATAGACAAAATAGATAAACACTGGAGAGGTGGAAACACAGAAATTTCACTAAACACAAAAGAAGCACAATGGATTTTCAATTTAAAAACTTTAAAATTTGGTTTAAATCAAGAAATAGATCTAGTTGGATTGATTTAATTTTATTTTATTCATTATTATTTATTCTTCATTATTTTTTATTATTATTATTTCTTCATATTTATATTATTTAATTATAATTTATTTAATTTTATTTTATTATTTATATTTTTTTATTTTTTATTTTATTTTTATTTTTATTTCTATTTTTATTTTTATATTTTTATATATATTTTTTTCACATTTATATTTATTTTTATATTTATTTCATGTATTTTTCAACTTTATATTTATTTTTATATTTATTTGTATTTTTTATTTTATTTATTATTATTTTTTTATTTTATTTTCTTTCATCATTCTTTTGATTGGTCCATACTTGATTATTAATACTTGTTTTCTAATTTCAGAAATTTGTTTCTCATATAAAAATTCTCTCTCATATAATCTTTTCAATTTAAACATAGAGTCTAATAATATATAAATAGTGTCTGTTATTCATATACAATATTGTGTATTATAGATCTTTTTATATAAAATATAATATATTTCTGTAAAGAGATGGAGTATGACAACAAATGGATTTGATAAATGTTTTTTTATATTTTTTTTTATATTGTTTTTTATACCCTTAAACAACAAGTTTTCTATCTTCATAAATTTTATTGTTAAAAACATTATATTTTGGCAATTTAAATTGATATATAATAGGCTGTGAGAAAAATATATATTTTTCAATACTTATATTGTGTATTATTTATAACATCTCCAATGTTGATATTCTTCATCTCTATGGTGAGCATTGTATTATATGTATAATTTTGGGTGTATTTTTGGTCTTTTGCTGAACTGTTGTGGAGTCAATATATAAGTGGGGAGAGTGTTGTCGGCTGTAACTGCTAGTAACATTCAAGAATCACTGTTTCACATCGGGTCCGCGAAACCGGAAGTGACGTCATGCGGAAGCAGAATGCGTTCCACAGTGGAACGCACGCCGACACTGGCGAACGATTTACTAATCCAATGGTGGATATAAAAGAGGATTCTTACTCTCATCATCACTACACATCCCTGAGGAAGTCCCAAGACGGACGAAACGCGTTGGAACTTTTTATTTATTGTTTTTACTGTTTATCTGTACTCTTCATTCATTCAATTTTTGCTGCTGTCTGAAGTCCTGTGCTTCTATTGGATCAGCTACTGCATGTGGATACCACCTGGTGTGGAGACACGCTGGTTTTAATTTGCAACATTGTAAGTGCAACTTATTTTTAAAAATAAATTGCTACATTTTGTACCATCTGCACTATCTCTCTCTCTCTTTACTTTGAGGGAATGAGAAGATCTACAATCATATCTATAGGATCATCGCTGGAGGTCCTCTATATTGCTGCAGTTCCCTATTTATTGTGGGAGATACGCCTGATTTCACCTTAATTTTGTGAGTTCTCTACCATTTTGCTTCTATTTAGATGTAACAATATTACACTATATAGTTTTTATGTATTTTCAGATATATTTCTGAGACAGAATATTTCTACATACCCAGTTGGTATATATTTATTATTGCTTGTCACTTTGGTGATTCACATTGCTTTGTACCTTTGTTTTTTTTTGTTTTTTTCACTATTGAATAAAAAGTATAGCTGATTTAGAAATGTTTTCTGTTCATCTGTTTTTTACCTTAAATTTAAAATTAACTTTGAATTCATCTTGAAGCCTTTTAGTATGAAACTCGAATTTCATGGCCTGATTTAATATTGTTGGATAGGCGTTTTAAATGACAATGTTTTTGGCTAAACTTTTAAAATGACTATTTCAAAATACTAAAATATCAAAAAATATACCATATATATATATATATATATATATATAAAACACAAGATCCAGCGCACTCACCTATCCACTAAACAGCAACTTCAAAGTTGAAAGATTTTATTAGTTTTTTTTAAAAACACCTAATCTAGGCAAAAATAATGGGGGTTTAGTTACATTATATGATCATACATTGCATAAGCCTGCCACAACGTCAATGTACCCCATCTTTGGCAGGTCCTACACTAACAGCCTAATGTCTGCTCTTATGAGATTAACCACTTACTTGAGGAAAAAAATTCCATCTGGGGCTCTCTGCAGTACAAGGCTAAATAGGGCCCTGGGATGAGGCACCTGTGACAGGGAGGGGTGCAAAACCAAGGAGTTGGCTAGACTCCCAAATATATACATATGAAACAAGGGGGGTTGGCTGCACTCACCTGAACATGCATAAATGGGGGTGCTGCTGGGGGCCAAATAATACAAAACACAAGATCCAGCGCACTCACCTATCCACTAAACAGCAACTTCAAAGTTGAAAGATTTTATTAGTTTTTTTAAAACACCTAATCTAGGCAAAAATAATGGGGGTTTAGTTACATTATATGATCATACATTGCATAAGCCTGCCACAACGTCAATGTACCCCATCTTTGGCAGGTCCTACACTAACAGCCTAATGTCTGCTCTTATGAGATTAACCACTTACTTGAGGAAAAAAATTCCATCTGGGGCTCTCTGCAGTACAAGGCTAAATAGGGCCCTGGGATGAGGCACCTGTGACAGGGAGGGGTGCAAAACCAAGGAGTTGGCTAGACTCCCAAATATATACATATGAAACAAGGGGGGTTGGCTGCATTCACCTGAACATGCATAAATGGGGGTGCTGCTGGGGGCCAAATAATACAAAACACAAGATCCAGCGCACTCACCTATCCACTAAACAGCAACTTCAAAGTTGAAAGATTTTATTAGTTTTTTTTAAAAACACCTAATCTAGGCAAAAATAATGGGGGTTTAGTTACATTATATGATCATACATTGCATAAGCCTGCCACAACGTCAATGTACCCCATCTTTGGCAGGTCCTACACTAACAGCCTAATGTCTGCTCTTATGAGATTAACCACTTACTTGAGGGAAAAAAATCCATCTGGGGCTCTCTGCAGTACAAGGCTAAATAGGGCCCTGGGATGAGGCACCTGTGACAGGGAGGGGTGCAAAACCAAGGAGTTGGCTAGACTCCCAAATATATATAAAACAAAAGGGGGTTGGCTGCACTCACCTTAACATGCATAAATGGGGGTGCTGCTGGGGGCCAAATAATACAAAACACAAGATCCAGCGCACTCACCTATCCACTAAACGGCAACTTCAATGTTGAAAGATTTTATTAGTTTTTTAAAAAACACCTAATCTAGGCAAAAATAATGGGGGTTTAGTTACATTATATGATCATACATTGCATAAGCCTGCCACAACGTCAATGTACCCCATCTTTGGCAGGTCCTCCACTAACAGCCTAATGTCTGCTCTTATGAGATTAACCACTTACTTGAGGAAAAAAATTCCATCTGGGGCTCTCTGCAGTACAAGGCTAAATAGGGCCCTGGGATGAGGCACCTGTGACAGGGAGGGGTGCCTCATCCCAGGGCCCTATTTAGCCTTGTCACAGGTGCCTCATCCCAGGGCCCTATTTAGCCTTGTACTGCAGAGAGCCCCAGATGGAATTTTTTTTCCTCAAGTAAGTGGTTAATCTCATAAGAGCAGACATTAGGCTGTTAGTGTAGGACCTGCCAAAGATGGGGTACATTGACGTTGTGGCAGGCTTATGCAATGTATGATCATATAATGTAACTAAACCCCCATTATTTTTGCCTAGATTAGGTGTTTTTTTAAAAAAACTAATAAAATCTTTCAACTTTGAAGTTGCTGTTTAGTGGATAGGTGAGTGCGCTGGATCTTGTGTTTTGTATTATTTGGCCCCCAGCAGCACCCCCATTTATGCATGTTCAGGTGAGTGCAGCCAACCCCCCTTGTTTCATATGTATATATATATATATATATATATAACTTATCAATATATAGAAACGTATCAAAATATTAAAATTTTTTAAATATTTTTCATAATATTAAATAGTTTTAAAAGTTTACAAAAAAATATCGACTCTAAGGCCTTTATTTAAGTTTTACAAATATTTCAATATTGTTATAAAAAGCTTCCACGTGATTTATCTACAGAAGTTACCATTAAAGTTTAAGGGAATTTTTGTAAATAAATCATTTGGAAAGTTTTTCTAACAATATTAAATTATTTTGAATGATTAAATTGAGGCCATAATATGACATATGTGATATATTGAATGAAAATGTAACTATTGTGATTGGCACTTTAATATATATGTAAATCCTGCCAGCATCCCATGCCAGGTGTGCCTAGATATACCTTAAAGGGTCATTATATTCACAAGAACAACAACAGCTTATTGTGGTTGTTCTGGTGTGTGTAGTATGTCCCTGCGGGCATTTTTATGTAAACACAGTGTTTACTTACAGCCTAGGAACACCTTTAGTGGTCATTCCTCAGATGGTGCTTCCTGGGTCAGTGCTGCACAGTGTTGCTTCAATGCATCTGTATGAGGAGATGCTTATTGACCAGGGTGGTGTTTGGCTCCGCCCCCAGCCAGCCTCCTTCGCTGAGAAAATCAGAATTGACAATCTCTGCCAATCCAATGTGCTGTAAAGAGGGTGAGTTTTTACTAGCTTTAAGTCAGCACACAGCAGTAGCCTGGTAGGGAAGTCAGCCAGCTCCTTCCAATGATGTCAGAAGGAGGGCATGACTCCCTATGCTCTTCTCCCAGAGTTCCCCAGCAGAGCGCCCTTCTACTGACATCATCAGACGGAGCTGGCTGCTATGTGCTGGCTGACGGCTCCAGCTCCTGTCCCACCTGACCACCAGGGATTCCCCCTACTTGGTCCAAGGTGAGCCTCAGGGAGGGGGAATACATTTCAGCTTTGCTTTTTGTTTTTTATATAAAAAGAATTGTATGCAGCCCTTGTCCCTCTCTTAGGCCCTGTGCCCCACCACAAACCCCATGTCCCCTTACACCGCTCCTGTCCCCTGTTCTACAGCCCCGGTCGCCAATTCTACAGCTCTTTTCTCCTTTCTACAGTCCCTGCCCCCCTTTCTACAGTTCATTCCCCCCTCTATGACATTATACCTGTATGTGAAGTTTGTATGACTGTGCCCCTGTATAACTGCGTTTAAATATGTGCCTGTATATCTGTGTGCCTGAATAATTGTGTGTGTGTGGTTGTGGTGTTGCTATATATCTGTCTACATGCCTGCTACCATATATGTTCACAGTAAGTCCAGTAGAAACTCAATGTTTGAGCAATATGATTCCTACAATTTGTGTAAAACCTGTCTGTGACAGATTTTAAAGCAGATACTGTTTGTCTGTGAGATATGCTTATTTTGTTGAATCAACTGAATGTCGGTCAGGCTTTTCTTTAGTAAATTTGTGAATGACAAATTAGATTAAAATCTGGTAATTTCAACCAAATTTTGCTAATCTAGACTACATTTCAACTTGATTAGCTAGTGGGCCTTGAAAATACTCAAGAGGTAAATGTTTCCAAATAACTCCATGATCATCCCTCAACCTCCCATATCATCAAACACTTACAGTGTTATTTACTAAAGTGAGAATTCTAAGTAAATTTCAAATTTCAGGCCAGAGTAGCTGAAGAAAAAGCTTGGGTGACAGATAATTTTTCCAGTTCAGCTGCTTACACCTTAAATTTGAAATTCACTTTGAATTCACCTTGAATTCTCACGTTACTGAACAACCCTGTTAGAAACAATCAAGGTAAAAGTGGATACAGAAATGGACAGAATGAAGAAACAACAAACAACATGTCTGATAATGGCATCAACGTATAAACTTATTACATTGCTATCAAGTTGAGCATTTGAGCATTACTTTTCCCGCAGAATTTTTTTTTTAAAATTAAATAAGTAAGTGCTGACATCAAAATACGACAGCTGTGATAATGCGTAGCCTTGGTTGAATGATCCCTAAAGTATAAGGTGAAAGGCAAAAAAAAATAAAATAAAAAAAGTTGCATTGTATCAATTAAGCAGTTTCTCAGAGCTATAGAGTATGTAGTACGTATGTTATATTTCACCAGGGATGGCAATATCGTTAGGATGACAAGGTAAAGGATACAATAATTCACAGTGTGGACCTCACATGCACACATGCAGTGCTTTATAACTTCCAAAACAAATGAAAGAAAACAAAAAAGGCTAAATTTGTTACTTAGTGAAATAAGTTTCTGCTAGTCAAGCCAGCACCAGCATGAAAGCACACAGATTACAAAATGAAATGTTGCTTAATTGGATGATATAGACAGTGAAATACTAAAGTGCAATTAATGTAATATCAAAGACAGGGCATCGAGGAACAATAAACTGTTGTTACATTGCTCAATAAAACAATTAATGCAATTTGATCCGAAATTTGTCTTGTCTTGTAATCCATAGGGTCATTAACTTTTACAACATCAATGTATTAACACTATCCAATTCAAGTCATTTATTGTTAAAGGTAATAGTCTAGAGTGCTTTTAACGTGGAGGAACGCGCCCGTGCACTGTAATATAGCTGAGGTAAAAGGGATTGCAAATGATTTACAGAGGCTATTACACATAAAAGAGCAAGGCAGAGGTACAGGCAATTGGGAATGAAAGGAATAGACAGGAAAATAAACTAGCATGTAAGATACTGAGCTGAAGGAGAGGCTTGTAGTGAATGGAAAGGGATTAGAGGTGCAGCAATGCAAAAATATGTGATCTTTTAAAATGATAAACATCCCCAACATATGGAGTTCTTCCGCATTACCATAATGAACATGTCTAGCTATTGGTACAGGGATATTTCTTGTGCTTCTCTAGGTAAAACAGCTGTCTTTGTGAATCAATGTCATTTTTTGTAACCCTGAATATGCCAGTATTTTGTTTCACATTAGAGTGTTTCAGAATTTAAGACTATAGCAGATGGAGGAGATATTTTCTCAGGAAAATTATAAGCACAATAAGCAAAGTGTTTTTGATATTTACTGCTGTCAATGTAAAGCACATGCTGTTTGGAGAACTATTACTAATCAGAGAAAGAACTCCATACCTAATTCTAGCTATAACACTAACAACATTTCTAACTAGATCTAAACCTTACCTTAAATATAAACCAAGTTCTAATCCTGATTTTAATCCTAACCTTAATTCTAACCCCAATATACCTGCAACCCTAACTCTATCAATAACTTGGCTCTAACACTAGTCTTAACCCTGACATTAACCAGCACCCTAACTTTATATTTAACCTGAAACTTTAAATTAACCTTAGGTTTGACTTTAAAGGAACACTATGGGATCAGGAACACAAACGATATTCCTAAGCAAATAGTGTTAAAAACACAATTTAGGCGACTTGTCTCCTTTTCTACCTTAAAAAGCAAGGAAACTTACCTTAGTTTCAGTGCCATGTGGGTCTGCTACTGCTGGCTCCAACCCTGACCCACCTCCTTGGCCTACATAATCAGAATTGATAATCTCAGCCAATCCAATGCTTTCTCATAAGAAAAGCAAAAAACATTGGATTGGTTGTGATTATCAAGAAGGCAGGGCGGGGCCAAACATCGGATTGGCCAGTCAGCATCTCTTCATAAAGTTGTATTGAATCACGCTGTGCAGCACTGACCAAGAAAGCACTGTAACGGACCGTTTTCGCCCACAAGCGGTTAAAAACCGTTTAGGCGATATTCCCCTTTCTCCGCTGCACAGACAGCTACTGCAAGCACCAATCTCCCGAACTGCAAACCCACAAATTCACCAACTCCCGAACTGCAACCAAGGGAATACTCGAAACTCCCGAATTGCATACCAAGTAGCACTCCAAACTCCCGAACTGGAGACACACGAATAGCTGTTAGCAGACGAACAGGAAAAGCCCCCAAGCGGCTTACACTCCTGGCAATCGGTCTCTAACAGCACACAGCAAATCCCCCCAAAGACGAGACGAAACTTCGCTTTGAGGGTCAAGCAGAATCTGGTTTACTGGGACTAACTGCCTGGCTTTTATGCAGGTCCCCCCACACTCCCCTAGGGGACCAGATGGGAGACTTACACATTTCAACAATCCCCCAATGCATCACAATACCTCCTCTCTGTCCTGGAGACAATTGGGAAGTAATCCAATTATCTCAAAGGACAGAGGCAAAACTCCATTACACACATTTTCAGTAAAAGACATAAAATTACATACAGTTACATTTATTACATAAAACATACACATTCTACATATCCCCAGATAGCTTAGATCTGAGCGCATATTACTACCGAATGGCGCTTAGATCACATACATATAGTTCAATCGCCATGGAGCCAAAGTCTTTCACATAGTCTTTCGTTACACGAACAGGCTCCATGGCTTAGCTATCTGGGGTGATGCTGTTCATCCGGTTAAACTACCGAATGAACAGTCATTTGGTTCCGCTACCGAATAGGAAGGTAAGGAGACTGGCGGCTCAGCGGTGTTCGCGCCAATAAGTGTCCATTTTCAGTTCCATAGTTTGGGTGCTGAACACCGCTGGCCGCTCGGGAGGTAAAATGGCCACTACCACGTGTTCGGCAACCGGACAAAGGCCACCCAGCGTTCATCAATTAAGCTGCGGTTAACTGCAGCTTCTGGGCGGTCAATTGACGGCACACTCCAGTTCCCAGGTGGTCCATCGTTCGGTAGTTTGTTCGGTAGATGGAATCTACCGAACACCCTGGCAGAAAGGCACGAATAAACCTTTTAGCAGGGAAAATAACAGGTCTGAACTGCAGGGCCATAGTCTAAAGGGAGCAGGCGAACAACCAGGCTTCTCCAGTGCATAGTGGCGAGGTTGGTTCCGCCACAAGCACCTCTATGAAAAGGCAGTGTTTACAGCAACAAAAAACCCCATCATATTAAAGCAAATCGAACGCCTTCTCCACTCCTTTCCTTGGATGTGGAAAAGGCATTCGATAGGGTCCACTGGGGCTATTTAAAGGGAAGCTCTGCTCAAATTTAATATACCCACCCCCCTTGTTAAAGCAATTTTTGCATTATATAAAACCCGACTGCAAAAGTTCTGCTACAGGTTTCACCTCTGATAAATTTCCACTAACTAATGGAACCCGGTCCTCGATGCTATTTGGTCTAGCGATGGAACCATTGGCCGCATTAATAAGGAAACACCAGAGATGAAGGAAATTTCAGTAAAAAATACTGAATATAAAATGGGTCTCTTCACGGATGATATTATCCTATCTTTGGCAGAACCCAAAACTTCAGTTGACTCCCTAAATTCTATACTACAGGGGTTTGGAGTAGTCTCCTTTTACAGGCTCAATACCGGAAAAACACAGGCTCTACCTATACACATTCCTTGGTGTGATCTGGATGATTTGAAAACTAAATTTGACAAAAGTTTTAACAGTATGTACATATTTAATCTTAAAAAAAACTTGGCCAATACTACAAAAAGAAATAGAAAACTGGAATAAGTTGGAACTTTAATGGTTAGATAAAATTACATCTATTAAAATGAACATCTTACCTAAAATACTATACTACTTGAGAACTATTCCCTTGTCAATTCCAAAGACATTCTTTAAAACAGTTCAATCTGTTCTAATTAAGTTTATATGCGGAAATAAGATGAGCAGAATAAAATTTTCAGTATTGCAAAATCTCAAGTCTCGTGGAGGTTTAGGGATACCTGTTTTTAAAAAACATTACCAGGGAACTAATGCCGCTACCGCACCTAAGTTTGGCCTACAAAGTCAGATTCCACGCTGGCTTGAGATGGAAAATGATAGGATGTCACCCTATTCTATTAACCCCTTCCCTACAGGGTACATCCGACAAAAAAACAGCATTTAATGACCACGGACGTATCCTGCACGTCTGTGGCTAAAATGGGCCAGGTACTCACCTGGACCGGCGAGCCGTGGCGATCCCAGTCGGGGGGAACTGCCCGAGACCCCAGCAGTCCCACTGCGGCAGCTCCGGCCTCTCCGGCCCTCCAGGGCCATGTGATCACCATGATCACATGACTGCCATAGGAGTCTATGGAGCTGCCAGCAGGGGGACTGCCTGAGCAATCAGGCAATCAGGAAATCTGGAAATCAGCAATCAGGCAGTCCCCCTGACACCTAAAAATGTAAATTATTTTATAATATATTATACATATATAGGAAACAAAAACATGTGTTTGTGTGTGTATATATATTTATATACACACACACATACATGTATTATATACATACGTAATAAGGAAGATTAGGTCGGACTTCTAAGGAGCAAGACCAAAACTAATCCTATTACCCTGATAGGAGTTGCTAATCGAATCATAGGCTTAGTGCCTGGTATAAAAACAAACACTTTATTAAATCTCTATATGGATAAACAAGAGACAAACATAGAAGCAGGTATCAAAATAATGAGCAAAAGGAAAACAAACATAGTTAAAATAGGACCAACCACTGGAGCCTTACAAAAACTATGCACAAAAAACCTTAATTTACAAGGTGGACACAATTGCTATTTGACCTGATACAGTGTTGCAAAAAGTTGAAGTGAATAAAGGTACCTAGCTAGGTTTAAAGAAAGCGGTAATGGGGATACTATTGACGGGAATGTAGAATGTAGAAGTAAACCAATAGCAACCAAATAGGTTCAGATCCAAAGATATATAGATCTCTTAATTAATATAATAGCTACAAACGAACCCTTGACGGTAAGAGAGTGGATGAAATCTCTAGTGATGTGGTATATGGTATACAGTGGACATATGGGGGAACCAAGGCAGCAAAACCCAAATTGCTTGGAAACACAATTGGGGAGCTAGCGATGGAGGAGAAACAAAACCCCCTATTACTATATCCCAGCTAGTCAGCGTACATAGAATGCAATAGGATTATTGCAGATCCGCCCAGTGGCATATGATGATTCAAAGTGTTGTATAGTCTATGGCATTTAGACAAACACTCAATTCTAAACCATAAAAGTTATAAATTAGATCAATCTATCTAGTGTGCTCTAAGTAGTATGCAATGTTGTATAGAACATCGCTGATAATAATAAAGAGCAATCATAGGTGGATAGATATGAAGAATAAAACTGCTATGAAATCGCAAGAAATTGATTACTGGACTGGCAGAAGATAATCCCTAGATATACTAACTATTATAGAGACAGATTGGCTCAAGCAAAACTCGCTAGTCTATGCTGAAAGATATAGCTAGAGGAAAGTGTAATCTGTGTGCTGGTTGCTGCTTCAAAGCAGTCCCTAATCAACCTAAAACGATTGGAGCAAGCTATCTCTCTGAGGATTTCTTAGTCATAGAATTCTCCCACAGTCCTACTAGTTATATCAAATAGTAACGGCATCCAGAGGTGGTTCTAAAGTGTTTCTATGTTAACGCCGCTTTTGTCAAGAGCTAGGGTGAGATTAATTGCAACACTTTTTGTATGGCCGAGATGTTCCGCCCCCTTCTATGATGTCAGCGACATCCGCGAATCGCAACGGGAGGGGCAGGCGGTTTCCTATGAGTGGCATGTGTGAATAGAGCACGGAGGAGTATACTGATTGTTAGAAGTTAACTCCTCCAGTGCCAAACTGGTATTACGATCCTTGTGAGGATCGATCAACATTAGTCCCAAGTGGGAGGCAATGTAAAGGATCACTTATATTGCGGTCATTGTAAGAATCATTCCTTATGTATTGCGATCCTCATAATGATTAATCTTATTATTCCCAAGCGGAAGGCAATGTAAGAAAGCACCTATATTGCGATCATTATAAGAGTGAATCTTATAGATCCCAAATAGGGAACAATAAGAATGAACAGTTGTGTTAAAGCAAGAATATTTGATCTTTTTTATGGAAGGAAAGGCGACTTTGAGAGACTCAAATGCAGTAATGGCTTCCTGTGTTGTGGCTCACCATCTCTCCTGGTCATATCCGTGAGATGTTTAACCAAGGAAGAAAAGTTGCATAGTAACTTCCGATAATAATTGGCAAAGCCAAGAAAACGCTGTATAGCAAAACGCACCAAAGCGAGTAGTGATATGTACTTCATAATTTAGTACGGAGATGAATAGGTACAAATTTTGCAGCCTATTTAAGCAGCAGATCACAGTACCTCCTTGCCTTTGAGTGGTTTCCTGTTTCCCAGAAGACTCCTTGTTCCTGGTTACTGGTTCCTGACTCTGGCCTTGTTCCTGACTTCGCTGCTCTCCGTTCTCCTGATCCTGGCTCGTCTGACTACCCGCTTTGGTGCCTGACCCCTGCTTGCCTCCTGGACTTTGCTTTTGGTTATTACTTTGTTTTCTATTTAATAATAAAGGTGTTTTTGCATCTAGTTCTGTCTCTGTCTGGTTCCTGGTCCCTAACAATGGGTCAGTCTGTGACTGTGTGTGTGTAGGGGGTTCAGCCTGTATGTGGGGGGGTCAGTCTGTGTATATGGGGGGGGGAGGCTCAGTTTGTGTGTGTATCGGTGTGGGGGATTCAGTCTGTGTGTGGGGATCAGTCTGTGTTTGGAGGTGGCGGGTTCAGTCTGTGGGTGTGTATGTGTCAGTCTGTGTGGGGCTCAGTCTGTGTGTATGGGTCAGCCTGTGTGTGTGGGAGGGTCAGTCTGTGTGTGTGTATGATCAATCTGTGTGTGTGTGTGTGTGTATGGGTCAATCTGTGTGTATAGGTCAGACTGTATGTGTGTGTATGGGTTAGTCTGTGTATGTATGGGTCAGTATGTGTGTGTGTATGGGTTAGTCTGTGGGGGGGGCAGTCTGTGTGTGTGTGGGTGTGTATGGGTCTGTGTGGGTCAGTCTGTGTGTGTGTGTGTGTGTGTGTGTATGGGTCAGTCTGTGAGTTTGTATGGGTCTCCTTGTTTAAGTGCTAGAGCTCCAATAGAGAAACATCTAATTTTGTGACCTACCCTGTACCCGATGGATAGGCAACCACCACGGATCTGATTGTGTCACCCCTTCCCTGCAAGGTAAGATCAGAGAAAGGAAAATATTCTTTTTTTTTTTTTTTTTTTTAAACAATTAATAAAGTAAAAATTGTAAAGCTCTTTATTATCCCACTCTCTACACCCCCCTGAACACCGTACACCCTCACAGACAGTGAACCCCCACAACACAGAGTACGCCTTTGCATACACACACAGTGCACCCCTCGTTCACATCATCTCTTCACCCTCATAAACACTTCTTCCCCACATACCTTCACCCCCACACACACATGCATACATACATACATACATACATACACTGAGACACATACACACACATTTTCTCACAAATTGCTATCTTTATTTTAATTTAAATCCACCCAGCCTCCCTACCTTTGGGAGAGCTGAGTGGATCTTTCCCTGGCTTCCAGTGTTTCTCCTCTCAATATTCCTGCAGATTCTCTCTGCTCCCTTGCACACTCTCTATAGTGATGCCGGGGCCAGAGTGACGTCATGTCACTAAACAGTGCGTGAGGGAGCAGGGAGGAACTGCAGGAAGGTTACTGCTCTCTCTCGCGTCACATCCATGCTCACCGTGGTGGCCGGCTTTAATGTTTCCTGCTAAAGGCTAAGACCTAGCGCCTGGAATTTGTTGAGCACTGTGTATGTATGTTTGTGTGTGTATATATACACATGTATACACATTTTATAACTGGCCCCCTACTTTTGTACCTGGCCCCTTATGTGCCCCCCGGAAGTATAAATCCTGGAGACGCCACAGTATAACTGGTTGTATCAGTGTTTTGTGTCGCATTCCCATTAAATTAAAGAAACTGCAATGCCAAACACCAAACTCACATTAGCTTTGTGAAATACTCTATGTGTGAAGAATGTGTCCCTTTTTTTAATTTTACAAAAAGTACACATTTCAAAAGAAATCGGCACTATTTAAAAAAAAAAAAATCTTTATTTAGGACAGGCACAAACTAAGCACTGAATTACACATATTTTGAACATCACATACACAACAGTGCAAAAGGAAAATTATAATATTGAAGTTACAACAGTCAAGTTACAACAGTATGATGGCGCTCCCATATCCTGACTGAATACCTCTGTCAAGTCAGCGTCCTCACTGCTACCAGGGGACTCTGGAGCACTTCAGACCAAGGTGCCGCAGATTCACTGGGGTCTCTGAGGACCTCTTCCATGGGAACAGGCTGCCCCTCTCTGCTTCCAGACAGGTTTCATCCCCTCTGACATTGCTTCTTTTGTTCCTCTCCCAGGCAGGTATTGACACATCTGTCTACAACTACTGCTTTTACAAAGACACTTTTGGTTCTCAGGGTTATCTCTTTTTTAATTTGTCCTGCGGATGAGGGGCCAGTACAGCCAGCCAAGATGTCTGAAATCTATGTTACATGGATCCCTGAACAAGCCAGACAGGACACACAGTTCTCAAAAAGAACACAATACTTTATTTTCACTCAGCTCCAATTCACATTACGTCAAACGTTTGGGGATACATTTAATTCAATACATATAGCCAAATCATATTGGGAATCATAATAACACAATATGATAACTATATAGGGGTGGTGAAAACAATCAATAAATAGAAATGCACCCCCTGCCTGCCTAAACCTTAATATGCAAATCTATCTGAATATGCAAATTAACAAGCCTTTCTATTAAGGTAGTGCCCATAACTGTTTCAAGAACTTCACAACCAACAAATGACATTGCATAGGTTCCACAGCCAATTCCACCTAATGGTAGAGGGCATAAGCAGGACAGGAGATCACATAAGACATTTAACAAATAACAATAATACATACACTTCACATATAATGGGCACAAGGTGACTTAGACATAAGAAACATCTGGGAAATCACAAGAATGCTCTTAAAATATATTTTAGCTTATTCAGCACTAGTGCTATTTAATTTGTCTCCCACATTAGTGTAGGACCCACCGATATTGGGGTACTTTGAAGTAGTGGTGGGCTTAACACAAAAAGAAACCTATTTTTTAAAAAATATTCCCCACCCCTTTATGAACATGTTATTGTGCTATTATGAGTTTGTGTATATTTCTCCATATGATTTGGTCATTTGTATAGAGCCTTCTAACGTGTTGGCTGGCTGCTTTGGTCTGATTCCTGGAACAAGTTAAAAAGAACAAGGCCTTAAAGCCACAATTGCTTGGGAAGGTGCTGAAGAGGCAAAGACAGAGGGGATGATACCTGCCTAGAAGGAAAGATCTGCAGCCTGGTCCATGTTGGAAGAAGTCTTCAGCGACCCCAGTTAAGCTTTGGCGACTGGTTCTTAAGTGTTCCAGAATCCATGATAGCAGCTAGGAAGATGACATGCCACAGGTCAGAGTACAGAAGCTCTGTCACACTAAGTTTCAATGTTAAACCCATATTTGGACCGGAGCAGTACCACGTGCTGGTCATCCATGTTATAAGATTTTATACAGGATTTATCGAGATTGACCTTGTATCCCAACAAAGACCCAAAATGAGTCATCAGCCTCATCAGTGGAGGAAAGGACACCTGAGAGTCTGTCAGAGTGAGCAGTATGTCGTTCACATATGCTGAGACAGTGTAATAGAGTCTGCTATTGGGATACCCTTAATATCTGGGTAGCCTCTAATTAGTTGGAGCAAGGGTCCCAATGACAGTACAAACAGGTGGGGAGAAGATAGTGCACCACTGCCTGAGTCCAATGGCCAACGTGAAAGGAGTTGGTGCAGTACCGGGTAACAGTATTCAGGAAATCCCCAATGAACCTGAAATCCAAAAAAGGATGGCCAGACTATCCTAACACCCTAAGGACCAGAGAAGGTTCTCCTGATCCCACCGCCCGCAAGACCAAGTCTGGACTAGGGAAGAAAGGTAGGGCTTGCAAATGCTGCATACAAGAGTTCTGTAGCCTTTGCAAATTGTTTTCAGATACAACTCCAATAAAACATGATGAATAAAATGTATGCCTGTTTTTATAGGCTTATATATCTACAGATAGTGATTTTTTTTTTTTTGATTTGGACCATTGACTGTCCCTTTAAACCTCCTATCCACAGATCATGCAGGTAAAAGCTCACATTTAGGTAGGTTTACCTCTAATCTACAGAATGTGCTAAAATATATAGATAAAAAGGTATGCTTAGCTTTGGAATAGTTAGATTGGTGATATATGTCCACTGTCAAGTGATACAAGTAGCATCCTACAGTACCTATTAAATTGACATATAAATATTTAATTTCCCATGAATTGAAAAGACATAAATGAACATGCAGCCGCTAGCATTCCCTTATCCATGCAGTTTTTTATTTTTTTTATAAAATTTCACCATTCAATAACATAAATAATATTCACACTGCATAAATACAGTTCACGCTTAACAAAAAGAAAATAAGGAAAGGTTTTTGTGTATGTTTAAGTTTATTAATTAACTTCTGATGCTTGTTTAGATTGTTTATAACTAGTTGAAAAAGCATTTCAAAATTATATATCTATTTATCATAATGTGTGCATGAAATTGAAAGAAATGCTGTATTTTAATAGTCTAACTCACGGCTTGCTGTTCGACTCAGTAAGAAAAAATCTAATGAACTAATTTTGTGCTGTATCATTATAACATACTGTGGTGGGCACCTGATGGGTGTTTTTTCAGATGTAATGTTTCATTTTGTAATCATTCAGATATTAGATTTTGAGGAAAAAATATCCTAATGGAGTCACAGGTCTCAATATGCTATTTCCACAGTGGGTAGTATTTTATAATTAAACAATTTGTTTTTCTCTCAAGCCAAGGAGTTTTGTGCACACATCTCTACTAGCTAGTAGTGAAAGATTTTATCTTACGGGCTGCCTTTCAAGACCTCTTGAACTCTGCAAAATATTGGATTAGAACAAAATGTGCAATTTACAAAGGTGTGATTACTATATGAAAAGTGGTGTATTTCATGAATGGCTTTATAGCCAGGACTTACTGTTTCACTGTAAATTTAAGTTACTTAAAAAAATAAAAACGCAAAATTTAATTTACATAAATACAGTTGTAATCAAAATTATTCAACCTCTATTGAAAATTAGGTTGATTGTCAAAATTTACAGAATTTCATCTGTTTGCACTGAACAAATCAGACAAAAGCAATTGAAATAGCTCAGTACATGCTTCAAGTGGTTTCTCCAAATTCAGCTGAAAATGCAACTTATGACTTCTCCAGTCTCAAAATTATTTACTAAATATTTACTAATTATTAGATAATATACTAATAAAAAAAAAACTAATGTGCTAATAGTGCATATATTGCACTAAAAGTCATTGGAGTGTTGTCATTTGAAATGTATTACATGTTTTGCAGAGCAGCACCAGGCAAAATATCTTTCTTACTCTGGAGTGCTGCCACCGGGGATATATATATAGCACCGGGCAATAGCGTCACTATCACCAGGAGTGCAAGCATTTTGGATTTTGTCTATATATATATATATATATATATATACATATACATATACAGGGAGTGCAGAATTATTAGGCAAGTTGTATTTTTGAGGATTAATTTTATTATTGAACAACAACCATGTTCTCAATGAACCCAAAAAACTCATTAATATCAAAGCTGAATATTTTTGGAAGTAGTTTTTAGTTTGTTTTTAGTTTTAGCTATGTTAGGGGGATATCTGTGTGTGCAGGTGACTATTACTGTGCATAATTATTAGGCAACTTAACAAAAAACAAATATATATACCCATTTCAATTATTTATTATTACCAGTGAAACCAATATAACATCTCAACATTCACAAATATACATTTTTGACATTCAAAAACAAAACAAAAACAAATCAGTGACCAATATAGCCACCTTTCTTTGCAAGGACACTCAAAAGCCTGCCATCCATGGATTCTGTCAGTGTTTTGATCTGTTCACCATCAACATTGCGTGCAGCAGCAACCACAGCCTCCCAGACACTGTTCAGAGAGGTGTACTGTTTTCCCTCCTTGTAAATCTCACATTTGATGATGGACCACAGGTTCTCAATGGGGTTCAGATCAGTGAACAAGGAGGCCATGTCATTAGATTTTCTTCTTTTATACCCTTTCTTGCCAGCCACGCTGTGGAGTACTTGGACGCGTGTGATGGAGCATTGTCCTGCATGAAAATCATGTTTTTCTTGAAGGATGCAGACTTCTTCCTGTACCACTGCTTGAAGAAGGTGTCTCCAGGAACTGGCAGTAGGACTGGGAGTTGAGCTTGACTCCATCCTCAACCCGAAAAGGCCCCACAAGCTCATCTTGATGATACCAGCCCAAACCAGTACTCCACCTCCACCTTGCTGGCGTCTGAGTCGGACTGGAGCTCTCTGCCCTTTACCAATCCAGCCACGGGCCCATCCATCTGGCCCATCAAGACTCACTCTCATTTCATCAGTCCATAAAACCTAGAAAAATCAGTCTTGAGATATTTCTTGGCCCAGTCTTGACGTTTCAGCTTGTGTGTCTTGTTCAGTGGTGGTCGTCTTTCAGCCTTTCTTACCTTGGCCATGTCTCTGAGTATTGCACACCTTGTGCTTTTGGGCACTCCAGTGATGTTGCAGCTCTGAAATATGGCCAAACTGGTGGCAAGTGGCATCGTGGCAGCTGCACGCTTGACTTTTCTCAGTTCATGGGCAGTTATTTTGCGCCTTGGTTTTTCCACACGCTTCTTGCGACCCTGTTGACTATTTTGAATGAAACGCTTGATTGTTCGATGATCACGCTTCAGAAGCTTTGCAATTTTAAGAGTGCTGCATCCCTCTGCAAGATATCTCACTATTTTTGACTTTTCTGAGCCTGTCAAGTCCTTCTTTGACCCATTTTGCCAAAGGAAAGGAAGTTGCCTAATAATTATGCACACCTGATATAGGGTGTTGATGTCATTAGACTACACCCCTTCTCATTACAGAGATGCACATCACCTAATATGCTTAATTGGTAGTAGGCTTTCGAGCCTATACAGCTTGGAGTAAGACAACATGCATAAAGAGGATGATGTGGTCAAAATACTCATTTGCCTAATAATTCTGTACTCCCTGTATATACTTTTTTTTAGGTGTTAATCGATTTTTTTTTTTAAATCGGCAGATTAAACATTTGAATGATATTATGGCCTCCTCAATTATCTCTCATTCAACACTTATTATAAATATATTTGCCATTTTGTTGAAGTTCACATATTATATTTACCTTCTCATACATGATTAAAGGTCCTGGGTTCACTGCCAGTTCAATCTATCTTTGTGACTCACTGAACTAACTTCAATTGCCATCATTACGTAATCCCCATGTGAAGCAGGGGATCACAGTTTGATGAATGGGAGATCATAAGAAGACCCCTCAAGCTTTTTAACCTGATAGAAAAATCCTTGTGGATTAGATATCTAGCTCTCTGTATTTCTGAATCTTCACTTTTCAAGTTGAGTTTTCAGTAGTAATGTCACATGTTTGAAACTCTTCAGCAGTACTCTATTTACTGGAGCTGATATAGCATATATATATATAAAATGCAAATTTTAAGAACATTATAGAAAAAATAGAAATGAAGGAACCATAAATTAATCTATAACTTGAATCCATAAAATCAATTAAAGACACCTGTATTCTCATGGAAAAAAATATATATATTTCTTCTATTATATTAAGATTATATGTAGACTCACATGACTACTCTTATATTAATTGTCATTCTCTTTGATATCTTCAATTATATATTTTTTTCTTAATACTGTCAGTATTTACTGATTTTATATATACTTACCACTTGGGAGTAAGTTGATTACTCTGTCTACAAATATTTATTATTTGCTGTACTAAATTTTATTGTCCTAAAGAAAGTTCTGGAAATCTGTTCATGAACAGGACTATACATAGGACATTAGGTCACGCATTTATACTGGAAGAAAGGAGATTTGGTCTAAGGCAAAGGACAATAAGGATGTTGAATTCTCTGCCTGAAGAGGTGGTTTTATCAGAGTCTGTACAGATGTTTAAACAGCAATTGGATAAATTCTTGTAAAAACATAATATACAGGGATATAATTTTTAATTAGTGGGGTAATAGCTTCTTGATCCAAGAAGAAAACTGACTGTCATTCCGGGGGCAGGAAAGATTTTGTTACCTAGTTTGTTGCAAAATTGGATGTGTTTCAGACTGAGTTTTTTTTTAATTTCTTTTGGATCAAGAGCAAAAACAAATATGAGAAAGACTAAATTTGATGGATTTCTTTCAGCTATGCAACTATGTAATTATCACTTAGAAATGGAAATATAAAGTCATTCACAAGAGGGATCTGGAGTATGAACGTCTATCTCCCAGCAGTCTGAAGCTGTTAGTGCTGTGCAGGCCGCACAGACGGCTAGAGAGCCCGTGATGCTTTTTCAGCTGTGTGGGAGACCGGCAGCGTGCGTTGCACTTTGGCTTGTTCTGCGTTCCAATCTGCTGGATTCCTCCCCAGTAGTGAGTTACTATCGTAATCTAACGCATTTCGTGACTCGAACGGTCACTTCATCAGAGGTATTTTTCTCTTGTATGCACAGATGAGTGTTAATACCTACTCCTAATTTGGGCATTGGACTTGATCCATTTGCCTTTTTTTGTCAAATATATATATTTATTATGTATTATGTACATAAATAATTGATTCTCATTAATGTATTGACCATTTTAGAATGTTAATCTAAATCTATCTATCTATCTATTTATCTATCATCTATCCATCCATCCATTCAACCCAGACAGACAGAAATGTTCTAACATCCTAAAATGATGAATAAATTAATGAGAATCAATTGTTTATGTATATAATACCAAATTTTACCTAAAATACATTGATGACATGCAAGCAGTAACATAAAGACCTAAATTATCAAAACACTTAAAGTAAAAATGTATCTGTCCAGATTGGTTTTGTAGCTTCATATGCAATCTCATTGTCTCCTTTGCATAGGAAAATATGTCATATACACAAAGGTAAACAAAAAACAAAGGTATCCTACATAATTATATCTTTAATCCAAAAATCTATTCCAAAGACCTTATTTTTAATTAATTGCACTTATTTATTTGCACATGTAACCTTGATTCTATCAAATATATTTAGCACAACTGCTCATTATGTAATATAGTTTCATGTTAGATCTTATAAATTAGTGAGTTGCTCAGACTTCAAATTGAAGGAGGGCAATACATCTGTAAAATTTAAATATAATCAAGACAAAAAGTGATACATTGAGATCTACGTCCACTCCACGTGACACTAAATAAGTATTTTAACTTAATTATTGACATGCCATGTACCACATAAAATTTTTAGGCATGCCATGCCAGAGAACTAGAATAGTCTAAACTGTTGTGTGTATCCAGCTAAAAAGTCAAATTATTTTACGTAATATTAGTAATGCATTATTTATCTATACAAATCAAATTCCCATCACATGTGTGGTCTTTATGGAAGATGAAGTATTCTTTGAAATACCTGAAAACCATATCAAGATTATGAGTGTAAACAATGAACATATATAATGACAAAATCTAGGACTATGTTCTAAACGTAGAGGATCACAAATTGACTGTGACTGTGACTGTGACCACTGAATTCTCCACAACAAAAACTTTGGCATAGAATTGTTCTTAATAAATGTGTACTACGGTTTCTTGGTTCTTACCTTTATGTCCTCCTATGATTAAGCTTCATTATACAGGGAGTGCAGAATTATTAGGCAAGTTGTATTTTTGAGGATTAATTTTATTATTGAACAACAACCATGTTCTCAATGAACCCAAAAAACTCATTAATATCAAAGCTGAATATTTTTGGAAGTAGTTTTTAGTTTGTTTTAGTTATAGCTATGTTAGGGGGATATCTGTGTGTGCAGGTGACTATTACTGTGCATAATTATTAGGCAACTTAACAAAAAACAAATATATACCCATTTCAATTATTTATTATTACCAGTGAAACCAATATAACATCTCAACATTCACAAATATACATTTCTGACATTCAAAAACAAAACAAAAACAAATCAGTGACCAATATAGCCACCTTTCTTTGCAAGGACACTCAAAAGCCTGCCATCCATGGATTCTGTCAGTGTTTTGATCTGTTCACCATCAACATTGCGTGCAGCAGCAACCACAGCCTCCCAGACACTGTTCAGAGAGGTGTACTGTTTTCCCTCCTTGTAAATCTCACATTTGATGATGGACCACAGGTTCTCAATGGGGTTCAGATCAGGTGAACAAGGAGGCCATGTCATTAGATTTTCTTCTTTTATACCCTTTCTTGCCAGCCACGCTGTGGAGTACTTGGACGCGTGTGATGGAGCATTGTCCTGCATGAAAATCATGTTTTTCTTGAAGGATGCAGACTTCTTCCTGTACCACTGCTTGAAGAAGGTGTCTTCCAGGAACTGGCAGTAGGACAAGCTAATTTTTGATGATACCAGCCCAAACCAGTACTCCACCTCCACCTTGCTGGCGTCTGAGTCGGACTGGAGCTCTCTGCCCTTTACCAATCCAGCCACGGGCCCATCCATCTGGCCCATCAAGACTCACTCTCATTTCATCAGTCCATAAAACCTTAGAAAAATCAGTCTTGAGATATTTCTTGGCCCAGTCTTGACGCTTCAGCTTGTGTGTCTTGTTCAGTGGTGGTCGTCTTTCAGCCTTTCTTACCTTGGCCATGTCTCTGAGTATTGCACACCTTGTGCTTTTGGGCACTCCAGTGATGTTGCAGCTCTGAAATATGGCCAAACTGGTGGCAAGTGGCATCGTGGCAGCTGCACGCTTGACTTTTCTCAGTTCATGGGCAGTTATTTGGCGCCTTGGTTTTTCCACACGCTTCTTGCGACCCTGTTGACTATTTTGAATGAAACGCTTGATTGTTCGATGATCACGCTTCAGAAGCTTTGCAATTTTAAGAGTGCTGCATCCCTCTGCAAGATATCTCACTATTTTGACTTTTCTGAGCCTGTCAAGTCCTTCTTTTGACCCATTTTGCCAAAGGAAAGAAGTTGCCTAATAATTATGCACACCTGATATAGGGTGTTGATGTCATTAGACCACACCCCTTCTCATTACAGAGATGCACATCACCTAATATGCTTAATTGGTAGTAGGCTTTCGAGCCTATACAGCTTGGAGTAAGACAACATGCATAAAGAGGATGATGTGGTCAAAATACTCATTTGCCTAATAATTCTGCACTCCCTGTATAATGAATCATAAGTGCTCGAGTCATTAAGCAAATAATACCATCCACATACCTTTAAAGCTTTTTATTTTATTTTAAAATAATTGTAATGGTACAAAGGAATCAATCAGAGGGACCTGGGAACAAAGATATTACATTAAATTCTTCTATGAATAGTTTCAACAAACAATGTTTTTGTTATGTTAATTTTGGGGAGATTCATATCAAATAATGAAAGAGCTAAAATGTTAAAATAGAATTACCTTTGTTATGCAAATCATTTTGTTTGCAAAAATATTTCAATAAAGGTGCATTTTACAGGGCTACTAATTAAATAACAGCACCAAGATAATTAGAAACACCAACTGGTATGATCGTATCATGTATTTAACAACCATATTTGAGGAAATAAATATAGAAAACTCATTAACTATAATGTGAAAGGTGCGCAGAGTTCAAAATTTCATATGGTCATAAATCCGGGAATATGCATTCAGATTTAAAGATCTGAACTTTCTGAACTAACCTTTAGAGAATTCTCTAGTAAAGTAATTTAGAAATGTGTTTATCCTGGCTATAGTCCAGTATGAATTTGACCTCAGTTTCCAAATCAAAATCTTTGCTTCTGAACACACAATCTTTTGTATGGGTATCAATTTTAATAATGATTTTATTCTTTAACTTACTCATCGCAGATTTCTACACAGAATCAGCTGAAAAACTTGGTGCATCATTTGTTATATAGTTTTAGGAGGAAATTGTAACTGTAATACTATATAGGAAAGTACAAAGTCCTTACCATAGCAAAAACTCATTGCCCATGATGCTATCAGTCAATCAGGTTGATATAAGCTCATTAAAGTTTTATAGTAGTATTTTTCACAGAAAAATAAAAACAAACAAAGTAGATATATACAGTACAGTATGATTCACAGTTTATTTGTCTATGTTAGAACATACCTATAGAGACCAGATAATTCTGTAGAGAATTTTTCTTTCAGCATTAGATGGATGGATTTAAAGAGAGTATTTCTAATTTAAAAGTAACATCATACCCATATTTTTATGTAGTAAAGTTTCATAAGCCTATCTGCTCTCTTCATAGAGACACTTGGTAAAAATAATGTTAATTAATAAACTTTTGTCAGTTCTGTCTGTCCTTTGAATCGCACTTGATGCCGAATGTATGAAATGGTATACAATATCATAAGAAGATTCTATAACCATTTGATATCAATATTATTTATCTCACTGATATACACAAAGGCATGAAATTAAATAAGTAAATCCAATTTTGACAAAAATATATAAATGGGATTTTTTCCCCCCATCCCCATCAGAAAGGTAAAAACCATATCGCTCTGCTTTGGTGTGATATTTGCACAATGTGAGAGAGTATTATAGATGTAAATTAGATATTTAACTCAGACATGCTCTTGTTTATGAACTGGAAGCATATCTGCCACATCTGAACGTTTCCAGTTTGGCTAATTTTGACTTAAACGTAACACTTTATTATTACTAATCTGCCAGTCAAAACTACCAATCACTTTATTATTGCTAATCTGTCAGTAAAAAACTGCCAATCATACTGTACTGCATATGTCTATTTTGTTTGTTTGTTTGTTGTTTTTAAACTGCCATTATATTCTGTAACACTATCCCAGGGATGGACAAGAAATGCATGTAAATTCAACAAGAGACAAGTGAATTACATACATGAGACGAGGCAAGAGGTAAATTAAAAGGTAAATTCAAACATTCACAATGTGTGTACATATGTGTGTAGTGCGTGCACATGTACACAGGGCAGTCTTTAACGCGGAGTAAACAGGGCAGCTGCCTTGGGCCCAGTTACTCCACTGCCCTCATCAATTTATTTTCTTTCTGTCCTCTGAGTCCCTCCGGGTGGTCCAATTATTATTAAAGACGGCCCTGCATGTATAGCAGTATGTGCAAATGTGCCAAGTGCAGAAATGTGTGTTTGCAACAGTGTTGGTAGAAGTAGTTTACACTGGTCAGTCATTACATTAAAACCCATGACAGGTGAATATATTGTTACAACGGTACCTGTCAAGAGGCCAGATATATTAGGCAACAGCTGAACAATCAGTTCTTGAATTTCATATGTTAAAAGCAGGATAAATTGACAAATGAAAAGATTTGAGTAACTTTGACAAGGGGGAAACAGTGATGACTAGACAACTGGGTCAGATTCTTGTGGGATATTCCTAGTATGAAGTGGTTTGTACCTACCAAAAAAGGTGCAAGGAAGGACAACCGGTGTCAGGGTCATGGACTCTTAAGGCTCATTGATGCACGTGGGGAGCGAAGGCAAGCCCCGTCTGGTTTGATTACACAGAAGAGCTACTATAGCTCAAATTGCTGAAAATCTTATTGCTGGCCATAATAAAAATGTGTCAGAGAACACAGTTCATCTCAGTTTGTTGCATATGGGGATGCTGATCTGCAAACATGTCAGAGTGCTCATGATGACCTTGTGTCCATCACCACAAGCACCTTCAATGGGAATGTGTGCATCAGAACTGGAACCAGGCCCGGACTGGCCATCGGGCATACCGGGCAAATGCCCGGTGGGCCGTGATGGCCATGGGCCAAGTTCTGTGATCTCCCCTGCCTGCCCCTGCAGGGCCAGCGCTACCCGAGCGGCAGCCCTGCTGTGTGCCTCCATGGGCCGGTGGGGAGATCAAAGATCTCCCTCACCAGCCCAGAGGCATGGAGATGCGGCCGCCGGCTGCGGAGGGAGGGAGGCAGGAGAGAGGACCGGCGGAGCTCTAACAAGCAGCTCAGCTGGGTCCTCTCGTGGGATTCTGAGCGCTACAGCGGTTACCACGGCAACGCTCAGATCTCGCGAGAGTGAACTCTAGCCTGCAGGTTAGAGTTCACTCTCACCACTGGACCACCAGGGAAGGATGGCAGAAGGGATCTCCTCCCCCCCCCCAGGCAGAACGGATCTCCTCCCCCCCTCCCAGGATAAAGGTAAGAAGGGGGGGGGGACATAACTTTTTTTTTAATTATTAATAAAAAAAAAATTAAAATAAATTCCCTAACAGCCCCCTCACACACACAGTACCCAGACAGACATACACAGCACCCAGACACACACAGCACCCCCAGACACTCACAGCACCCAGACACACACAGCACCCCCAGACACACACAACACCCAGACAGACACACACAGCACCCCCAGACACACACAGCACCCAGACACACACAGCACCCAGACACACAGCACTCTCAGACACACACAGCACCCAGACACACAGAGCACCCCCAGACACTCACAGCACCCAGACACACAGCACCCTAGACACACACACAGCACCCAGACACACACAGCACCCCACACACACACACAGCACCCAGACACACAGCACCCTCAGACACACACAGCACCCCAGACACACACAACACCCCCAGACACACACAGCACCCAGACACACACAGCACCCCCAGACACACACAGCACCCAGACAGACACACACAGCACCCCAGACACACACAGCACCCAGACAGACACACACAGCACCCAGACACACACACAGCACCCCAGACACACACAGCACCCAGACACACACAGCACCCCAGACACACAGCACCCCCAGACACACACACACACAGCACCCAGACACACACAGCACCCCCAGACACACACAGCACCCAGACACACACAGCACCCCCAGACACACACAAACACAGCACCCCTAGACACACACAGCACCCTCAGACACACACAGCACCCCAGACACACACAGCACCCAGACACACACAGCACCCCCAGACACACACAACACCCTCAGACGCAGACAACACCCTCAGACAGACAGCACCCTCAGACAGACAGCACCCTCACTCCCACACATATACAGCACACACACACACATATATATATATATATATATATATATATATGTATATATATTATATAAAATAACCCTCAGTGAGTTAACAGACAAAGAAAATTAGAAACCTAGAATGGGACGGCAGATAAAAACACCCTCACACACAGCACCCCTCTTACACAAACACACTGCACACCTCACACATACAATACGTCCAAATATATTCTAAATATATATACACACACACTACAGAACCCCTCACACTGCACCACTGCATACATTACGCTCCAGATACACGCTAGATACCTTACCCTTTATGCACTCTTAATCCTCTACACATACACACACACAGACAATCTTCTATACACACTCTGGGTCCTTTACACACTAGATCTCTTACACACACACTGCACCACCTACACACACACTACATTCCTTGTAAGCAAACACATACAACATTCTCTAAACACACCCTCTCTACAACCCCTACACACACTACGTCACCTATACACACACACTACTGCCCGTATGTACACACTCGCTACATCCCCTATAACACTATGCCCCTATACATGCACTCTCTACAGCCCCTAGCCACACATATTACACCACAAAATTGACCTGTTTACACAATACCACACCAAACTCTACACACACAGGCAATCCCACAAGCATGCGCCAAACACATGCACCATACACTTTCCTGGCCCTTTTATCCTCTGGTATCCCACTTGTGGAGACACCAGAGACAATTTAAAATCAAACACAGCGCAAGCATGTTATTACATTTGCTTGCGCTGTGCAGAACAAATACAGGGCCTTTTTCTAATGCTAGAGCTCTTCAGCGGGGCTCTGCGCATTGAACCAACCTGCTCACTTTCAGAAGGGGCGTACTTGTCATTAGTGATGACAAAACACACCTCTCTGGCCCCACCCCCTACTTGGGGGGCCGCTCGAATTGAAAAATGCCCGGGCCTAATTTTTTTCCCAGTCCGGCCCTGACTGGAACACAAGGCAATTGAACAAGGTTTTCTAGTCTGTTAGAGCAGATAGATTGCCATGTGCATGTGCTGTGCATGTTATGCTCTGGGTAATATTCTGCTGAGAAACCTTGGGTGCTGGCATTCATGTAAATGTTAAATTGACAGGTACCATCTATGCAGAGATTGTTGCAGACACCTTTATGGCACTGGTGTTTCCTGATGGAAGTGGCCTCTTTTAGCAGGAAAATGCAACCTCCACACTGTAAAAAATGTTCAGGAATGGTTTGAGGAACATGACAAAGAGTTCACAGTGATTCCTTGGGTTTCAAATATCCCAGATCTCAATTTTATTGAGCATTTGTTGGATGTGCTGAAGCAACAAATCTGATCCATGGAGGCCCCGACTGTCATGATTATAAGAATGTCTATTGTATTGATGCAAACTACAATCTCTTTAAATGGCTAGTTGATTATTATCCACCATAAAAACAGGTCAGTTGAGGTTATTTAATGGTCAATTATTGAGTTGTTACCCATTGCACACTCTGTTTTCTCCACTAGTTTCTCCTACATTCAGAAGTAAGTTGAATTCACGTTGCTAAACCCTTGTTCCTGTTTGCTACTGTTTCTACCTCTCCAAACCTTGCAACTACTACTACAAACCTCATTGATCAACATTAAAGGACCACTATAGTCAGCCAGACCACTTCAGCTAAATGAAGTGGTCTGGATGCCAGGTCCCGAAGGTTTTAACCCTTCAGATGTGACCCGTCAGAGAAACTGCTATGTTTACATTGCAGAGTTAATCCAGCTTCTAGTGGCTGTCTTCCTGACAGCCGCTAGAGGCGCTTCCCCGATGCTCAATGCGAAAATCGCATTGAGCACGCAGAACGTCCATAGGAAAGCATTGAGAAATGCTTTCCTATGGGCATTTTTAATGCACGCGTGACTCATGCCGCGCATGCGCATTCAGCTCCACTCGGGAGTTGACGTCGGAGGGGGAGGAGAGGTCACCAGCGCTGAGGGAGCCCGGCGCTGGATTAAGGTAAGTGGCTAAAGGGGTTTTAACCCTTTCGGCCCAGCGGGACCCTGAGGAAGGGGGGGACCTAAGGATTATATAGTGTCAGGAAAATTAGTTTATTTTCCTGACACTATAGTGATCCTTTAAAACCGACATGGCTAAACGGATAAAAGTCAATTTCTATTACTCCTTTGTACTTTGCACTGGCTAGGACTGATTCTCTGGTAATACCTAGCATGTTTAAATGGTCTCTGCTAATTTTCCTGTCCTTTTGGATTTACATTGAAATAACAGGTTATAACACGGCTCTGGATTTTGGATTCTCACTCAACTACTGCATTTATTAAACTGACAGATCTCAGGGTGAACAAATCAGACTGGATTAAAGGACCGCTATAGTGCCAGGAAAACATACTCGTTTTCCTGGCTCTATAGGGTCTCTAGGTCCCCCCCACCCTCAGGGCCCCCCTCACACTGGGCTCTAGGGGATGGAGTTGAGTGAGAATCCAAAATCCTCTTTTTAAAGCACCGTGCGGGGGACTCTCCTCCTCCTCTCCTCCTCCTCTCCTCCTCATTCTCGTTGTCATCGGCTGAATGCGCATGCACGGCATGAGCCACGCGCGCATTGAGCCAGTCCATAGGAAAGCATTCTCAATGCTTTCCTATGGGCGCTGGCATCTTCTCACTGTGAAAATCACAGTGAGAAGTGCGGAAGCGCCTCTAGCGGCTGTCAATGAGACAGCCACTAGAGGCTGGATTAACCCTATTATAAACTGCTATGTTTATAGAAGAAAGGGTTAATCCTAGCTGAACCTGGCACCCAGACCACTTCATTAAGCTGAAGTTGTCTGGGTGCCTATAGTGGTCCTTTAAAGTTGCTTTTACTAATCTGGGTTTCACTGTTTAGTTAACATATGAGTAAGATATCTATTGGAATTAAAATAAAATGAGGTATAAAAAACCTTAAGAGAAATATGTATTTTTTCTCAAATTCATTTTCATGCACAATATTTAAAGGGATACACGACACCAACTCACAACTTGCATGACTTAAATAATCTGCTGCTAATTTCATGGTGCCAGATACCAGAGGACACATTCAGATGTCTTGTGGAGTCCATTCCTCAACACATCAGAGCTGTTTTGGCAGCACAAGGGGGAACCTACATGATATTGGGCATGTGGTTTTAATGTTATGACTGATCAGTGGATGCATCAGTGTGTCTAATAGTGTGTGTGGAACGTTTTGGTAGCAGTATGTGTGTGTAGCAGAGTGGGCAGCAATATAAATAGCTGTGTGGAGAGCAGTATGTGTAGCAATGTGTGTACACTGTGGGCAGCTGTGTGTGTGTATACCTGCCATTTCTGAGTTGGCCTATCTGGTGCTCTCCCCTCTAACTCTTGGAGATCGCTGTTTAGTCTGAGGGGTCGGGCCATGCATAGATCAGGCTCTCTTAGAATGAATACAGCAATTCTAGAGTACTCGAGCATCTATTCTGATAAGTAAGCAGCAACAGAGTAGATGCCCCTATCAGCCCCGCATGGACCCATTAGGTCTAAATAAGTTATAAACTAACAATAAACAATACATATCTGCAACTAAGTACTTCATTTTCAATTTATTTACAAAACTTTATTTGAAATTATGTGTTCATTACTAAACATGGTACCCACTTAGGTGTTATCGTGCAAAATGAAAATGCATTATGAAAAGTGATAGAACACAGCCTTAAAGTTTGCCCTTAGAAACCGTTATATTTCATATAAACGTTTCATTAAATACACAACTGGCAAAGCAGATATACAGTAGGATTGATTCTGTACACATTCAATAGAATACTTAAGTCACGTTTTCCTTACAAACATAAAGTTTGATTGCTGAAATCTCTTGGCTTTTATAAATACTTCTTGCTTTTGTATTAGGATTTCCTAACCTCTGAGATAAAGGGCAAGAAAGCCTTTTCTTTGGAAACCAACAAATGAAATGCCAAAAACACGACTAAGGACATTTATCTCTGCTACTTTCTGTTGTGGTGATACAATATTGCACTTGACACAGCTGGGAAATAACCAAGACAATAAATCAGGGGATTGTAGTTCTTCTGGTTTCAAATGTGATCCTTTCAAAAGCATTGACCATTAATACACTTTTCCCACCCCCAGGACTGGACAATAGACTGTCTACATAATAAAAATGAAGAGAAAGTTATTTTTCTTTATGAAACTTTTTAAAGCTAGTTATGAGTGACAGAAACCAATCAGAACAACCGGTCAGGATCCCCTTCACTCCACATAAATGATAATGGTTTCTGAATCCCTTTAATGAATACATCATATTCTAGTGACGTTTTTCTTACAAAGCATATTCCTGTGTTAAAAATTTAATGAAATTCTTGAAGCCTTTTTTATTGTTTTGCTTTGAAGTCATATTGCTGAACACGCCAAGGACAAATGTCGACGTTATGAGAAACTGTTTATTTCAGTTACCTTAAAGGCTTTTTAATACCTTTGATTTGTTTTAAGTAGCTCCTTAGAAACCCAGCCTGTCAGATGTGTAGATAGTTATAATTGGTGTAAAAGTTTGCACTCATTGGCAACAAAGTAGGTCATGAACGCTAAATAGAATGGAAGAGGTCAGGGAAAGGTTTATCTAAATTTGATAGGAGGCTTTGCATGCATTCACATAAAACCGCATCCAATTACTTTCTGCTGCTTATTGTGCTTGGAATAAAAATGAAACCTAAGAGAATTAAAATCGTTCATTCAGCAGGGAAAGATTTTTGTAGCATAATTACTTGATTTATTAGCTTAGGAGAAGAAAATAAATCTGTCAGATGAGAACAGAAAAGTTTATTCATAGAGATAAGTTCATGCTAGCCTTTGTTGTGTCTCTTCTAGTCATTATGCAATTGGGGGCAAACAAAGAACCAGCGAATGTATTTGTATTATACCTTGGATTACATTGCTCATAGAGATCGAGTGGATGGGAGGAAAGAAATAGAGATTTTTCATTATTCAGAGACAGAAGAGCTGACAGGAAAACTGAGAGAAATGGAGCCTGTCAGTCCATCTCAAAGTCTGCCTGGGGCTTGCAAAAAAACTGCATACAAACACTGAAAGCATTCAGCTGAAGGTTCACAAAGGGCAGGCTGAGCATTGTTTTCTTATTTTGCTCATATAATATAAGTGGGAAGGTTCACGGAGGGCAGTGCTTTTTTTTGTTTTTTCAAACGCATAACTATTCTCCTTTTTAGTTTCAGAGGTAACCTTCATGGTTTCCTGACATTGTGTACAGTATTTGCGGTATTTGTTATGATGACAAAATTGCTGATAGATAGGATACTGTAATGATAAAAGAACTCTTTATGAACATCAAGGGCAGACCACATTTGATATAAATATCACCTTGGCCCTCTTGGAACAATTCCAAATGAGCATCTGATCTAAATTACAAGCTATGCCAAATAAATGGCTGCCTTATTTATTGTGAATACAAAAGGAGGTGAAGAGTGGTAAGTAAGGAACATTAGGAATTCCACAACCTGACACAACAGATGGCAGTTCTACTGAAATTAGTTCAAATGGAAAAAGGTCTCCCTTTGCTTCCTTCTAGCTGAAACTCTTTCAAAGTTAAACGTTCTGCATCTGCTAAATTCCTTATGAAGTTAGGACTGTGATTTAAATAAAATAAAGGAATATGGAAATGAATTGCACACCAATGACTAAAATACATGTTACTCATTTTCTGCCCAAGTCCGATACACTGGAACCTTCTTCTTAACCCTTGGGAGCATGGGTGTAAATAGATTGTAGTAGTGTTAATTTAAAGCAGAACTGTCATGGTTTATGGACTTTGCAGAATTTTCAAAGATCCCCAATGGTGAAATCGGGGCAGGCAAAGGTGAGTTCTGTTTACCTGAACCTGTTCCTTGTGGGTGAGGTCACCCTCTTTTGGCAGGTCCTCTTCTGCTCCTGGCCCTCCAGAAATGCCATTCAAATTTAAATAGAAGTTAATTTGCAAACAGAAGAACATTTGAAGAGATCCGTGAAATTACTTTATTCACTTAACACACATTTATGTATCCATATTGTTACAAGACTCTATTGAACCTTCATATTATTATACTAGTTTTGGCATTTAAATATTTTTTTTCTTATTGTTGTTGTGTTCATTATTTATGATGTCAAAGAGATTCACTAGATAGATTTTAAAATCGCTCATCATTACTTGACGATCAGAGAATGATTTGTGTTCATATGGATATAAAACTTAAATAGTTAAGTGAAAAATATATCAAAAAGCATCAATCAACACATTTGTAAAAGCTAAAACATCCTACAAGAAATTCCTGAAATGACTCCATCTTGTAGTATTACCGCAATTCCTCAAATGTTGAAACACTTACGCAAACAAATACAACAAAAAACTGTTTGCTTTTAATATAATTCATGTCACTTTTATTTTACAATGAAACATATTGATTTGATAATTCTTATCCCCCGGACAGAATATAAATAAAATAGTAAAAGTTGTCACGTGGATATGTAATGAGTGGTAAAGTTAAAATCTTCTCTTCGTAAAGGACAAATGAATGGCCTGGCATCCCCCCATTGCAAGGAGTCAAAATGTTTTTGAATGGTTTGACTTCTTATCTGGGGTCTGCTGGGCACCACTCTCCACCTCCACTATCATAGCCAGAGAAATTGAAGTTTCTCATTAGCAACTTTTGTTATCTCTTCTGAGCTAAGCCCAACTTAGCTTATTGCTTGCGAGGACTTCCTGCTGAGGGATTTCCATTTCTACACCCATAAGGAGGACAATGGCGCCTGGCCCAGGTAAGATGTTAAAAAATTCAAATACAGTATGACTTCTTACAATGGTTTGGCTGAGCACAAGTGCACTCCTGAACCATAGTGACTACGAAGAGCCAACTGTGGGTATGGTGCCTGAAGTGTTCCTTTAAGTTCATAAAGCAAAGCTTTTTATACATCTGCTCTTACTGTTAATCCAAAGACAGATCAACAACCCAGTTTAAAACTATCTCAAATTATGCCACTGAGAGAGGAAAAAAAGATCCTTTCTTATCCCCAAACTTTAAATGAAAAATGTCCTTGTGACCATCAAACTACAGACAAAAAAAAAAAGAAGGAACTATACACACTAGACTTGAGCATCAGTCATTGTTCAGAAAGAGATTTGGCGGAGTTTGAGCTAGTTGTCTGCTCAGTCTAATTTTGTATATTCCAAGTGCCATGTTAACATAAAAAACTGAGCAAATGACAAAACGATGGCTGGACATGTTCAGATGCTTCGGTATTAGGCGATCCACAAGTGGCACCAAAAAAAAGAGACGACTGATGGAAAAAAAGATGATTTATGGCTACGAGACAATCACAAAATGTTGCTATTATTCACCAAAAAACTATAATTTAATAATAAACCAAAAAGGGTATAGTGGGGAAAAAATTGTGATTGAAAACCCCTTCCACCTGAAGTCTATGGATAGTTAAATGACCCAGGGGGGCTGGATGGTGGTGTTAACACTATAGGGTCAGGAATAAATGTTTGTGTTCCTGACCCTATAGTGATCCTTTAATCTATATGCTTCTGTGTTCCATGTTCCGAATTCCCATCACATTAATATATAAAAAAAGAAAAATAGATTAATGATGAATTAAAGAGAAACAAGCAACAGAGATTTTATATAAAGACCATGTGGTGTTATATGCCTTGACTTCTAAAAGGCTCCTATTGTAAGAATAGTTTACCCTATTTTTACAATGATCAAATTAATTATGACTATACACGGGAATGGAAAAATTATTTTAAATGTATAAGCACACTATGGATTTAGATTCGGTAAGCCCAAGGTGTTCCACAAATCTGTCTGGCATGTTCAATTCCACAAAGAGAAATGATTGAGTTAATTTCAAAGTTGGTATTGCAGGAACTAAAAAAATAATTCTGAATTCCTCTATGCACTGATGAAATAAAAATATGCAGGTAGAATTTTCTGGTGCATGTATTCCCACCTTTCGGCATGCTCACGTTAGAGCCACCGTAAAGCAGCAAGCGTGTAGAAAGTAGCCCATTAAATTTCAAAATGTAATATACTTTGTCCATAATTACATAATGGTACCAGAGCTAACGTAACTGGATTTGAAACCTTGCACAGTCTGGGTTTTAGGGTTAAAGTAAAACTAAAAAGATATTAACACAATATTAGGAAAATTCCTGAAAACATATTCAACATATGCAGCGTGTTTTCGTGATTCCAGCATTTTAACCTTGAGAAATGCATGAAATAGCTAAAAAAAATAATAAAATACTATAACAATTTTAATTAAAAGATACCTAGTATTTTTAAGAATGATCTTTTGAGAGGAGCAGAAAACATTTATTTAATACCATTTCTAAGAGATGCTAATGTGCAGGAAATTACAGTGATTAAATGTGAAATCAATACATATAAAAATAAACTGCAGTGCTTGTTTAGTAGAGAGAATTTACTAAACTCAGGACATTGATATTTCTTTACTAAGGCAAAGAGATTAAGTAGAACAATGAGAGTTAAAATGGAAATCATAGATTGCATAAAAGGATCATGTCTATTTTTAATAATAATCAATAACTACAAATTACTTATGAAGAGTTTTTCTCCTTAGCGAAATGGATAAATGAATTATATATCAATATCAAGCTCTTGGAACATAAATACAATAAGCAATTGTTTCAAGAATATTCTGTAACAACTTCCCCCTCTCCCCCCCATAAAAGTGACTTCTATTTACATGTTACCAAAGAAAACACACAAGTTGAGTGAGTCATACAGAGACTAAATCCAAAGACAAAATAAAATGCAAACAACGTGGTAAATGAACACTAGTTGCAATGTATATTTGTTCTTTATAGCCAATGTGGGAAGTAGCTGTACTTTAAAACCTTGGCAATGGTCCCCTGTCCAGGGGGTGAGCAACATTCTGTAGGCAAAATTGCAAACATTTTCTTGTTCTTTATGATTAAACAGTCTTTGTTTTACCACCTTAGAGCTGGGCATGAATCCAAAAGTCTTACACCTGATACAAGAATAAGGCATGGCTCCAATTCATAAGGTAAAGGTAGGGTTTGCAAATAATCATCTGTAATTTACTGTATTTTGCTTGGATGCATTTGAATATTTAACTTATTTTAATCTTAAAATTATGCTTAATCCTTTATAAAGTTTGATTTTTTTTACGTTGCCAAACATGCATCCAAATGGTTTAAAGTAAGATGTGGATAAAGTAAGATGTGGATAATCTCATGTGGTAAGATCTAAATATCATAATTTATCTTCATTTATAGAAACAAGTGTTCAAGGATTAAAACTTTTTTAATGAGTATCTTACTTCTGTAATAAAGTCCAGCGATGAGGTCAGAGTTATAGTCATACATACAAACTTAACGACAATATTATGAAATTCAGGATAATAATTTATGCTTTATTTCCTGGACAATCCATGCAGCATCACTAATGGGTACTTGTCCATAGAAATACAGATTATAAAATAGACCTCCCCTCACCTAACCCTCAGTCTTGTCCCTGTCCTCATGGCTACTGGACACTTTCTATAGTTTATAGGTATTTTATACATACATGATTGTGGTTCCCTTTACTTTTGGTACACGGTTCACCTGGGAGAATTCACTTTATGTGGACTTAAGACTGTGTATGGGCTTAATATATGATGTGCTTGGTGTCACACTTAAATCAGTTCAACAAAAAGGCTATTGCTTATCAGGTACTTTACCTTCCTTCACTTCGTTTTTGGAAATGCCATTTACATATGCGCTTGCACTTTGATGCACGAGTTTGGGGCCACATACTCGATTCTGCCAGCATACTGCTCAGAAGCCAGAACGTGGCTGCCTATGTGCTTTGCCAGTCCAACAAAGGCAAAGTTGCTGCAAGATGACGGGATTGCTCCTGCAATGATGGGATTGTCTGAGAACCAATGAGAGTGTTCAGAGCTCATATTTAAAGGACCACTATAGTCACCCAGACCACTTCAGCTCAATGAAGTGGTTTGGGTGGCAGGTCCCCCAAGTTTTAACCCTGCAGCTGTAAACATAGCAGTTTCAGAGAAACTGCTATGTTTACATTGCAGGGTTAATCCAGCCTCTAGGGGCTGTCTTCCTGACAGCCGCTAGAGGCGCTTGTGCGATGCTCAATGCGAAAATCGCATTGACCACGCAGAACGTCCATAGGAAAGCATTGAGCATGTTTAAAACTGAACAATTTGATTCAGTTCATTTCAAATACAGGATACCTAGAATTTTGGAAATTCCCAAGATAGGACAAGTTCGTCTTGTCTCTAACACAGAAAAAAGCATGCAAAAAGAAGTACTGACAGAGGATCTGAACATTCTTTTGGAAGATGGTGCAATCATGAAATTTCCCATTATGGAAAGGTTTACAGGAATATATTTACATTTGTTCCCAAGCATTAGAAAAATGAAGACTAGTGTTGAATTTACGCAAGCTCAACAAGAGTTTGTAAGGAAATTTAGAATCGAATCTCTCTGGTTTATTGCACAAGCAATTCATCAAGGGGTTTGTCTTGTCTTGATAGGTCTTGTCTTGAGAGATAACTAAAAAAGGTGAAGGGGGAGGCGGCGCCACAGGTTAAAAAAAAACCTGATTGTAAACTATACAAGCACATATACAAGACACTATATAAGAGAAAATGCATACCAGATAAAAAAATAAAAAAAAGTGTTTGAAATGTGGATAATGAATAATAATCAAGAGTCCAAAAAGTAAGTCCAAAAGAGTCTGTGCTGGATAAATACAGCAAAAAAAGTCCAAATAAAACCGTGTATAAGAAGTCAATCACAATCTTGTCAGAGAAGTATTCCTCAGTAACGTATGGACATGGGATATTCGTGAAATCCTTACTATTTTTAGAGGTATTTTTAGGCCATATTAGGCAGCAACGATAAGAGAAAAAAAAATAATAATTAAAAACAAAAACAAAAAAAAGGTCCTTTAACTTCTTTTCTTCTGTCTTCATATTCCTGGTCTATTCATGTTATGGTGGTCTTTATCCATTTTGATTTCTTCGTTCAATCCACTGTCTGACGTCTTGGGGTGTCTTGTAGAAATTCCATCTATTATCGCTATATACACTTAAAGTCGCCAAAGAATTTAATGTTGTGAGATTTTAATATAGTAATCTCTGCAGAAAAATGTCTTTTTTGTAGTCTTATTATATGAGAGTAGTCTTGGAATGCGTGTATATTTCTCAGCGGGTTTTCTAACTTATTTGGGGATTTGATTGCTTTGAAGACCTGATCTTTTATCTGGAAGGAGAAAAAAAATTACTATTACATCACTTGGGGTATTTTCTGCGATTCCCCTTGGTTTAGGGAGTCTATGCCATTTATTCATTAGAAATGGATATAATGTAATGTTAACTCCCAATTTTTCAAATAACAGTTTATTACAGTTAAATGCTTGGCAATCAACCTCCTTTCAAAGCATACTCACTATAATTTTCATGACCCCCCCCTAAGTAGCATATTAAAAATGACCTCTTGATAGCAGCAGTGCTAACAGTGAGGTCATATGGACTCCTACATTACTTAACACCAACCCATTTAAATTTGTTGTATATTTGTATTAATGTTTATGAGTCCAAGAGGGCATTAAAGGAGCACTATAGGGTCAGGAACACAAACATGTATTCCTGACCCTATAGTGTTAAAACCACTACTTAGCCCCCTTGGCCCCCTTTGCCTCCCTAAAGATAGTAAAATCTTACTTGTATTCAAGTCTGAAGCTGCTGCCTCTGCCTATGAACTTCCTCTGCCATCATCAGAAGTGGTGGCCTGATCCAATCACAATGCTTCCCCATTTCTCAGAGAAAAACTCTCATTAGCTGAGATTGACAAGGAGGCAGATCAGGGGCAAAGCCAGCACAGTTCAAACACAGCCCTGGTCAATCAGCATCTCCTCATAGAGATGAATTGGTCAATGAATCTCTATGAAGAAAGTTCATTGTCTGCATGCAGAGGGAGGAGATACTGAATGTTTGGATGCATTGTAGGCAGCCATGACCCAGAAAGAATCTCTAACAGCCATCTGAGGAGTGGCCAGCGAAGTTATCACTAGGCTGTAATGTAAACACTGCATTTTCTCTGAAAAGACAGTGTTCACAGCAAAAAGCCTGAAGGTAAGGATTCTACTCACCAGAACAAATTCAATAAGCTGTAGTTGTCCTGGTGACTGTAGTGTCCCTTTAATGCTCTCTCTTCTATCTGGGAATTCTTTATAAAATTCATTCAAAAAAGTAATTACAGGGATGCAACTTGAGCGTCAGTTAACACATTTAGGAAACACTATTGTCTTGATGTTAGGGTGGCTAAGGACTCTCAGTTTGATTGTGAGGTTCTCAATTCTGTTACTTATAATTTGTAAATGTGTTTCACATGTGTATTATGAGAAAGTTAGCTTGAGTATTACCCATTAGTGATGTTGCCATGGATACTGCAGGAATAAGAACATTTGTATTCATACTTGTCAGAATTTTCTTTTCCTGGTTAGATCCATGGCAGCATCAGTTACTCCCCCATTTTCTCTTGTTACTAGACTGAGGGCTAGGAGAGGGAGGGCTCTTTCAAAACCTTTATTTCTATTTCCTGTCCTGTTAGTTGAGAGGGGAGGAGCTACCCATTAGCTGTCATGGATCCAGGAAAAGAAAATTACGGTAAATATGAATTTTCATTTTTCTTAGGGGAAATTGAAGAATTTCCCCTAATAGTAAAAAAAAAACAAAAAAACAATAATATGCTTGTAGGTGTGTGTTGAAACCAAATTCTATATGAACTGAATGCAAAAAAGTCTGGTAAATTATTAGTTACAAAATCTTGTTATTTTGAGAAGTAATGTTTCTATGGTGGTGATGTGTTTTTCATAAAGCAGAGGTTATCAATTTTATTATGTATGGATAATTTTCCCCCTGTTTCTTTTTGTTTGTTTAATTTATATGTATTCCTATACTTTATTACATATATTTCATTGTTTTACAATGATTATTATTGTTAAAAATGAAAAACTTTCAATAAAAAAATATTTGACAAGAAGTAATGTTTCATATTGCAGATCAGCCTTTTTCATGTTACTCTAGCAAAAAAAGTCTAATCTTTCTCAAACTCTTTTTAGTTAATGTGAAATATATATTCTGATATTTACTGTATATAGCTGAACCTACATTTTCCTATATTGTGTCTGCACCTAAACCCTCCATCTGATCTTGGCAATATTCACACAGGGCTCTACTATTTCAGGTTCCCTATACCTGAAGATCAGTCTGTAAGAAAGCTTCCAATTGGACTGTTCCTGCATTTTTGTTTCTGGAACATTACTTTGCCAATCCTGCACCAGATTAACAGCTACCTGACCCTTGACCTGCTCTTGAGATTACACAGCTTTCCTGCCTGCTCTGACCAATGAGCTGAAACTATAGCACTTTCAGAATCGACTGGCTCTGACTCTTCAAGGTGTTTTTTTCCCATTTGACCAATGCTTCTGTTCACTCCCTGGAACATCTCTCATTTTAGTACCTATATGGTAGTGGTGTAGCAAAGATGTGCAATGTCTTTCGTCTGGGTACCAGAAGTACCACAATGATAGGACCCCAAACTCTAGCAATAGTTAAGAGGAGAACATCTCACCGCCATAGATCTAAATTTGTCATAAAGTTGTGTTTTTTAACCAAAAATAGGTAATTGGTATTAATTTGAAAACATGCCTGATTAGATATAAAATGGTTACATTGCACTACATCTAAAAGTTTTTGTTAAGAAAGCTTCCAAAGTAATATCTATGCTTTTCCCTCAACAAATTTAAATGGGTTGGTGTTAAATAATGTAGGAGTCCATATGACATCACTGCTAGCACCGCTGCTATCAAGAGGTCAATTTTAATATGCTACTTAGGGGAGGTCATGAAAATTATAGTGAGTATGCTTTGAAAGGAGGTTGATTGCCAAGCATTTAATTGTAATAAATACAATCAAAATGTGACTTTTTACTTTGGCTGTCAATGTTTAGTCCATTTTCACCATTTTGCATGGTTTTTATCAAGGAAACAGATTACCAGGAAAATAAATACAGACAATTAAGAAATCAATGCTCAATCATGCCCCATACAATACACACGATAATTATTTAGTCTTTTCCCGAAGAGTTCGGCATTCCTATACATAAGAACATGAGGAACTGGAGGAATGCAGTTAAAGCACTTACACTTTGTGTTACATGATAGCGGGTAACTTTGGAAAAAAACAATTCTGCATTCTACTAAACAGATTATGTGTAGTTTTGGGGAATTGTAAGTGTATTCTCCTTTTCTTTGTTCAATAGAGCAAAAGCATTATCTTTTAAAGCATTAAAAGAACAGTTTTTACAAATTGCCTCTGTGAATAGTCGAAGAGAAGAAATAATGTAATAGAGTAATGTCTATTGTTCTGTTTATACACAGGTTTTTTTTTTTTCAAGTGGTGATAAAAGACTGCTCATTTGCTTAAAATTGCTCCTGAGCCTGCCCTACAATTCACCTGCTCACAAACCCCTTTATAGCTGCTAAGCTTTGCAAGGAAGATACTAAGATTAATCCTGTACAGCCAATATGTTTGTTTACTAGAGAAGTTTGATTTCCTGGAGGGACACTCTTACAGGGATTTCTGAGTTAGAACAGAGAGAGATTGAAAACTGTTATCTCTCAGCTGGATAGAATAGTGGTAATGACACTGGCTTAGAATTAGAAAACCCAGGTGTGATGAGACCAATCTCGCCACATTGCATTGGAGAAGCCTGGTTGCTCGCCTGTTGCCTTTGGATTATGGCCCCATGTTAAAAGCCTTCTTTTCCCCTGCAGAAAAGGCTTATTCGTGCCTTTCTGCACAGTGGTCGGTAGATTCAATCTATCGAACTAACGCACGAATGACTGGACCACCTGGGAGCTGGAGTGTGTCGGCCAGAAGCTGCGGTTAACCGATGGGTGGCCGCCATTCATAAACCGAACACGAGGTTGCGGCCATTTTAAACACGCGAACACACAGCGATGTTCGACGCCCAACTCATGGAACTGAAAACGGACACTTATTTGCGCGAACACCGCTGAGCCGTCAGCCTCCTTGCTTCTGCATTCGGTCATTTAAACGGATGCCTGTTCATTCGGTAGTTTAAACCATATGAACAGCATTACCCCAGATAGCCACTCCGTGGAGTCTATTCGTATGGAGAACAGACTTTGTGAACACTTTAACTCCACGGCGATTGGACTGTGTGCATAGGATCTGAGCGCTATTCGGTACTTTTGTGCGCTCAGATCTGGGGATAGGTAGAATGTATATGTTTTGTGCAACAGTTGTAACTTTATACATTTTTATGTCTTTTACTGTCTTTTACTGCCATGTGGTTAATGGAGTTTTGCCTCGGTCCTGGGAGATAATTGGATTACTTACCCAATTGGATTACCCAATTTTCCCCAGGACAGAGGGAGGGAAATTAGGACGCATTGTGGGGATGTTTTACCTCTGTGTGTCTGTCATTGGTTCATGTCTTTCCTTTGTCACAGTCTCCCATTTGGTCCCCTATGGGAGTGTCCACCAGCTGGGAGACCTGCATAAATACTGGGCAGGTAGCCCTCATTAAACCAGACCACTGCTTGACCCTCAACACGGAGCTCTGTCTCATTCTTGGGGGGGATTTACTGTATGCTGATAGAGACTGATTGCTAGGAGTGTAAGCCGCTTGGGTGCTTTTCCTATTCGTCTGCTAGCAGCTATTCGTGAGGTTCCAGTTCGGGAGTTTGGAGTGCTATTTTGTATGCAGTTCAGGAGTTTGGAGCATTCCCTTATATGCGGTTCGGGAGTTTGGTGTTCTGCAGTAGCTGTGCCTGTATCTCTAGAAGGGGAAGATCTACTAGACGGTGGTTTAACCCTTTTATGCTGAGGGTGCCGTTACAATTGGTGGCAAGCGGCGGGATCGTTCCTACAGCCAGAAGGACAGCTACAGGAGACACCATTTCTTTGGATTTTACAAATTGAGGGCAACACATGTCTGAGTACAGCGACCCTGACAGCACCAGGATGGAACCAGCAGTGGAGTACGATGAGAGTGTCATGGATGCCCGAGATGCAGTTCGCAAAGGCATCTGGTACCAGGCACTGGGTATTGTGGAGTACCAGCGGGGCGAGAGACTCCCCAAGGAAGACCAGCGATTGCAAAAGCGACTAGCCTTGCCGATGCCCTTCCTGGGAGAGCAGCCCCTGGAGGAATGGGTGAAGAAATTGGAGCTCCTGGTATGGCTGTAGATGTGGCTGGAAGATGCATACCAGGCGCTCTGGTGGTATGGGGCACAGTACCTGCCCTGGACAGCCGAGCCATGACAAGCCAGAGTGAGAGGAGTTTGATGGTCCTGGCTTGTTATGGGAGTCTTTTTCAGAGCCTGAGTTTGGGAGCCCTACACAAGCCCAGTTCAGTGATCTCTTGGAGTGGAGGGAGAGCAGGTATGACTGGGACGACACTCATGAGAGTGAGCAAGACCTTGTCCACCTAGTGACCCGAGAGATGGAGCTGGAGCAGGGCTACCAAGATCTGTTCCACTCCAGTGAGAAGGCTCAGCAGGGAAGCGGAGACCCAGATCCATACCCATTCAGCTGGGCAGATATTGCAGCGTGTTACTGCGAAGAACCTCAGGTGGCTGGTGGAGATGGGACCGAGGTCTCTCCACCGGTCCTGCAGGGAATTAGGAGCCCAGTCTCCATTCCCCAGCGGAAGATACAGCAGGGAATTTGGAGCCCAAGCTCCATTCCCCAGCAGCAGGCTGAGTTACAGGGGACAGAGATAGTTGCTCCTGTCCCCCAGCAGCAGAGTGAATTGCAGGGAATTGGGAGCCTAAGCTCCATTCCCCAGTGGCAGGCTGAGTTACAGGGGACAGAGATACTTGCTCCTGTCCCCCAGCAGCAGAGTGAATTGCAGGGAATTGGGAGCCCAGTCTCCAGTCCCCAGCGGCAGTATGAGTTATTGGGAATTGGGAGCCCAGTCTCCATTCCCCAGCGGCAGTATGAGTTATTGGGAATTGGGAGCCCAGTCTCCATTCTCCAGCGGCAGTATGAGTTATTGGGAATTGGGAGCCCAGTCTCCATTCCCCAGCGGGAGATACAGCAGGGAATTGGGAGCCCAGTCTTCATTCCCCAGCAGCAGAGTATCCTACAGGGAACAGAGAGCCCAGTCTCTTTTCCCCAGCAGCAGGACTCTGTATTGGGAGCAGAGACAGTCGGTCTCCCTCCCCCGCGGCTGGAAGTATATATGGGAGAGGAGCTTGTTACCCCCCCTCTCCACAGCGGCAGCTTAATGTACCAGGGGGGGACAGTAAACCCCACAACCGTGCAGATGGGATACAGGGGGTAGGGACAGTCGGTTCTGCCCCCCAGCGACAGGGCTGTTTAGTCAAAGGGGAGACAGTCGGTCTCCCCCTTCAGCAGCAGAGCTGTGTATCTAAAGGGGAGACAGTCGGTCTCCCCCTCCAGCAGCAGAGCTGTGTATCTAAAGGGGAGACAGTCGATCTCCCCCTCCAGCAACCAGGCTCCAACCAGACTACTCCCGTGGTAGTGCTGGCACCAGGGCAGAGTACCGATGGTCTCTGCCCACTCAGCAACCCACCAAGGCAGCCTACCAGTCCCCCACACAGCCGTGGTGAGGCACCTGGACATGGACAAAGTTCTCCTCTACCCAGGTGTAGTAACAATTTATTGTGGGTGGGCTGTATTACTGATTGTCTGTTGTGGGTGGGCTGCTGGACTAACAGGGGCACTGACCGTCAGGAGGTCAGATACCCTGTTAGTCTGTTTGGAAAAGGGGAGAGATGTGATGAGACCAATCTCGCCACATTGAATTGGGGAAGATTTACTAAACGGCGGTTTAACCCTTTTATGCTGAGTGTGCAGTTACACCAGGTTTGAATACCGATCTCACTACTTTACCAATAGATGTGCTTGGGCAAGGTGCCTAGTGATATACATCTACCTACCTCCAATCCTCATAGATTGTAATCTTGTTTGGGGTATTTCTTTTCAAAATACCCCATTTCCCCAAATAATAATCAAAGGAGAAAATAACGTTAATTTTAGACATTAGGTTAATGTCCATATTTTGAAGTCCATTTCCTGAATGTGCCTGAAATTGGTCCAGATTTCACTTTGACTGAATGCCACCAGAAAGGTAAAAGTAGGATTGAATGTTTCAAATCTGGGCCCAGAGGCTATAAATCTAAAGCCAACTAATCAGAGTGCCCAAGGCAAATCTCACTTCCCTCGACACCTAGCTGTCAGAGAGCTTTGATTGGTTAGCATAGCATAGAGATTTTTCTAATGAGTGAGCAGCAATGGTTGCCTAGTCACCAGTTAAAAAGTTAGTTGACATGGTAGGTATGGGCACAGGGAAGTGTTAAATCTTCTATATTGTAACATGGGGGTCTTATTTTTTTTTTGTCAATCTTTATTTTTGTTGTGCATATAAATAGCAACATACGTACTTGCAATGCCACAACAGCATAGACAGGTAATTAAGCATCATGCATAGTAATATAAAGACATGGCAGATGTATTCGATGTACGTCTTTAGAAAGGTAAGTAAAGTTAATTTGAAACAGGTGAATCTACAGTGTCTAGCAGGTAGGCTGAATCAACGTGTGTCATTATTATGCTAGGCTATATACAACATTGAAACATGTTGAATCGCATGTTAGAATACATTCCCTGTGCAGTCAGCATCATGTTAAAAAATAGCAAAAGTAAAACACATATCTAAAGCAATCCAATTGTCCCCCAAAACAAGGACAGAAGGTGCCTGTAGCAAGTGTGTTAAAAATGATAAGCTTAGAGTCATGTCTACAAATGCTCGCAGGTTAGGGAATAAGATCCATGAACTTGTGGCAATAATGGCCACTGATAGTGTAGATTTAGTCGCTGTTACTATAATGAGAAAAATGACTGGGACATAGCAATACCAGGGTACTCTTTATATAGAAACGACAGGGAAGGCAAGAAAGGGGGAGGGGTGGCCCTATATGTGAAGGATAGCATAAAATCTAGCTTAATAAAAGTTAGTGAGGTGAACATAGAGTCCGTTTGGGTTACGTTAGAATTTGGTAATCACACAGTAACTCGTGTAGGTGTGATTTATAGGCCCCCAGGACAAATTGAAGAGTTAGATAATCTACTAGTTGAGGAAATAGCTAAAATGACAATAAAGGGGGAAGTTATCATCATAGGTGACTTTAATCTTCCTGATGTAAATTGGAAAACAAAAATAGCTGCTTGTGCCAGGAGCACACATACTCTAACCTCTCTACTGGGATTGACTCTAAAACAAGTCGTTGAGGAGCCAACTCGTAAAGAGGCCATACTAGATTTGGTGTTAACAAATGGAGATTTGGTATCAGATGTTACTGTAGGTGAAAGTTTAGGATCCAGTGATCATCAGTCAGTGTGGTTTAATATAAGAACAGTGACTGAGTCACACCACACAAAAACTAAAGTTTTAGACTTTAGAAATACAGACTTTTTTAAAATTAGAATATGTGTAGAGGAGTCATTATCAGACTGGAGCAATTTAAATGGAGTCCAAGAGAAATGGGATTATTTAAAAGTTGCCCTACTGAAGGCAACAGAAAATTGCATTAGGCTTGTCAGTAAAAGCAAAAAATTCAAGAAACCACTGTGGTACTCCGCAGATGTGGCCAAAATAGTTTAAAAAAAAAAAAAGCATTTAGTAATTATAAAAAAAACCAGAGTGAGGAAGACAAAATGATCTATAAGATTAGGCAGAAAGAGGTTAAGCAAGTTATAAGAGCTTCCAAATCACACACAGAAGAGAAAATGGCACAGTCAGTAAAAAAGGGGGACAAAATGTTTTTTAGATACATAAATGAGAAAAGAAAAGTAAAACAAGGATTAGTTAGATTAAAAACAAAAGAAGGAAGGTATGTAGAAGAGGATAAAGGTCTAGCTGACTGCCTCAATGAATATGTTTGTTTTGTATTTACAGATGAAAATGAAGGAAAGGGACCTCAGTTAAGAAAAGGGATAAATGAGTCATTTATTACACGTGAGTTTACAGAGGAAGAGGTTCTATTTCAGCTGTCAAAAGTAAAGACAAATAAGTCAATGGGATCTGATGGAATAGACCCAAAGCTATTAAAAGAGCTTAGTGGTGTACTAGCAAAACCATTAACAGATTTATTTAACCAATCATTGTTAACAGGAGTAGTCCCAGAAGATTGGAAGTTAGCGAATGTTTTTCCCATTCACAAGAAAGGTAATAGGGAGGAGTCTGGCAACTATAGGCCAGTAAGCCTTACTTCAGTAGTGTGGAAAGTGATGGAAACCATGTTAAAGGATAGGATTGTTGAACATCTAAAAACACATGGATTTCAAGATCAGAGACAACATGGGTTTACTTCAGGGAGATCATGCCAAACTAATCTTATTGATTTTTTTGATTGGGTAACTAAAATTATAGATCAGGGTGGTGCAGTAGACATTGCTTACCTAGATTTCAGTAAGGCTTTTGACACTGTTGCACATAGAAGGCTTATCAATAAACTGCAATCTTTAAGTTTGGATTCCAATATTGTTGAATGGGTAAGGCAGTGGCTGAGTGACAGGCAACAGATGGTTGTGGTTAATGGAATATATTCGAAGCTTGAACTTGTCACCAGTGGGGTACCTCAGGGATCTGTACTTGGACCAATTCTCTTTAATATTTTTATTAGTGATATTGCAGAAGGTATTGATGGTAAGGTATGTCTTTTTGCTGATGATACTAAGATATGTAACAGGGTTGATGTTCCAGGAGGGATAAGCCAAATGGCAAATGATTTAGGTAAACTAGAAAAATGGTCAGAATTGTGGCAACTGACATTTCATTTGGATCAGTGCAAGATAATGCATCTTGGACGTAAAAACCCAAGGGCAGAGTACAGAATATTTGATAGAGTCCTAACCTCAACATCTGAGGAAAGGGATTTAGGGGTGATAATTTCTGATGACTTAAAGGTAGGCAGACAATGTAATAGAGCAGCAGGAAATGCTAGCAGAATGCTTGGTTGTATAGGGAGAGGTATTAGCAGTAGAAAGAGGGAAGTGCTCATGCCATTGTACAGAACACTGGTGAGACCTCACTTTGAGTATTGTACACAGTACTGGAGACCGTATCTTCAGAAGGATATTGATACCTTAGAGAGGGTTCAGAGAAGGGCTACTAAACTGGTTCATGGATTGCGGGATAAAACTTACCAGGAAAGGTTAAAGGGTCTTAACATGTATAGCTTGGAGGAAAGACGAGACAGGGGGGATATGATAGAAACATTTAAATACATAAAGGGAATCAACACAGTAAAGGAGGAGACTATATTTAAAAGTCTTAAATTAGAGGGACAAAGGTTTAAAAATAATATCAGGAAATATTACTTTACTGAGAGGGTTGTGGATGCATGGAATAGCCTTCCACCTGAAGTGGTAGAGGTTAACACAGTAAAGGAGTTTAATCATGCGTGGGATAGGCATAGGGCTATCCTAACTATAAGATAAGGCCAGGGACTAATGAAAGTATTTAGAAAATTGGGCAGAGTAGATGGGCCGAATGGTTCTTATCTGCCGTCAAATTCTATGCGTCTATGTTTAAGCTAGGCACATGTGTCTGGATGTATAATGTAATCTAAGCTTTTTAGCTGGTAAGATGTTTCAGATATGAGAGTGCTAGTAGGAATATCAACTGTTTAAACATGATAAACATTATTGCAGAAAATTAGACCACTGGGCCCAAACCTTTATCTATAGTGCTGCATCATGGCAAGAGAGATAAGCAATATTAATGGCAGCTGAATAGGAATAGCCTGTGGGACCAGTGGCGTACATACCACGGTCGCAGGGGTCGCAGCTGTGACCGGGCCCGTCACTCCCGTCACTCTGTATGTATGTGTGTCTGTATGTGTGTGTGTATATGTGTGTGTCTCTGTATGTATGTGTGACTGTATGTGTGTGTGTGTATATGTGTGTGTCTGTGTGTCTGTCTGTATGTATGCGTGCCTGTCTCTTTGTATGTATGTGTGTGTCTGTCTGTATGTGTGTCTCTGGATCAGTTTCGCACCGGGGCACTATGTATTGTGTGTATGCCACTGTGTGGGACCTATGGCTACCTGGAGAGTTAGACCCATAGCAGGTAAATGTCACCCTCAGCTGATGCCCTTTGTTGGGGGGGCAGTTAGAACCAGCCGGAGAGCCGGTGACGGTAGTGTAATGGGAGCAAAGGAGGCCAGATTCTCCACCCCAGGCCGGCCAGCATCTTCAAACCGCAGGCTTGGGGATTCCATAGCCGGAGACTTTGGTGGTGATGGTCTTCTTCTTGGTGGTCGATGCTTCGGTTTACAACCCATTGATGCCTGCTGCCTGGGTGGGCTAATAACCCTATGTGCTTGTGGAGTCACCGTGCCTAAAGCAGGCCCCACCTCTCCATGCTCTTCTCCTCTTTACTCATCTGTTGGGGGCAGGTGGGGAGTTGCGGTGAGTTTTGCTTCCAGCTAAGCCCAGACGTTTGCAAAGATTTCATCCAACCGTTGGACATAGCCCAATGTTCAACCATTTGGGGTCCATTTGGGGTCCCGTCAATGGTGTAAGGATGCATCCGCTATCTTCACTGATTACACACAGCAGGCCTGACCAGCAGCAAGGAAGGAAGCGAGGAAGGTAAGTATGCTGGTCCTTTGGGGGTTGGGATGACCCCCCCAGTCCAGAGGGGGGGGGCAGGGCTGCAGGAGGTCTCCACACGAAGGCTGTGCTGCACAGAGCAGGAGAGCAGCCGCCTCTCCCACCCGATGGCCCCTACTAGTCCTCATTTGGTGCTTTGGGAGTATCTGGCAGCCGGCACTTCACGGGCCCGACCCTAGGCACTCCACTGGTAGCAGAAGGTGGATAAGTCCCAATGAAAGCTAAATGAGAGTGCCCTTAGAGGGTATTAAGTCAGATTGCGTTGGATTGTGGAGGAGCACCATTGCAATCGACCGCCATGATGGTCAGGCCCCATTGTATTTTTTTTTATTTTTTTTATTTTATTTAGCTAGCAGCCACAACATAACTACCTCTCATATTGACAGGAGTTATTTAACTATTCTGATTAAATCCAGTGTTAATGGACCACTATAGTGCCAGTAAAACAAACTCATTTTCCTGGCACTATAGTGTTACTAGGTCCCCCGCACACCCTCATGGTCCCCCTCCCACTGGGCTCTAGGGGGAGGAAGGGGTTAAAGACTTACCTTTCTCCAGCGCCTGGCTCCCTCGGCGTTGGGGACTCTCCTCCCTCTTCAGCAGAATGCGCATGCGTGGCAAGAGCAGCGTGCGCGCGCATTCAGTCAGTCCATAGGAAAGCATTCTCAATGCTTTTCTATGGACGCTGGCATCTTCTCACTGTGGAAATTCCCATTGTTTTTTTTCAAATTTATTTTATTTTATTTAGCTAGCAGCCACAACATAACTGCCTCTCATATTGACAGGAGTTATTTAACTATTCTGATTAAATCCAGTGTTAATGGACCACTATAGTGCCAAGAAAACAAACTCATTTTCCTGGCACTATAGTGCCAAGAAAACTAACTCATTTTCCTGGCACTATATTTCCTGGCTGGATTAACCCTAATGTAAACATAGCAATTTCTCTGAAACTGCTACGTTTACAGCAGGTAGGGTTAACCCTAGATGGACCTGGCACCCAGACCACTTCATTGAGCTGAAGTGGTCTGGGTGCCTATAGTGGTCCTTTAAGTGAATAATGCAGATAGTCAGGCTATATTTATTGTTTTTATTAGTTAATGCTAAGTGGAGACAAAACAAATGCAGTATTTATAATTGCTTCTTGAACTGCTAACCAGTACACATGATGCATGTATTATATTTTTCTCTTGAATCCATTTTGATTCCTGGAGGTCACTTTATATCCATTCATATTTAAATGAATAGTCTTTCTTAAACTATGTTTACATTTAGAGCAGTGATGATTTGCAAATCTTCCGTATATTGCACTACAAAATGCAAACTTATACCCTGCATATTTTGTTTGTTCTACGGGGACATGCACTGTAAAATCTGTTGTTTTCATGTTTTACAACCAGTTGTAACTATTAACTAATATTTCAGTATTCCCCAATATAATAAAGGCAAAGGTATAATATACTGTACTTTGTTTCCTAACAATTTAAGGAAATAAAAGGGAGGAAAGCTCATCTGGGTGTTTTAGAACTCATTTTCTTATAAAATCTGAATTGATTTTGGCTTAATAACACAAGACATGACATTTATGATGATATAAGTCCTTTTTTATTCAGTGCTTCAATAAACCGAGATTCTTATATACTAGTCCCAATGTTCAAATCATAAAATATTTTTATGTACAAAATAGCTTTTGACTTGACACTGCTGTACATTAATGTGTATAAAATAAGAACTACTGCAGGTAGGAAAGATACAAATAAAGTATATTTCAGCTTTCACGTTTATGCTTGTTCTCTTGTTAACATTCAAAAAAATATGATTTTGAAATATTTTGCTAAAGACAAAATACAACAGGTAATTGGCTTTTATGCCAAGATTTTATTATCATAGCAATATTTTTTCCAGCACAAGTAATGTATCCGTCTACCTTAGACTATTTTCTCTTAGGAATAATGAAATGTTGCATTTGCATGGCGGATTCTGATCAGTGGAGAGATGCATTTTCTTGACGATTGCTCTACGACACACCAGTGTGAGAAATATTTAATGTCAGGTACTGTAAAGAACAGTAATATACATATGTGACTTATGGTTCGTTGGTTCATGTGACTCATTAGCAATGAATTCTGAAATCGTCCTATATAAATATTTATTAACTGTAAATGCCTTATCTTACAGTGTTTTTATTTCCCTTTAGTTAATAAAACCTTTAAATATGAAACGTAAAAAATAGTGATACTGTGGTTGAAAATAGAGAGTTATTTCCAGAGCGTATAGTTTTTAATTAGAAAGCAAGATTTCTAAAGGTCTAAATAAGAAGATACTACCAACTTTTATATGATAACATAATCATATCGATTTACTAGGCAGGATAAAGAACTGTAGAAATTGGTTTCTCTCGTAAGTCAGATTTAAGATCTGTGATATTTACTATTAAATGTGTTTAGGATGGCGTCTGAGCATTACTCAGCTAAGTCAGCACATATCTTTTCCAGACTTTGCACAAGAATCGGTAAATAACAGTCATAAGTGTGACATTTGTTTGCAGCTTTAAGTAATAAAAACTGTTAAAAATGTAGGCTGGTGGCTCTGAAACTTCAGTATGTATGTACAGACTCACTGGATTAACTTGTTTGATGCTGCAGTGGAAAGCAGCATGAAGCTTTGCTCTCTTGTGTATTTTTTTGCAACAGCCTGGTAATATGTAGCTAGGGCTGCATAAACAAAGTTATTCCTAAATTGTAGAGAATTGAGCAGTGAGTCTGCAGGGGCAAGATCTATTTCTTAGAGTATCCCTTTAATGTAAGGCCCTTTTCCCATCGTTTTTGCAAGAAATATATTTTGTTTCTAGACTGCACACATTCCAATCATCTCTACCCACCTATTGGGATGAAGGCTTGCAGGGAAGAGAGTAGACAGTCCTGAGCACAGTGCAGGGCTGGGTCCACCTGTAAAAGCTGAGTCTGCCTGTTCAAGGAAGACCATGCATGGAGCACTGCTAAAGCACTCTGTGCATGGTCTTAGTGCCCTGTCTCCTCCTACATCTTAACATTTGCTGGCAGATTTAAAATGCGGGACAGGTCTCTGGAACCTACTGATGGGACAGTACCCCAAATTTTAGACTGCCAGCACCCATGAGACTGTTTTAAGAATGGTACTCCTAAGGATGTAGCTCCTTCCTGGAAATATCTTGTGATTCTACAGTTTACAACCAGTGTGGGGAACTATGGTCTTCTTGTCCAGAAGGGAGCAATGAGTATTACTTTTCTTTTTAGATGTTCCCGATTGTCCCCTCTAGATGAGAATGAAATGTTTTTAAGTAACTGTTTTATGATCAAACTATCTCTAGAGAAACATTGGTACCTATATATTCTTCTAAATACCTTTGTATACTTACAAGTCACCGTAAGTGCTACTTTTGGTTGACTCCACTGATCTACAATACTGTCAAATATCTTCTTGTGCAATCTACAAACTTCCTAAGATCTAGTAGATTCAGCCTTAAGTAATCTGCTCTGATGCTGTCTTTACTTTGAATATTAATAGCCTTCCATGATTGTAAGACTTTGCAAGTACAAGATGACAGTAGACAGCATTAGACATGCTGCTGATTTTAGCTAATACAAGAGGGATATTGCAAGTACCCCTTACAGGGCCATCTCTCATGCAAATCCATACCTCCTAACAGCAGCTTCTGATGAAGCAGAACGTTGGTGGGTGGGGAAATAGGGTAAGCCACTGATTCAAATCAAGCAGCTTCCACCGCAAAAGGGGAAGACATGCTCAGAAAGGGGGCAGGTCAGTCTGGTGTGAATGTGTGCCAGGCTGCTTGCCAATCATGTATGCCAGGTGTACTTTGCAGACAGTGCCCTGAGCTTGGTACAAATGCATCTAATGATACGCTTACTATATGATTTCTGGGAACCGTCCCCTAGCACCCACTTGTCCACTCCTCTCCTTATTTTCTTACTAGCACTCAGAAGCTCCTAGTATACAGTGTGGGTCAGAGAAGAGGTTGATGTAGTTTGTGTATACAAAACAGGACATGTCACAGTGTTAAAGAGAGCAAAGCAGCAAGAGCTTTTGCACAGCACGCAAAGTCAGCTTTACCTTAAGTAATTTCATTGTCAACCAGTCCACACAAGTTTAGTTAAAAATGTTAAAAATGTAGTTTACTTGCATTAATATACAGTAAAGCACACACAAAAAGATGTTTTGTGTGTGTCACAATGAGCACCAAAACATGCCTCTGCAGTTTAACACACAAAAAAAATATTAAAACATAATAATCTATATTTATTTTTTTATTTATTGATTGATTTATTGATTTATTGATTTTATATTACATCTATAAGTGATCACAGCTGTTTTTAGCAACTAACAAGCTTTTCAACATTAAAGGTAAAGGAAGCTGGGGTAGGGCTAATTTTGAAAGTTTCAGTTTTCATAAGAAAATTAAATCATGGGAACAGGGGGGCAATGCACATGCAGCAGGTGGCATGAATGGCAATACTGGCAAGGTTAATTCTTTTCTGTCACAACATCTAAATAGTGCAACTAATTTGATATGATTCTTCCAGAAGGCTATTTCTCCAGGACAGGGCTGGCATTTGTAAGGAACGCCTTTGGAATCATTCTTGGTTTCAATGTCTCATGTATTATTGCTTATACGTAGTGGAATAAGCGGTAACGTATTCCATTGTGCCATAAATTAGGTGGAAAAATATTCTCTCTCCACAAACCAAAGTTTTGCAATAAATGGTATATGCACATTTCATTTGATATGATTGGCTCATTTTGTTTCTCTTATCTTTACACTATGATTTTTATTTTTGTATTGCATTATTTAAGTATTATTGAAATTGAATAAACGAGTCTTGAACATAATCTGTATGGATATGTTTTCATTTTTTAAAATACACTGTGCTCTTGTATATATGTCTATAGTTAATTTTACAACATGACAGGAGGCTTCATATTTTGCATAAACTCTCTTTACTAACTCCACACAGCAGTAAAGAAAAGTGAAAACATTAACCAATCAAAAATGCAGTAGGAGGTACAATATTCACAGTGATGAGGCTCCTCCCCCTCTTTCTTTACTGCTCCATCAGCAGACAGGAGTTTTGTCTCTTCCCTTTTACTTATTATATTTGCTCTATATTTACATATGTAGTTACTGTATTTCTATGTACTGTATATTTGTATTTACATAGGTAGTTACTGTACATCTTCTTATAGACGTTTTACTAGTGTTATTTTTTACTTTTCCTCCTTTTCTTCTGTCCTCTGGGACTTTGTCCCTTTGGGGTGGGGGGTTTCTCCTTTTCCCTTTCTCAGGGCTTTTTTCCCTTACCTCCCCCTTTGTTCCCACTCGGTCCGCCGGCTTTTCTCCGCCGTCGGACCGACTGTTACCTATTTCATTGAGGGTAACGCTCACCCTCCCCCACCCATTTCCCACCTCGCGGCTTCACAGCCGCGCTGTTACTACCGCACGACGGGAAACAATTTCCCGTTTTTTCTCCGGCGGCCATCTTGGATCTCGCGTCTCACGAGATCCACGGCCGCCATCTTGCGGTCTCCTCATTTCGGCGCCCGATCACCCAGTAACCGGACGCAATCAGGCAGGGGTCCCCAGGTCAGTCAGCCTTCCTGTATAAAGTTATTAACCTGTGCATTGGGGTGAGGCCCCATACTGATTATCATTACTGGCTCTCCAGTGTATTTATGTGCCATTTTGCTACATTCAGGGTGAGGCCCTATAATCTAACTACCGCTGCTATCAGGTGGATTTTGTGCCACCTATATATATACACATGCATATATAACTGGGTGAGGCCCAGAAAAAAACCAATATTCCCTGCTGGGGGAAACTGGTGCTTTTGCTGCCAGATTTATCATTCTCACCCTGCTGGGGTGCATATTCCTATTTTATTATTATACATATATACATTACCCTGCTGGGGTTGCCTGGGTACTGCAGGTACCTTTTTTCACTCACGGGGACTGACCCCTAGCCCAACGTTTACTGTGCTTTCTCTATTACAGCGGCCCTACTCCTATCATTATGGATACACCCCAAAACCCTGCGGACTTCCAAACCATGATCGCGGAAGCCATCTCCGCCTCTATGGAGAAAGCGTTATCCAGGGTTATGACGGCAACTGCCGATCAGGCTAAAAAAGTCACAAAAGCCCAAGCCCATGACTATGATTCTGAGGCTTCAGAATCCCATACGCAGGCCGACTCACGGCCCAGCAAACTCCACTGGAAGGGCAAAAAAGGGACTGACAACCCGGGCAAAGGCAAGGCACCTTCCAAACGCCACAGGCCAGTCCCACCCACTCCCGCCCACTACTCCTCGGACGAGGGGGAAGAACACACACGCTCCATGGCCGTGTTGGACGAGTGGCAGGCCGCAGATTCTGATTCACAAGATAATGACTGGGGTTCGGACACAGGATCCCATACGGGCCTCCTGCAAGGCACCTTTTTGGACGACATCCAGCCGTTTTTGGCCTTCTGGCCCCCGCTCGCACAGACCCCAACCCTTCTACCCGGAAGTGGGTTTCAGACAGCCCTTCTCCTACACCCGAGGAGCCGACAGAGGACCTCGTAACCGTGGCAGAGCACGCTTCCCCACAGGTAAGCACCTTAGTGTCTCAATGTCCACTTACCCCATGTACTGCAGGTCATATCGCTCTGTCTTTTCAGAACTGGACAGCCATCTCCACGGACGCATGGATCCTCCAGACGATTCGGGGCTACGTCATAGATTTTGTGGAAACCCCGTTCCAGACCGCCCCTCCGCACCCCATTCAGTGTTCCAAGGAAGATCGCCACTTAATCGATGGCGAACTACGGGAACTCAAGGAAAAAGGAGCGATAGAACCCGCTCACGACCAAAGCGGCTTCTTCAGCAACATTTTCCTAGTGAAAAAGAAAGAGATTTCCGGCCGGTTATAAACCTGAGGGGGCTCAATGCCTTCGTACTGTACAGACATTTCAAGATGGAAGGCATCCACCTTCTACGAGATCTGCTCCAGGACTGGGACTGGTTCACAAGACTGGACCTCAAGGACGCCTACCTCTCGGTACCCGTCCATGCTTCCTGCCGACAATTCCTCAGGTTCCGATGGCAAGGTCGCCCCTGGCAATTCACGTGCCTCCCCTTCGGCCTCAGCTCAGCACCGTGGTGTTTCACCAAACTACTGAAACTAGTAGTGTCTCGACTACGAACTCAAGGAATTCGGTGCATTATCTACCTGGACGACCTGCTACTGTTTTCCTCAGACAGGTACGGTCTAACGCAACACACACGATATACCACCCGACTCCTCACATCCCTAGGTTTCGTGGTGAACTTCCAAAAATCAGAAGTATCCCCAACCCAGACGATACAATTTCTGGGTTTCGAAATAGACTCCAAGACCAGCACACTATGGCTCCCGACCTCAAAGATTGCAGCCATCAAGAAGGAGCTACGCAGAACCATTCGCTGCCACACCATTCCACTCCGCAACTTGGCTCGGATCGTGGGCTTACTATCCGCATCAATCCAAGCGATATTCCCGGGCCCGCTCCACTACAGAGCGATGCAACGCTTGAAGGCTTCCTTTCTTCCGCCAGAACCCTTCGTACGACCAAACTATTCCGGTGACGGAGGAAGTCAAGGACGAACTCGGATGGTGGTTGGACAGCATGGAAGCGTGGAATGGCCGAGCCATCTTCGGAAACACGCCCGATATAGTCCTGGAATCAGACGCCAGCCTCTGGGGATGGGGCGCCACCTGCCAAGGCAATTCAACAGGAGGCACTTGGACTTCCCAGGAACTCAACCTCCACATCAACTGCCTGGAACTCCTAGCGGGGTCGTTTGCAATCCGCAGCTTAGCGAAAGACCGGACGAATTGCTGCATCCTCCTCCGGATGGACAACGTCTCAGCGGTCCGTTACATCAACAGACTGGGAGGGGCCCGGTCCAGACTCCTTTCGGAGATCACGAAAGAAATATTCCAGTTTTGCCTACCCCGGAACATCTCCCTCATGGCAGAATATCTCCCGGGCGAAACGAACCTGACAGCGGACTGGTTTTCTCGCCATTGGCGGGACAGCAGCGACTGGAGACTGGACCCAATGATCTTTCAGCGCCTCTCGGCCAGGAGGGGCCCCCTCCACCTAGACCTCTTTGCATCGCGCAACAACAGGCAGACGGACGAGTACTTCAGCTGGCTACCAGATCCGGAGAGCAAGGCAGTAGATGCATTTCTCCAACCATGGCCGCCCAAGGGCGCTTATGCCTTTCCCCCATTCGCCATGGTGGCAAGGACGATACAATACCTGAAGACGCAACGCGGGTCTCTGCTCCTCATCACCCCCCTATGACAGGGCAAACCATGGTTCCCGGACCTCCTAGCATCATCCTACAGGGACCCTCTCCTCATACCGTCCTACCAGACACTCCTCACAGACCCGAGAGGGAACCTCCATCCCCTCATTCTGGAAGACCGACTCACTCTAGTAGCTTGGACTCTTTCAGGGGTGCCTGGCAAACCGAGGACCTATCGCAGACAGCTCGAGACCTCTTATGGGATTCATGGGCACCAGGAACCAGACGATGCTACCTTGCAGCATGGAATTCCTGGGCCGCTTGGTGCAGTGAACGGAACTTTGATCCCTTTACGGCACCTGTAACAGCCATCCTGAACTTTCTCTCCCATCTGTACTCCATGGGACGGTCTTACCGATCCCTCAACATTGTGCGCTCCACGATTTCGGCGGCTCATGTTCCGACCCTGGGGATACCCGTCGGGAAAGATCCTCTGGTATGCCGTCTTCTCAGGGGCATAAGACTCCAGAGGCCTCCCAAACCCAAATACACCCGGTTATGGGACATGGAGGTCGCTCTCCAGTTCCTTAGGGACTGGCCAGATAACGACAGACTCTCACTCCGACAACTGTCGGCCAAACTAACACTTCTTCTGTGTTTGGTCTCGTTCCGCAGAGTTTCGGACGTGCGGGCTTTCGACATTGACGCCTTTTCGGTCTCCCCCGAGGGAGTTACCTTCCAAGTGTCACGTCGTACCAAATCGGATTCCTCGTCGGTTTTTTACCCCTTTTTCCCTACGGAACCGCTGCTCTGCGTGGTCTCCACTCTGCGTCGATACGTACAAGTCACATCCCCACTTCGGGTCTCATCTTCAGACCTCACGTACCCGTCTCTACTACCACCCTCGCCAGATGGGTGCGATGGATCCTGTCTCTGGCAGGAGTGGAGGAGACCTTCGGCGCCCACTCCGTTCGCGGTGCGGCGGCCTCGTCGGCTTTCACGCGGGCGCATCGCTGGCAGACATCGTACGAGCCGCGGATTGGTCACGCGAAGCGACCTTTCGGACCTTCTATTTCCGCCCGAACACGGGGGCAGCCGCGTCTCTCCTTCATCAGCGTTAAAAATGCAAAATATGAAGCCTCCTGTCATGTTGTAAAATTGAAGATTATGCTAGCGTTAGTGTACTTATAATCTTAATTTTAGTAATGACAGGAGGCGAGTATTTTCCCACCCACCACACCCGCGAGTGATACGTTCTCACGTGAGTATACCTACACTCTGGGCTTTCACCCCTCTACTATCTTCCTACTCACTCTGTAGGATATCATGTTTGTACCAGGTCTATTTATGTCCCTGTTATCTGTTTCTGTCATTCTGCTATGAATGTCTCATTGTCAGTGGAATTTGTATCTGGTCTATTTCATTACTGCAAACAGTTGCAAGATCGGTACCTAACCTTTTCCACGTTCTTTTTCAGCATAACTTCAGGATATTGCAGCTCACGCTCAGGATGGACACGTTTGGACCATCTTCCGGCCTCTAGACCGGCTTATTTGGAAAGTTCACCCGTTGGTGCATGTTACAAGACTTTGGACTTATCGAGGGAAATTTGTTTCTGATGTCGCTTTCGAAAGAGGGGGAGGAGCCTCATCACTGTGAATATTGTACCTCCTACTGCATTTTTGATTGGTTAATGTTTTCACTTTTCTTTACTGCTGTGTGGAGTTAGTAAAGAGAGTTTATGCAAAATACTCGCCTCCTGTCATTACTAAAATTAAGATTATAAGTACACTAACGCTAGCATAATCTTCAATTTTACAACAACATTACTGCAAACAATCTTCCAACAAAATGTGAGCAAAGATGTGAGCTTTGCAAAAGAAACAATTTCTCTTATTATATCTTCAATGGAATGTATAACTTCTTAGTGATCTGCTCTATACAGATAAATATCAAGTTGACCGGACTCAATAATCAGCCTGTTATAGTAGATAGAGCAAATTTACTTACCTTGACAAATCCATTAATAATACAGTTCAAATAATGCCAAGCATGAACTTTATATGTCTTTTGGATTTACTCATAAAAAAGGTTATGGCATGTTTTTCTGCTAGGTGATTTTTAACTATTTGGTGTTATAATTATCTAGACTTTGGATTCCCCATGCACCAAAAATACTGTATATGTTAAACTTGTATTACTACAAAAAAAGCAATCCTATAGTTTTTCAACCCTTAAAGAAACACTCCAAACACCTTAACCATTAGTGGTTATGGTGCCAGGAGTTTCCAGGTGTTCTTCCAGGGTAAGTAGTCAAACTATTTGCAAATGGTTTGACAACTTACCTGAAGTTCGCCGCCAGTCCCATTTGACCATTTTCTTGTGCATCAGGAAACTCCCTGCACTGAACTTGCCCATTGGCTGGGAGCACTCAGACATAACTAATGGAAACTTTTTCAGAAGCATGCTGTAGTGGTTAAGGTACTTGGAGTGCGCATTTAAAGATAAAATAAATGATTGGATTAAAACAGTTCAGCAGGGTGGTAACTCACACCAGTCTTTGTATGTCATTTAGAATAAATAAAGATGGGCATAAGATCTATACTCAGAGTTTTAGTATTCAGCTTAATATTAGTTAAAAGTAAAGTTCAACAATCCCAGAGATTCACAATTTCACTCTTCGCAGAAGCAGGTGTAAGACTGAGTAATTCTACAGATTAAAAAAAGAGATATTTTTACCAAAAACGTGTTACTTTGTAGCGAGAACAATTCTTCAAGACCACATTTAAATGGACACGGCATGTACAGGAACTCAGGAATATGTTATAGCATACAATATGAATTATCCTCATTTCTAACACAAGCTTACTCCAAATCTACCAGTCTGCTACATGGAACGGTAAAGAAAGCCCCCTTTTTTGTAGCCTTTAGTCTTTTGAGGTTTTATAGCTAGATTATATGATAAGGGGAAATCATATATTTTGTAATTGAATGGCAATGTTCCAAAATATACTTCACGTATTATAATAGAATCCAGAGATGCTAAACCTTATGATTTTCTTGTTCATTCATTCATTCATTCATTTATTAATTCATTGTTTAATCAAAATCATAGTTTAAACATAGAATTGATGTAGTTTATGAATTAATTTGTGTCCATGTTTTATTGGAAGCAATATGTTCTAATGCTGTCTGAGCCTGCCACTACTCTGATAAACTATCAGGTCATAGGGAGATAGAATGAGGTGAAATTGCATATAGCTGCAGAAAAAAAAGCATAGATGTAAGCTTAATACTATTTCATAACGTAGACGTTTCTTTAACACAGCAACACTCTATAAAATAAAACACAAAATAAATAAAGCAAGAACCCCATTGTTCATGCCTATTTAAATAACCCCTCTCCCCCAGAATAAGTTTGTCTAAAAACCTCCATTATATGTTGCACGTGGATGAGAAGAGAGAGAAAAAAAGGGAATTCTGAAGGTATATTTTTACATTGTCTTGTGACACCACATTAACTCAATTTATTAACATTTCAAGAGTGGCTTCTAAGTAGCCTGATGCAATAGCACTTACGCCCTTGAATAGGACGTCACCACATTCCTCCATTAACTCTGCTCTGTTCTTCAGGGAAGAACTACAGCCTTGGGCAGTTTTAATAGATTGTTAAAATGCCTAGTGAGTCTTCATGGCTGACATAAGTGTCATTGCTCATATTATTTATCCCACTCAACCGCCATACTGCACTTTAGATCTGACTGAAAGCCAAAATGGCATCTGTTCTGTCTGAACATTGTTTACACATGTGTTTGTCACAAATATATATATAAAAAAAAAAAAATTCACTGGAGGGACAACCAACAGCATAACATTATTTTATTTTTTTTCAGTGTAATTATTTCCACTTTTAATGTCAAGATCTCCAATGACTTCAAAATGAAAGTGATCAATCTGAAGTAAATGTGTGTTACAAGTATTACTGAAGAAAATGATGCTTTGAAATCATAAAACATTTCCTTTCTCATAAAATTATTGTACATTATATTTAGGCAGGAGTATGATCAGTGATGCAGCAAATAAGATAAACCCAGTGGTACTAGCTGATTGAGTCATTAAACTGGTTAATACAGTGTAATTTATACGGACTTAATCAAATGTATTGCCTCTGACAACAATGCAAATGTTCAGAATGCTAAGTAAGTTTTGTAGAGAAGGAATATAATTAATTCTTTCAACCTTGTCTCAAAATGCTTAGTGGTCATTTTTATAATTGCAATGTATTTAACAATATGTAAATGTACTTTTTCTCTAGTCTAAACTGATATAAAAATAAAAAATAAAATCCCTGTTAATTTTCATCAGTGAGAGAATTTTCCGGTTTCCAATAATTATTATTTTTTTTTTTAATTATGTTATTTGTAACGGATATTGCTATAACGAATAAAATAACATTTATTTTAAATAATTTGTTACTGATTCCAAATTGTCATATATATTTATTTTTGTTAATTTAAATGAGTTTCACAGTGTTTAGTTATATTACTTTGAGAATGATTAATAAACAAAAAAATAATAAATTGCTTTTTTTTCAATTTATTGGAAAAGTTGACAAGTACAGAGACATAGTAGTAACATGTATTATTTCAAAGTATTTCATTTGATGTGCTAAATATTAAAACCATATGCAATTTGCAGCTTGTTCCCTACTAAGCGAATCAGCTCGAGTTGATTGACTAAGTACCATGACCAGGACGAGGGACATCAATATTGCAAATATACATTATTAAAGCTATAATTACTTATGTATATATGGCATATCGTTTATGAATCAGTCCCATGGACATGGTTATAGCATTATATGAAAAATATTGTTGTAGTGGCTTGCTTCCATTGTCCAATAAAGTCTTTGGGTTTTACTGCAGTTATTGTATAGTTAAAGGACCACTCTAGGCACCCAGACCATTTCAGCTTAATGAAGTGGTCTGGGTGCCAGGTCCAGCTAGGGTTAACCCATTCTTTCATAAACATAGCAGTTTCAGAGAAACTGCTATGTTTATGAATGGGTTAAGCCTTCCCCCTAATCCTCTAGTGGCTGTCTCATTGACAGCCACTAGAAGCGCTTGCGTGCTTCTCACTGTGATTTTCACAGTGAGAGCACGCCAGCGTCCATAGGAAAGCATTGTAAATGCTTTCCTATGCGACCGGCTGAATGCGCGCGCAGCTCTTGCCGCGCGTGCGCATTCAGCCGGCGGGGCGTAACGGAGGCGGAGAGGAGGAGGAGAGCTCTCCGCCCAGCGCTGGAAAAAGGTAAGTTTTTACCCCTTTTCCCCTTCCAGAGCCGGGCGGGAGGGGGTCCCTGAGGGTGGGGGCACCCTCAGGGCACTATAGTGCCAGGAAAACGAGTATGTTTTCCTGGCACTATAGTGGTCCTTTAAGCCTTTTTAAAATCAAATCAGTAGTTTAAAGTTTCAAGTCCTGCTATCCATACCTAAACATTACATGCCACTGAAAGCCTAGAGCAGGGGTAGGCAACCTTCAGCACTCCAGATGTTGTGGACTACATCTCCCCTGATGCTCTGCCAGCATTACGGCTGTAAGAGCATTATGGGAAATGTAGTCCATAACATTTGGAGTGCTGAAGGTTGCCTGCCCTCGGCCTAGAGGATACATGGCACACTAACCAGTGTTAAATTTCTACGCACCAGGGCTGATTTTTGACTCAGCAATGACTAATGGAGAAACGGGGACATTGAGCCCTGTCAATTTCATAAAATCATGTGATTTTGTACATCACTTCAGTCAAGCAAATATTACAATAATAAATGCTTTGCCAGGCTACTGGTGATGAAGGATTGCCAGAGATCTCATATTGCTGAATGTGATGGGGGCATGAAATTATAGCTAACATAAGGGGTCAAGGAGCTGTTTGATATGTTCTTGACAAATTTCATATTACACCCCCTGCTATATATTCTTAGCCACATATATCAACATTACATTTGAAAGATCACACCTTTTGTGCTTTGGCAAGCTATTCCTGGTTTGTGTTTTCCTTTGTTTGTGGTTTGTGGTAGTTTCTAGTGTCATCCTTAGCTTGATATCTCCTATGGTTTGTATGTATCCTTCTATCTGACACCAGATATCAATATCAATTTATTACACTGAGTAACGATGACCGAAATAGGAGATAATTGTAGTGTTGATATAGCCATAGTAAAATCCAAAGATTAAGGGATTACAAGTATATGATACCACCCAAACATGGCCACAGTGGAATAAGTGAAGTTTGATATAGATGTTAGATATTTCTAGAAATGTGCATTATAGTATCAAAAAAAAGCATTGCTACAGAGACAAATAGAATAGAAAAAAGGCAAGCACAAGCATTGAGCAGCAAAACAGAGGTCACAGGTGACACCAACATCAAACAGGTATCTATCATTCCGGTTTCATCATGCTATCAAATAAACAAAAAACAAATTATAGATGTGCCTATAACAATAAGATAATAAAGCATAATTAATATAACTTGAATCTTAATTAAAACACATATCTTCCAGTACCAGTAACTGATACCTTGTTAAATTACAAAACTATATATTAACACAGTTCTTCCACCTGCTAGGCTTTAATTTGATTTGCCTGTTATCCACTGGGAACTTCTCTTAATTCTGACAAGTTCCACCAAGCCGATGAGTGTCACTAGCAAAATGTGCACTGCAATTGCTTTCAGCCTGCTTACCAGCACTGGGATATATATAGTAACACTGTCTCAATTGTATTCCAATTGTGTTTTTTCTAAAAGACATTTTTAATACCACCTTAGAACAAGGTATTATTAATTTCTGTAAAATACAGTTTAGGCCTATAGTTCATTTTCTCACATCAAAATAATATTTCTTTGTACATATTATCATCTCTTTTTACATATCATCATTCTTGTCCAATCACCGATATAATTTTTCATATTTAGTAGTACTTTTTTGTACATTTAGTACAATTATATTTTTGAACATTACTTTCTTCCAAAGAACATTCATAGCATGCAAGCATTAATCTGTGCTATAATGATCATTTTGTGTGTCGTGTAAATGTTCCGAGTACAGTTTGTTTTATATGGACATTAAAAATAGAATAAATGTATAAGCACATGGTAATTACATGTTTAATGCGTATCTTACGGAAAATCATAGCAATCTTCGACTTCTTTTTAGAATGCTAGTGCAGCGCGGGTCACAGTATGTTCTACCATGTGAAAGGAGTTTATTAAAATTTGGAAATAAAGCATGAGTGAGGAATTACTTTTGTGTTTGACCCCAAAGCCTATTCACTTTGAAAAAGAAAGCTGAGCACTTTTTAAAAGACTGGTAGTCAGTTGTTCAATACGCCTCCTTTCAAAGTGTCATCACAGCAATCATTTTTTTTGTTATTGTTTTTTTTAGAGTAAAAATAACAGCATTCAAAGCATCTTTTTTTTTTTTTTTTTTTTACCAACATATGTGCAACTTGGGAAAAATCACTATATTATAAGTTCTCCCTAGAATTATAGTTTGTATACTTTTCTGCTAGACCATGCATTCTTCATTTCAGTTTAGCAGTATACTTAAAGACCACTTTCCCAAGTAATTGCTACCCCTTGGAAATAATCAAAAACTGATACATCAATGTCAAGAATAGTGTTTCTCAGCATTGAAGTCTGTTGACCTTGCTTTCATTTCCTTACCTGATGTACTGTGCATGACAAGATGAGAGATAAAATGCATAAACAATATGTAAATATTTTTTTTAGCAGACTGTCCTTTCCCCTTACTGTAAGTTAAAGTAAAGAGTTGCATTTACCTTTAGTCTAAAAGCATTTTCAGTGTTCAAGTTTTGAAGAAAGTTTGATAAAATAATAAAAACAGAAATAATTTACAGTTTGTCTGTCTTTTGTAATTTTATTTATCGTTAATTAATATGTATTAATATGTCTGATATACAATGTATATTTTATCTTTAAATGCCCATAAAAAATATTTGCAGTGACTTGTAAAAGTATTCATACTCCTTTAAAATTATAATCTTTCTGGATTACAAATTATATATAAAAAGGTCCAAACAATATTTTTATAGAAATCTCATTACATTTCAAAGCTAAAATTAGATATTCGTAGATCTATTAAAGAAAAAGGAAAATTTAAATATGTTGCTTGCATAAATATTCAAACTCCTCATTTTAATTTTAAGGTGATCCTCATTTTCCTGTAATAACAATGTTAAGTCTTTTGGTGTAAGTATCTACTAGCACATTGGCTAGTCTTATTTGTACATTTTTCTTGGCAGATTCTTTTTCAAATACTGCCACAGAGCCTCACTAGGAATAAGACCGGGACCTTTACTGGGTCACTGTAGAATATTCATGTTTTAGTTCTTGAGTCATTCCAAATCATTTTACCCTTGTCCATGGGTTCGTTATCCTGTTGAAAGGGGAACTTTCTCCTAAGATTCCATTTTTTTTAGGAGAGTAAAAAATATTATTTTGCATTATTGCCTTGTACTTTGCAGCAACAATTCTTTTTTTGATTCTTACAAAATTTCTAGGCCCTGTTTATGAAAAGCAGTCTTATGCTGCCACCACCATATTGTCAGGGTATTTATATCGGCAGACATCTTGTGCTATGATAGAAACTAAAAGTGTATATTCTGAGTCACTCTGAACAGACCAGACTCCATTTTGTTATTTCCAAGTTAACAAAAAGACACAAGATTTCTATCTGTAAACTAACCACTTTCCCAGAGCTAAAGGAATGCATAGTATAAACAAGTGATAAGCAGAAAGGGGGGTTGGATAGACTGTCTAAAATGCTAATGGAATATAATCAAATCTAAACCCAGACAATTGTGACAGAGAAGATTAAATAATAAAATTTAACTGTCTATATCTATAAGGTCCCATTGTAAGTTACGGGTCAAAACTCAGATTTGCAGACACATAGTCTGGACAAAACTTAAAGAAACCCTTTGAAATTTTAAGTTATGGCACTATAAAGATAACGCAAAATGACGTCAAAATAGCCACCAGGAAAAGTTAACTCTTTCCTGGATAGGTATGTTTAGTGGGACAAGACTGCCCTCTATAGACTAAATACCTAAATTGCGATCTGGAAGATAACCACACCTCTAGTGCTTCTATTGGGTTATCAACTGATGACGTACAGAGAGTCTGGCCCTTTAAAAGTTAAGACAAAGGGAAGACAAGGGATGCAAAGGAGAAAGAAAAAGAGGAGAGAGGAATTGGAAGTTTGGGGACTCCAACCTCCATGCAGAGAGACATCCAAATAAGTTCCTGAGACTACCAATCGGATGAAATATCTACTCAACTGGTAATTATACTGGTTTCATTTAATTAATTAAATTAATTAAAATGTATTAATAGCATGATATATGACTAGGATAAAGCACGGTCAGATTTCCATATTTAGAAATCTTAGTTAACTAAAGAATATATAGTTATAAACATTCCATTCTGCAGGTGGAATTAAGAATAATTATATATTAATGTGATATTATCACGTGTTAGCATACCGTTGTTTTTATCCAGGTGTATTGATTTGCTCTAAATTAAGATATCTTTTAGACAAATTAAAAACAAAGTCTGCTTATTTAATCATGGTGGATTCTCTTATTGGATGGTTCCAGGAAATGACTAATGAACTGGTTTAAATGTTATTTTATTTAAAATTACATAAGAATAGATCTTAATTACCTAGGAGGTCTAGCCAGCATTGGAAGGGTTATTCTAACTGTTAGCCAGGGTTTTATGGCCCTTCGTTTCGCTTTCTCTCTGTGTTAAGGAAAGATAGTCATAAATCGTCAGAAGACTTGACAGATAATGCTGTATGCCTGTTTATGAAACGTGTTTAGCCATTCCTTTGTATTGCATACCATTTTATACTGGATATTCATTGATTATTGTCATGCATGTTCCATATTATTATTAATTAAATTGTCATTATAAAATAAAATCTATTTTTATAAAATTGTGATATTATTTATATGAAATACATTCTCACTTAACACGATAAACGTTCTTTGGGATCTGAGAATTGAATTAGTGGGCAATTCTCAACTGTTACTATTATTATCCCATAAATATCCCCACAATATGCATGGTAGAAATAGTGTTTGCTGAGGTATATGCAATGTTTTGTTTGTGCCACATATAGCAGTTTGAATTGTGGCCAAAAAGTTCCATCTTTGTCTAATTTGACCACAAATTCTTTTCCTATATTATGACAGAATTAGTCTTATGCTTTGAGCAAACTTTAGACATGATAGCTTTTTTTTGCCACCATACAATCAAAGCAAGTCTTATTCACTGACCTCTGCAGCTCTTAAAAGTTACTAATGACCACTTCTTGGTTTGCATCACAAGCCTCCTCCATGCTTAATGACCAAGCTTTTGAAAATGACCCTTTCTAGGTAGTTTATTAGCGGTTTAAGGTAATCTCCACTTCTAGATAATCAATCCAACCATGGTAAATGGGATTTTCAACCCCTTGTTAACTGATGTAGGGTGAGTATTCTATCTCTTATCAAAATCAAATTTTTCCTTTACATCTGCAGCCTGATTAGTGATCATAATCCAGAGTCGGACTTTTATTACATCAATATATCACAGGTAAAGTGCAATTCTTAGATAATTGTAATCCCATTAGGACATTTCTTTCAGCTCGTTAAACATAGATCTTCAAGAATATTTTTGCAAACTGTATATTTTTATTGTACTTCAAAACATAAAACCAATATTACCTTAAGATAACGTACATAAACTATTAGAGAGAACATGGATTCCCAATAATGCAATTACACACTCAAAAAAACACTGGTTTAAACAAAAAGCAACATTCTATTAAATGTCTCTCACCAGTAGCACTGGAATCATCATAGCATAACTGGCTCCCAAACTAACTCCCATTCACAAACAGATATTCAACCATAAATATGCAAAGTAGTAATAAAGTATTCCAAAGTGTCCAGAAACTTAAAGCGATCACAGGGAAGGATATGGGCACAGGTCGATGGTGTATATGAAAGGAGTTGCCTCCAGCATCTACGTATTTCAAAATATAATTTATTATCCATGAAAAAAATATATATGTATTTATACAAACACGGTAATAAGATTTAAAATTTCTTGGTATTAGCTCTGTATAAAAATACTAATACTAAATTTTTTTAATTATTAAGTTAATTACAGTGTGTAGTAGTGGTTATGTAGTGGAGCTTCCTGTACCCCTGGCTGGGTACCTCCTAGCTGGAACAAGGGACAAACCACAGCACTTCTGCCCACAGTCGCCGTGGCTTGACTGGGGTCCTGGAACCACTCCCTCCTGCAGCTGAATAGGGAATTTGCTCTAGACACCCCCAGGCACTGGACGACACTCAGTCCTGGGAGCTCTAGTCCTTACAAGGACTTTCCCTGTTGAATCCTCCACACTGGAACAAGCTGGAACTATGATTAGCCCTTTCCCCTCCCAGTAAACGGACAACACATAGTTCTGGGAGTACAAGCTGGAATACATTTATTGGCAGCCACACCTGGCCATATATGCAGGCCCCCAGGCAAGGGGCACCCGTCCCCTCCCCCCCCGCGTGGATTAAAAGAGTCCATAGGAAAGCATTTATCAATGCTTTCCTATGGACGCTCTGTGCGATGGATGCGAAATTCGCATCCAGCGTCGCAGTTGCGCCTCTAGTGGCTGTCTCAGAAACTGCTATGTTTGCATCTAAAGGGTTAAACCCTGAGGGACCTGGCACCCAGACCACTTCATTGAGCTGAAGTGATCTGGGTGACTATAGTGTCCCTTTAAACAGCTTGATATTATGCAAGAGGACAGTAGCAAGTTACCCTAGGGAACATAACCACGTCTGTCAATTATAGTGGTTTTATTGCGTAGAGTGCTACTTTAAATAGCTTTTTTTATGTTAAACACATATTTGCATAGTAAAGGGTATATGTCCTGTAGATCTTTCATGTGTTTTATAATGAGTATGATGCAGAACCAAAAAAATGTTCAGCTGAACATCAAAGGAAAATTATATTCCTCTCTAAATGTATGATACAGGTCCATAATCTTATAGAAATACAAGCAAAGGTTTTCTAAATATTATTTATAATTCATGAGAAATACATATATTTGTACAAACAAAAGGTAATCAGATTTTACATTTCTTGGTATTAGCTCTACATAAAAATACTAATACTAAGAAATGTATTCTTTTGGTTTCAAGTAATCCCACAATGCATGCATTTTAATGGAACATTGCAAATCCAATTCAAAAACTGTGAATTCGTTCTCATAAAGTAATGGAATAAAATGATGTTTGTAAGTTATTTAGTTGCTTTCAAGGTTATATATGTATATATATGGGAAGGCTGTTGCAGAGGGGATTTACTGGGTCCATTTATACTCACCTTATATGCTACCCATTTATTAGACTTGAACGTTTGTTTAGTTACAGTTTGCCCAACTGGATGATCAGTTAAATTCCCAAACTCTGAGCTGAAATATATCTAAATAACGAACCATGGGCAATACACTATGCACCTGTTCCACACACCTCTCAGACTATTCCATCAATGCACTAGAACAGTGGACCTGAAGCGGCAAAGGCCAAGTTGACAGGTTTTGAAGAGAGAGACATGCAAGCCAGCACCAAGGCAGAGCATCTCTGGAGCTATCCCAGAGGGATGAATGGAAAGGGGGAACCAAGTGCAAACACTGGGCCTGAAATTATGGTGCTAGGCCTGAAGACCAGCACAAACCTTGGGGACTGTGTCCTGCCCATGACAAGCATCGGCTGAACGCGGGTGCTCGGTGGTATTTCACTGCATCACCTGCCTGAATTACTACAGTAGCTCCTGTAACTCATGCATATTACTGTTGTTTCCTCTTCCTTGAATTTATCTAGATCACCTACTTTTTGCTGGGGTTGTGGTTCTTTATCCCCTAACAGTGTACTAGCTGTCTTCATGATAATGTGAAGGCCACTTTTGGTAGTACATTCTGCAGTTCACTAGTCACTCAGTGTTTTAGCTCAGCTTAATTATTTTTACCATAGCACTGTTCTTTTTCTTGTTATATTTTAATTTAAAATGAATCATCCAAATCTCCTGTGTAATATACTGTACTTCATGTGACCATATCCTACTTTTAAAAGGTTACACGCTTGTTGTATTACCACAATATGTCTGATTTCTTGTCACCAGTGTTTAAACATGCATTTTTCCACTTTGCTTCAATAAAACATTTGATCAATGAAAATAAAAAGTAAATAAATAACGAAACAAATGATATGTGCAATGGATGAGCATATTGTTTTTCAAGAGTGATTTTGAATTCTGCCATGGTGCCAAAAAAAATGATTGATGGGATAATGATGATTGATGGCTATGGAACAGCCACTAGATGTAGATCTTATTCACAGATCAAGTGAGAAGTGTCCAATTGAGGGATAAAAGGAGAAGTAGTAAAAAATAAATAAATCAATATTTATATATTATATATTTGATAAATATATAATATAGACATATACATATAGATTTTTTTTTATTACTCCTCTTTTTACTTCTATTCTCTCTTGATCTGTGAATTAAATTATGGGAAAATGTGCCTATTGGCCTTTTGATTTGTCTGATTCATTTTCCTGTATCTTTTCTTCATTAATAAAATCCAGCTGAGCTAAACTGCAATATGGTTGACATCTGGCTACCCCTGATTTTTTTTCTATTTCTCTGTACAAGTGATTTGACTAAAATGACTTTTTCTGCATTGCAAAAATCTACTATTTATACTTGCGTGCTTATATGTAAAGACCATCTTTTTCAAAAGCTTTAGCTTTGAATGACACAGTTGCCGCATTCTGTTAGGCTGAACTAAGCAGATAAATATGATTATTATTTTCACATTTACCTGCTTCTAACCAATCAGTGTCCTATCCTTCAATTGCTGGAAAAGTACATTGAGCACGAGTGGCAGAATTACACTTGTATATGTGAAAGATCTCTTGACCTTACAACATCCTGACAGAGGGAGAATAGAGTCGGATCAGTGTGATTCATGCAGAGCAGGCTCCTGTGTCAGATTTCTCTCTCCTACAGGTTTTGCAATACCCTTAGAGTGTCTGGAAGCGATAACGATAGTTTCCAGCGCTCATATTTGCCGCGGATGTACTAAATACATCCGCGGTCTTTAAGGTGTTACCTTTTCTGTAGGTGAGTCCTCTACCCCCCTGTCTCTCTCTCTCTCTCTATATATATATATATATATATATATATATATATATATATAATTCTGCACTCATTGTTTCTAAGATAAGTAACAATTTTTCATCATATCCACAATAAACTTAAAAGGGATTGATTTTCCTTTGCTTTAATTCTCAAACAGCTTACATTCTTAATAAACTTAAATATAAATGTTTCAGTCTACATTGGGCTTTTTATCAAGATCAAAGTTTCAAGAATGGCTCTGTGCAATGCAGCACCTATTATCTCATATAGTGCCAGGACATACATGTAGCAGCTAGCCTGCAATTGCTAGGCATTCCACGACCAGGAAGATTGTGATATTAACAGCTGCTGCATTAAATCAGCCTTTATTCCTGTAAGGATTTGCCAGGAAAAAAGCTGGGGAATAAGGTATTCATCAAGAGACTGGCACTGGGCTATATATATTTCTGTTATTGTAATGTGCAGATTCTGTTTGCAAACCATGTTATTTTTAGAGGTGAGGACAAATATAATTCCTGTCAAATTATTTTCTTTATTATTGTTATTGGAGTAGACTTGGAGACATTTTCATGAAAGAAATTGGTTTAGTCAGAACCAATGGGATATGATGGGAGTGAGTACAAAGAGCGAAGGTGTACCGAAAGAATTAGTCATTTGTGAATTCGGATGATTCGTTCGGCCTTTTGACAGTCTAAAAGAAAAGGCTGAATGCAATTTGCAAATAAATGAATAAACAAACTGTACATGGAAGAATTGAATTCAGTGCCCATTTGTTTGTTTGTTCACCTCACCATTTGTTATTTGGTATTATGGATGAAAAATTATGATTTTCATCAAAAAATCCATTTACATGAACACAAATGCTTAAGTCTAATTTTCTGCTTAGTGCAGCTGAGAACACTGAATTTTTTCTTTCATCTATAACAGCCAAAATTAGCATGATTGCAATGTGAGGGAAGGGGCCATTGATGCAATAATCCATAAGTTGGGAGCACTTAATAATAAAATGTCTTATACATTGCTTGTGACTTATCTTTAATGTAGCTTATGAAGTGTAAGTAGTCAGATAATTTAGTCAGAAAATTATCTAACTTTTTACTAGTGTCCATCAGGCATCTTCACTACTGATAGAGAGCTGGAAGCTCACTGTTTTGAGCTATCCTTTAGCTCATTGCCTGAAAGAAATCAGCTGACACTCTCAGTCAAAGACCTAGCTCTGCATTAGAGGGGTTGGCTAAGGAGAGCTAACAAAATCTTGCATAGGAGCTTCCGGCTCTCTGTTGTAAGTAGTAGTGAAGGTTGGGAGTTATGCCCAGCAGACCCCAGGTAAGAACAGGGGTTACCAGGGCACTGCTGGCACATAACCATACAGCACAATCCAGTGGTTATGGTGCATGGAGTGCTACTTTAAACACAAATGTAAAAAATCACATATAAATATTGCAAAATGGTGAGGCACTTTTCAAAAAAAATAATAAAACAATGGGGTTCTACAGACCTGTTTGAATGATGTCTTCTCCCGACAAGTATATGCTACCTTATTAACCCCTTCCCAACCTCAAGCATACCAGGTACGTCTGACAAAAAATGGTTGTTAACGACCTCGGACGTACCTGGTACGTCCAATAGCAAATAGCCACTTACCTGATCGCTGGCGATCACGATCTTGGAGTCTGCCTGGGACCTCAGGCAGACCCCCACTGCCCGAACTTGCCCTCCCATGCCATATGATCGCGGGGTCCTTGCAATCACATGGCCAGAATAGCCGGCTTGTGCAGTGCCTGCATGGGGCCTATCTGAGCTCTCAGGCAGTCCCCCTAATGCCTGCAGAAAAGTTTTTTCAAAGTTTGTAAAACTTAAATAAGAGTTTAAAAAAGTAAATAAAAGTACTCAGATCATATATATATATATATATATATATATATATATATAGAGAGAGAGAGAGAGAGAGAGAGAGAGATCCAAGAAAATGGAATGCACTCCAGGGTCTTTGAAAATGTAAATAATATATAACTTTTAATTCATATAAAAAAAAGAATATACATCAACATTTCGGCTCACGTCACAAGCCTTCCTCAGGATGGCAAATATGACATTACAGGCATAGAAAAGCAATATATATCCAAAATAATTAAGTGCTCACCAATATCATGTGTATCTTGTGCAGTAACGCCAATATGCACGAGGAGATAGACGATCAGCCCGACCTGCTGAAAGTAAGACCGGTTCCCACGCTGTCTGCATTCTACAGCTGCTAGGCAACGGCTGGAACACACAGCGATCATGCCGATCGGCTGATCGTGCGTTTTAGGATTGCAGGAGCAATCACCCTCAGCCAGCACCTTCTACTGCAGCTGGAAAATACTAACTGCAAACAGTGTTACACATAAACAAAGGATGAGGACAAGATAAAAAAAACAAAATGGTCTTAAAATATTGACAAAAAATAATCATACTAAAGAAGAACAGGATTAAAATCCTAATAAGCATCAGTAAACCACTAAGCTTTGGAACAAATGTAGCAGATATGTTTTCTGCTTATAAATCTATTGCAATGTACATATCTTGAAAGTAGCAACATTGTATGAATAACAAAAGTGGTTAGTATAGGAAGAATTTGATCTAGCTTGTTGATAAAGCAGAAATATAAGAGTCCCAGTGTTGAGAGGAAATGGAAGAGGGGTGGATTTAAAAGGTATAGAATAGCTTACAAAGAATACTTATAGAAAGAATATGTCATGCATACTCTACTTAAAAAGTAGCCCCATATGTTGTGAAAGTTGGAGAAGATCCATTGAGTAGATAAAGCTAAAGAGTATAGGAGACTTGGTAGGAGTGCATCCTCACAAAATATTAGTTATGCGTGACATATTCTAACAAAACCCATAAATAAATCTAACATTAGAACTGGAAAAATAAATAAACAAGATAAGCATCCTCTAGAGACCTATGTATTTAGAGAAACATCGAAAAATATACTTTTTCATTAAGGCCCTTTGGAAATACTGTGGCTAGAGTTCGTATCCAAAATTCCTCTCTTTGTAGAAGTAGACTTTTCCTACCTCCCCCCCTCCCCCCCAATGAGGTAATGGGGGTATGTGATCAATGGCCATGAATTTTAATGATGATAGAGGGTGACCCAATGTCAAAAAGTACTTGGCTACTGGAAGTTCAGCTTTGTTGTCTCTATAGGCGGTTCTAATGCTGGAACGATGATTCCTCACTCTCTCTCTGTTTTCCTTATGTAGGAAAGTCCACAAGGGCACTTTAATTTATAGATCACATGATCCAATGTACAAGTTAGTCTGTGTCGTATTTTAAATTATTTGCCACTGTGTTGGTGTGAGAAGGTTTTGTTGGAAATCCTATGGCTACAGGTGACACATCCCAGGCACCTGTAGCATCCCGGATTGACTGTAAATTGTTTGGTGGAGTAGCACTGTACTGGGTCTGTTCTTACTAAGAGGTCCTGTAGATTTCTCCCCCGTCGAAAGCACATCATCGGGGGATTGTGGAATTCTTTTGGCAAAGCTGAATCATTTGACAAAATTCACCAATTGGCTGTTACATAGGCTTTGATCTTTGGTGATACAGTAGTGTAAGTGGTAGGAAAAAACATTTATGTGTAACACTGCTTGCAGTTAGTATTTTCCAGTACAAGGTGCTGGCTGAGGGTGATTGCTCCTGTAATCCTAAACCACACAATCAGCTGATCGGCATTGATCTCTGTGTGTTCCAGCTGTTGTCTAGCAGCGGTGGAACGCAGACAGCGTGGGAACTGGTCTTACTATCGGAAGGTCGGGCTGTTCGTCTACTAATCCACGCCTAGAACACATACTGGAACTACTACAACTGTGTTAAACCCTGAATTAATTCAGGTTTGAAGAAAAATTCTATATGCAACAAACAGGTACTTCGATGGGGGCACCAATGCCCCACATGTATGCGAATGAATTCATGTATGTATATGAACAAGATCAGATTCTTACCCAACATGGAGAACATATATTTCTATACCTTCGCTTCATAGACGATATCCTTCTTCTATGGACAGGTGGATTAGAAAAATTCATCTCGATGATGCACAAGCTAAATGATTCACCATCTCCAGTGAGATTTACTTACCAAATGAGCACTACATCTATCAACTTCCTAGATCTACAAATTTTTACTACAGAAAACCGATTGGGGTATAACTTATTTTTGAAACCCAGTGACAAGAACACTATCCTTCATGCTGCAAGGTTCCAATCAAGAAGGTTAAAAGAATTACTACCTATATCTCAATTCCTCAGAGTATTACATAATAACTCTGATGACAGCCAAGCAGAGACATAAGTTCATAACATGTTTGACAAATTCCTACAAAGAGGATACTCTAAACCTTGCTTGAATTCTGCTTACACAAGAGCTGTTGAGTTGATTACAGATAACAAGATCCCTCAGGAATTGGGTGAGCGATTCCTCTTCCCTCAGGCATTTCATCCCAAGTCACAGAAACTGGGTAACACCATCTGTGAAAATTGGAATATAGTGTACAAAGATCTAAAATCAGAGTTTCAAAAAACCCCAGTCATGAGTTACAGAAAAGGGAAGAGTTTAAGAGATTATTTGGTTCATACTGATCTACTTACAAAGACTCATTATTTTAATATTGACACCAATGCAGGCTGCTATCAATATCTGAATTATCTGGCATGTAACTCGATGATCCCAGTGAAAACATTCTGCCACCCTAGATTCAGCAAGGTGTACAAAATCAAACACCGCATCATATGTAGGACCACCCATGTGGTCTACAGGATTATTTGCCCTTGCGGCCTCACTTATGTGGGGAAAACATCTACTGATCTCAGAGAATGCCTGAGAGGGCACAGATCTACCATTCACTCCGCCCTTTAGAGTGGGTTCGCGAGCACACCTGTCTCCTGATATTTCTTGGACAAGGGCCATAACCTGGCTAACCATGTAACCCAGAGGCGGTGATCATGATACTTTATTGTTAAAGCGCAAAGCCTTCTGGATTTACACCCTGGGAACTCTATCTCCTGATGACTTAAATGAAAAAAGCTCTTTATTTTACTTTTTACCAAGAAATAAATAGCTGCATATATATATATATATATATATATATATATATATACACACACACATATTATATATATATATATATATATATATATATATATATAATGATTGGAAATGACCGCACGCTGAAACGTTGATATTTTTTTATATGATACAGAATAAAAGTTACATTTTATTTTTACTATCAACAAGTTCTTGGAGTGCGGTCATTTCCAATCATTTTTTTTTTGTATCTTGTGTCTGACCAGCACTGGGCAATTACTCTCTAATCCAGGAGTGCAAGCATCTCAGTTTTCTTCTGTCATATATCCTCCCCGCCAGCTTAGACCCATCGGTTGTAGCGACATTTGACCACAAACAATGGACTCTGGATAAACCATCTGTATTCCCCTGGTCTTTACCAGCTTTATGCTCCATAGAGAAGTTATATGACTGAAGACTAAGGAACCACCTAGTTACTCTGGCATTTGTTTCCTTGTTTTGTCTCATCCACGTCAAGGGCGCATGATCTGTGACAAGTTTGAACCTTCTCCCCAATAGATAATACTTAAGTGTTTCTAGTGCCCATTTTATGGCCAAGCATTCTTTCTCAACCACTGAGTATCTCTGTTTATGGGGATTCAGCTTTTTGCTCAGGTACATAATGGGATGTTCTTATCCTCTGTGTACTTGAGAAAGAACCGCTACTAGGCCTACATCAGATGCATCTAAAAATTATTTAGTAAAATCTGGGGCAACCAAAATTGGGTCAGCAGACAAAACCTCCTTCAGGGCACTAAATGCCTTCTCTACGTCAGGAGTCCATTTTATCATAACAGGGCCTTTTGCCTTAGTTAGCTCTGTCAACGGGTTTGCGATCGTAGCAAAGTTAGGTATGAATCTATGGTAGTAGCCCACTAAACCTAGAAATGCCCCGACTTGTTTCTTTGTCACATGACGTGGCCAATCCCAAATAGCATCTACCTTACTTTTCTGTTGTTTCAGGAGACCCCTCCCAATAGTGTAGCCCAAATACTTAGCCTCTTCCAAACCTATCGTACATTTGGATGGATTGGCAGTTAGACCTGCATCTCTTATAGACTTTATTACTGCCTGAACTCGGGGAAGGTGTGTTTCCCAATCTGTGCTGTGTATAACCACATAGTCAAGGTAAGCAGCCGCGTATTCACTATGGGGTCTAAGGATTCTATCCATCATTCTTGGAAGGTAGCAGGTGCACCATGCAACCCAATTTTCCATGTAGTCAGTCTGTCTATGGGTCTCTACAGAATCTTTTTTTTCATTTGTTTCTTTAAACCCTCCAGAATTCTTTGCAGGTTTCATGTTACTTTGCAATTTGGGGTTAAAGTAAGGTTCTTTACTCTGAGTTTCATTAGCAAACCGGTATCTCTCTGTCAAGTTCATCATTTCTTCTGGGTCCTTTGGATCCGCTTGACTGACCCATTTCTGTAGCGCTATCGGCAGACTCCTGAGAAAGCGATCAATAACAATCTTTTCAATGATTACTGCAGCAGAGTTGATTTCTGGCTGTAGCCACTTCTGGGCAAGTCTCAAGAGGTCATACATTTGTGACCTAGTAGATTTCTCTGTATCATAAACCCATGCATTATATCTTTGGGCTCGCACTGCAGGAGTAACTCCAAGCCATGTTAGTATTTCTGCTTTCAATTGGTCATCGTCTTGTGCTTGGCTGAGAGGCAAATCATCATATGCTTTTTGGGATTCTCCACTGAGGCAAGGGGCTAATAATCCTGCCCACTGATCTGGAGGCCATCCTTCTCGGGTAGCAATCCTTTCAAAGGTTGTCAGGTAAGCCTCCATGTCATCAACCTCACTCACTTTATGTAAAAAGTCATTAACTCTAATCCGGCGCCCCATATCCATAGTACTGGTAGTCACACTTGACGGTATGGTTTGTTGCAAAGCACTTGTTAGTTTTACTCTGTCTTCCCACTGTGTTTCAATAACGCAGTCTATTTGTGTGGCCAATAAGCGGTTTGTCTCCTGTTGGGCCACAACAGCCTGTCGCTGTGACTCCATGAGGCTACTAATCTGAGCCGCTGTTACACGGTTTGTGTCTTGCTGGGTAGTAGTAGCCTGTACCAAGGCTTTTACTAACTCTTCCATTCTGCTTTTTTTTTTTTTTCACAGCCACCTGGTAAACACCAGACACCACACCTGCAGGCCTCTGTTTCAAACAACCAGTCTCTGTTTGCAGAGTCACAGTACCTTAGGCCTCTATACCCACAGACCGTATAAATGTGCTTTAGATGCCCGCATTCTCCACCATCTTGTGACCTTTATGGGCAAAGCAACACAGTCCTCTAGGATAACAGGTATAGAACAACAAAAAAGGTGTGGTTTATTTACATTGTGCACAAAAATCCATGCAGCAATCAGTTTGTTCAAAACTGCAGCAAAACAGAAAGGAAAATCTATAAAGTCCTAGCTCAAATTCAAGCACTTACTAAACATAAAGTAATGTCCCTTACTAAACCAGGGTAATAATCTAAACAAACCAACAAAATAAACATTGGTTTCACCAACCTTTAGCACTTTTTCTGGTGCTGCTCTGCACAGACCTGCAGGTCAGATTGTATCTCCCCCTTTTCTGCTCTGAGACCTGCTAATTAAAGCCTCAGGCTATGGAGGATTCTGCGGCCTTTCAAGGGACATGGATGTCCCGAGCGCGTAGCCCAAGTACTGTCTCTGACTCTGAATCGCACGTATACACACCTATGTCGGTGAGGTGATCTTTACATCTGATGGTGTTGCAGCAGGATCATTACATTACAGAGGAAGGTTTGCCTAGTCAGCCTGCTGGAGCAGATTCACCCTCTTCATTTTAATCTATTTCATCACTATTAGAAAACCCTCCAGCTCCCTCAGCTCTTCGTACAAAGAGGATATTCAAACTGGTGAGATCCACCTACATATAGAGATTATTATAGTGCACTAATTTTTGGGACTGTTGCATACAAGGACTCTATTTTTGTCTTTTTTTTGCTTTTTTCTAGTTTTTTTCATTTTTTCTTTTTTCATTTTTTTAAATTGTTCTTCTTTATTATGATTTGATACAGGCAGCAGCATTTTGTACTGTGCTAGACACTTCACCTCTACACCACTGGTGAGATCATTACCAGCTGTATATATATCCATATAATGAATTTAAATAGTATTTATGAAGGGTTTTGTAATTATTTGTAAACAGCTACTTTACATATGATGAAATGAATGCAACTGTATATATGATGAAATCAATCTATGAAAAATTATTGTAATCATAAATATATTTTTCGAAAGTAGATTAAGGGAATAATAAATTAATTGCATTACTATTAACGTTTATCATTGATATTTGTCATATATATGACTTGAGTGCGGTATTCATATTTATTTGTTTTTCGATATTATGAGGCTTTATTAGGGTTAACCTCGAATACCTGCACCTAAGACGTGATTGAGTGCCAGCACACATTGTATTTGTGTATGGAGGAGTCTGGGTCCTAAATACCTTCCTTCTATTACCCTCCCATAGACTCTGTCACAATATATATATATATATATATACATTCGTGGGCTACCATATGGTCTCAAAAGGCGACAAGACCCAGCAAACCAATCTGGCAAACTGAATTGGGGAAGACCTATATTGACCCTGTAACTTTCCAAAACACCATAAAACCTGTACATGGGGTATTTTTATACTCAGAAGACTTCGCTGAACACAAGTATGAGTGTTTAAAACAGTAAAACTTATCACGACGATGAAATACAAAAAACAAATATGAACACTAAATTTGGCAAGCGTTTGTGGCTAAGTGGCTACAACAAAAGACTGGACATAGACCATTTTGAATACCCTGGGTTGTCTACTTTTTCAAATGGTAGGTCATGGTGGGGTTAATTTTCATTTCTGGGTTGCCATACCATCTCCAAGGAAACATAGCCAATCTGGCAAATAGCAATTTACAAAAACAGAAATTGGCAAATCTTATGTTTGACCCTGTAACTTTCCAAATCACCATAAAACCTGTACTTGAGGGGTACTGTTGTACTTGTGAGATATTACTCTACACAAATATGAGTGTTTTAGAGTAGTAAAATGTATTATACTGATAATATCATCGGTGAAATGGCAGTGTAAAAAATGCAAAAACGAATATAAACGTTAATTTTGGCCATGGTTTGTGACTAACTGGCTACTAAAAAAGAGTGGACATACCACATTTTAAATATCGTGAGTTGTCTACTTTAAAAAAAAAAATATGGTTTGATAGGGGTAAATTACATTGGCCAGCTTCAAAAATGTCCCAAATAGGATATGGATGCATGATGACCAGCTGTGAAAATTCCAAGTTGGAAAACTGGAATGCGCACCCTCCAAATAAGGTCTTTTAGCCCCCAGAGAACCCGACACACCTATACATGGGTGGTATCACTGTACTCAGGAGATGTTGCTGAACACATATTGGGGTGTTCTTTGGCAGTAACCCTTAAAGTTTTCAGTACATTTATTCTTAAATTGCAATGTGTTTCAAAAAAAAAATCACCAATTATTTTATATTTTTTAAGTTTGGCATAGATTGGTGGTAAAATGGTTGCATGAAAAGAGTCAAAATACCCCAAGATCAATACCTTAGGTTGTCTTCTTTTAAAAAATATATACATGTGAAGGGTTATTCAGGGATTCCTGACAGATATCAGTGTTACAATGTAATTTGCGTTAATTTTGAAAAAAAATGGTATGGAAATATAAAAGTGCTACTTGTACCTTTTGCCCTATAACTTGCAAAAGAAAAGCTAAGAACATGTTAACATTGGGTATTTCTAAACTCAGGACAAAATTTAGAAACTATTTAGTATGGGTGTTTTTTGGTGGTTGTAGATGCGTAACAGATTTTGGGGGGGTCACAGTTAGAAAAGGTGTGTTTTGTTAAAACTTTTTCACCATATTTTATAATTTTTATTATAGTAAATTTTATGAAATGATGCAAATAATGGTATCTTTAGAAAGACCATTTAATATAAACATAATATGTGTGGGTACAGTAAATGAGTAAGGGGGAAATTACAGATAAACACAAACAAGAAAATTAAAAAGCGGTCTGGTCACTAAGGGGTTAAATCACTAGTGAATCACAGTTCACTATTCAGTATTAAATATTACTTATTTAAACATGCTTTGTTCATAATGGAATGAAAAAGCTGTTTATTTTTTCTTGACTGAATCCAATTGATTAATGTTAGGAGATGACATGCCTGTTTGCTGTTTCATGTGATTGTCGCACTGGATGGCTTATATTCATTCTTTATCAGAACACTGAATAGATTAGATGGACCTCTGGCTTTGAAGAAATGTGCACTTTTATCTGTTGAACTCATCTTATTAGAAGTACATAACCATTGCACTGTATTATATAGAGATTGATTTGAAATACATACATAAGATGCCAGTACTCAATAAAAATAAATATTTTCTTCCCTGTCTAGGGCTAAGCATTAGGATGAAGTATTCAGATGCATCACCCCTCTTCTAATCATTTGCTGAACTCCACAGAATGAGAGAACAGCAGAACATTTGCTGAGGCACATTTAAACCAAACAGAAAAACCCCCACATGTCTAGGTTTGCGATTTGTTTCAAACTTCCATAATAGAGATATAATGCATCTGTTGCATTACATTCTTGTGAATGTCTATCAGATTGGCAGCTTTATCTGTAATATTAGACTCGCTCAAAGAGGAAATGGAAAAAGTATGCTATTAAACATTAATTTTGTGTACATTTGGTCTTTTTGATATTGGCTGTCAGATTCTGTATTTAATAGAAATATTCAAGGCTGTATCTTTGATGGTTTAAGGGTACTTATTGAATGAATTTGAATTGAAATGTATCAGCAATTATATGCTGATATCTGTTAATATTTGTTAAGCTTAAATGTATCCACTTTCCTTTGTACTGTTAACAGCTAGAAAAAAAAAAAATCATCAAACAGTTTCCTGAATATATTTACTGGCAGTTAACATTTACGTGTTAGTATTTGTAATACCACTCTAGGCACCCAGACCACTTCAGCTTAATGAAGTGGTCTGGGTGCCTGGTGCAGCTGGGGTTAACCCTTTTTTTTATAAACATAGCAGTTTCAGAGAAACTGCTATGTTTACACTGAGGGTTAATCTAGCCTCTAAACCTCTAGTGGCTGTCTCATTGACAGCCGCTAGAGGCGTTTGCGTGCTTCTCACTGTGAAAATCACAGTGAGAAGATGCAAGCATCCATAGGAAAGCATTATGAATGCTTTCCTATGAGACTGGCTGAATGCGCGCGCAGCTCCTGCCGCGCATGCACATTCATCCGAAGAGGAAGAGAGGAGGCGGAGGAGGCGGAGGAGAGCTCCTCGCCCGGCGCTGGAGACAGGTGAGTGTTTAACCCCTTCCTCTCCCCAGAGCCCGGCGGGAGGGGGACCCTGAGGGTGGGGGCACACTCAGGGCACTATAGTGCCAGGAAAACGATTATGTTTTCTTGGCACTATAGTGGTCCTTTAATAATACTGGCAGCCAAACGCTTAAAAAAACCAAAAAACAAAAAAATACAAATAAACAGCCCACAACAAACACTCTCCTTATTATATGCTGTCTCCTGATATTAAAAAATAAATAAAAAGTTTCTGTAAAACAATAAGTTTGGCAGTTACCAAGCTCCATTACTGTGATGAGGTTGTTTTTTTTGGGGGTTTTATATTTCTAAAGAAAGAATGACTGGAATGTATTTATCACATTTTTGGTTTAACATCATTTATTTACCTTTGTACATTTTTGTTTATTTGCTAATGGGATTATAATGAAATAATGTACAGAAAATAGTCAGTGTTAGATTCACCATGTGAATAAAGAGTACATGAAAACACATTATTGAATTCTTGCCCTTTTTAAAATCTTGATTCTCTATTGAAATCTGTCAAATACAGCATAAATGTTAAATTAACAACCAAACATATGGAAGCAATAAAAAAATAAAAAGAAAAGCCATAGTTGAGGCAGTAAAAATATATTCAGACCTTCTGTAAGTCCTACACTCAATGTAAATGAACACTCTGCATTCTGTAGGGGTTATGCTGTACTGAAAGACCTGGTGCTTTCCATTCTAAGTTTTAGAATGGTTTGATCACTTACCTGGGCTCTGTCATATACCTCTTCCTACTTCCAGAACTTTCAACAGCAGAAGCTTATCTCATTGAACAATTTGTTGACACTCTCAGCCAGCTAGTTCTGCATTGCGGGTCTGTACTTCAAGAGATTTCAGCTCCATAGCAGACATTGTTGCAATGGGAAGAGACAAATGATGAATCACAGGTAAGAAGTTAAATCATTTTAAAATGGTTTGACTACTTACAATAAGGAGCATCACGGTGCTTTTGGCTCCATAATCAATACAGGGTTCTATAGCGGTTATTATGTTTGGAGTGTTTCATTTAAAGAAGGCTTATATAAGCATACATCCTCCATTTTTTTTAAATTTTACTTTTAAAAAAAATTTCTTTATTTTCACGTGCAGTGAGATATCACAATAACATGAAAAACACAGAGGTTAACCTGCCCAGAGGTATAATAATCGTCATAGGTAGGATTCTAGTCAGGTTTCTATACACAGGCATCCACGATTAATAACATTTGATAGGTTGTCTAAGGAGTAACTAACTGCACTTTTTTTTCCCTCTGCGTGCCACCTTCTGTGAGGGAGATGAGAACTTCCTCTCCTTCCTCTTTGCTGGGACTGTGGACGTTTGTTGCTTGTTTAGGATCGGCTGCGGAGGTGGGTGTTCGTTCAGCTGCTTGTGGACAGATTGATGCATTTGTGTCTCCAGGTTATGCCAGAAGACCGCGAATGCTCTGTCCAGTCTGACCAAGATGTCTGGCTCTTGCTAATGGTATCCGGGTGCCACATGGCATCCGCCATGCTTGATGGGTCGCTAGATGTACCCGCAGCTTCAATGGTCTTACCTCCTGCTCCCAGTAGGTCAGGATAGCCCTCCATGGGTGGAGCGGGATCACCCCCGCCGGTCCAAAGGGGGGGGGGGGTAACAGGGCACCTGCACAGCAATGATAGCCCTTGGGCAGCTCCAAACTGGCAGATCGGCCGCCTCTCCCCCCTGATGTGCTGTAGGCCGCATGCTCCAGAGTAAGCTCTACATTTGCTTCTGTCGATATTTTGTCAGCAGTATTGCCTCCCAGCTGGGCTAAGAGACTGGTAAGGCTCTGGCTGAGATACAAATCAGGATTAGTGAAGCCAGAAATTGCTTGAATTGGAGGAGCTCTTGCAAGACACGTCTCTCCACCATGGTAGTCAAGCCCCACCCCGTACATTCTTCTTTTCATAGACTTTCTAGTTCCTATTTCACTGTATTTAGCAACTCAAAGAAGTAGGAAAGTCAAAGTAAATAAAACTGTATCACATATTTATTACAAAGCAATAAAATAATACATCTAAAATCAATATCACGAGTGCTAGAACAAAAGCAAGACCAAAGATGATAAAACAGTCTATAGAATCAGTGACCATGTTCAGTTTAACCCCTTAAGGACACATGACATATGTGACATGCAATGATTCCCTTTTATTCCAGAAGTTTGGTCCTTAAGGGGTTAAAAAAAAAAACCAATAACCCCCCCCCCCAAAAAAAAAACAGAAATTTCATTTGAAAAAGGGTGGAGTGAGCAAGTGGATCATCAATTGCCCACTCAATTTTCCCATTTTTAAAATGAAATTACTCCTGCAGCTGCTCCCCCTTTTAAAAAATGATTTTTTACAGAGTCTTGCAGTGCCTGCTACCTCAGCAGACACAGTTGACAAAAGCTAATGAAGAGGTAAGTCAGGTCCATCTATTGCACATGCTCACTTACTTTTTTAATTGAGAAAAGTGAGTGTTCTTCAGTATTGAAATTTGTTTACCGTATCAGCTTCTCAGAACTGCGTCTGCGGAGGTGGCAGGCATAGCCACACCACAAGACTCAGACAGGCAGGGTGAAACAGCTACAAAGAAATGCATTTGAAAACATTACAACCATCAACATTTTTTCTACAAAGAGTTTAAAAAAAAAAGACCTAACACACTCAGCATCGGCAATGAGGTAAGAAACTTGCAATGTAAAAAGTACAAGCAGTGTCACTGAAGCACAAAGCAAAACAAATAATCTGTCTCTCACTAAAAACTAAAAAAAAAATAATATAATAAATTCTAGGTCGGTCAATATTAGGTGACACTGGCAGAAGCTAGGCATGAGAAACATTTATTTAATTGTTTTTATAGCTTGAGCCTTTACACTAGCACCTGGTTAATTAAAACAATGCTAATGAAAAAGGTGGTGGTGCTCAAGATAGCGGCAGTGGTAGTATTTATTGTAGTGCATAGTTGGAAGAATAACTACAATGGGTGATCTACTTGTGGCCGTTGTGGCAGATGATGTTAGAACTATATTCATTGGATGCAGCAATTCAATAGCAGATAGAGATGGATGGAAAATGCTACTGGAGTGTTGCCTGTCCTCTCCAAATTCTCCTCCTGTTAATACTCCAGGGACAAAAATATAGAAAGTATGCCTGCAGAGGTGCCAGAAAGAGCAATATTGATATCATCAGCAGATTCATCATCATCACCACCACCACCAAAAAACAGACATTGGGGACACTACTCCAGTACTCTGCTGTTCCTCTTCAGCAAAGGTTGTCTATTATGTATTGACAAATTATACTCTGCTAATCTCTCCCTTTGTTGCCTTTTAGGGGTTCTAGAAATACTAGTGCTAGTTGTACTAACCCAGCTGCTGTTGTAAAAGCTACTTTCAATCTGTGTTTGGGGAAGCACTCTATACTTTACAGACATGCCGCTGCTGCAACTATTTGCTCTTTTGTTACTTTAAACTTCACCAATTAGTACAGCATAAGCCAAGAATCAGACATAATGGGTGGTGAATCAGACATAATGGACATTCTAGTCCCCCTATCCTGCAGTTGACTCATGCGTTACTTCTGGTGGTAGTGGTGGTGGTGGTGGTACAGGTATCAGTAGTTCTCATGGCCCATGAGATGTCAGTAGTGTGTATGGCTTGGGTGGTGCCCGCAGTACACATGGCTGAGTAGGTGTCAGCAATCCACACGGCCAAGGAGGTGTCAGCAGTACTCATGGCTGAGGAGTTGTCAGACGCTCTTGTGGCTGAGGAGATATCAGCAATCCTCATGTCCAAAATGTCCAAGGAGGTGTCAGCAGTATAAATGACAGAGGAGATATCAGCTGTACTTATGGCCCAGGAGTTATCATCATCATCATCATCATCATCATCAGTACTCGTAGCCTAGAAAGTGTCAGTATCAGCCATACTACTCATCATGGCCAACGGGGTGTCAGCAGTACTCATGGTCCAAATGGTGTCAGCAGCAGCAGTACTCATGGTTCAGGAGTTGTCAGTGGTATCCATGGCCCAGAAGCTTTCAGCCTCAGCAGTACTCATGGACAAGGAGGTGCCAGGCCCGGGGCATGTCTGCAGTACTCAGAAGTATCATGGGATTAGCATGTCATTGATGCTGGGTTTGTTTTTATTATTAGAATAATTTGTGATCTGAATGCGTATTCTGTAAACTAGCACAACTTTATTCATCAAAAAATAAAATGTTTTGGTTGACCGAATTTCATACATGCTCATGCAATAATTTCAGGAAAATATACCAAGATTTTGCATTTACAACTTATTGGCATGGTATACCAAGTTTATGCATTTACTTTTCATTGGTATGATATACCTAGTTTATGTATTTACTCTTCATTGGTATGATATACATTGTTTATGTATTTACTACTCATTGACATGATATACAAGGTTTATAGATTTTATACATTATTAGTATTCCCTTGCTCAAAAATCCTTCAGAAATGATTTTACTAAATGCTTGCCTGGTTGGGGAGATCTCTCCTATTGATTGGTGTCATCCAAATCAAGTGGGTAGAACCACTTTCCATATCTTTATTTTATTTATAGCATTTTAAAATAGATTTTCTACATATATATACATTGAAAGACAAACATACAATAAATATAAAGAAACTAATACAAAATGGTATATAGGAACACCTGAAGTTAACATACAATACTTTCTGGAGATGTGGATAGTAGTTAGACCTAAAGTTCTGAAAAATATCTAACATGTAGCAAAGTAGATCTTGTAAGAAATACACCCTTCAAGTGCTATCTAATAAATAAAATAAAAAATAAGATAAACAACCCTATAAGGTTAACTCCTATGTCATAGTCACTAAACCTACAACAAACATCACTGGTATAGATACAAAAGGGCTTTATTATAATAGCTTTGTATATGAACTTGAACCAGATAATGTAATTACGATAGGTGCTATATACTAAAGAAGGCTATGAAATAAATGAAGTATACGGGAACCACTTAGACAATAAATATGAATTTAAGTATCTTGGATGAATCAATGAAGATTCAGTCGAAAGAAATTCCTATCCCTATACAATAACTAGATAAGGGTTCAGGGAATTCTAGCTTTAAATTTTTCACTGGGCACCTTATTTATCACTTATGGTTAGCATGTTGCTCTTATTGTTTACTTTTCTTCATTCTTTACCTATCCTCCTATGAAGATTTACAGGGAGAGAGGCTTTAAACAGTTTGATTTTTGTCTGCCTTTTACTGACATTAGGATATTTAATTTCCTCTCTTTCTGGTCAATGGCTATACCCAAGTGGCTGCATGACAACTTACTTTGAAGTAATTCACAGTCAATAACCAATTTTGCAGCATATTTTGTGGGATTCAGGACTGGATCGATCCCACACACCTGCATTACAGTTGATACATAGGGGCTGTACTCTAGAGGACGGTCATTGATGGACTTTGTATCCTCTCACCCCACTTGACATGTCTAGATGCTATATATGGGAATGAACTTTTCTAATTGAACCCTCATCTAGATATTGTATATCTAGGATGCTGCTGGAATGGCTAAGAATAAACTAAACTAACCGTACAGATTATTTGGGATGGTTAAAAATTAGCTCCACTGGACATGAATTCCTCATTAACTATTAGCTGTACTTATCGTTCTTCTGGTAATTGAAAATACATTCAAAAGTCCCAGTCAGGTTATAAATTTATTTGGCCATAACCTAATTGAATAGAACAACATCATATTAATTAAAGGGAGTTTGGAAATGTGTCATAAGTAGAAATGTATAAAGTGTATTCTGTGGCCTTTTTATTGTAGCCATTTGCATGGGCCAAAGCTGTGGAACTTAAATAAAAGCAGCATGTCATCCCAACAGGAAATTAGTTGTGCAATAACAGTTATGCATGCATATTTTTTCGTTTAAGACACATCCAAATTGCATAGAATTGTAAGTATGTAAGTCATGAAGCATGAACATAGATATGTTCTGAAAGTATGATGAACTACTGAGTAAAATTTGGATATACATGATTAAACCTATGTCCTAAACCTATGTCCTAAATAAGCCAAACAAAATGTCGTGACTAATGTTTAGGCACAATAACTTTTTAAGGAATTGCTTGTTTAGCACATAAGATGCTTGAATTCACAATTCCCACTGTTTCATAAATTAATGCATATTTATAAATCCTTGTTTTGAGAATTCAACATGTGCGTTTAATTAGGAAATACAAGAGAAATAAATCTGCCTACAAACATCTGTACAGGCATTTATGGGGTTTTTAATTAATGTAAACTTGTAACAGCAGAGGACAATTATATAGAAATCTCTGTATTACAGTGCCTGTAATCACATTACTTATTTACAGCCCAATTTAGAACCCTTGCTATTTTATAGGGAGAACTGTATTCAGTTTATGCAATTTATTCTGCCTTTTCTGAATACAACTAAACTTTTTTACCTCTTTGATCAAATGCTCATGTTTTCTTTAATTACATAAATAGAAGAATATCAACATAAGTAGACCTAAAACTGATTAACCTCTCAAGATGCTGATGTCATATGGCTGACTAAATTTATTGTATTTAATGTGGATATACTATATGTTGTAATGGATGCGTAGATACTATACAATTTTTATTTAACCAGTACACTAAATTATTTATAGGTTTTGGAAGAAAGTGTGAGTTAGACAGACAAGTAGGTTTTAAAGAAGGATAAATCGTGTAATAGACAAGATGTATAACTTAATTTGAAAAGGACGTCATGTTAGTTAAAATGCAATTGAAGCAGTTATTTACCTGTGCTTCCAGGATCACTTTTCTACCTATCTGCTGGAATGGACAAGTGCCAGGATCCACAGAATGTCAACGTTCAGGTTATTAATCACAGTTAAGTAGATGGAATTGAAGGCACACCATTTGAGGTTGAGGCCTTGTCTCCACGTGATTGAATGCCAGACACCCATGGATGGCACAAGCATCAGGGTAAGGGAAACAGTGAAAAATGGTAAGCAGTCCATTGACAGATATCATAATTTCATATATCAGTTATTCAAAATATCATGTGGGTAGATGAGGTACTGGTTTTTGTTGATATCCAGCAAAGTAGTATACAGTCAAGAGAAAAATTTTGTCTACCTTCTTTGAATTCTATTATTTTACATATCAGGACATGATAACAATCACATGCTCTTTAGCAGGTCTTAAAATTAGGTAAATACAATCTCAGATGAACAACACCACACAATATATTAAACTGTGTCATGATTTATTTAACACAAATAAAGCCAAAATGGAGAAATCATGTGTGAAAAAATAAGTTATGAATGTTATGATTCAATAGATTGTTGAACCACCTTTAACAGCAATAACTTTAAGTAATTATTTTCTGTATGACTTTGTCTGTCTCTCACATCATTATGGAGGACTTTTGGCCCACTCTTCTTTACAACATTGCTTTAGTTTATTGAGGTTTGCTTGCCTTTGTGGTCACATCATTTCAATCAGATTGAGGCCTATACTTTGGCTGCGCCGTTGCAACTCCTTGATTATTTTCTTTTTCAGCCATTATGTTGTATATTTGCTGGTGTACTTGGCATCATTGTCTTGCTGCATGACCCAGTTTCGACCAAGCTTTAGCTGTTGGACCACATTTGACTCTAGAATACTTTGATATACAGAGGAGTACATGGTCAACTCAATGACTGCAAGGTTTCAGGACCTGTGGATTCAAAACAAGCCCAAATCATTATCCCTTCAACATTGAGCTTGACAGTTGGTATGAGATGTTTGTGCTGATATGCTGTATGTCCAAAGAACATTGTTCCAGAAGTCTTGTGGTATGTTCAGATGCAACTTGGCAAACATAAGCTGTGCTGCCATGTTCTTTTTAGAGAGAATAGGCTTTCTCCTGGCAACCCTTCCAAACAAACTATACTTCTTCAGTCTTTTTCTAATTGTACTGTCATGAACTTTATTTAACATACTGAGGCCTGTAGAGTCTGAGATGTAACTTTTGTGATTTTTACTATTTCTCTGAGCACTGCATGGTCGAGGTAGGGTAGACTTGGTCACTGTATTTGCTGGTAGTGTATCTTCTATGTCTCTAGTAGTCCAAATCGTCTTGTGATATGGAAGACACAAGGAGAGAGGACCAATCGTGCAGAGTGTATGGGATGAGTAATAAATAAATTAAAATATAAATTGAACACTCACATTTAGATGAGCTAAATGGCACCAAAATAGCATCATTAACCAATCAGAACAATGCATTGCACATTTTAAAATTAAAATTTACAATTCAGTGTCAAATAAGGAATAAGAATACATATAAGATATATGTTAAACACATCAAACAGTAATAGTGAAATTAAAACAAACTTTGTAGCTTAGAATAAAATTTATATAAACTTATTTAAAATATAGCGCGTCACGTGACCCGCACGGCACTATGGGAAATGTAGTGCGGGTCACATGATCGGCGTGCAGCACTTATCACGAGACGATTTGGACTACTATAGACATAGAAGATACACTACCAGCAAATACAGTGATCAAGTCTACCCTACCTCAGATATTCTATTGGACTTTTTTATCGGATATACTTTTATATTTCACTGTATTTTTACTCTTAGTACTTTTTATCTCGGCGCAGCCTTTCTTTCTCCTTGTTGTACTTAGCAGATGTAACTTGATTTTTTAACAAAATGCAAAGACAGCACATTTCGTTTCACTCTATTCACTTACCAAAGGAATGTGGCTAACGTAAACACTGATTAAAAATAACGGTTCTTCTTACAAAAACTTGTGTTTGCAACAAGGTAGTGTTGAAAGAGCCCAGCCCAGAAACATATATATCCATGTATGCTAACTATAATTGTGTTTAATCATATATAAATAGTACTTATGTTAATAATGATGAATATTCGTGGATTAATGGATAGCTACAATAAATCCATTGTAAGAGAAAATTCAAACAAAGACCAGATGTTTCAAATCATACTTTATGGCCCAAAGAGGAGACTGCCAGTCTGCAAAAGTTTGCCAAAATCCCTTTGAAGACTGACAGATATTTGATGAAGATAACCCATAAAGATAGGATTTGTTAGCATCAAATGCATCACAAAATTCAATTAACCCCTTATACAAAGTGGTAATTGGAATTTGTAATGTGAAATTCTTGTGATGCTACAACGCCATCTATTGATCAAGTCTATAGGGCAATCAGCAGAGAAAGGTACACCCACCTAATCCCCCTGGTCCCTTTACACTAGGGAACTAAAGAAAGTTAAGATAAGGTTTTCCAGAACTTATTTTCACAATTCTCTAAATAAATATACTCATACTTGCATCCACCATTTGTGGAATATATCTCCAAGCCTAAAGAATTTCTACTAAGAAATGTGGTAAATATGCTGGTTTTGTTTAATTTAATTAAAAATGAATTTTTGCTAAAAGCAGAAATATACCTGGATAATGCTGGTCAGATTTCAAACCTTTGAAATCATAATTAGCTGAGGAAATATCTGGTTCCACATTCTATACCTGCAGGTGGAATAAATTAACAACATATTTACTGGTAATTTACCAAGTATAGCATATCAAGCTATTGTCCAAAAATATTGTCTTATCTGAATTTAGGGATAGTTAATCATTAGTCAGGAAAGTTAATCATCTGCAGTGTAAAAATTTGGTTGAATTATTCTTATTGGTTTACTGGATGTCAAATGGAAAATAGTTAATTGACTTATTGGTGTGAGAAATATTTTCTCTTTTTAGTTGCAATATTAAAGGTGTTTTTCCTGTGACAATTGTAGCCAGCAGTGAGTGAGATAAACTAATAGCAAAAGTTTTTACGACTTGAAGCTGTGCTGCTGTGCAATGCTGTGATAAATTCTGTGTTAAGTGTTATTTATGCTGAACTCTCAAGTTTTCTGTTGTCTTGTAAAAAAATGCATCTGTGTGGATATAACTATTAATTAAATTCTAGAGGAATTATTTGTAATTTTTGCATGTAACTCCCTTAGAAGTTAAATTAATATATGTTGCTAATAACTATCTTTAATTGTGTCATTACTGTTGCTATATTGTATACTTATGTTATACCTTAAAATTCACTGATATTGTCACGCATGTTATATATTATTATTATTCATTATTTGTCACAATAAATTATATTTTTTCATAATCGGTTGTAATTAATGTGTGAAATACAAACACTCTAATAAACATACTTCAGGGTCTGTAAAAGTTAAAATAATGGGTAACACTTTAACGCTTTAAATCAATCAAAGGGAAACAGTGCCAATATATAATTTTTTTATATTGATAAAAGTTATTAAATTCATTTTGATAATTTTTATAAAATTTTTATTTTTAATATTTATCACCCAATAAATATCCTCACAAGAATGATGGACTTGAATTTTTTGAAAATGGCCTTATAACCTATCACAGTTTCATGGGCAGCAACAATTACTTCTCTTAGATCATTGCTGATTTCTTTCCTTTTTGGCATTGTGTTGACACACACTTGAATGCTCCAAACAGCAAACGGCTAAATCTTCAGCTTTCATAGAGGTCGTCATACTCTTGGATGATCAGTTAATAAAGGGCGTTTTTTGTTAGCACCACCTGTCATCTACTTAGACTTTTAATTGCTATGGAATCAGTAAGAGTGTATTTAGTTTTTCACATATGACTTTCGGCTTTATTTTTGTTAAATAAATAATGATACGGTGTAATATGTCATGTTTTGTTGTTTATCTGAAGTTTTAGTTACCTAATGTTAAGAGCTGCTAAGGGAAAGATTATTCTTATTATGTTCTGATATGTGAAACAATAGAATTTAAAGAGGGTGTACTTTCTTTTCCCATGGCTGTATTTTAGAAGACATTAGGGTCCAATAAGAAAGGGTGTAAGCAGGTAAATTGTTAATATCAAGCTGTTTTGGATGTATCTATAATCAAATCCTATTCTCTCCAGTCTCTGATTTAAAATCAGTATTTCCCCTATAAAGAATAGCATAGAATTTGCATATATTTCAAACACCGGGACAGATTTATTCTAGCATGTGGCAAATTTGCAATATTAATCACTTGCACACAAACCTGCAGAAATCTACCAGAAACCAATGGGCATATAATTAAAATCAAATGCAATGTGTGCTTCAGGTCTTTTAGATTATTTATTTACCAGGAAAGGCCAAAAATGGTCTCTCCTAGTCCTTAATATCAGAGTTCTCCAAACGCTGGCCCTCCAGATGAACTAAAACTCCCATGGTTCTCTGACTATCTATTTCATTCAAAGAAACATGGAAATTGTAGTTCAGCAACATCTGAAGGCCAGAGTTTGAAGAATCCTGCTAAATACCATAAGTGGTGGTGTGAAGGTTAATAATGGGGTGGGAAGCCCCTCTTTTGTAAACACTCTCACCACTACTTGAGTCAATGTGTTTGTTTTAATTATTGGAGTAATTTGTATTCTTTTACTGAGATAACTAAGTAGAGGAATACAATTCCTAGTTGGAACCGGGGAAAACCTCAGCATTTCTGCCCCAGTCGCCATGGCTTGACTGGGGCCCTCCTGGAGCCTCTATGTGCTGGAACAGTGATTAACTCTATTCCCTCCCAGGGACTGGATAAAACACAGTTCTGGGAGCAATAGTCCTAACAAGGACTTGCCCCGCTGAATCCTCCATGAGCTGGAACAAGGTGCTGAGCTTTGATTAGCCCTGTCCCCTCTCAGTAACTAGACGACACATAGTTCTAGGAGTACAACTGATTTTAATGAGCCAAATCTGGCCTTTTATGCACAAACCCCAGTATGGGGTCTCCTTTGTATTCAATACAAGCCCCTCCCAGTAATCTCTGCGCCTGGGAGATAATGGAGTAAAAGACTGGTAAGCTAATTATCTCCCAGGAACAGAGATCCCAACACAGAAACATAAAAAGATAAATGTACCCCAAAACTTAATAGAAACATACAATAACTCCACATGTCCTACATCCCCAAATAGCCCTCATCTGAGTGCCCAAGTTATCCAAATAGCGCTCAAATCCATGCAGTGTAGGGGAAACATCACGGTGTCAAAGTTCTGACCAGCCACACACGTGGTCTTATGCCCAAAATAGTTTCAGAGTAATGTGTGCTCTGGCCGGTCAACTTTCGCTAGCTCCTGCGACTGCAACACGGGTGCTCTGCCTAGCTCTCAGGTAGCATTTGTTCCCCTTAGCCTCAGGCACCTTTCCTTCAAAAGCGCTCTCCTGATGGGTCGCAAAGTGGTGCTGTGATGAACTGAACCTCATCACTGGATCTTGGAGGAGCCTGCTGGCCAGCCTCTTACCCTGTGATTATGGCCCCTGCAATAGACCTGGCTAAAATACTTTAAAAGGCTCTGTTTATGTGAAGTATGTACTCCAGACAGAGAGACCAACCGTTAGCACTAATTCCCTGGAACTGTTTGGGCATGGCACCATGTGCACGGTCAGTCAAAAATAAGACTTCCAGGAAATTCCAGAACCCCTAAAATAATCTGGGTGATTTTTGGATATGTTGGTCACCCAGATCAGGGCTATCAGGGAAATGTAACATTTGTGGGGTTTTATGTATTTTTAGGGTACTTCTGGGGTGTTTTTTTTTTTTAAAAGTATGTTTTTTCTGTGCTTGGAGATAATTGGATTAGAATTAGTACAGTTACTGATCCAATTATCTCCCAAGCAGGGAGGATTGATAATATGCTTGTTATGGGAGTGTCGGGCATTTAATCACTGTTCTTATTGGTCTGTGTCTTTGTATTGGAGTCGCCATAAGGTCCATGTGGACGTATCCCTTGCATGGGAATTGTCATAAAAGACCAAGTGTGGCTTCCATTAAATAGAGATTAGTTTACCCCTTTATGAAGTCTTGGCTCATGTTTGGGGGATTAGAGAACTACATTTACTCTGGGGATTGCTATAATCACTATACTCCCCTGAGTGTAATCACTAGCTCTCATAAGAGCTGTTCCTGCTACACTCTCTGGACTAGGAGAGGTCTACCCACTGGAAGCTGGATCCTGGTCTTGGGTGCACGGTAGGCAGAAGATGGCGAAACCCCTACCAAGTTGCGGCGGTTCGTGGGGTTTGCAGCGGTTACTGTGTTCCAGTGCAGTGCTTATGGTGCTCGCAAGTACTAGGAAGCAGCGATTGACAGTGGTACCCGGTCGGGGTGCCAGGCGGTCCGTCACAGGTGCAAAACCCTGGACCAAGTTGTACAGGAACCACAAGTTCACCTCATGCTGAAAACAGTTCCCTAACTTTTGTGGCTAAGTACCGCTGAGGTGGCCGGGAACCACAGAGTTCTCTGGCTGAAATTAGTTCCATAGCAGTCACGGCTAAGTACCGCTGAGGACCATTCGTGGGTTTGGTTCATGCGAATCGCTGCCAGGGAGCTAGTGTTCGGTTCCATTAGAATGAAGTAAAAGTGCCGAACCAGGGGCACCGAGGCAAAGCTTCTAATGGAGGCTGGGTAGGGTAACTCCTGAACGGGATCTCTAAACTGGACCATAGTTGCCAGGCAGGTGGCCAGCTTCCACACTCCTCCAGGAGTTTGTGGCAAAGCTCCGTGGGAAGGAGTGTTTGTCATATTGTGTCTATCTGTCTGTCCTTTTGCCATCCATCTTGCTATCTATCTATCAAGTGTCTATTTTTTTTATTTATGATAGCATATATTTGACTTAATTCATAAATGATCAGCAAATTCAGAAAATCAACTTTCGTTATATGGTTGCAAATTTTATGCTTCAGCAGTACTCTGAAGGATTACAATTCAGCATAGTCCCTCATCCATTCAGAAACTACCTTGTTCAGAAATTGTTAAGTATTGTGAATAATGCTTAGCTTTTTACCTCCAAATACCCCATGTTTGGCTCTAAATATCCTCAGACTATCATATATTAATTTTGCTATGTAGGATAACTTAGACTAAATTAATAAACTACACATTATTTTTATGTCAGCAAATTCTATTAAAAAGCCAAGCAACAATTCACAATTTTTGCCTACTGTAGTTACCTTATTTTTTTTTATTTCTCAGTATATGTTTTACTATTATTTTGTATCAATAAACATAAAAAAATTAAACCTAAAAACTAAAATAGAAACTATATATATAAAAAAAGAATCATATTAAAGGGAGGGACTGAACCATTCATCCTTAATCAATTACAATATATTATTTACCTGGAACAGTTTAAAAGAGAAAAAAAAAATCCTGGTTACTGCTTGTTACTAAACTCCTACTAATTATCTTTTTAAATGTTTCCTATATTAATTTAATGTGTAAGCTATTTTAAAAATGGATTAATATTATCACGTATATCGATATTTAGAAAAAGCAGTTGAAGAGAAAATAGACATAGAAATAATTTTAAAATTACAAATGCCAAATAAATTACCCTAAAATCTTGGTGATCTTCACATTTAATTATATTATTTTGCAGAGCATTAAAAAGGCAAATATTCATAAGAAAAGATTGGTCTTTCTTTAGCTCTTGTAAGCCCTACGAGAAAACTGAATAATCTACTGGCATAATAGAGAACCATTAGTGATCAGGAATTCCCACACCAGAAATGCAATCTTCTCTGCTAATGGCTGTACTGAAAATCTCATTTCCACCAATATCAATAAATCTGTGTGTTCAGTAAAACTGGACCTGGATGTCAATAGAAGAGTGATAGAGAAAAGTAACAGGTGTGACATTAACACTAAAGACAGACAAGGAAATATATATATATATACTTATGAAATTGAATCAAATATATCAAAGCACTTACAAAAAATGAATATATTTAGCTACAATTGTTAGAATTAAGTTGTAAGTGATGTCAGACTGGTGCAATAGATGGCTTTCTTGTAACAAACTATCTTTCTTTCAACACAATAATAGTATGTGCTTAAAGGGATACTCTGCTTATTTAATTGTAGCAAAAATACAGTTAAACCATCATTGTAGCCTTAAACATCTACCTCTCATTAGCTGCAGGACTGACCTGGAGGAGAAGGATTGCCAGTGTGAAATGGTTGATACCCAAAGTACAATGAACTATCACAGGCAGAGTTAGGATAGGTCGAGCCACGGGGCTCACAGACAAAAAAATGTTGAGTCAAGAGATGCAAAAATGTTACTCTGGGAAGAATATATTGGAGAAGGAAAGGCAAAAAAGGTGAAGAAGCTGCAATGTTAAGGGATCAGTCATCAAGTGTACATCAGAACTGTGAGCACCCCGGTCTATGTCACTGTAGAGTTGCCAGCACAATCTCTGTAAGTTAATTAAATTATTTTTCAAACATAACGTTTACTCTCTATTTCCTTTCCAGTGCATCATTTCATTTCATTCCTATTTTGTGTTATCATTCTCTGTTCTATTTTTTTTTTTAATAGTTTAGCTTAGAATCTGTGTTAACTTTGCAAATTATCCATTTTTACAAAATATAATTTCGAATATCTATATATATATTAAATATGACAGCAGTTGCCCAGATTCATAGTCCTGTAAAGTAGATCTGTGCATTTATTTTCATATAAATTGTGATTTGTCTAAATTTTGGGCAGTCAGCGAATCTGAATTCTGCAACTCTGAAACATCATGAGGACATTTAAAAAAACAAACAAACGAAATAATCAATAGACAAACAATTTTGTTTGTTTTGTGATTCTGGGTTCTGTCCATGTAACCCTTGATTGATGAAAAACAAGATGATTGATGGTTAGGAGACAGCCACTAAATGTTGATTTCATTCACATATCAAGTGAGAAGTGACCCATTAAAGGGAAAAAAAGATAATCCATAAGAAAAGCTTTTTTTTTAATATTTATCTGTATAATACATATTTATCTATTTTCTAGTACACTAATAGGAACATTTCCTACAACTTTTTCCTGAAATTATTGAAAGAGCAATAGCTGCCCGAACTGAAATGCCACATGCATGAACTTCGGTCCAACAAAACCAAAATGTTTTTCAGGCAAACCTTTTTTTTTTTGCCATGCACAAGTCTAATCTAAAGTGAGTTATCATAAGAAGATGTGAATTAAGCGCATATTGATATTGTTATTGTCTTTAATTTAGATTTGTAGAATTAAGTAGACTTGTGTAAACAAAAAACATCAGAATTGAACATTTTCTTTAGTACCTCCAGTGTTAGCTGGCTTGGTATTGGCTGAACTTCTGGTAGTGAAAACCGAAGTTTGGCTAAACCGGACACTGAAATATGGCTAAACTATAATGAGGGTTAATCATGTGGTGACTGACCAGTGCTTCCTAGCCAGCCACCAAAATTAGAGTTAAAAATAAATAAATAGGACTATAAATCAGTTTGACCCCCACATTAGTGCACATGAGGTTTTTTACCATGCCCCAAGTGTGGGCATATCTGCTAAACAGCAAGCTGCCAGTGGCATCAGGTGGCCATTTACACCCCTCATCCCCATGTTTGGCTATTAATTAAAGAAATAAAGCTGGGAATATATAGTATTACTCTGGTGAGCCTATGGTGAAGCTCTAAATACATAATAATACAGGTGGAACATAATCTATGGGTGGGGGTTATAATTAATAAACCGGGGTGACCTACCTGTTGGAGCTCTAAAGTAATGTAGAAGGGGATTGGACATGCCATTGTCAACCTCCCTGAAAAAAAAAATATGTTCTCTCCTCCCTCCCACAGTCCGGTAGAGTTCCCCAATACCAAACTAAAAAAAACCCCATATTGTCCCATCACAATTTTAAGAGCAACAAATAAACACTAAATCACAAAAACAAGTGAAAAAAATAAAAAAATATTAAATGTAAGCCCAGCAGAGGCTCAGCTCAGTATGAGCTTGCAAGGTGGGGAAACCCTCTTGCCTCCTTCCTCAAGAGTTGGATTACACTATGGTGGAAATGCTTGACAATCCTCTTGCAACACTCAAGCATGATTTGTACCTTTGTGTTGGCTTCCTGAATTGCATCCTACGCTACAAGCTGTAGGATGCGTGCAGAAAAGAGCACACCTATAAAATAACCATCTCCCTGGTCTTTGACAGTGTTGGCCTGCCTGCTTTCACAACTAACTTCACATCATTTGTCTGATTGGCTGCAAAATGTTTGCTAGACATGGGCAATTCATTTTGTTCAAAGTTCGAAATGGAATTTCTTTCAAATTCATCTAAATTCATCAATTCAGAAGAATGATTCCTTGTGTAGGAAAGATACAATAATAGTTCAGACTTTGCATAGTAAATTTTCAAACGGAGAGCTGACCATAAAAGCAAAACTCTAGTAAAATTGTAGGAGTCATGGTATCAGGTTTAAATATCACAAAAAGTGTTTGCATAAGCAACTATTTTATGGTGCTCCAATGTGGAAGAAAAACTCTGGATATCATCATTAGCCCTATTTTTATTCAGCATACATTTGTGAGTGCAAAAAGTAATGGTGAAAGGGGACATCCCTACCTTGTTTTTCAGAAGGATTAGCATAATCCATTTCATAAACAGGAGCCTTGCACAAAGTCTTTTTAGCACAAGGAACATGCATTTCTAGTTCACCCTGTCTGAAAAATGCTTTTTCTGCATCCATAGACAAGAGGATGACTGGGACCCCATCTCCCTACTAGGGATAAACCCCAACAGATCTAGGTGGATAATAGTCTGGAGTAGAGGAGTTATGTGTAGGGCCAGAATCTTTGAAGAGCTTCAATTCCACATTAAGGATTGAAATTGGTCAATAATTAGCACATTGTGTTCTAATCTGACCATCTCTGGGGGAAAAGCGTAATGTTCACTGATGTAAATTGAGTCAGGGGAAGATAGCCATCTAGTTCAATGCTCCTGTAAGGAAACCTACCTTTTTTAATTTTTTTTTGTTCATCTCACTATGCCACTGTGAGGCCTGCTTTATGAGGTGGATTCCAGAGGTTTTCTTATGACATTGGCTGCTTGTTTTGTAGAGAACCTGCTGGTAGTCTGTGTCTGGTATTGTGTTTTTTTGTATTTTTTGTATTTTGTTCCTCTTCTGGACTGTGGTCTTCTCTTTATCTAGCTCTGTTACTTCATAGCTCTACTATTACACAACACAGAACTCCAGTAAAACACCTCTTCCTATTCCTCTGTCTTTGCCATTGTTAGGTCTCTGCCTCTGACCTGGCTGAGTATTATATAGCCAACCATTACAGCTCCCACCAATCTAGATGCCAATACATTGGAAGATACTTTGAAAAACTTGAGCGGGAGCCCATCTGGCCTGGGAGACTTGCCGATGGGTGCCATTTTTACAGCTAACAGTAAATCTTTCTAGTAATGGGTGCTATTTTAATTATTTCAGTCATCTCCTGGTTGTTTCACTCTCAGGCACTCAGATTCTTTATCAATGAGCATTAAATGTGACATAATTTTTTTTACAAAAATGTATTGTGCACAGCAAAATAAATGTAGAAATGAGTTTGAACAAAACAACAAAATTGTAGTTTTCAGTTTGAATTTTCAGGCTTAAAATGTGCAGTACATATTTTGAATCTAAATATCGTATTGAAGCTTTTAATTGAAACATACATATCTAAAGATCCTTTGCCTTTAATGGGAAATTTGTTTAATTTTTGCAATTAATTTTTAATTTGTTACCCAAATAGTCCCATAGATCAGGTTTTTCTTCTGATTTTCATCTTTGTTTGGAAGGCTGTTTGATGAATTCACTCTATATGGTCAAGGTAAGATGCTAGCAGTAGATAGGGGATGTATTTATTAGATTAGAGAGCTTTTTTGCATACTACAATTTAGGAGGTGAGGTTGGCCATTTTTTTTTTTTCATTTTGATTAATGTTTATGACATGTAGCCAGGTACCATTTGATAGGCATATTTCTTTTACCTTTTAGTGACCTAAAATGAATTTTACAAGCTAGCCCCTTGGTAATTCGGTGTCACCTGATTTGGTCTAACTATGGTGAGATAGATTGCAGCAGTCCACTTAGACAGGTCTTTGAGCAATCCATGACTAGTAGATTAAATCAGAATGTTCAAAATAAGCAGAATAACATTTTTCACACAGCTGTGAAATGTATGCTGCATGCTTCTCTAGGAAATGGCATTCTTTTTATTATTTGTCATTTGTTGTTTTCAATGAACAAAGTTGAGAACTGTATTAATCTATGGGTTTTTTTTTACTTGGGTTACCTTTAGATTGGTTAGAGCAAGGAAATGTGGGATTTGCCACAGATACATTATTTTATAATAGCCCTGAATGATTTAAAAGAGCATTCGCAGTGTTTTGCTCATTATCAGTAATGTTTTTTTTCTTCAGCAATTGACCTAATTCAATCTGAACTGCCCATAGTGAAGATAAGTAAATAGGGATACTGGGTGCCTAATTTATTTATGCAATTATGTGTAATCAATCAACTTGGGATGAGAAGAGGGGGAAGCACATACACTGGCTCCCAGTTCTTTAACAATGTTTCTAAGGATCTCTTTTTTTTTTTTAGTCTACCATTCCTCATCTAAAAAAAATTGAAGCACAGCATGCCAATTGCTAGATGAAGCCAAACCTTGATTGAAGCAGTGTGAAAACCACCATTTCATTTTGCAGCTCATGACTCATGTACATACAGGGGGAAAAGGGTATGATTACCATCTTCATCGTGGTTTAGTCAAGGTTACTGGGGATGCTGAGACCATTAAAACATATATTTTAAATATATTTAAACTGTATTCCTGCTGGGAGTTTAGGCTGCCTTTATTCTCTTTTGATTTATAATCTCAAGCTTGCACTTGCTAAAACTGCCTCTTAATTGACCTGATTTCACAAACTGTCTGTGTATGTCTTTTTTTCTGCAAAATCCTTACATTGCAAAAACGTTAGATAAAAAAAGAATAGACAATGTGCAGTGTGAAACAAAAATGTGAAACTCAGGGCCCGTCAATCTTTGTGCAACACTGGAATATGCATGTCCAGAGATGACAGAGTTTGATAGATTCCACATACCTGCTTGGAATCCACATATTGTGGGAGAGGGACATAATTAACCGCAGGGCCGCCTTAGGGGTGTGCAAGCTGTGCGGCCAAAAGGGGCGTTGGGCGGCCGACAAAGCTCACGCATGCAGGGGCCGGTGGAGAAGAGGCAGAGCAAATATGTAGGTGGGGGAGGAGCAAAATGGGAAGTGGACGTACATGTAGAAATATGTAGGACGCACATGTAGAATACATACGGGGGACATACATGTAGAAATACGTGGGACGTACATGTAGAAAACTCAAAGAACGGATTTTGGAACATAAAAATAATATTAGAAAAAAATATAATAAACATTCAGTTCCCACGCATTGCAACTCATGTCCCAATTTTAGTTGGAAACACTTCCATTATATAGGCTTAGAAAAAATTAACAATCATTGAAGGGGTGGCAACCTCATTAAAAAATTAGCACAGCGAGAAACGTATTGGATTAATAGATTGAAAACCCTCCAACCAGGAGGATTAAATGCAGACATAGATCTGTGGTGTTTCTTAGAATAATTGTTCCCCCTCTCTCTTTTTTCTCTCTCTGTCTGTCAGAGGTTGTGTATATTGTCATACACATCCATTTAAATATGTTTTAATAATGAATAAACCCCCAGTTCCCCTTTTCTCCACTATAGAGTATAGGGAGAACAATAGGGGAATTAATTTTTCTAACACATATTCATATTATATATTACCTTTTTGAACATTGGGCTTTTCAGAGGCATCAGATATGCCTTATTTTAAATTTCAAAATGTTATAGTTTTTCTGGAAGGTAGAAGAACTACCACCTTTATTATATATATTTTTTTACATATTTTTTATGCATTTTTATAGCTTCTTTTTCAATTTTTATAACTTGTAGAATTATATTTTGTGATACACTTATGGTATCATTTTTAACATCTTGGCTTGTGCATATTACATTATGCAGTGTGCATGTTGCCTTATACAGTATGGAGTTAGGCATCTATGCACACAGGCATATACATATATCAATGCATGAAATATAGGTTATTGGTGTGTTTGTTTTGTTTTTTATTAATAAAGTTTATTTATAAGATTCTCAGACCAGTAATATCTCTGTAACTACTTTGTCACTCCCCTTTGTACACTCCCCACTCATACTCCTATTTAGAAACAGTCTTTTTCTGACTTTTTTTCAACATCCCAGCTTGTCATCATGATGGTATATATTAGGGGATGTTTGTAACTAGGATTGTATGTATTTGTATTCAGCATTGTTGTTAAAGATTGTCCCTGAGGAAGTCCCTTATAGGAAGGAAACGCGTTGGACTGATATATCTACTATTATTTTCTTTGATGTAAGTAATACATGCTTTTTTTTACTCTTTATTTATATAGTCATTTCATCCATTTTTTTTACACCTTGTTTTTTATGAGATTTACATTCACCAAGCATTGAAGCAAGAAGGCACACCAAGTATATTTTTGAATGCATTTCTTGGGATGTTAAAGTGTGAGTGAACATTTGGCACTTACCTATATATCCACTTTATTATATACAGTATTGCACTATGCCATATATTTCTTATTTCCCTAGTTTGGAATAGCCCTATACCATACACTTGTTGAATTGAAGATAGGAGGAAATCTTTGGGCATATCCTATATTGCTAAGGGAAGTTATTTTTTATTTGTTTATTTCACCATAATCACTTTTGGATTGCAATCTTTATACCACTGTATGTGGACATTATAATCACTGTTGTGAATTTACGAGTGTGTGAGAGATTTCATATATAGATTTTTTTATATCTAGATCCAGCCGCCCGTCCATCCATCTGTCTATATATATCCAGCCGCCCATCCATCTATCTTTCTATCTAGATCCAGCCACCTGTCCATCTATCTATCTAAATCCCGCCACCCGTCCATCTATCTGTCTATCTATATCCAGCCACCTGTCCATTTTTTGTCTACATATATCCAGCCGCCCATCCATTTATCTTTCTGTTTAGATCTAGCCACCTGTCCATCTATCCATCTATCTAGATCCAGCTATCTGTCTATCTAGATCCAGCCACCCGTCCATCTATCTATCTATATCCAACCGCCAATCCATCTATCTATCTAGATCTAGTCACCTGTCCATTTATCTGTCTATCTAGATCCAGCCACCCGTCCATCTATCTGCCTATCTAGATCCAGCCACCCGTCCATCTATCTGTCTATCCATATCCAACCACCCGTCCATCTATCTAGATCCAGCCACCTGTCCATCTATCTATCTAGATCCAGCCACCTGTCCATCAATCTATCTAGATCCAACCACCCGTCCATCTATCTATCTATATCCAGCCACCTGTCCATCTATCTGTCTATCTATATCCAGCCGCCCGTCCATCTATCTGTCTATATATATATATATATATATATATCCAGCCGCCCATCCATCTATCTTTCTATCTATATCCAGCCACCCGTCTATCTATCTGTCTATCTAAATATGTCTGTGTGTGTTCACTTTATATTCTGCATCTTTTAAAAGACATTAAGAGTACCAGGAGTAGTCAAAAAGATCACAACATTTTATTGGATTGCAGAAATGCTTTAAATTGCTGACATTTTTGAATGTCTTTCTGCAGTGTACTAGTAAATATATATGAAAATCAAATGAGAGATTGCTTCATACATGACATTAACTAGAACTGATATATAATACACCTACTTGCCTATGCTGCAACTGAAAGTTAAATTAAATGTAAATACCTGTAGAAAATAGAAAATAAAAATATAGTGGCTTCTAATTGCTTAAATATTTACATTCTGTCACAGCTTTTTTTATGCACACATATTAGTGACCAAATCACTAATTCTGACAGAAATATAATACGCTAATTTGTACCTCATGTTAAGACTGTGAAAGGATCTTTTTTTTCTCATGACTTCCAACTTATTAAAAAGAATTGTTAAATGCTTTATTGCTCACTGCAAAACAATTGTCAGGAAGTTATAAATGTCAGTTTAATAGTTTACTGAGCTTGCAATAAAGTTGAAATTCCTTAGAAGAGACTCTGAGCAAACACGTTTTGTTTCTCTAGGGCGAGCTGAAATTTTACCTCAGGAGACGGAATCAATTTATATCATTGCTGCTAAAGCGTACAGCATACAAATCACATGGATCTTTGTAGCAAGAATGCTGACAATTTTTTCTTCTGTTGAGATTGCTCAGACTTATTTTTTTCAGAATATTTTAAGTATACAACACAGAATGCAAAACAACTAAATAGAAATAGCCCCTGCTATTTTGGTCTTGGTGGTAACAAACTTTATTGCCACCAGTGATAACTGATATTACGTGAACACAGACATCATACAAAGATATCATACATTATCGTCATAGTCTGGCAGCCTTGTCCACCCCACATATTGTAGTCTACTTGGTCCCAGTGGGACAGTCTAGGTCTTGAGAACACTGAGAATGTGGGCTACCATCCCATTGTCATACCTTGGACTGCCATGCGGCACATGCTGGGGGTACCGCGTGGCAGCCACGAAGAATCCAGTCCCACGCCGTTCCGTGCACAGTGAACGCTGCATGGCGGTCAGTTGCTCCTAGTGCAGAGCAACGCCTGCACGCTCTGTCTTCTTCCTTGGCTGCCGGATCACTAAGGCAGCCTTGCGCCACTTACAGGAGTCCTTTAGAAATTACAGGACTCTGTAGGTGTAGGTTTTTAATACTATTAAAGTGACAGGTCATATTAATGGGACACATCATCTGCCCTTCACAGATCACACTCCTTTGTGTGATTTGGTGCAGGGTGATGATGCTGCCCAATAAGATTTTTGTTCTCCCTATTTAAACTTCCCTCTTTCCAGATATAATTGCCTGTCCTGGTTTATTCTGCCTAAGAGTGTGTACTTAGTTTTCCTGTTTCTGACCTGGCTTTGTATTTGACTTTTCTGTATTTCTGGTTGCCTGACTTCAGTTTGTTATTTTGTTTTTTAAATATCTTTGGCTTCCTTCACCTTGGCTTTTTATTTTAACTCTGTATTTTAACCTGGCCACTATAAGGTCTGGTATACATACCTTTCTCTATCTATTTCCTTCATTCTGGTTACTGTTTCCTAATACTGTGTGCATGGAGTTTACCCAGTCTTGACACCCATACAGAATACTAAAGGTTCTGCATAAATCCTGCCTCACTTTTGCAGTGCTGTGCTATTTCATTCTGTAGCCCATTACTCCTGCATGTCAGTGACCTAGAGGTAACCACCCTCCCCCGCTCCCTTTGCCAGCCCTTCCATGCATTCCAGGGATATGCACACTGCATTTACATGGTACAGTTAATGAATTATCAGGAATCCCAGGAGACATCCAGTTGTATCAGATAAGCTAGTGGTTGAAAGACCACAGATACACCAACAGCTGTTGCTAGTTTTCAACTCTGATGACTAATAGACAAGTATTAAAATTATAGCCTGAGACATGTACCTGTAGTACATGGCTCCAAGACATTGTATTGTTTTAGATGAAATAAAAGGACATAATGGGTGTTAGGTTTATAGTGCTGGACACCCTAATAAATAAAATATAGGTCAGATTCATAATTAGAATAACATGATAGGTTCCAAATAACTATCGGCTCTTTAAAACCTGTTGGGTAATAAACGTCTCTAAGTCCCTTCCTATCCAAGCTTTGGAAAAACTAATTGAAGTGGAATCCTCCCACAAATATTCCTTATCAGTGTAGGATCTGGAAAATATATATGCTCATTTATGTAATTGTGCAGTGAAATCGCAAGTCATTTAAAGTTCCAGCTTTGTGTTGGAGGATATCAGTTACTATATGGAGGGTTCAGTCAGCTATCTGTGAAGGATATATTTACTAAAATCCAATTATAGAAATGTAGTGCGGTCAGTTCCAGTATTCAACAAGGTTCATAAATGTTAGGGTCTAGACATGAACATGCTACTACACCAGCATAAAAATTTTATATCCAGAAGATATAATCACATGTTTCTCCCACAGGTTTCTCCCATAAAAACAGTGACACAAGTAAAATCAAGCAATACAAAACAGGAGGTAAAAAAAGTAACTGACATGAACTGTATATTACTTTTCTGTTCAAGTAAATGTATACTTCAAAAAAGACATTACCCCACTCATGTCTACCCTTTGGGGTTATAATCCCTGGTTATCTGGTAGAAAGCATCCCCTGGGGATATGTTGGGGGAACATTGAGGTCTTGATACAGATCAGATGTAGATCACTTTAAGAACTTCCGCAAGGTTCAGCACTCAGTCAGTGACTCGGAGTGCTGTCTGCAATGCTCTGAGTTAGGGAGAAGCATGGGGGGAGTGCAATGGAGCGCTAAAGTGATCTTCACCCAATAGAAGTGCAGACAACAATTTAGAACTCTTGCAGAAGTGTGGGGGCACAGGGCCAAGGGAGATTATTTGATCTACCTGCTAGCTCAATGAAGACAGGGCCAGAACTCCAGAACACTGGTCCAGGTGACAATTTGGCTCAGTAAAACATCATGATAAAATATATGGGGAAACATTTGAGCAAACCAAAAAGGACGTAAAACCGTTCCAATCGGTGTACTGCACATATTATTAATATAGATTTTCATGTGGGAAAAAGTAACTAATAGAAGGAAAAAAAGGAGGAACATTCTATGTATTTATTAAATATATAATATATGAATATAAATTTTTTTTTACTGCTTCTCTTTTGTTGCAGTTTAGCTACTTTGACCTTAAATTGGAAATTCACTTTAAATTAACTTTAGATTCTCACGTAAAATCTAGTGGCTGTCCCTTAACTATCAATAATCATATGAACATGCAATGCCATTGCATTGGTCATATGTTTCCTCATAGTGCTTCGGAGCCAAACAGCTGATCTGAATGCACAAGTTTAGTAAAGAGTGTGCACAAAGTGCACTCTCGCATTTTATGCAGACATCAGAAGGCTCCATAAAATGTGAGTGTGCACTTTATATACATTTTATCCACTACTTTGGACACCTTACATACTAAACTATATTATTGTTATTGTTCTGTTTTTCCTGTATACCTAGACTACACACTTTCGGATAAAGACATCAAGCCTGTGACAAACACCTTTGGGTCTGGTCGTTTGCCATGAGCTCCTGGAGGAGCCTGCTTGCCAGCCTCTTGCCCAAGGATTATGGGCCATGAAAAATACACTGAAAAAGGCTCTGTTCATGTGACTTGGGACTATGTTGTTCAGAAACCAAACAACCGCATGAACCAGAGACCACCCAGAAGCTTGTTAATCCCAATTGACACTTTGTAGCAAGTTCCACCACAGTGTGCTAAATGTTCGGCTGGCTTGCCGCATTTCGTAAGATTGACCACAAGGTGGCGGCCATCTTGTTCTCGTGAACGCAGGCAGCAGTGTCTGGGCATCAATCTCCTGAAACTAAAATTGGACACAGAAACAGGCGATGATGGAACACCGCAGGACTTCCATCATCGCCTGTGTTCGGTTCTATACAACTTAGAAGGGCACTGTTCGGTGGAAACGTTCCCACGAACAAGATGAACAACTCCAGGGTAGAACCATGGATTCCGTTTGGTAATTTGTTCATTTTTAAACTACTGAACTTGACAGAGCGTTAGCACTGATTTCATGTAACTGTTTTGGGCATTAGACCATGTGCACGGTCGATCAAAATTATGACTTCCATGGAAATCCCAAATCCCTGTACCGATCTGGATAATTTTTTGATTTGTTGGTCACCCAGATCGGGGCTCTTAGGAGATGTGACATTTGTGGGGTTTTCATGTGTTTTGTGGGTTTTGTTATATTGCTTGTTTCTGTACTGAGAGATAATTCAATTATATGTTTGTGTGCTCAGGTAATTATCTCTCAGGCACAGGGGAGGAGTATATTAGATGTTTGCTTGTAACTAGTCTCCAGGGGGAGGGATTACCCTGTTTTGTGTGGGAGTGTTATGGGCATGTGTCTAAATTGTATAAAAGCAGGCCATCTGGCCAGATTAAAACATTCCAGCTTGTACTCCCAGAACTATGTATTGTCTGGTTACTGGGAGGGGAAAGGGCTAATCACTAATCACTGTTCCAGTGCAGAGGATTCAATAGGGAAAGTCCTTGTAAGGACAAGAGCTCCCAGGACTAAGTGTCATCCAGTGCCTGGGGGTGGATAGAGCGAGTTCCCCATTCCGCTCCAGGAGGGAGCGGTTCCAGGACCCCAGTCCAGCCACGGCGACTGTGGACATAAATGCTGCGGTTTGTCCCCTGTTCCTTGGCGGAGGTACCCAGCCAGGGGTACAGGGAGCTCTGTTAGAAAGCCCATATCTTTAGGTGGGGATTGAACCACCCAGGCGCAGCCATTGGAACTGCAATTTGGTGCACCTTTTAGCTCCAAAACACTGTAAGTGAAATACTTTATTTTTCTTTCACATCAAAATAATCAATATACTACACCAGGGTTAGGCAACATATGGAACGTGTTCCATGCACACCACTCAGGGTGTCTTCACACGGCACTCAAGGCTGCTAGAGCCAAAATGGCTCTGGCCTATCAGGAGTCCCAGTGAAACTTCAGATATCTGCTAATACGAAAAGGTGGTGAAGGACAATTCTCAATGTATACATTGCAGCACATAGAGGAAGTGATCTCCTCCTAGCACTTGTGAATGGAAATCCACAATGTAGTAGAGCAGCCCGCAGCTGCTATTGCAGCTCCTGTCCTTGACCTTAACCTGGCCAGCCTGGTCCCCACTAAAACACAGGGATGCCACCAACACTGCTAGATATACACAGAGCTGCAGAATAACTCTCTCCTCATACAAATAATACAAACAGCCCACACACAAACATACACACAATCCCCACAAACTCAACACCACTAACAATTCTCAAACATGCACACAACCCCACATACAGCCTCTCACATGCAATACCCCAAACAGCCCCACACATACACACATTACGAAACACACACTGTGACATTTCCATCCACACACACAATTCCACAAGCAGCCCCCATACACAGCCCACATTCATATGTATCATACACGATACCACAAACTACTCATGAACATATACAACATAATAGCTCACATACGCACAAATACAACGATACAGAGCAACTGCAGTATAAATAACACAAGCAGAATAGGGCAACATGCACATCTAAATTTAACAATTAAACTTAATTTAGTTTAATAGGACCGGCACACTACGGGACTTCACAATCTTATTTCGGCACAGTGCTGCTAAAAGGTTGCCTACCCCTGTACTACACTATATTCATGCCCCTGTTGTCCTCTATTTCTCATTGCACATTGACCTGGATTTAAGGACCCCACCAAAGTGCTGCTCACATTTTTCTCTAAACCATACATCTGGGAATAGATAAGAGAGGCTTTGGTTTGGGTTGTTCAAGCTGCCTTCTATACTGTGCAACAAGAGCTAGAAACCTACCTATCTCTGATATTGACAAGTTCAGAAACCACTACAGGTTGGAAGGATGTGGCTTTTAACCCCTTAAGGACACATGACATGTGTGACATGTCATGATTCCCTTTTATTCCAGAAGTTTGAGATGAATACCCCTCACCTCCCACCCCCCGGACAAAATATGACCAGAACAACTAATTGTAACCTAATCTACACATTGAACTTAACATATGTGGGTGTCAAGAGTGCACGTTTACGGCAGACAAAATAACTGAATAATAAAAAGCAAACAAAGCTAAGAGATTCATATAACATATGGATTGCACTTGCATCTTACTTGTATATTATGTTTGGGGAATAGCGAATAATGTATAGTACAAAACAGAAGCCATTAAATCCACAATTTAAAATATTTATGTTAATTAAAAACTCTTGTTATCTATTACAGACATCTCTTTTCCATGTTTTCCACTTTGAAATTTGCTTAATATGTCAGAGTGTTCTTACTAAAATGGACAATTAAAACTAATTCTTCATTATGGTAGACACATGGTACGTCTTTGTTAGTAAAAGGGTAAGCATATGTGAGTTCCCCTAGGTTAAATTCATCCATATGTCAATGTTTGCCTTATGAATTGCAAATATATTCCAAACCATATTTTCATGTGATTTTCTAAAGTACGTTCAAACTCCCACATTGCTGGCACTACATTGAATTTATGCTTTAATAAAAATTAATTAGTGGTTTCATTTAGTGAATATTACATGGAAGAACTAGTATTAAGGTCAAATTTGTTTTATGAATTCCTTCATTCACATTGTAATTCCAGTGCAGGGGAGCAAATGGAAATGGCACCTTGGTAATAATAATTTTGTTGCCTCATTTTAAAATCTTTTGTACAGAGATCTCATGTCATTTTATTTGCACTTATGTGCACGTCTTATTAAATCCTGTGAACTTTTCATTAAATTCATTCACAACAGAAAAGTGTGCTCACCCTGGTTACATCCTCTGGTGCAATATTTAGTATTCAATGTGGAGTCCCCTGATCAACTCAACACTGTGGCATGTGTTTATAGCAGCACAAAAAATAAAAAATAAATCTACAATACCAGGACATACGATCAAGTATAAAGCATAGTATAGTATATAACATAGTATATATTATTTCAAGGTAATTACGTACCGCTTAAACCCAAAAACGTTCATGCACAAATGCCAAAGTCTAACAATTACAATAGCATGTAAAGTGCAAACATAACTTGCATATTCTAATATCATTTACACAATATACTAACATCTAATAGTAGTTTTTTGACATCATTATGGCCATAGAATATTTAGTATGTAGAATACTATAAAACTTGTGTATCACAAGAATTCTGTCCCTTTATTACAACTAGCACGGCATAAGGATGGTACATACTACATTTTCCAAGGATATGAATAAGGACTCAATTTAGTATTGTTGGATAAGCTTTCCAAAAGATTTTCTATTTTTGGATAAACCTTTGAGATTATTTAATATAATAAAAAAATATTTAAATGTTGTAATATTTTATATATATATTGATATATATTCTATATATGATATATGTTTTTATATTTTAATAAGTTGAAATCATGATTGGAAACATGTATCCAAAACTATTTAGTTATTTGAAAAGCGGATCAAATAATATTAAAACGAATCCATGTGTTTGAGGCCATAACCTTAATATAGTTATATGACTGTAAGTCTTATGTTTAAGTCAACAATATTAGGCTCTTTGGTGGTAATGGGATTTTTGTCTCCTAAATTGTGATTACCCCAAAGAACACCAACACCCGGTTCACTCTGACAAACCATGATTTATACAGAAATATAAAAGACAAACAAATTGGTATTGTGTGGTTTGGCCAGTCACAAGCACTAATAGTAATAATAAATAGTAATAGATAAATTCTCCCCAAAACAATATCCCACTGACATACTAAATAGGGCATACGATGAAATTAAAGACCTGGAGCAGAACCAATTGGTTTTTAGACAAAGCAATTATAACAAAGGACAAGAGAAATTTGATAAAGTACCTTTAGTTTTAGATTTTAATCAGGATTTTAAAAGAGTTAAATCTATTATTAATAAACACTGGCACCTTTTAAAAAAGGATAGAGAATTATCGGTAATTATTCCAGAGAAACCTTTCATCACTTTTAGAGGTGCACCTAGTTTAAAGCAGATTTTGACTTTTAATCATCCAAGAAAGGAAGTACCCGATACGTTTTTAAGTGTGAATAGAAAAGGTTTCTACTCATGTGGAAAATGTGTAGGATGTAAATGTAGCAAAAACAACACTATAAAAGGGATTAGTAAATTTAAGACAAAATATACAACAGAAGAATATACCATTAAGGATTTTATTACTTGTTTTACTAAAAACATTATATACCTTTTAATATGTCCATGCGGACTTCAATATGTGGGCAGAACTATTCGCCCTCTACATAAGAGAATTTATGAACATGTCAATAATATCCGAAAAGGTATAGACCATCATAGTGTGTCCGCTCATTTAAAAAAATATCATAATAAAGACCCCAGTGGCCTCACATTTTTAGGAATTCAAATTGTTAAAAAACCATGGCGAGGAGGCAATTTTATTCAATGTATAGGAAAAGAAGAGATGAAGTGGGTTCATACACTGGATACCCTTGAACCAAAAGGTCTTAATATTGAATTTGATTTATATAATTTTATTTTATGAATTTTATATTTTAGATGAATTTTCTATCTGATAATAATTACTTTTCCTTCCCTCCTTTTGCTAGTAGGTGCATTTATATAACTGTATTTATGTATTTTAATGGAGAATTTTCTTCTTTTGAGATTTTAATATGGTTGAGTATATTTAATATGTTTATGACATTCCATTTTTTGTTGAAATATTGATTGGGACATTCATGCACTTTGGTTATTATGTATACTATTATTCTTTTGTTATATTTCATTTATTTTATATATTGCTTGGGACTTCTCTATATAGACATTTAGGGGATCTACCCCGTTTGTATAAGACTTTGGCCATTTATTTGCATATCTCACGCCCACAATATGGGCTTTAAAAGCCAGGACCAGCTGTATCAGGATGTGATCTAAAGAAGCCTTTTTCGGGCGAAACGCCTCATCACGTTCACATACGACGTCATCACGTTATCACGTGACCGCACGAAGCTCCGAACCTGGAAGTGCCTTGTATAGTGCCGCAAGCTGCAGAGATCGTGAACTTTGGTGTGTTCATTTTTTCCAAATATTGAATGGGACACTGGCCTTCTATGGGGTAAAGGGAGTTTTTTATTGGAAGAAATAAAAATCGTTTTATTCAGCTGGCGTCCTGCTTTTCACTACTATCAAATCCCTATGCTGTGGATTACATGCTGGAAAAGACTTTTACTGCTCTTTCCTTGTGAGTTTTATTCCATTTCTCTTGGCTGTTTTTATATAATTTTAAACAGTATTATGCTATATGCTTTTTCTTTTTTTATGTACCATATCTCCTACTTTGGAATAACCAAATGCAATTTATATTGAGACATATTTTCCTGCTGTAAGTTACCATTTGTATTGCTATGCTATCATGGCGGTAATTCTCACTCCTGGGCTACCATACAGTCTCACAGGCAACATTACCAAACTGGCAAATTTCAATGTGAAAAAAATGAAATGCAAGCCTTATATTTGACTATGTAACTTTTGAAAACACCATAAAACCTGTACATGAGAGGTACTGTTATACTCAGGTGACTTCGCTGAACACAATATTTTATTTTTATTTTATTTATAAGATATTTTACCAGGAAAGATACATTGAGATTTCTCTCGTTTTCAAGTATGTCCTGGGTCCACAAATCATTGCATTGTTACATTAGGGTTCAACAAAATACAAAAACAATATTAATACACAATATATACAAAATTTTACATAGAACAGGCAGAAAATATATAATCAACCATGACACGTGCATTCTGTTTTGAATTGCGGTGCTCTATTGGAGAAGGAGGATCGGGCCGCTTTCTTTTTGTATTGAGGTAGACTAAGTAAAGTGCTTGTACTGGATCGGAGCTTATAGAAAGTGGGAACAGCTGGGGAAAGCATCTTGTTCAGGTAGGGTGAGAGTTTCCCAGAAAAGCTCTTAAAAACAAGGTTGGAAAGATGAAGGGTGCGTCTGGATTCCAGTGACAGCCAGTTTAGTTCTTTTAGCATGTCACAATGATGGGTCCTGTAATTACATTGTAGCACAAATTGGCAGAATGAGTTATACAATGTGTTGAGTTTATTAACGTGGGATTGCAATGCAGATGCATATACTACATCCCCATAATCAATGATTGGCATCAGCATTTGCTGTACAATCTTTTCCTTTACTGTAGGGCTTAGGCAGGCTTTGTTTCTGTACAGGGCACCTAATTTTGGATACAGTTTAGATGCAAGCTTTTCTATGTGCAGGCCAAAAGATAGATTGGGGTCTTATATCATACCCAAGTATTTGAAAGAGTGGACTGCGGTCAGTGTGCCATTTGAATTTGTTTTGATGGATAGGTGGGAATTGTGTAATTTGTGTAATTTAGGTACTGTTCCAAAGATCATTGTGACAGTTTTGTCAGTGTTCAGGAAGAGTTTGTTTTTTGCGATCCACTTTTCTACCTCTGTAAACTGGTCTTGGAGCACAGCCTCAAGTTGCTGTAAATTGGATTTGCTCGCATAGATTACCGTGTCAGCTGCGTACATGTGTACATTTGAGGATTGGCAGACATTAGGCAGATCATTTATAAATAATCTAAATAGTAGGGGGGCAAGAATGGAACCCTGGGGAATACCACACGTGACTGGGAGAGGGAGGGAGTCACTGTCAGAAATGGACACATATTGCGAGCGATCCGATACATACGATCGAAACCAGTTTAGAGAATGATCACCAATACCTGAGTTTTTGAGTTTGTGCAGTAGAATGTCGTGGTCTACTGATCAAAGGCCTTAGCAAAATCAAGGAAAATAGCTCCAGTTAGGGCTCCTTGTTCCATGCCAGTTTGGATGTCATTGCAAACTTTTAGGAGGGCAGTTTTAGTGGAGTGATTCTGGCGAAAGCCCGATTGATCAGGGGTCAGATAGTTTAATTGTTGGTAGTACTCACAAAGTTGCGTATGGACAAATTTTTCTAAGATTTTTGACAATACCGGGAGCAATGATATTGGGCGATAGTTAGAAACCAAAGTAGTGTCACCACTTTTATGGATAGGCACTACTCTCGCAGTCTTCCAAAGTTTGGGTATGTATCCAGACACCAAGGATTCATTAATTAGGGTTGAGACGGGTTTAGCAATTGCCGGCGCACTGAGCTTCAACAGCATGCTGGGATTTGATCAGGTCCGGACTGGTTTTTCATTTTTAGATTATTAAGATGTTTTTTAATGACACTAACAGGTACAGGTCTAAAAATAAAAACTTGTCTATATTGGGCCTTTGCTAATTTAGTGTGACCTGATCCACATTTGTACTTTCAGGATGCGTGTCATTTATTAGCTTGGCAATCAGGGCAGTAGAGCATCCGACAAAATAATTGTTAAAGGCATTTGCTACATCTAAGGGAAGTTGCAGGGTTTGGTTACCCACTTTGACAGTGGAGAGTTAGGAGTGGATTGGGGGAGTTTGTAGTTTATTTATGACTTTCCAAAAGTTTCTAGGGTTTGAGATGTTACTGTTCAGATTTTCATAGAAATATTGGGCCTTGGCCAGTTTTGTCTGTTTTGTGCATATATTTCGCCATTGTCTATATGCACAGTGATCATTCATAGAGCCAGTACGCTTAAACTTTGACCACAAAGAATCCCGAAATATATATAAATGATCTAAGTATATATAATTCAATTTTACATTGTTCTAAACAATTTAAACTTTTTCTCAGGCAGCAGGGGGAGTACCTGTCATTACAGACACTCCCCCTGCTGGCACTGCCTTGGACGGCTATGCCGTCCATGTGATTGTGAGGTCCTCGCAAGTACCTCGCGATCACATGGCCCGGGGGTCCAAAGAGGAAGGAGGAAGACTCCCTGGGGTCCCAGGTAAATCTCCACACCGCCGGCGACTGGGTAAGTACATAGGACGGCGGGGACGTGCAATGCCGCCCCCCCCCGGTGTTTAGAGCCAGGTCCCTAAGGATGGCATAGCATGCCCACCATCCTTAAGGGGTTCAACAAAGGTATAATAATATAATTATGATAATTTGAGAAGTCAGAATTGGCATAGCAAAAATTGCTGATACTGCAGAGCCATTAAATTTGGCAATATTGTAGCCATTTTTGCAATGCAGCACACTTGGCTGTTCAAATGTTTCTCTAAATCTTTTTCATGCTTGATATTCAGATAAGCCAAACCGCCACATGAACAAGTACTGGGGTATCAGAGGTCCCAAGCTAAATTTCAATTTCATTTTCTGAAGAAATGGTTTGGGTGAATTAATTTTTTGCACCATGCACAAGGCTATTGGGAGAGACAAAAAGATAATTTAATACACTTACATTTTGCAGGGGCCAGACACTATTGGTACTGTACCCTCTCTCCCTGCTACTTCTAAGATGGGTTCTTGTTCTTCTGTGGGCATTGAAACCTCACCATTAGGTGGCCAATGATGAGCCCTGAATTGAGATGTCAATAGCATGGGCTGCTGGCACTGCTACTCAAATGTACACTCAATGGAAGGCCCCTGAAATACCTTCTTAAAGTAGAGTACAAATTTGTAAAACCTGCTGAAACCAGACATATTTCAAATCTAATCTGTCCTTTCTTACATGCCTGGTTGCACTTAAGAAAGCTTGACACACACATTGTCTATTTTGACACACACATAGACAATGGCTGAAATATGTTAATCTGCTGTTTTCCCATCATTTTTCAGCTTACTTCCCCTAAGAAAGAAAAACATAGTGGTCCTATTCTATTGCAAATGCATTGTGTCTACATAAAAAAAAAAAATAGTGAATAATGCCAAAAGTGCTGAGATGAACGAACCTCAACTACTGTTAGGATTTTTGTGCACCTCTGGATAAGCTTCTTCTTCTGAAATTGCCAATGCAGAAGATTTTAGTTCCCCATTTGTGATGTCAATTATACCCATGTTTGTCTGAGAACATCAGCTGACACTCTAAGCCAAAAGCTCTATCCAAATAGAGACAACATTAACATTAACATACCTGTACTTATTGTGAAAGGGCAACCTCCACTTACATATATCAGATATTAACTTCAGTCCAGAGGCATCTGAAGAACCAGGTATAAGTATAAAACAGCTTGGAAATTATTTCACTGCTTACTGTGGAATGGTGCCAACTTACACATGATACCATGACAAGTACAGTCTGCTTGAGAGGTCTAAACTAAAAAATATTCTTTTAAAGTGCTACATAACCTATCTTTTTTACAAACTGGTAATTAATAAATATAAGACTTAAAGGGCCACTATTGGAGTCACGGCCCCCGGCTCGCCAACGAACTCCGCTGGGTTCTCCTGGCTGCCTGCCCAGATTCAATATGGTGTCGACCACGTGGTCACGACCATATATAGTTCCGCCCCTCAGAATTACACAGACGTGCGTGTGATGTCACGATGTGGACGCACACGCACGTTCTGGAGTCAGAGGTCACCATCTGACCAATCACAGTCAAAGGAGGGATATTTAAATCCCTGAAGTTCCCTAGTTCATTGCCCTGTCGTGGTTTCCGTTCCTGGTTCCTGATAAACTTGTTTTCTTGTCCTGTCTTTGGTATTCTCAGTATTTTGACCTTGGCTTTTGCTGGCTATTCTGATTTCTGGTTTCCCTGACTTGGCTTGTTTAACGATATTGTGTATTTCTGGCTTCCTTGACCTCGGCTATCCCTTGACTATTCTCTGTCTTTAACGTATTAGTCCAACCATTCTAAGGACTGGTTTACGTTCTATGCTTTTCTGTTCTGTCTATGTGGATGTTACATCGTTATGCGTGCTGGACACTAGTTGTCGTGACATTAGGACTGTATAAACAAAGTGATTTAACTCCTAAATCTCAAAGAATAGAGCAATGAGACTGCAAGGGCATGATTCATTAACTTAAAGTTGTTTTGGTGCCTATAGTGTCCCTTTTAATAGAAAGCTTTCTTCTTGACTGTTTTAAACCTGCTTATTTTTTAACATATTTTTTAACACAGAAGGTGCCTGCAGCAAGTGTGTTAAAAAATGATAAGCTTAGAGTCATGTCTACAAATGCTCACAGTTTAGGGAATAAGATCCATGAACTTATGACAATAATGGCAACTGATAGTGTAGATTTAGTCGCTGTAACTGAGACATGGTATAATGAGAAAAATAACTGGGACATAGCAATACCAGGGTACTCTTTATATAGAAAAGATAGGGAAGGCAAGAAAGGGGGAGGGGTGGCCCTGTATGTGAAGGATAGCATAAAATCTAGCCTAATAAAAGTTAGTGAGGCAAACATAGAGTCCGTTTGGGTTATGTTAGAATTTGGTAATCACACAGTAACTCGTGTAGGTGTGATTTATAGGCCCCCAGGACAAATTGAAGAGTTAGATAATCTACTAGTTGAGGAAATAGCTAAAATGACAATGAAGGGGGAAGTTATCATCATGGGTGACTTTAATCTTCCTGATGTAAATTGGAAAACAAAATTAGCTACTTGTGCCAGGAGCACACATATTCTAAACTCCCTACTGGGATTGTCTCTAAAACAAGTTGTTGAAGAGCCAACTCGTAAAGAGGCCATACTAGATTTAGTGTTAACAAATGGAGATTTGGTATCAGATATTACTGTAGGTGAAAGTTTAGGATCCAGTGATCATCAGTCAGTGTGGTTTAATATAAGAACAGTGACTGAGTCACACCACACAAAAACAAAAGTTTTAGACTTTAGAAAAACAGACTTTTCTAAAATTAGAATATGGGTAGAGGAGTCATTATCAGACTGGAGCAATTTAAATGGAGTCCAAGAGAAATTGGATTATTTAAAAGTTGCACTATTGAAGGCAACAGAAAATTGCATTAGGCTTGTCAGTAAAAGCAAAAAATTCAAGAAACCACGGTGGTACTCCGCAGATGTGGCCAAAATAGTTAAAAACAAAACGTTAGCATTTAGGAATTATAAAAAAACCCAGAGTGAGGAAGACAAAATTATCTATAAGATTAGGCAGAAAGAGGCTAAGCAAGTTATAAGAGCTTCCAAATCACACACAGAAGAGAAAATAGCACAGTCAGTAAAAAAGGGGGACAAAACATCTTTAGATACATAAATGAGAAAAGAAAAGTAAAACAAGGATTAGTTAGATTAAAAACAAAAGAAGGAAGGTATGTAGAGGAGGATAAAGGTCTAGCTGACTGCCTCAATGAATATTTTTGTTCTGTATTTACAGATGAAAATGAAGGAAAGGGACCTCAGTTAAGAAAAAGGATAAATGAGTAATTTATTACACGTGAGTTTACAGAGGAAGAGGTTCTATTTCAACTGTCAAAAGTAAAGACAAATAAGTCAATGGGACCTGATGGAATACACCCAAAGCTATTAAAAGAGCTTAGTGGTGTACTAGCAAAACCATTAACAGATTTATTTAACCAATCATTGTTAACAGGAGTAGTCCCAGAAGATTGGAAGTTAGCGAATGTTGTGCCCATTTACAAGAAAGGTAATAGGGAGGAGTCAGGCAACTATAGGCCAGTAAGCCTTACTTCAGTAGTGGGGAAAGTGATGGAAACCATGTTAAAGGATAGGATTGTTGAACATCTAAAAACACATGGATTTCAAGATCAGAGACAACATGGGTTTACTTCAGGGAGATCATGCCAAACTAATCTTATTGATTTTTTTGATTGGGTAACTAAAATTATAGATCAGGGTGGTGCAGTAGACATTGCTTACCTAGATTTCAGTAAGGCTTTTGACACTGTTGCACATAGAAGGCTTATAAATAAACTGCAATCTTTAAGTTTGGATTCCAATATTGTTGAATGGGTAAGGCAGTGGCTGAGTGACAGGCAAGAGAGGGTTATAGTCAATATATTCGAAGCTTGGACTTGTCACCAGTGGGGTACCTCAGGGATCTGTACTTGGACCCATTCTCTTTAAAAATTTTATTATTGATATTGCAGAAGGTCTTGATGGTAAGGTATGTCTTTTTGCTGATGATACTAAGATATGTAACAGGGTTGATGTTCCAGGAGGGATAAGCCAAATGGCAAATGATTTAGGTAAACTAGAAAAATGGTCAGAATTGTGGCAACTGACATTTAATGTGGATAAGTGCAAGATAATGCATCTTGGACGTAAAAACCCAAGGGCAGAGTACAGAATATTTGATAGAGTCCTAACCTCAACATATGAGGAAAGGGATTTAGGGGTGATTATTTCTGATGACTTAAAGGTAGGCAGACAATGTAATAGAGCAGCAGGAAATGCTAGCAGAATGCTTGGTTGTATAGGAGAGGTATTAGCAGTAGAAAGAGGGAAGTGCTCATGCCATTGTACAGAACACTGGTGAGACCTCACTTGGAGTATTGTACGCAGTACTGGAGACCGTATCTTCAGAAGGATATTGATACCTTAGAGAGGGTTCAGAGAAGGGCTACTAAACTGGTTCATGGATTGCGGGATAAAACTTACCAGGAAAGGTTAAAGGATCTTAACATGTATAGCTTGGAGGAAAGACGAGACAGGGGGGATATGATAGAAACATTTAAATATATAAAGGGAATCAACACAGTAAAGGAGGAGACTATATTTAAAAGAAGAACAACTACCACAACAAGAGGACATAGTCTTAAATTGAGGGACAAAGTTTTAAAAATAATATCAGGAAGTATTTCTTTACTGAGAGGGTAGTGGATGCATGGAATAGCCTTCCAATTGAAGTGGTAGAGGTTAACACAGTAAAGGAGTTTAAGCATGCGTGGGATAGGCATAAGGCTATCCTAACTATAAGATAAGGCCAGGGACTAATGAAAGTATTTAGAAAATTGGGCAGACTAGATGGGCCGAATGGTTCTTATCTGCCGTCACATTCTATGTTTCTATTTTTCTATGTTTCTAAATAATGGCCTTTATACAGATCATTTTTCTAGCTAAGATTTTATTAACACATATGCACAAAAGAAAATGTTATTAGAATTCTTATTAAGATATTTGAAAGCACATTTCTAGTGAAGAAGTTGGATTTTTGTTTGTGGAAAAAGAAAAAAACAAACTTTTTTGGCTTATTCATGCAAATGTATGTGACATTTTGAAGATGTTTTGTTAATAATATTTTTATGGAGGTGGGTTTAAATATACTGTGTCTTGATAAACATATATATTATGACATAAATTTGGATATACAGGGCGGGCCAAAAATCAGATACAGGTGTGAGGAGTCAATAACTTTTTTATTAATGACCACATTTAAATTATATTGCATACAGTGAATGCTTAACGCATGGACATTTCTTTGACAGTGTACGGAAGATCTTTAACATGAGCTGTATTTTCCACCTCACAAGGTCCAGCTCTTTCGATTTCACTGCTCAAAACATTATTTGAAACTTATTTTCTACTGATTAGCACTTTATGTAATATAAAGCAATTTTCTAATCACAAGCACTTTAGTCAAAGGAATTTTTTGGTACATGTGAAGTTTTTATTAAAGCTCTACACTATATTTGAGTTAATTAATAAATCTATTAACTATAACATTTTTACTTCACATTAGATGTCTTTTTTTCTTTATTCATATTTTCTTCAGCATCAAAGAATGCCGAAAAATATTAAGACCAAATGTGTTTTAAAATAAAAAAAGATTAGATTGCAACCTCTCCCCCCCTCCAAAAAAAAAAAAAAACCCCAGCCATTGAGGGATTCATACAGCTAAGATTGTAAGTTTATAAGGACTTTCAAATTCAATATAAGTTAGAGTGCTCTGATTGATTAGCTTTGATGTCCATTAATCAGAGTGCTCTGAAAGGCAAGTCACACTCAGGGGAGTACCTAGAGCATTTGGCACATTTGATTTTATATATTTAGCACTAAGCAGTGTGTATGTTTTTGAAAGTAAGCATATTTTTGTATGGAGCATTTGTAAGTGAATATAGGGTGTGTGTATGTGGTGTTGGCATTTGAATGCAGGCATGCATTTTTATGTAGTGTGGTTTTTGAATGCAGTGGTGTGGTTATATATAATGGTGGGGTTTGTATGTAGTGTTGACGTTAAAAATGCAGGGGTGTATTTGTGTGTAGTGTTGGCGAGATTCTGAGAAGTATGCACATATACACATACACACACATACATACACACTGACACAAATGCAGATACATAGACACACAGTCACACACAGATACGCAGACACACATGCAGATGCAGTGGCGACTCTAGGAACAATATATGGGGGGGGGGCGGCGGCACATAAAATACCACAATCAAAACTGGGGGGGCACTAAAACTTTTCACTAAGTGATGGGGTAATGTGCTTCCATTGGCTGCCCGAAGCCAGCATGCAGTGCACGTTGGCATCAGTCAACAAATTTGCATATAGTTCTCATTAGCCACCCAGATTTTTTGTTGTCGGTTGGCTGACACCTCTTAAATTAGGGTGCTGTTTATCAGATAACTCCCATATTTGCTATCCTTATGTGGGATTGCCATATTTAAGGACACCAAATGAGGGAGCTATCTGCCTAATTTGATATCTCTAAATATGTAAATCTCACATAGGGGCACCAATTTAGGGAATTATCTACTAAACAGCTAAAAGATCAACATTTTTAAAAGCCCTTTTCTTAATTTCAGTTGTTTAGTAGATAACTCCCTTATTTGTTATCCTTATGTGGGATTGAAATATTTAAGGACACCAAATAAGGGAGCTATCTACCATGCACATTTATATACACAAACAATAACACAACAGGTGTATATCTGTGGTTTGTGTGTTTGTGTGTTATTGACTTCTCACACCTGTATCTGATTTTTGGCCCGCCCTGTATATCCAAATTTATGTCATAATATATATGTGACGAGACCAATCTCGCCACATTGCATTGGAGAAGCCTGGTTGCTCGCCTGCTGCCTCTGGACTATGGCCCCCTTTTAAAAGACTTTATTTCGCCTGGAGAAAAGCTGTATTCGTGCTTTTCTGCCAGTTGTTCGGTAGATTCAATCTACCGAACAACCGCACAAATGAATAGACCACCTGGGAACTGGAGTGTGCCGGCAATTAACCTCCCTGAAGCTGCGGTTAACCGCAGCTTAATTGACGAATGCTGGGTGGCCGCCATTCGTATCCTGAACACGAGGTCGTGGCCATTTTAAACATACGAATGCACAGCGGTGTTCGCCCCTATTTTCATGGAACTAAAATTGGACACAGCTTTGCGCGAACACCGCTGAAGCCGCCGACCTCCCTTCTTGTTCAGTGGAAGTGCACGAACGGCCCGGTGTTCGGTAGTTTTGGTTGAATGTGTTATACCCCAGATAGGAATCCCATGGAGCCCATTCGTATGAAACTGACTGTAAAGACTTTGGCTCCATGGCGATTAAACTGTATTCGTGTGGTCTGAGCGCCATTCGCTTAATAATGTGCGCTCAGACCTGAGCTATCTGGGGATATGTTACATGTCTGTGTTTTATGTAATAAATGTTACTTTATGTATTTTAAAGTATAATACTGGTTTTGTATCCCCACATGTGTAATGGAGTTTTGCCTTTGTCTTGGGAGATAATTTAATTACTTCCCAATTATCTCCCAGGGCAGAGGGGAGGAAGCCAGGATGCATTGTGGGAATATATTGTGACTGTGTGTCCTATTTGTCTACTTGTCTGTCTTTTGTCACAGTCTCCCATTTGGTCCCCTAGGGGAGTGTCCACCAGGTGGGAGACCTGCATAAATACTGGGCAGGTAGCCCTCATTAAACAGACCACTGCTTGACCCTCAACACGGAGCCTTGTCTCATCTTTGGGGGGATTTACTGTATGCTGCTAAGGACTGATTGCCAGGAGTGTAAGCCGCTTGGGAGCTTTTTCCTGTTCGTATGGTTCCTGTTCGTGTATTTGGAGTGCTGTATTGGATGCCGTTCGGGAGTTTGAAGCATTCACTTATTGTATGCAGTTCGAGTGTTTGGAGCATTCCCTTGTATGCAGTTCGGGAGTTTGGTGCATTCACTTGTATTCAATTCGTGAGTTTTGGGTGATTCTACAGTAGCTGTGCCTGTCTCTAAAAAGGGATTATCGTCTAAGCGTTTTTTTTCCCTTTTGTGCAAAACGGTCCGTTACAATATATGTTTATCAAGACACAGTATATATATACACACACACACTTAACCACAGAGATACACACACAATTACACAAATAAACACAGACAAACACAAAGACAATCAAAGACCCGCACACAGTCAATCACAAACACACAGTCACACATAATTAGATATACACACACAAATATCACATACATACACACATTTAATAATTAAGAGGCCTCCCTACCTTGCTCTGGAAGGCATGGAGTAGATCCTCAGTCCCTGTTTGTCAGTGGTTGCTGCTGGGATCTCTGTGCTCTTCCTGCACATGTCCTTTGTGCACTCTGTAATTACGCCAATGCTGGGATGATGTTAAATGCCGGCTCATGGCAGGGCGAAGAAAGTTAGACACAGTGAGATGCACATAGTTATACACATATATTGTCAAATACACCACATGAACACAATCCCAGACACACAGTCACTCGCACACAGTCAAACACACAGTTACAGGCAGGCAGTCAGACACAGAGTTACAGACAGACAAGCACACAACTACAGGCAGACAGTCACACACACACACACACTCACACACAGTTACAGGCAGTCTCACATACACAATTACAGGCAGACTGTAACACAGTTAAAGGCAGCATCACACAGTCACACACACTCAGTGGCATACAGACAGTCACACACAGCCACAGGCAGACAGTCACAGGAAGTCACACATGCAGTTACATACAGACAGTCATGCACAGTCATTTACTGGTGGAGGAGTGGAGTCACTGAAGTCCCTGTTGTGTTGTAGTTTGGGAAGCAGGGACTCCTTCCTGCTTCCCCTCAGTGTGCTGCAGTAAGAGCAGCGAGTGGAGGCTGCCTTTAGCTCCACCCCTGCATCAGGCTTGGCTCCGCCCCACTACAGATTTGGCTCCACCCCAACTCTCCAGGCAGTACTACTGCTGCATTCCCGGCCCCTGCGTGTGTGAGCTGTGTCAGCTGCCTTCTAATATGGCGTCCTGTGCAGCCGCACAGCTCACACAACCCCAAGCCTGGCCAGCCCTGGTAATACACATGGGGCAGACCGACCCCCTGCGCCTCCTTAGTACGCCACTGGTCACATTTATCTCGATCCTTGTGAGGGTGGGACTGTGCCAGATCCACCATGTATGTTACTAGCAACTGGGCAGCAATAGCCGCCCAGTCGCTAGTCTTTTATTACAGGGAGCAGCCATTGGGTGCTTGCTGCTTAACGGAATGGCAATTAGGGGAGGTTTAAAACAGTAATATTAGGATCATTGTGACCCTTATACGTGTTTACATAATGTTCCCAACAAAACTCTTGCTGAGTACAATTTTAATGCATCATAAAACTATACTAAAACTATATCGACATTCAGCCACTTGGGTTCTAAAGAATCAAATTTATGAATCCAAAAGGACTATCTTTTTACCAATCTTTTTTCTCTATTTACTCATCTCCAATGAGAACCTACCTGTTCCATACCTATAATAATTAAATCACAGGGGGGAGGGGCCAGACCATTATGGAGGAGACTCTCATTCTGCTCCTGCACAATCCTGCTCCAGCTCTCCACAGCCTTTTATAGCAAGAAAAGTTAAAATTTCAAGGGCCCACTCACCTCTTACAATCAAGGGCATGCAGCGGAGTGTCATACAACCCGAGCAAGACCCGCTGGCACCACAAGTGAAATTGTGAATAGTGTGTATCGGGCGGGAGAGGCAGCCACTCCCCTGAACCTGAAGTGCCCTGAGCCCGTTTTTTGGCACAGGCACGTCCAGTTACACCCCCTCAAACTGGCAAAGGTGATCCCAGTCCACCCTTCGGAGGCTTCCCCAATGCTGGAACAGGGGATGAAATTAACAGGACAGAGGAAGCAAGCGGTTTCTCACCCAAGATGGCGGAAACAGCATGTATCGATGCTCCCACCAATGCTACACTTAACATCCTGGTAAGGCTGGACAGAGTCTTCAGGGCATTCTGGAAGAAGCTGTAGCACAGGCTGCCTCAAAGTGTCCCACAACAGTCAATTGATGTCCCCGGGCAAAAACCACGTCTACACCCCTACCAAGCGACTTGACTACATTCTTACTGACTGGTAACTCCCACTACTCGAGCGGGGTTCCTGAGATGGTGGAGGCCACAGTAGCAGGCCTTAAAGACCACAATGTGCAAACTGTTGCAGCACAATCCTGGGACTAGTGGAGGTCAATAAGAACGGGACGGAATACGACCTTATCACTGACTTCTGACACTGTGCCAATCACCTACAACCTCAGATGCAAGACCCAATGAACCACATAAAACTGGGAGACTGTGTCCTGCCCACGAAGGGCTTAAGCTGAATGACGCGTTATATACTTGGTGACATCAAACCCCAGCCTTTGCCTGAATTACTACAGCTAACTATCTCTCTTATGTATATCATTGATAAGTCTGCATACCTTCCACTGTCTATATACTCTTGCCTTTTTGTTGCTTATCTCTCCCATTTTTCCACTACGGGGCCTCTTGGGGGAATCACTTTAACAACTCAAGCATGCTATCCCTTTTATTTTTTTTAACACTAACGCTAGTAAGACCATTGTAAGTGCATACAACCTGTATACTACCTGTCTTAACAACTGCATTACTCTGCATGTACTAATACTTTTTCTTTTCTCTAAAAGAATTGCTGATATATATATATATATATATATTTACACACTTACTTTACCCTGACATGTTTTCTCATCGCAATCTTCTCAGTGTGTAAGGTGTAAGGTTTGTTATTCTCAAGCACAACAAATATAAAGAATTAACAACAACAAAAAAATATTTCTCCATTTCTAATTTACAACGAGTGGGTACCAAGTGATGTTTAAAATTCTATGTAATATTATTTACATGTTCTAAAATTATTTTTTAAAGTGTTTTCTTGGTAAGTCCCACATATTGTTTACTACAGAGGCACTGTTACAGATAAATCCCAATTCTGAATTACAATTAATATTAGATTTAATCAAAAAAGTGTTCTTCTATGATAAAACTATTAAACAATTAAATTCTCTCAGTACTCTTAAATTTACATTACTTACAATTACAACAATGTCTATATCCAATTTGTAGGGAACTTCTCACTCTTTTTGTTTTTTGTTTTTATATATATTTTCTTTAAGTATAATGAGACAATATTTCTGAAAAATATTTTTTATTTTTAAGTGTTGTGAATTATAATCTGTGACAAAAGCATACTGGAAATCATAATTAGTTCATTTAGTTTTTTTTGGTCTCCAATAATTTTTGTCTATCTACGTTTGTCTCTTTTTCCAACTAATTTTTATTATAGCTTTGGAAAGAAAAACTTTTTTTAATTTTTATTTTGTGTCGGGTTGTAATACATACATTATTTGAACATATATGAATGAGAAGTCAAGAGGAGATTTATTTGTGTCTATTTGTGTATATATACAGTATGTATGTACATATATGTAGGGTTGTTTTTTTTCTTTTCCTTTCACAATAATTAATTAGGATAACACAATTACAAATATTTATTAATGTATTCATTTATTTACAAGATCCATATTTTTATTGGGTATATATACACATAACGTCATATATTTAGAATATTGTATGCACTAAGATCTCATATATCAACATGTTAACTTGGATAATAGATTATTTTAGGCACATATTCAATTAATTTTACCATATTAGGGCATATAAACACTATTAATTTGTGTTTGCAGCTGTTCAATTACTATTTCTAATATGTATGCTATTAGACACTTAACAACTTATAATATTTAATTATACACACCTCTGGGACATCCAGTAAACGTTGTGGGAGGGATATTTAACTGGGGTAACACTGGGATAGTTTTATACTGCATTTCTACTTTATCGGATTGTTTTACTCTGTCTTTATATTGTAACCGCAGCTGGTTCCCCTATTTACCACTATAACATCTTAAAGCATAGAATATAGCAGGGCTAACTGTACAGATATGTTAGCCATAATATTATATAGTTAGTGTGACGGTCCAACCCTCTCTGACCGTCTTGGGTTCTCTTTCTCCCAGTAGTTAGCGAATAATCCTTCCAGGCAGAGTGTAGACACAAGCATAGCATAACCCCTCAGACATGAGCCGAGGCTTAATGCTGGGTAGAGATATGTTTAATGGCACACAAAGCAACAGTATTCATGCAGTAAAACCACTCCTCCTTTGAGGAAAACAAAATGACAGTTAAAAGGTCAGACAGTGTTTGAAAATATGACAGTTATTAAGGGTTTAAACTGGCGTTCTAACGGGGGAGGGGGGAAAACAAAACAGTCAAAACAAATAATTGAGAATACAATATAAAATAAGGATTGTCTTGGAATCAATAAAGTTTTGTCTTTTTAAATATGTTATTAAATAAAAATAAAAAAATAATTACAATAATTTATAGCAGAGTTTATAAGATTATAAACTTGCAATATCAGTAAAATGAAACAACATACCCTTCTGAACATGTCAACCTCTCAGTCATGATAAAATGGAGCAGCGTCTCTGTCTCCAAAATCTCTCCTCCCTGTCCTAATGTTAATAAGCAGACATATTTATACCTTAAAAGTTCAATTAGGTCATTTTAGGACCTATCTTAACTTGGCAAAGATACAAGGCCATAACTTGGTCATTTCACGTGGGAACATCTTATCTATGTTTAGACTAAAATGTAAGGGTACACATGATGTGTGAAATTCCCTGACTTCTTGTTACATTCAGTGGGGACGAAATTGCGTATTCACTGCATATGGTTAAGAGGTCATTCATTAAAGAAACATTGTATGAAAAATAAAGTTTTCCATTTCTAACAAATTGTCAGTTTGTATAATCTCTTAAAGACAAAGTACACAGTTTAAGAAATAACATTTTTCATTCTAAAAACTACTAACGTTCTAATATTTGCATATGCCCATAACTATATCTAACAGACGAAATGCATAGGACCCGTATTTGTTGTTTTTATTTTTTGCAAATTGCGGAATAAATTATTCTGGAGATTTTCTAGACTTGAAACATTATTTTCACACCAAATAGAAGAGCCTTCAACATCCAAGGAGAGAGGTTCTGATTGACCTCTTAACATATCGAGGTGCAGCACACAGGTATGTCTGTCAATTCCAACTTCACGTGTGTGCAAATCTATGCATTTGGAGCTCATCAACAGTGTTATGTTATAGTTTATTTTTTCACTTTTAGATTCTAGCCATTTCCAAATTTGTATATTTGGTTATACAAGAGACCATACAGGAAGCTATAAGGGAAGGCAGAGACAGTAATTTCCATTAAAATTAAAAGTTAAGTATTAAAAGTTAAGTATTTGTATACAAATTCAAAGTGATGCTTGTTAGATGTGCTGTGAAAGAAATGTGTATGGGATAAGTTATATATTCCATTTATACATTAGTGGTTTTATAGTACTAAATCTTTATAATGTTTCTGAGACTTTGTAGTCTTCTGTGGTTTGTGGTCTGTGGTTCGTGGTCCTATTTTGCTATAAGCATTAATTAGTGTATTAGTGTATATATCATACTTGTGTAATATTCATATTCTGAGTCATTGAAACCTTGCTGTCGTTGGTTCTTGTGAATTAATATATATCCCTTTGCTTTGATTCCCTAAGATACATTTTATTAAGTTGTTTCATTGACTTATAGGTAACACTGGTCTCAGAAATATACTACAGTATACCAATTACTATGTACAATATAAGGTTTTAATACATTGACATTTATGTTGGCATCATACTGCAATAATAGATTTGTTGCCAATATATCTTATCTTATTATTACTATATAATGCTATTACTGTCTACCAGTTGTTCATGTTCATATAATTTGATTGATATAGCATATGTAATATAGTATTATTAGCAACTTTGAACATAACAGTTTTAGTCCTAACATTCTGTATAACTACAGTGGTTATTGCTTCCTCTCTCTAGGTGAACATGTCATGTTTTTATAGCACTAGAGTTATATTTTATTTATATGTACATGTTTCCGTTTTAGCTTTGGTCTACATTTCTTAAGGTGTCCTTACTTTTATAAATCACATGAATATGTCTCTGCAGTCTATTACAATGTTATTAAGAGTGTTAAACACCCATAATTGGCCCCTGACCAAAATGTTGTGAGGTTCATGTATGTGGTATACTCTAATTAATTATTATCTTATTGTGTTGTTTCTTATTTATTGGTTTTCCTTCTACGGATCAATTGTCTTGACAAAGTGCTAGTGAAAGGCAAAAAATACATCAGTGATAATCCATCATACCCCCTTTGTTAGGAATAGTGTCTTACTGAGGATCCTAACGTACCATGACAGATACCTTCTGTAAACAATTATAATTAAAAACAATTATGGTGATGGCGATCTATATCATATGTGAAAAAAAAAAGTAAACAACTACAAGCCATCCAATTATAGGAACCTAAAGGATTAAAACTGAGTATAAATCCAAGAGGCTTCCCAATGACTAATCTTGTTAGCTATAATATTTTCCAGTGGCTCAATTTATAGCTTTAGCCATTGTCAATCCAGAAATAATGTATTCCTAAATCCTATTCCTATTAGATTAAAAATCCCAAACTACGGAGCTTCAGGTGAAAGAGATGTCTCATATATATGCACCAAGAATGGCTAGCACATAAAAAAGGATAAGTAAAATAAAATATACTCTCCAATTGTACTGAACTCCAAGATCAACATAATAAAATGATACTGGTCTTAGACCAACTGATCATACACCTCTGTAAGCCAACCACTACCAGCTCACACTCTAGTGGCATAACCTCAACATATAAAGTGTCCCATGAATATCATCAATGTGAAAAGCCCAAAAAAGCACAACAAATGCCACAAAAAACCAACAAAGCTCAGTATAATAGAAAATACACCTCAAGTATTCTCCTTATCAATCTCACAGAATGAGTACTGACACGCACTACTCACACTGCCAGCAAAATGCCTCCATGCACTCTGGTAATTAACCCTCAAAATCCTACTCACTAATCAGATACGTATAAAACCAAATCCCTCCTCCCACATCCTAGCCCTGTTAATCTGTGAAGCAATGCAGTTTCTATTAAATCCTTTTTTTTGTTGGACTCACAGAAATTTGCAGTGACAATCTTTTGGGAGTTCACCCCTTTATCAAGTCTAAAGCATTTCTGGTAACATGAAACAAGCAAGCTAGGATAGTTGCAATGCAGAGGCTAAATTAGCAAAAAATATTGGTATTTATTATATTAAACTCTGCATTAAATATATCTTAGCATACTTATTTCACTTTTGTCAGAAATGCTTTAGACTTGATAAACTCCCAGAAGCTTGTCACAACAAATTTCTATTAGTCCAAGTTTCCTAACAGTCCTCTTTCAGCTGGACAGTCCTGATTCTGGGAACTGCCCCCAGGCAGCACAGCATGCTGCACATCATTAGTCATGCTCACGCTGGGAACGGGTATTAGAGCTATGCAGAGAGTGCTTTACCAGTGCTATCTGCATGGCCCTGCATGTAGAAGGCCATCAATGAAGCCCCCTAGAAGACCCACTCAATGGAAGGGTCGCTTTCAAATACCTTCTAATTCGGGGAGGTACGCTAGTCCAATAAGAAAGGTTTTATATATTTACTACCTGTTCTATGTTAAATTTTGTATTTATTGTGTATTAATATTGTTTTTGTATTTTATTGTACCCTAATGTAACCATACAATGATTTGTGGACCCAGGACATACTTGAAAACGAGAGAAATCTCAATGTATCTTTCCTGGTAAAATATTCTATAAATAATAAATAAAACAAACAACAATGCATCTATAAACTTGACTAATACAGCAACTCAACTATAATCTCGTCATTGAGACTCAGATAAGAATGTAGCAAAGGCAGACATGGAAGACTTCAGAGAGCAATCCATGAATATAGGTGAAAGTGATGCCATGCCTTTTAAAGGAGCTCCACATCATGTACAACACGTAAATGGTGAAATGTTCAAAGCGGAATCTTGTTTAACGGTGTAGAGTTTAGTTTTCAAACACATATTCCTTCATAACTAAATGCATTGAATATTCTTTACACAAAAGCATCTGCTGTTGTTTTACATGTTGAGAAGCCAGTCATCTAAACCTTTGTCAACATGAGGCCAGCAAATTATTGTAATACTGCTCAAAACTGCCATAGTTATAGCAGCAGGTCCCTTATCAAAATATGAAAGAGGAAGCCGTCACCACAGCCAGCTGCCACATTCACAGCGGCAGGTCACTTAACATCATGTGACAGAAGAAACGACATTCGTCAACTGCCACATTCACAGCAGTGGGTCACTTACATATATTTGACAGAAACAGCAGTATATTCCATCAACTGCCATATTAGAAATGACAAGTCAATTGCCATAATCGTAGAAACGCAAAAACACTGCCAATTGCTGGCATAGTAACACTCACTCTCCACCAACTACCAGTAAAGTGCCACAAGAGACATATCCCCCCTCGGTGTCAGTCCTTTAGGTAGCATGCTATTCTGAAAAGAATCCTCATTCCCTTCTGACTGATTCATTTTCGACTTTCTTTCTATTAAATGTATGTCCTGCTTTACCTTGAAAAGCACTGCTGATAGTGTTGGAATTTAGAACCAATCAATAATTTAAATACATTAATTACGTAGAATACCTGTCTTGAACCTTTAGGGTGGATTCCAATGTGCACAAAAATGACAGTTATGTTTAAATAACAACCTCTGTTTCAGATACATTAATAAAGATGTCACTCGGTTGTAAAATCTCTTTTAATAATGAATCCATATGTATTTCATTACCTTCACAGTACAGTATAATGCTGAGTTGTACGGGTTTAAGGAATGCGTTTTTTGGGGTTTTTTTTGCTTTCTGCACAATTTGCTTACAACAGATGTTACTCATTTTTATTATTTCACTGTTTATTTTATATATCTATTAAGGAAAACACATCATGTCACATAGCATATCTTAAACAGGCACTCATTTTATACACAGGCATGTTTAAATATAAGCACCAATTTGATATATTGCGGTTATACTACGTGGTGCTTTGATTTGTTTTGTGGGGGAGTGTTAACCACAATTTTTGATATTGGTGCTACAATCAGATAAGGTGGCTTTTATTATAGGCACTTATTTTAATATATTTAAAGCTATACTGTATCTTTGCAGATTTTGATTTTAAATTATTCCTTTTTGTGTCACTCTATTTCCCCTTTTTTATATTTTTTAAATTAACTTTATTTTTTTTTAGTTATCAGTTGCATTCTAACAGGGGTTGGGTGGGGGGAGTGTCAACACCAGTTGATAGGCAGGAGCGGAACAAGTATCATTGATCCTAGTGTGAGTCTGGTGAGTTAGTTAGGTTAATTTTGTACTTAGCCACTGCAAATACCAATAAATGCTATAAAGGGACACTATAGTTACCAGAACAATTACACCTTAATGTAGTTGTTCTGGTGTGTAGAGTATGCCCCATGCAGGCATATTCATATAAACACTATCTTTTCGGAAAAAACTTCCTAGTAACACCTCTAGTGGCAGTCACTCAGATGGCCACTAGAGGTGATTCCTGGGTCAGTCCAGTGTCTCCACACTCTGCATGAAAATGCTGAACATTTCCCATAGAGATGCAATGATGCAACTTCTCCCAGCTTACACCGAGAGCCGCGTGGGAGGGAGAGGAGAGGAGGGAGTCAGAATGGGACTTCCATCAGCCTGAGTCCTCACTGGACCCCAGGGAAGTCACCCTACTGCATTTAAAAGGTAGGAAACAGGAGTGTGACTAAAACATTTTGTATATGTGTTTGTATGTATGTGTGTTTATGTATGTGTCTGTATGAATGTTTTTCTGTATGTGTGTATGTATCTGTGTGTGTTTGCATGCGTATGTCTGTCTGTCTGTGTGTGTGTTTGTATGTATGTGTGTGTGTTTGTATGTCTGTGTGTCTGTATATGTGTGTCTCTGTGTGTGTGTTTGTATGTATGTATCTGTCTGTATGTATGTGTGTGTCTGTTTGTATGTGTCTGTATGTATGTGTGCCTGTATGTGTGTCTCTGTATATGTGTGTGTGTGTCTATGTGTGTGCCTGCATGTGTATCTGTTTGTCTGTATGTGTGTGGGGGGAGGATAAATGTATGGGGGATGGTGAGGGAGACGTATGGGAGGGTGGCAGAGGGTAGAGGGGGTCTGGGCAATTTTCGCACCTTGGCCCCATGGTTTCTAGTTATGCCTCTGCTGTGGGCCCTGTAGAACAAGGCAAAATGTAATCACTGAATTAACCTGCGTCAAACTCTAACGCACTGTCTGTTACCTCTGAGTCTGCAGTCAGAATTCTGTAAGCCTCCTCAGCATTGAACTTCCTAAGCATTTTTTTTATATTCCTAGTTTATTGCATTTTTCAACATTGTACCTTCAACATAAATGTAGCAGTAAGAATGCTTCCCAAAAATATTTTTTATAAAAAGGGGAAGGGGATACAAAGTTAAACATAATTAGAATTAGTTTTCTTAACATTTCACATACATTTCTCAACATGACTCAAATGTCCCATTAGCTCCTGTCTGTTGCCCATAGCATTTCCTTGCGAAGGGAGCAATTTACCACAAAACCTGCAGGGTTAGTAATTACATGTGCCATAATCGCAGGATATGGACTGCTCTCTCCAAACTGACTTGACTGATTTAATTGACACTTTACACTTTCCTCCCACCCTTTCCAACAATAAGTCAAAGTGTTGTGGCAATCCTAGATGTGTGTTCGCTGTTGTGGTCAAATTAGTTTAACCAGGATTGCTATTTCTCTGTGAATGTCAATTGTCATGTAGCAGTGTCAACAGACATTTTTTCATTCACATCATATTAAATTTATTTTGACTAATAATTGTGTTAGTTAGTAGAAAGACCCTGTATGTGAAAAGTTGACAACAGTGTGGTGACACTATTCCACACTAATTACAGATTAGTCCCACCATATGTGTATCATTGTACCTTCACTATCTCCGTACCTCCAGCAACAGGTAGGTATATTGGGGTATATTCTGTGCAGCCGACTAAGCGTCATGGACTATCTGTATATTAATTTCTTGTGTGCTACGATGTGTAACATTTAGTGAGGCCTTTTAGGGCATTAAGAAATTTGATATATTCTCAATCAAAGGGAGAAATATCTGATTAATCTGCCCATTGTGTCAGGAAACTAAATTGAACTCTGAGAATGGTCAGAAGATCAGAGAAATCACAATAGCTTGCTCTTTAGTTAATCCCTACTCTGGTCTCAAAAATGTTTTTGGTCACTTATAATAATATACAAAGCAAACCTGCATATCAGACTGATCCCTCCAACATGGACAGTCAAGATCCGAAATGCTGGCAAGTTCCTTTAGCATGAGAGATAGAGCAATGCCAGGCAATAGTTGTGCCCTTTTTTCAGCCTCATCAGCAAGGTGTAGATAATACCCCCTTAGGCACAGTGAGCATGGGGCCCACCTCTGGATTACCCTTGTAATTTAGGAAGCGAATTCAAATTTGTCAATAAAAGAAAAATAATAATTTGTGTTGGTACACTAAATAAGTAACAGGAAACTTGCAACCTTATAAAGGCATATACAGTTGTGCTTAAGCGTTTGCATACCCTTGGAGAATTGGTAATATATGTAACATTTTTAAACAAAACATGAGTGAGCAGGCAAAACACATTTCTTTTATTTCTTATGGGATTCATATAACAGAATAACTCAATCATAAAACAAAACATGACAACAAAGAAAAAATGAAATGACCCCTGTTCAAAAGTCTGCATACCCTTAGTACTTAATACTGTGCATTGACCCCTTTAGCATCAATGACAGCGTACAGTCATTTGTAATAGTTATACATGATTCCCCTAGTTCTTACAGGTGGTATAACTGCTCATTCGTCTTGTCAAAATGCCACCAGGTCATGCAAAATCTTCGGTCGTCTTGCATGAACTGCACATTTGAGAACTCCCCAGAGTGGCTCAATAATATTAAGGTCAGGAGACTGTGATGGCCACTCCAGAAACTTCACCTTTTCTGGAGGGTCAACCTGGCCTTGTGCTTAGGGTCATTGTCATGCTGGAAAGTCCAAGAGCGTCCAAAGCGCAGCCTTAGTGCAGAAGAATGCAAATTGTCTGCCAGTATGTTCTGATAACATGCTGCATTCATCTTACCACCAAAGATCCACCGTGTCTTTAGAGCTCACACACCCAAAACATCAGTGATCCACCACCATGCTTCACAGTGCGGATGGTATTCATTCCACTATAGACTCTGTTGACCCCTCTCCAAACATAGCGCTTGTGGTTGTGACCATAAAGCTTTATTTTGGTCTCCTCACTCCAAATTACAGTGTGCCAGAAGCTGTGAGGCATGTGAAGGTGTTGACGGGCATATTGTAACTGGACTTTGTAATGGCATTGGTGCAGTAAAGACTTCAAGTAAGACTGTTCAAGTATCGCTGTATTGTACTCCTTGAAACAAACACACTGTCTTTTTTCAGAGCAGCCTGTAGTTCTCCTAAGGTTACCAGTGGGTTTTTCTGTGTAACCTGAACAATTCTTCTTCCAGTTGTGGCTGAAATATTTTTTGGTCTACCTGACCTTAGCTTGGTATGAAGAGATCCCTGAATTTTCCACTTCTTACTAAGTGATTGGACAGTACTGACGGGCATTTTCAAGGCTTTGGATATCTTTTTATATCCTTTTTCATCTTTATGAAGTTCCATTACCTTGTTATGCAGGTCTTTTGACAGTTCTTTTCCGCTCCTCATGGCTCAGTATCTAGCCTGCTCAGTGCATCCACATGAGAGCTAACAAACTCATGAACTATTTATACACAGACACTAATTGCAATTTAAAAAGTCACAGGTGTGGGAAATTCACCTTTAATTGCCATTTTAACTTGTGTGTCACCTTGTGTGTTTCTAACAAATTCAAACATTCAAGTGTATGTAAACTTTTGATCAGGGCCATTTGGATGATTTCTGTTAACATTATAATTTTAAAAAGAGCCACACAACTATGTGATCTTAAATGGCTTCATATGATCACCATTAGTGATGTCCCGAACGGTTCGCCGAACGGTTTTTAGCCGCGGACTCATCATTGAGCAAACTTTGACCCTGTACCTCACAGTCAGCAGACACATTCCAGCCAATCAGCAGCAGACCCTCCCTCCCAGACCCTCTCACCTCCTGGACAGCATCCATTTTGAAGCTGCATTCTTAGTGAGCTGTCCAGGAGGTGGGAGGGTCTGGGAGAGAGGGTCTGCTGCTGATTGGCTGGAATGTGTCTGCTGACTGTGAGGTACAGGGTCAAAGTTTACTCAATGATGAGTCAGTGGCCAACCGTTCGTGGCGAACCGTTCGGGACATCACTAATCACCATCCTTCAATAAATTAAAACATTTTTGCACGATCAGTCATATTTTTAATATCAATGCCAAAATTTCACAATTTCTGCCATGGTATGCAAACTTGAGCACAACTGTACATATGCCCACACTATTCTTGTCCAGTTGTGCAAAATAGCCAGAAAGCTGAAATGGTTAAAATACAATCAAAACAACAATAATATTATTTTAGAACCCAACATGGCTTTATGAGGGACAGATAATGTCAAACAAATGCACTTACTTTCTATTGAGTATTAAATATCACAAAGTAAAAGGTCAAACCTAAGCAAAGGGAACCTATCATGATCCTTTTTCAATTGCTTCTAAGTCAATAACATAATCTATGCAGATAATGATGTACTGCTTTCTAGATAGCATTCCATACACCTAAAAAATAAATCATTACCTCAATTCAGTTGATTTGTAAAGTGTCGGAACTAATTCAGCAGTTTATTTGTAAGAAGAAATCGTTCATTAATTATTTGTGAAGCAGCAAAATTTATTTTACATGACATTTTGGAAGCTAGTTTAGTTGCTTGCCCCAAATCCACAGTGTGCTTAGAAATATTTAAATGCCTAGTTAATTGTTCCACAGCATCGTTTTTACTTTACAAGTTAAGTTGATTTCATTATGAACAGGCCCGGTGTTTGGGGGTGGGTGTGGGGGACAGGACTAATTTTAAAATTGCTAAGTAACAATGGGAATGAGTATGCCATAAGTAACACGGTGTATGGCTAGTTTTTAACTAGTATTTAACTATTAATTTAAGGATTGGTAGATCTCTAATTCTATCATCAAGTGTACCAATGACAAATGGTAGGAGACTATATTTAAAAGAAGAAAAACTACCACAACAAGAGGACATAGTCTTAAATTAGAGGGACAAAGGTTTAAAAATAATATCAGGAAGTATTACTTTACTGAGAGGGTAGTGGATGCATGGAATAGCCTTCCATCTGAAGTGGTAGAGGTTAACACAGTAAAGGAGTTTAAGCATGCGTGGGATAGGCATAAGGCTATCCTAACTATAAGATAAGGCCAGGGACTAATGAAAGTATTTAGAAAATTGGGCAGACTAGATGGGCCGAATGGTTCTTATCTGCCGCCACATTCTATGTTTCTATGTTTCTAAATCAACCATACATTCTTTGGGTGACACCTCATAATTTCCTTTGAGTAATGCATTATCTGGTGCATTACTCACTTAGGGAACAAAGCTCCAAGAAGGCAAGATTTAAAAAAAAAAAAAAAAAAGTTAATGAAAGTTGCCATGTCTCTCTCTCTCTACTTAAGCCAATCTTTATTTCAATTCACACAAAGGGGGATGGGAATGAGTGTGGAAAGAGCTTTATTCTTTAAAGTCTTTATTTTGAGCGTATACAATAAAAATAAAGACAAGTCTTACTGCACCGCTTAATCCCTTAAGGACTGAGCCAAGTTGTGATCAAAACAAAATGTAAACAAAACCTTGAATTTGCACTATATGTCTGTTCAGGCGTAATTCACTTCTTTCATATTATGTGCACCCACGCTTATCATATCTAATTTTGTTCAGGAGAAATAGGGCTTTCATGTCACATCAAATATTTGTATATTAAACATAGTTTAATATGAATAAAATATCAAAACAAATGCGAAGTTAAGACATTTTGTTATTTTTTAAATTTTGCATGGCATTTTAACTGTGAATGTCACAATACTGTTAAATGTTACTGCAATAAAGTACACACATTTGTATTTAGCGATGTCTCACGAGTAAAACACCCCCCCAATGTACAGGTTTTATGGTGTTTTGGAAAGTTACAGGGTCAAATATAGCACATTACATTTTTTTGTACACATGGAAATAAGCAAGACTGGCTATGTTGCCTTTGAGACCAAATGGTAGCCCAGGTATGAAAATTACCCCCATGATGGCATACCATTTCGAAAGTAAACAACCCAAGGTATTACAAATGGGGTATTTCAAGTCTTTTAGTAGCCACTTAGTCACAAACACTGGCCAAAGTTAGCATTCATATTTGTTGTGTGTGAAAAATGCAAAGAACTAAATTGAACGCTAATTGTGACCTGTGTTTGTGACTAAGTGGCCAATAAAAAAGACTGGACATACCCCATTTGCAATTACTTGGGTTGTCTTCTTTTGCAAATGGTATGACGTAATGGGGGTAATTCTCATTCCTGGGCTACCATACGGTCTCAAAGGCAACATAACCAATCTGGCAAATTTCAATGTGAAAAAAAAGGAAATTCAAGCCTTATTTTTGACTCAGTAACTTTTGCACACACCATAAAACCTGTACATGTACTATTATACTTGGGAGACTTCACTGAACACAAATATTAGTGTTTCAAAATAGTAAAACGTATCACAATAATTATATCATCAGTGAAAATATAGTTTGTGTGTGAAAAAGGCTAAAAACTGCAATTTTACTTACAATATCATCATTGTGATAAGTTTTACTATTTTTTAAACACTAATATTCGTGTTCAGTGAAGTTTCCTGAGTAAAACAGTTCCCCCCATGTACAGGTTTTATGGTGTCTTGGAAAGTTACAGGGTTAAATATAGGACTTGCAAGCCAAATTCTCTGGACTTTCTGCCTGGGTTGTCGGGCAGCCCCTCAGATTGTACTTAATAAAATTGCTTAAATATGTAAAAAATATTATAAAAATATTTTTGTAGAATTTAAATTTATATGTGTGTGTATGTATGTATATATATATATATATATATATATATATATATAATTTTTTTTAATGATTTTTATTTATATATGATATATATATATGTATATATATATATATGCATTTATAACATCATTCTAAATGTATTTTGAATTTAATATATATGTATTTTTTTATTTTTTGTTAAATTTCTTTGTATATTTTCTCTGTAATTTATTTGTAACTTGGAAAAAACAAATAAAAATTCAAATATGAAAACAAATATATATATCAAAATACATTTAGAACAAATTAAAACCAGTATATAATTTTTTTTCAATTTTTTTCAATTTATTTATTGATTATTTTAATTTAAATTTTATAAACATATATATATATATATACACACATTATTTTTTTGTAAATATTTTATTATATCTTTTCATGTGACAACACTGAAGAAATGACACTCTGCTGCAATGTAAAGTAGTAAGTGTACAGCCTGTATAAAAGTGTAAATTTGCTGTCCCCTCAAAATAACTCAACACACAGCCATTTATGTATAAACCATTAGCAACAAAAGTGAGTACACCCCTAAGTGGAAATGTCCAAATTGGGCCCAATTAGCCATTTTCCCTCCCCGGTGCCATGTGACTCTTTCGTGTTACAAGGTCTCAGGTGTGAATGGGGAGCAGATGTGTTAAATTTGGAGTTATCGCTCTCACACTCTCTCATACTGGTCACTGGAAGTTCAACGTGGCACCTCATGACAAAGAACTCTCTGAGGATCTAAGAAAAAGAATTGTTGCTCTACATAGAGATGGCATAGGCTATAAGAAGATTGCCAGGACCCTGAAACTGAGCTGCAGCATGGTGGACAAGACCATACAACGGTTTCACAGGACAGGTTCCACTCAGAACAGGCCTCGCCATGGTCGACCAAAGAAGTTGAATGCATGTGCTCAGAGTCATATCCAGAGATTGTCTTTGGGAAATAGACGTATAAGTGCTGCCAGCATTGCTGCCGAGGTAGAAGGGATAGGGGGTCAGTCTGTCAGTGCTCAGACCATACGCCGCACACTGCATCAAATTGGTCTGCATGGCTGTTGTCCCAGAAGGAAGCCTCTTTTAAAGATGATGCACAAGAATGCCCGCAAACAGTTTGCTGAAGATAAGCAGACTAAGGACATGGATTACTGGAACCATGTCCTGTGGTCCGATGAGACCAAGATGAACATATTTGGTTTAGATGGTGTCAAGTGTGTGGGGCAGCAACCAGGTGAGCAGTACAAAGACAAGTGTGTCTTGCCTACAGTGAAGCATGGTGGTGGGAGTGTTATGGTCTGGGCCTCAATGAGTGCTGTCGGCATTGGGGAGCTACAGTTCATTGAGGGAACCATGAATGCTAACATGTACTGTGACATACTGAAGCAGAGCATGATCCCCTCCCTTCTGAAACTGGGCCGCAAGGCAGTATTCCAACATGATAATGACCCCAAACACACCACCAAGATGACCACTGCCTTGCTAAATAAGCTAAAGGTAAAGGTGATGGACTGGCCAAGCATGTCTCCAGACCTAAAACATATTGAGCATCTGTGGGGCATCCTCAAATGGAAGGTGGGGGAGCGTAAGGTCTCTAACATCCACCAGCTCCGTGATGTCAAGGAGGAGTGGAAGAGGACTCCAGTGGCAACCTGTGAAGCTCTGGGGAACTCCATGCCCATGAGAGTTAAAGCAGTGCTGGAAAATAATGATGGCCACACAAAATATTGACACTTTGGGTCCAATTTGGACATTTCCACTTAGGGGAGTACTCACTGTTGTTGCCAAAAGTTTAGACATGAATGGCTGTGTGTTGAGGTTATTTATAGAGGACAGCAAATTTACACTGTTATACAGGATGTACACATACTACTTTACATTGTAGCAGAGTGTCATTTCTTCAGTGTTGTCACATGAAAAAATATAATAAAATATTTACAAAAATGTGAGGGGTGTACTCACTTTTGTGAGATACTGTGTAAATATGATCTAATTACTTTTTATTTAATTTAAAAACTGTTTAATAACTTTTACTAACTTTAAAAAACTTTTTTTACAGGCATGAGGGGAACTCACTGATAGTTCAGCCAATGAGTTGTGCCGATGGGCGCAGTACCTCCGAGTATGAGGATGTGTTTTGGCCTCGCAGTGACTTTTAAAGTCACTAAAACACATTAAAAGTATGCAGTAAAATCCAAAAATCTATATCCAATTACTGATCAATATATCAAATCACAAAGGGTGCAAAATTAGAATACACTTATCCCAGGGTAATCACGGGTCCACGTTTAATAATGCATAAAAAATTTACCTTTTAGTGATTTCTAGTGAACATTTACGGTTTACTCCTATCAACATAAAAATGTGCCTTACATTTTTATATTGCCTATAAAAGTAAATAATAAAGCTTTAAAACAGCTTTATTTTTAATCACTTCAAGAACAGATCATTTATAGTGTGGTAAAGCAATGCAAAAAATAGTTTAGCTGAAAGGAAAAATGAATATACAATATAAAGATATTTAGCTTGGTAAGTGATGTAATGTGAGGATAGCTCATAAGATGAACTGCATTCAAAATTGAGATGTCTTGAAATAATTGCCTTCTATGATCTAATGTATCCAAAGGGGAAACATATTATTCTTCTATGCCAGAGGCATATCAGATATTACCCAATGATGCAAAGTATGAATTGTTTGAATACAGGTTAACTGGATAAATAAAGCTGAGGCATAGAGGCCTGAGAAATTATTAACTATTGCACTCCTGGTGCCCTGTCAGCCAGTAACGAAACTAACTAAGGGAAGAAGGTTATGGTAGCGTCTACGTACATGTGATTGATGTACCTGAGAATGAGTGAGTCAGTAATGAGGTTCAACACAAGAAAGTGAATTGGAACACCTAAAGATGCAATGATGTAATGTATATGTGTGAATTGTAAGGACAGCTTGTGGACCCAATTGAATTAATCTGTAGCAGATCTACCTGACTAGCGTAGTACAAGGGGTATGATGTGTAATGGTGCCCTAAGTCCTGAGCACCCCGTAACCTGTAAATAAACATAGTATGAGTAACGCCTTTGATACAAATATCCTCTAACCCACAACCCACTTTGAAAGAAGAAATGGATACAAGTGAAAGCAGGTCCTGACTAAGGAATCTAATGATATGATGATATATATGAGGAGTATGTACGTGGTCCCCGTAACATACTATACAAAAATTAGTAATGTTGTCTGAGCCTATATGTGGCCTATGATCTAAGACCTCCTTAATCATCACGTATAAAACCTATGACCATACAAAAAAATTACAATGACAAGATATTACCCTATAATTCTTAAGAATCAGAAAACATACTTAAAGTAGCTAAGCAGAACTTAAATCACAGGATTACGTGAAAGTTCCACTAGAAGTCAGTGTTCAAATTCGCATAATTTGTATGAATTTTCTGAACCACCGTTGCAGTTAAATTGTGTTCAATTGTACTGCACGAATGCTACTTCCGGCCATAGGGCTTTCGGGTTGATTCAACCAAACAGGGTGCGTTTGTTGGAAAAATAGATGATCTGGCAGTTATTTAGAAACATGAGAATGCCATTCGTGGGAATAAGCCGAACTATAATAGTAATCTTATGATTTGCACATGTCCCAAAAGCTCGCAAATTATTTTAAGCTAAACCATTCGTGAGTTTTGAAAACGAATAAAATTAGATGAAATACTATATGAAATTAGGTATATGAATGGACAAAGCAGGTAATAGCCGGAAACAGAGATGAAGCTGTGGAACTGCGACCATGGCGCGACGGCTGGGGACGGCTGGGTCAGTATCTTACGGTTTGGAGTGCTTCTGGGTCAGTCTGTAGTGAGCTGGAGCCACAGAGGGGTGCAGAGGGGGCCATTCCTTCAAGAAAGATATGCGGTCGATTGAATCTGAGGAGAGAACCATGTGGAGACCAGGTAAGTATGAAAATGGTGAAATGAAGGATACAGGAGAAGGTGAGAAGTCCCTTTAAAAAGGTATATAAACACCTCCCATAATTCCAGGCAGAGCCTTAATATATATCTACAAAAACAGAATCCAACACACTCACTCACTGAACATCACCTTCAAAGCTAACAAACTATAACACATATTATTAATTATTTAGCACATATTTATAAAATTCCTTAAACCCTGCACTCACTGTCTCCCGGACTTCACTTGACTTGGGGCTGTGTATCTCCAGTTAGAATACCATGATAGAGTACCCCCCTTCGAAACCCCACCCTTCGAGACCCCCAAAGACCACACTTAGCAACACCAGAAATTCAGTTTGGACATTTCCACTTCTGATATTCTGGGAATAAGATATCTTATTAAATAAAATTATTCTTTTTTTTTTTTTTTAACAGAGGTGAAAGAGTTAATGCAGCGATTAATCTGTAATGTAAGTTGTGATTCTGAAGTATGGTTGTAAATATGGATCTACATTATTGTTAGGTTATGCAATTGCTTAACTGTTTAATTATAACATAGCATTCACTTTTCATAAAAACTATTGAAACTTCTATTTATACCTATTGCCACACATGTAACAGGCATTATTAAAAATCTAATTCAATACCGTATAATTTACATGTTCTGGATCTTTATTGGGACAAGACAGGGGGTCAGGTATCACACATTCTTCTAGTGTGGAGTTTTTAATCAGACGCCTGTAGATATAATTATGTTCTGTACCTACTCAGAAAACCTGACAGGTTGCAATATTTCTGTCTTCTTTTTTTATAAACTAGGTTCTTGTTAAGCTGTAAAAAAATAATTCACCCATCATTTACCATTTTACCATAATATATTTGAATAGTTTGTTTATACACAAAAAAATGCCAACAACATTTAGTTGGAACTTGGGGTGTATAGCTATAATGTACAATTAGACCAAAACGGTAATTGTATGTGTATATTGCTCCCCAGTAATACATAAACATATTAAATTATATCTATCTCCAGAATTTTATGATTTCCGTTTATTTTCTCATCTTTTTACAACACAAAATTGGAAGCTATATAATATTGGAGGCTGTGTGTTATTAGGAAATGTTTCATATCAGAGATATATTAATTTCAGAACATACAGTAGGAAGTAAACTAAAATGAGCAAAATATCTTCAAGTGCCCTGTTTTGGGGTATTTTAAAATAATCATCTGGCTTTTGTGGCAGTTCAGAGAAGATCCCTGCTTCCACCCTACTACTACAATGGTGCAACATTAAGTGTTACACTTGTTGAGCACTGCTGGTTCTATGGCAGTGTGAAAGGAAGTGGTAGGGATCTAGGCATAATATACAGTTCATGATGATGTGCAATGCATGTCCCAGATGAACGCACTGGAGCTCTTGTGATGAACCTCAATGGTGTGGCCCAAAGAAGGGTAAAATGACAACATTAGTCTGATATGCAAATGGTACAGGTTCTCTTTGTAATGGCACAAGTGAGGAAAACCATTTTTTGAGAACTGAGCAGGGACTAATCAAAGGGCAAGCTATTGAGGTTTCCTTAAGCTCTACTGAAGACATACTATGAGCATTCTCAGAGTTCTTATATTTCTGTTTTAGTTGCAATACATTAGTTATAATTGGCTAATTAATTTCCATCCCAATGACATGTTCGAACAATGTGCTATTTAATAATTAATACATTTCTACAAGTACTAAATTCCATAAGTAGTAGCTATATTTTGCTACCATTTTACAATTTCCTAGTACCTGCCTCAGTTAGTTTTTATTGTTATATTTGAATTCCACATAAATGAATGCACCCTCTTCTGAACATTAACTTCTTGTCACTCAGAAGGTTAATATGACTTACAATCTTCATGAATAATCTGATTACATCATTACCTGCATAACTGGAGTAGGGCAGCTACTACATACTCTGTAAAGATCATATACTTTATCATCTGTGTAGGAGATTTACAGTTTCATTTGTATAGTTTCATTACAGTATAATTTGCACATGACAATTACTACACAATCTGTGTAAAAATTATATTTAATTTGTGTAAAACTATTTTGCAGAAATAATTATATTTCTATTAAACCATAAAAAAATGTTATTTTATACCAACTAAACATGTGATAAAAAAAATGGTAACATCTTGACATTTTCGAAAGAATGCAAAATGCCTTCTTTTCCATTAAAAAAAAAAAGAAATTGACAGCATTTTTATGAAAACTACATTTCTTTCATTGCCACTGTATATAATGCTTTGATGGATGAAGTGTACAAATTTTCCCGTAAAAGCTTTTTTAATGTTCTCATAGGTACATGTTTATTTTTCAAGCTGGCTTTTGCTTTTATGCTAAACTTTTAAAGTCACTAAAACACATTAAAAGTATGCGGTAAAATCCAAAAATCTGTATCCAATTACTGATCAATATATCAAATCACAAAGGGTGCATAATTAGAATACACTTATCCCAGGGTAATCACGTGTCCATGTTTAATAATGCTTAGAAAAGGTACGCTTTTAGTGATTTCTAGTGAACATTTACAGTTTACTCCTATCAACATTAAAATTTGCCTTACGTTTTTATATTGCCTATAAAAGTTAATAATAAAGCTTTAAAACAGCTTTATTTTTAATCACTTCAAGTTCAAGAACAGATCATTTATAGTGTGGTAAAGCAATGCAAAAAATAGTTTAGCTGAAAGGAAAATGAATATACAATATAAAGACATTTAGCTTGGTAAGTGATATAATGTAAAGATAGCTCATAAGATGAACTGCATTCAAAATTGAGATGTCTTGAAATAATTGCCCTCTGTGATCTAATGTATCCAGAGGTGGAAAACATTATTCTTCTATGCCAGAGGCATATCGGATGTTACCCAGTAATGCAAAGTATAAATTGTTTGATTAGATGTTAATTGGATAAATCTTAAAGCTCTGGCAGAATCCAAAGTTTAACATCACAAACCTAGCAAATTTAATTTGGGAGGTATATGTGTTTTGGCAGTTATGCTGTTTTTTTTTCTTCTAGAGGACTACTTAGTTAAGCATTTAAATTCATGAGCAAGTCTAGAATGTGCATTAATCACATAGGATAATAAATGCAAACAGAAGAATATAGATGTTTAAGAAAACAAGATAATTTAAAGGACCACTCTAGGCACCCAGACCACTTCAGCTTAATGAAGTGGTCTGGGTGCCAGGTCCTTCTAGGGTTAACCCATTCTTTTATAAACATAGCAGTTTCAGAGAAACTGCTATGTTTATGAATGGGTTAAGCCTTCCCTAAAGCCTCTAGCAGCTGTCTCATTGACAGCCGCGAGAGGCGCTTGCGTGATTCTCACTGTGAAAATCACAGTGAGAAGACGCCAGCATCCATAGAAAAGCATTATGAATGCTTTCCTATGCGACCAGCTGAATGCGCGTGCAGCTCTTGCCGCGCGTGCGCATTCAGCCGACGGGGAGGAGAGGAGGAAGAGAGCTCCCCGCCCAGTGCTGGAAAAAGGTACGTTTTTACCCCTTTCCCCCTTCCAGAGCCGGGCGGGAGGGGGACCCTGAGGGTGGGGGCACCCTCAGGGCACTATAGTGCCAAGAAAATGAGTATATTTTCTTGGCACTATAGTGGTCCTTTAAGGGGAGATGTGTGCATTCAATCAATTATAGTTTTCACTAGTCTGATTTTGCTATATGCAATTAAGCATTGATAAATGGTGATATGAAATCACCTTATTTACTGACTGTTATCAGTGGTTTGTGATAGTATGTCTGCTAGATTACCTTGATACTGACAGAGGCCTAGGATGAGCAGCTGTGGAACCCACTGTAGACATGCAGTCGGGTTGCACAATTAGCATCTAAATAATACAGGTGGGCTATTTGCATATTTTACATGACCTCCAATGGTGACAGACCCCAGTCTGAAGGTGCAACAGAAGGGAATTATACTTCCATTGCCATCTTTTTCTTCAGCTTATGGTGCTTCCTCCACAAAGAGCCACCACATCAGTGCTGCATTCTTGCGCATGCACTAAAGTAAATAACTGGTGTCTATGGAAGTGAAAATGCAGCACTGAGTGGAAATAAAAGCAACTAAGGAAAAGAGGGCGGTAGGTAGCTGGCTCATTCACATCCTAGCTCTGAACTTTATCTCCATCATCCACCTGCCCCCAAAGAATCCTCACACGACCCCAGGCTAGGGCAGTCCTTAGTGGAGCCCTTGGATTTTCCAACACCCCCTGCAGGAGCTCCATAGTGTGACCATCTGTGCAGCCTTAGAGTAACTCTGGACCTGCGACCAACAATACTCAAACATCTGTATGTACTACTTCTAGTGATATTCAGTTTACACATTGAGAGAAGCTCTTACAGGATGTCTCCCAATATCACAACCGGTAAGTGAGCTATGAAACTAATGCAACGTTTTTGTAAGATACCCAGCGTAATATCTACTACAAAGTTATTTGAAAGAATTTACAGCTAGGAGGAGCAAGCAGTCAGTGCGGGGGGGGTACTCACTAAAGTGAAACTTTAAAGTAAATTTCAAATTTAAGGCCAGTGTAGCTGAACTGAAACCATAGTTGACTTAGAAATTGTTTCCAGTTTGGCTATTTTGATCTTAAATTTGAAATTCTTGTTGAATTCTCTGACTAACCCTGTTAGTTGGTTTCCATAATATTGCATCAAACGGTCAGTGTTTTTATCAAATACCCTTAATTTCTAGCAAAATGTTGATTTTTTTTAAATGTATATTTATGTAACCCAGCAAAAGTTGTATTTTTAATTAATACCCACTGGTATTCATTTTATTTATTTATTATTCTTTATTTTTGTAGTGCATAGAGATACATACAGGTGCATATGGACATTTAAACAAGAATTGTAAAGACAAGTAGAACATTACATGCCAGAAACTCTGCTGCACTTTTTATAAGTATATCAGACCCAGGTAACTCTGTATAGATACACAGGTGATAAGTAAATAAAGTAAATTATATTATAAGATTAATATATAAGCAAAGTATGCCACCCTGTGTGGCTTTAGTGGCAAGTGCTAGTATTAAGGTATGTGGGACAAATGATGCAGGGTAAGCAGAAAAGTAACACTTTCAACAGAAATGTCAACCATAGCAAATACTTAGGTTAAGAAGGGAGGATTTCACCTGGCTGTGTGTGCTGGGAGGATGAGTAAGACGACCCTCTGGGCATTCATGGGCAGGGTGCAGGTAATAGGGTGAGTTGGTAGGCGTACTGTCCCAGGCAAGATCTATGCAGCATTCATATGATGTGGTAGCTTCTTCGGTATCCCCTGCTTTCCTCTCCCTGTTGAATCCTTCTTGACAACCCAACTGCTGGCTCTATAGGCACCCCTTTCTGATGCAGGCCTGCACATCCCGCCTCTTGTGCTTCGCCAAACCGGTTTTCTCTGCTGTTTTCGCACTCTCCTTGTGCCACGCCAAGTTTGAGGCTGCCGGGGAGCAGGTTTAGGTGGGTGATGCCACGAGGGTTGTAGGGCAGGTACATATTTTCGGCGGGACAGAGCCCCCCAAAAGATGCGGCATCTGCCATGTTGGATATGCATGCGGGGTATCATCGCTGTTTGAGGCAGGATCACACAGCCCAGTTGATGTGAATGAGCCTCCAGGGTGGGGACTGGGATCTCCCTCACTGGTCCAGAGGGGGGATAGGAGGGCGCCATCAAGATTTGGACAAAGTTCCACCTGAGCTTGCTAGGCCTCACTCCAGCCCGTTGAGGGCTTAGTCTGGACGGCTGCTACTGACCGTACAAAGCTGGTCGATTTACACCAGACATTCAAGCTTCGCAGCCTGACCCAGAAAGAGTGCCGGGAACACGGGTAGGTGCCTTAAAATCAATTATTTGCCAGGAGCTCTCTGAAAAGGCATCCAGCCGCCATCACAGTCAGGCCCCGTCCCTGGTATTTCTTTTTCAATTGTTAGTGCACTGTTGCACGGCTGCACTATTATTGTTTTCTCTGTATCTCTCACTATTTGTATATTGTAAATTAGATTAACCCCTTGACGACTGATGACGTTTCAAGACCGTCATCGGAAACATCCCCTTGGGGACCAATGACGGTCCTGAACCATCATGACGGTCTGGGGGTACTTACCTGATCGACGTCGGTCCCCCGGCGCTTCTCCATAAATTCATTGATCGTGAAAAGGCATCCAGCCACCATCACAGTCAGGCCCCGTCTCCGGTATTCCTTTTTCAATTGTTAGTGCATTGTTGCACGGCTGCACTATTATTGTTTTCTCTGTATCTCTCACTATCTGTATATTGTAAATTAGATTAACCCCTTGAAGACCGATGACGTTCCTGAACCGTCATGCCGGTCTGGGGGTACTTACCTGATCGACGTCCATCCCCCGGCGGCGATTAGTGCTCCTCCCGGTCCAGGGGGACTGCCTGTCTGCCCGGGCAGTCTCCACTCGGCAGATCAGGACCCCACGGCCACGTGATCACTCGATCACGTGGCCGTAATAGGTGCCTGTGTATCTGCCTGCAGGGGGACTGTCTGTGCTGACAGGCAGTCTCCCTGCAAGTGGAAAATCAGAAATAAAGTTAAAAAATAAAGCAATAAGTGTAAAAAAAAATAAATTAATATGTGTATCTATATATATGATATATATACATATATTATATCTATATATAATATATGTATATATATCATATATATAATGTCATATTACGTGTATTTTTACATTTATTTATTTTTTTTTGTAAATCTGTTTTATTGAAATAAGACAAGGGGAAAGTGAGGCACGCAGGCCTCCATGCAAATAATGATAATGAAATATAACATGTGACAGGAGCCATTTGGGTACAATTCTTAAACCGTACGTTTTTAGTTACAGTGAATAAGGTAGTTTAAGTACATAAACAGACTGTATGTTGTGTGTCGAGGTATGCTTAAGTATCTAGGGAACACCTTTCCGTACCCTTCCTTCACGTGTACGGGGCAGGTATGAGCTATAGGTCAGCTTTGGTAATTGGTATTTGTCCCCTCTCGTAATTGTTATAAGTTACCCTCGGAACCTCCCAGTGTAATGTCTCAGTCTGTGGTAGTCAGCGTTACCATGAGTGTCTATCGCCGCCTTATTGGTAGTGATGGGTAATGTGTTGTTCTAGGGGGTCGGGTATAAGGGGGTGGGTAGGGTAGGAGGGGAGAGGGGGGAGGGGGGGGTAGGGATGAGGGGGTTACCTCCCTCCCGCTTCGGCATCTGCTGTGAGCGAGTATCATAAGTGTCAATGATGTGCTATTTTGCTTGTTGTTGGGGGTTGAAAGCGCCGGTGTCTTCCAAGTTCGTTTCTCGTAGTCTGTGTGTATTCCCTGCCTTTCATGGGTAATCTAGTGTTGAAGGAGTGTTCCCTCTGTGTGGGTGGGGAGTCGCGCCACGATCCCTTATGTTGTGCCCGTTAGTCGTTGCGTAATGTGTTTGGGCGATGTTTGCATTGTCCCTGTCCTTTGTTAGAGCCGTCCGTCTTGCAGTGGGGCATGTCCACTAGGCGCCAGTCGCTGTTTGAGGTGTTTGCATGCGATGTCTGTGGCTTTGAGTGATGTGTCAGTGTGCGTGTAGTGATGGCGTTCATTATGATTGCCTGCCTTGACGTTCAGGCTATCGTGTGTGTGAAGGTGTGCAGGGTGTATTGAGTATGCCGTTATCAGGTGGTAGATGTCTTTACATGAGCTGTGTGTATTTGGGGTGCGTCTCGCCTGGGGGTGAGCAGCGGAACGAGATCCGGCCGCGAACGGTCGTGGCTCTTCTTCCCCCTCCACCGCCCCCCGGAGGCGCCGGAGTAATCCGTCTACTGTTTGTTCGCTTACTGTCTGTTCGCTTGGTACACGAACCATGGTCCCCAGATCTCCGCGTGCCTGGTTGAGCGCCCCGTGAGGGAAGCTTGGAGTGCCTCTGCCGATTGTATGTCCCCTACCCTGTGGAGCCATTCCGTGTGCGTCGGGGACTCGGTTTTTTTCCAGTATGCGGGTATAAGGGATTTTGCCGCGTTCAGCAAGTGGCGTAGAATAGACTTTTTGTATCTGGAGATGGAGCTTGAGGTCATGTGTAGCAGGGCTAGTTCCATCGACCATTCCACATCTTCACCAAGTATTGATTTAGTTTCAGTGTGAATTTGGGCCCAGTACGGTGTGATGGCTCGGCAATCCCACCACAGATGTGTGATAGTGCCTCTTTCCTCTTGGCATCTCCAGCACAGAGGAGAAACTGTCGGGAATATCCGATGTAGAGCCACCGGCGTCCTGTACCACATGGAAATCAGTTTATAATTGACTTCTTGGTAGTACGAGCTGGAGGAACTTTTATGCTGCCAGAGGAGGGCTGTGTCCCATTGTGTTGTTGAAAGCTGTTTGTGGCACTGAGTTTCCCATCGTAGCTTGAAGGTGTTGTTGTCCCTGTTGCCTCCCACCAGAAGGTGTTGATACAGTGTGGATACTGCGTTACCCAGTCGAGATCCTCTATGACAGAGTGACTCGAACCAGGTTAGCTCTCTGTGCAGGAGTTCCTTATGTGGGACTGAGTCATAAAAATGTACTAGTTGCAGATATCTCATCGTTGTCATGGGTGTCCGTGCTCCGTCTCCCAGTAGGGAATCCAGGGATCTCACCCGTCCCTCTCCCAGTACCTTCCGGATCGGGATATATTCACCCTCCTCTATGAATGTCCATGCACCGGCCGGGAGGCCCCCTCCAATTTTGGGATTGTGCGTGATCGGGGTCAGTGGGGTAGGCCTCGGGGAGACGAATGACAGCCCCCGGATCCGCTCCCAAATTTTCAGAGTTTGGGTCACTGGGTTTCCGATCTCATCTCTCCCTCTGTATCCCGGTGTCTCCTGCCACACTTCGGCTTTGAGCTTGGCCCCTGAGTCGCCTCTGTCAAGAGTCACCCACTGCTTTGGATTATCAGCGGCATGCCATTCCAGGATGCGTTGCATCGTGGCGGCTTGGTGATATTTCCGGAAATCGGGGAGTGACAATCCTCCCTTGAGTCTGGGTAGGCATAACGTTTCGTATCGCAATCGAGACCTCTCTCCCCGCCACACGTAACGTATTATTGCTGTCTTCAGGGTCGAGAAGAAGGATCTAGGTAGTGCCAATGGGATGGTTTGGAACAGGTAAAGAATTCTTGGTAACACGTTCATTTTGAGAACCGCTATGCGCCCATGCCACGTGACGTGTGGGTATGCCCATTTCTCCAGATCTGATGTTATTGTCTGTAGCAAGTGGGCAAAGTTGTGTTGGTATATATGCTGGGGATTGTTGGCGATCCACACTCCCAAGTATTTCATCCGTTCATCACGCCATTGGAATGGAAAGCTATTTTTCAGGTCAGTATATTGGTTCGAGGGGAAGGTCACATTCAACGCCTCACATTTTGATAAGTTGAGTTTGAATCCTGACAACGTACCATATTGTTTCATGGTGGCGAGTAGGCAGGGTATTGTAATGCGGGGGTTAGTGATGAAGAATAGGAGGTCATCAGCATAAGCAGCTACCTTATGTTCAGAGTCTCTCCACGTGTAGCCGCGGATGTCAGGGTTTTGTCTTACCGCCTGCAAAAGGGGCTCCAAGGTCATTGCGAATAGGAGAGGGGACAGGGGGCATCCCTGTCTCGTCCCATTATTTATTTCAAATCTGTCGGTTAGGGCACCATTGACCCGAACCGCTGCTTGGGGCTTGTCATAGACAGCTGATATCCACGACATCATTTTCTGCCCCAATCCCATAGCGGTCAGCGTGGCCATCATATATGACCAGTTGACCCGGTCAAAGGCCTTCTCAGCGTCCGTGGAGAGAATGAGAAGGTGGTCCCCTGATTTCCGTGCTCGGGCTTGGATTGAGAACAGACGTAGGGTGCTGTCCCTCGCCTCCCTTCCTGGGATGAACCCTGTCTGATCTGCATGAATAATGCTTGGCAGCACTCGTTGTAACCTAGTGGCCAGTACTTTAGTTAAAAGTTTCGTGTCGACGTTGAGTAATGAGATAGGCCGGTAGCTGCCGCAGTGTTCTGGATCCTTCCCCGGCTTGAGTAATACTGTGATCGTAGCTGCCAGGGATTCTGCACCGAAGCGTTTCCCCTCCGTAAGGGCATTTACAGCTTTAGTCAGCCATGGTACAAGTTTTGCGGAGAAGTCCTTGTAGTATCCCGCCGGGAATCCATCTGGGCCTGGTGCCTTCCCTCTCTTGGTTTTCTTTAAGGCCGCCGTAACTTCGTCAATGCCGATTGGTTCATCCAGTATGGTCGTCGTGTCGGGGCTAATCCGTCTGCGTACGTTGTCCTGCAGGAAAGTCCGTGTAAGTTCGGCTTTGGATATCCCTGATTCCTGTTCCGTCTGTGTGGCGAGGTTATAGAGCCGTTGATAGTATCGTTGGAATTCACTCGCAATGTCTTCCGGGAACTGTGAGGTCTTCCCTCCAGCTAGGCGTAATTTGTGTACTCTAGTTTGCGGGGTATCCCCTTTCAGGAGGCGAGCTAGGTATCTACCCCCTTTGTTTGCGTGAGTATAGAAGAAGCTTTTGGAATACTGTAGGGAGCGGTGATGTCTGCGCGTGATGAGGTCCCGCAGCTTGCGTCTGGCATCTATCAACTTCTCGTGGGTGGTCGTCTGTTGCGTCCTTTTGTGTAGGAGTTCCAGATTCGAGATGGTCCCGTAGAGTTCTGACATTTCCTGCATGGTCGCTTTATGTTTGCGGGAGGCTATCCTGATTAGTATCCCCCGGAGGACGCTCTTGTGTGCTTCCCAGATCGTGATTGGTGATGTCTCTCCATTGTCGTTCTCCGAGAAATAGTTCTCCAGTGCCTGCGTGATCTCCTCCACCACCCCAGGGTCACGGAGGAGTGATTCGTTCATCCGCCACGTCCAGCGTGACGGTTTAAACAGTGGTGATTCTAGTTCTACCAGTACCGTGCCATGATCTGACCATGTAGCGGGCCCTATGACAGCTGTGCGGAGGCGGGAGAGGCCCTCCTGTTGGATCAGTACATAGTCGATGCGCGAGTAACGATCATGGGGCGCTGAGAAGTGGGTATAGTCTCTGGTTTCCGGGTGTAGTGCTCTCCAGCAATCAACAAGGCCCAAATCATTCATCGATTTACGTATGGATTGTATGCTTGAGAGTGGTAAACAACTGCGCCCGTTTGATGCATCTAGTCGAGAATCCAGTGGGGCGTTAAAGTCACCTCCCACTATAAGCGCCCCTTCCGAGAAGCCCCGGAGCTTGTTTAGAGTTCCCCGGAGGAATCGCGCTTGGTTCGTGTTTGGCACATAGACTGACACCAGGGTGTATAGTTTGTCGGCGATAGTACCTTTCAAAAATAGAAATCTCCCTTGCGTGTCCGACATCCTGTCTAGTACCCTAAAGTCCATCTCGGCAGCCAGTAGGATAGCCACTCCCGATCTACGGGACGTGGGGTGGTTGTTGAAGGAGTTGTGTGGGTAGTGTTGGTTCCGTAACTTCGGTGCGGAGCCTTCCAGGAAGTGGGTTTCCTGAAGCATAGCTACCGAAATTTGAGCTTTCCGGAGATCCCGTAGCAGGTGTGAGCGGCGTTCCGGCACATTTAGGCCCCGACAATTTAGACTCAATACGCGTAGAGGGGTAGGTTGGTAAGACATGGCTATTCCAGTCGGCGTCCCCAGGCACGCGGATATCCCCGATCGGTTCCACTGAAGGAGTCTCTCTTCTCCTACCCTGCAGATCCCACCCCCAAGTGCGGATGTCCGGCAGCGCCGCGGGGCCGGAGGATTGGGAGGCGCAGCCCCAGGCGAGACCAGCGGAAACTAACGTGGGGGGGAGGGTGTGTGTGGGAGTCTCCTCCCTTTGATCTCCCAAGTCTGATTGTTGGGCGAGGCGTGTGGTCTCGAAACACCCCAAGTCCGGGTGTGCAGTCAGTTCTCTATGTGGGTGGTGTGCTGACAGTGCGGGTTTGGTGCCCAAGTCAGGGTGGGGCCACCCAAGGGATAAAGGAAAGGAAGGGAAGGAAGGGTAAGGGATTGTACAGTAAAAAATTGGGGATAGGGATTAATCCCCAAGTAGAGGTGCCTCGCTCACGGGAGACGGGAGGTCACCTCGATACCTCCTATACTAGGAGGAAATAGTCGTGCGACGGTTAGGGCCGCCGGGGGTCACCCTGGCAACGAGCCGAGACGTGCGTCCCCGGGTGTCCTGCCGTCAGAAAGAGGTGCACGGCCCTTAGTTGGGGTCCGTAGTCCTGTCCCAGACCGGGAGGGATAAAACAAGTGTATGTGGTATGTGAGTGATAGTTAGAAAGTAGGCTCCGTCGTCTTCCCGACCCCAAGTGAGCCAGATGCTCTTGGACGCCACCTGGTAAAGTGAGCAGGAAACATCATACATATATTGCAACATTAAAACATGTAAGAAATACAAAAACAAGAGCAACAGTAACCTCTTAGGGGTAGCACCTTTCAGTAGTGTCGGGTATGCGTTATTCCCCCTGCTTCATGTCCCCTATCTCCCCTGACCCCCTATCTCACCCCCGGGGAGCCCCCTCCCTCCGGTTGTTTAGCCCCTGTTAGATTCTCAACAGCCCTATCATGTTGTGGTCTGTGGTCACGTTAGCTAAGTATGTATCTAGGATAGCTGATGAGTGTGTCCCCTATGGGTGCTTTCCCGTCCGTTTCCCGGGTGTCTGGTCCCTAGTCACGGTAGTGATAAAATGCGTATGGGTGGCAGTCTCCCTCCCGTCTTGCTGCCCCTCCCTTAGACATGTCCCTGTCCTATCACCAGCTCGGCGGGGCTGAGTGATATGGTGTCCAATCGTGCGTGCTGAGTAGTGTGTGTTTACATGGGTCGTGGAGGGTGTATAGCTATAAATGGAGGGCTACCCTACTAACTGGGGGTTTGGCAGAGGCAAGGCAACAGCAGTATATTAAATAACACATTAGTATGTGACAAAAGTAATAGAGCGATACGACCAGCATTGTGTGTGAAGCGTATTGAGATCGTTCATCGGATATACTTCGTGCTTCTTCCAGGGGAATTCCTCTGCAATGCCAGTCTTCCCCTGTCAAGGTGACTCTCAGCTCGGTGTGCCGGAGTCCCATTATGAGATGTCTCAAGCCAGTATGCCCTTGAGCTTGGTAGCACATATTGTCCCAGTCCCGGCCATTCCCCCTCCCAATAGTGTGAAGGCTAGAGGAGTGAGTCCAATGTCCGTATCGAATCTCCCAATGTTACGTGGTATCCTGGAAGCCCCAATGCAAAAAGTATCGTAGGACCCACCCATCATTCCCTCCCAAAGCCCATCAGTGTAGAGGGAACTGAGTAGTCCTTGTCCCCCCACTTTGTTAGTCTCGAGGAATACACCGTGGAGTAAAATGCGGAGGTGAGGTCCAGAGCACATCTTCGGTAGCGGGCAAGGAGGGGCCTCTGAGTGTAAGGTATGAGGAGAGCAAGGCCGGAGTGTGAGAGGTCAGGGGTGAGAGACCTCAGGGGGGGGACTGCTCATTGTTCCGGCCCCCCTGGGGCATGACGCCTGCGGGGTTCCGGTCCTCGTGGTGGGTCTTCCCCTCGTCTTCTGGGTGCCCGCTGCGGTCTGGGTCTACCTCCCGGTGGGCCCAACACCGAGTCTGGAACTGGGATCGGGGGGAGACCCAACTCCTCCAAAAATCCCGGTATCTCTTCGGGCCATCTAGCCGATGCCCAGCCATTTTGGTGGCGGGCAAGGAGGGCAAAGGGGAAGCCCCAACGGTAGGGTATTTTTCTTTCTTGTAGAGCCGCTGTCAGGGGCTTTAGTGCTCGCCGTGCTTCCAGTGTAATAGGTGAGATATCATTGTAGAGGGAAACTGATGCACCCCCATATTCCCATGTCTGCCGTGAACGGGATGCTTTCATTATTGCGTCTTTTTCTTTGAAAGAGTGTAAGCAGCAGATCAGGTCTCGGGGGCCTTCCTCAGGGGATCTGGGGCGTAGGGCTCTATGGGCCCTGTCAAATTTAATGGTGCGCGGTGCGCCGTCCCCTAGTATCAGCTGAAATAGTCCTGTGAGGATTTCCTCCACGTTTTCTACCCCCCTGTCCGGTTCAGGGAGCCCGCGCACCCTGATGTTACACCTGCGCCCTCGGTTATCTAGGTCGTCTACCGTCCGTCTCATATTAAGTAAGAGCTCACCTTGGCGTGTTAGGGCCATGTCAGTTGCTGTGTGTCTCACAGTATGGGCCTCCAGCGTGTGTTCCACTTCTCTGATCCGGCCAGCCTGGGCCGCAACTTCCGTGCGAATGCCCGCCATTTCTGCCCTTAAGGCATCCTGGATGGTGGTGGTGAGGACCAGGAGGTCAGCTTTGGTAGCCATAGCGGAGGATAGGGAGCGGAGTTCATCTCCAATCCTCTCTAATGCAGCACCATGTGGCTCCCGCGGGGATAAGGCTGCCGGCGCCATTTTGGATCCGCTCGCCTCCTCGCTGTTCTCGGTCGGAGGCTGAAGGTACCTGTCCATCGGGCCGTGCGAGTGGCTTACCTGGGAGCCCCTGGGGGTTTGGGGGGTATCAGTGCGGCGGTGGCGTCCCATTCGTGCCTAATATTGCTTGGTAGGGGTCGGGATTTATGTCGGCGGAGCGGAGCTCTCCGTTTATGCGGCCATCTCGGTCCGAGCTCAGGCCACCTCCCCTCGTATTTTTACATTTATATATACGTATATTAATATAAAAATACATTTATATTTAAATTACACACGTATATATACAATATATATAATAACTAAATATATTGTATATGTATATATTTTAATAAATTATAAATAATATGTTAATAAAAATAAATAAAAAGTAAAAATAATTTTTAATAATTAAAAAGAAATTATATATATATATATAATTTTATTCTAACAGTATTTTTATATTAATATATATATATATATATATATTAATATCAAAATACACTTAGAATGTAATGATATATATCTATGAATAAATAAATAAATAAATAAAAATAATATAATAATAATTTCATAAATATACACGTAGACGTCAAATATATAAATATGTACATATATTAAAATTCTATGTGTATATTTATGTAATATTTTTACCTAATTAAGTAATTTTAATGATTGCAATTTGAGGGACCTGTCTGCCAACCCAAGCCGAAAGTCCATAGAAGTTAATTTGCTAGCACTGTGTTTAACACTGTAACTTTCTATGACACCCTACAACCTGTACATGGGGGGTACTGTTTTACTCGGGAGACTTCGCTGAACACAAATATTATTGTTTCAAAACAGCAAAACACATCACAGCGATGACATTGTCAGTGAAAGTGACTTTTTTTGAATTTTTCACACACAAACGGCACTTTTACTGATGATATTATTGCTGTGATACATTTTACTGTTCTGATACACTAATATTTGTGTTCAGCGAAGTCTCCTGAGTATAACAGTACCCCACATGTAGAGGTTTTATAGTGTTTGTGAAAGTTACAGGGTCAAATATAAGGCTTGATTTTACTTCTTTTTTTTTTATTGAAATTTGTCAGATTGGTTAGGGTGACTTTGAGAGCGTATGGTAGCCCATGAATGAGAATTACCCACATGGCATACCATTTGCAAAAGAAGACAACCCAAGGTATTGCAAATGGGGTATGTTCAGCCTTTTTTAGTAGCCACTTCGTCACAAACACTTGCCAAAGTTAGCGTTTTTTGCATTTTTAACACACAAACAAATATAAATGCTAACTTTGGCCAGTGTTTGTGACTAGGTGGCTACTAAAAAAGACTGGACATACCCCATATTGAATACCCTGGTTTGTCTACTTTAAAAAAATATGTACATCTGAGGTGTGATTCGGGGATTTATGACAGATAACGGTGTTACAATGTCACTATTGATAAATTTAAAATATATATATATTGAAACAGCAATTTCCTACTTGTATTTATAGGCCTATAACATGCAAAAAAAGCAATAAAGCATGTAACACACGGGGTGTTTTTAAACTCAGGACAAAATTTTGAATCTATTTAGCAGTTTTTTTCATTAGCTTTTGTAGATAATTAAAAGATTTTTCAAGTAAAAGTAAAAGTAAAATATGACATGATACAAATAATGGTATATAAAGAAAGCCCTTCTTGTTCTGAAAAAAACCCAATATATAACTTGTATGGGAACCGTAAATGAGAGAGAGGAAAATTACAGCTAAACACAAACACCACAAACGTGTCAAAACTGCTCTGGTCCCTAAAGTCCAACATCGCAAAAACAGGTCCTTAAGGGGTTAAATTTCATCCAGATAATGTGATTGTCAGTACTGTGTTTGGCTAACACCAGCACAGTCTGAATTATAAAACCAAATAATAATGTTGTGTATCATACAATCTTTTTTGAATTAACGTCAGTGATTGCTTAATAGCCATTATGCAGAATACCAACTAAAACTACTATTCCATCTCATGTATGGTATATTAAGAAAATAATTGGTTATGAACATAATATATGTAAAAATACAAATCCTATTGCCTCTACTTGGTTACAGACTGTTAATAGGTAGCTAGGGATCCTAATCAGACAAAATCATTTTCAAAACACTGAACTTCGACAGAGCAAATTAAGGTTGTCTTTAGAAAAAGTTTTTATAACATAGACACTAACATTGCAGGGACTTTGAGGTGTCATAATGTTCATAGACAAGAAATGACTTTAATGAACATCTAGAACTGTCTACTAACCATGCAACACCTAAGCATTTTTTAATTATCCCTGAAAATGATGTGTATTAGAATTGATATCTAACTGGGATAATAATGGATAGGTAGGTCTAGGAATTGTTGCTCCATTTTGCAGGAGCTTCAATTTAAACATGCTAATCCTAAATATTTGATTGTTCTTTCAATAAAAGAGCTGGAAATGTGAATACAAATCTTCATAGTGCAAACAATGTTGTATAGCATGAAACTTTTATTCATGGCCTCATTTCATAAGCTTGATTCCATCGTTGGCAAATAATTTAGTGCACTTTAAATTTAAAGAGTAATTGACAGCTCATTAAGAGTTACAAATGCTTTATATAGTTTTTACACAAAGATACGTTTGCCGCTCCTTGATATGAAATTTACAAATGGCCAATAATAAAATATTTATTTAAATATTTATTTCTAAAAACAAAGATAAATCTGTCAGAGTTATTTATTAAATTAGGACTAGACCAGGGAATTATAATCTTAGGGTAAAATAGAGAAATTCTCTATGACAGCTGTTTTTCCATCGCTACTATTTTTGATAAGCTTTTCAAATTATTTTAATGATTTTTAAAAATATATTAATATATCAGTATATTAAAAATATCAAAGTATGTGTTTTTCAAAACATTCAATATATTGAAAAGCGTATCCAAAAATATTAACTTTATGGAATATCAGTTTACTATTCCTGCAAATAACAACAATGACATGTTACCCTTAAAAAGAGAGACAACTTGAATAAGAAAGAAAAGAGTTGAAAATATATTTTTATATTTGTTATAAATGAAATGTCAGTCTTTAAAATATGTGAAACTCAAACAATCTTTGCTTACTATTCCATCTTTTGCAAATTAGTGTATCTTTAACTTTTACTCTTTTCTCACAAATAGCAAATAATAAATACAATATTTGGGGACAATCATAAGAAACACAATTTTTGAGAATGAAATTCAATGGTGTACTTTGCCAGTAAAAGTATTACATATTGAAGTTAGACTTTGCGAAAGGCTTTTCTGGGCTAACTTTCCTTAAGATGATGTGGTATTTATTATGTTTTAACATACTATCATGTTCTCTGACCAGTTACATTGCTCATACATATTTTATTAATTGTGATCAGGCATGCTATCCTTTACTTGCCTAATTATTGCTGTCATTAATTTAAGGTTTAGGATACCATCACCTTAAATTACCGTATTTTTCCATGTATAAGACTATGTTTTTTCCTAATTTTTTTTAGTCTAAATTTGGCTGTCATCTTAATGTCACTGCAGGGGTTAAAAAAAAAAAAACTGTGGTGCCTAACAGCCAACCAAGCTAATCGCATGTGGTTGGAGCTCCTTTAAAAATTGAATTATTAAGCCAAATACTTACGGTACTTACACAATTTGGGCACAAAACTTGATTACTCGCTGACAGAACACTCAGCTGATTGTTGGGTTCGCTACTGCCAGGTTCATGTGGGCATAGGCTGTGTTGTACACCTCTGCAACCTGCTGACATACTTGAAGCAGGGGAGGCGCTTCACCATGAATTTGATTGATCGTGTGCGTGGGTCTGGGAGATCGTGTGGAACTGCATGCTTCCTCGCATCACTCTGGACCACACTAAGAACTTCGGCTTCGGACTACAGATAGACACCGCAGGTGAGGTCTTGCCTGGACAGCCACAGTAGGGTATCGCAGGTAGAGGGCATTGTTGCTGCCAACAGTAGGACAGAGGTCCAGGGAACCAGTGTTCGGATGTGGCCAGACCTCGGGTAACAAACCACTGGAGTGTAAGGGGGCCCGGGACCAGTGGGGGATCCTGATCAGCCAAACTGGATATCAGTGCTATAGATGTTTAAAATATGTATTTCTTAATTTTGGGCTCAAACAATAGGGGTCATGTTATACAGTTTTACATGGTGGTGTCTTATACATGGGAAAATACGGTAGTTATTTTAAATTGGTGTTTCTCTTGTTAAACATGAAAATAAATTATACTTAGGGAGAGGTTCTGATAAGCCATATAATATTTACAAGAAAAAGTCAAATGAATCATTACCTCAGTGCTGCTAGGATTTAATGCTTCACAGTTCAATTAAACATAGTTGCTGCCTTAAGGTTAACACAATAGACAACTGTAAACGGTATATAGTGGTTAAAAAAAGGAAAAGCAAAATCAGATCATGGTACAACAAGATGTGAACAAGAGAAAATGTATTG